>JAZHEH010001460.1:1200000-2400000 GCA_036589455.1 Ateles fusciceps
CCTTGGCAATATCTATCTGAGGAAAGGCCAAATAAGTTGAGAGAAACAGACAAGAGCACTCACAGAGTAGTGCTCAAGGCCAGGGACCATAACTCCAACTGCCAGAGCCTCTAACTGCAGCTGTACCCCACAACCCACCAGACCTGCAGCAGCCCTCGGAGGTTTCCTGGGCTTGCTGCCAGCTGTGGGGTTAGGAAGTTAAGATAATGAACCCTGGAGCCAAGCCACCTGGCTTCCCATTTTTCCGATCTTTCCGAGCAATGTGTTCTCTGGGGAAGTCAGGCACCCCCTCAGTGCTTCAGCTCCCTTGAGTGTCAAGTGGGTATAAGAATATGGAGGTGTCGTGGGAGTTAATTAAATAATATGACCAAACCTTTAGAATGGTACCTAAGTCAGACATGTCCATGTAAATATTATCTGCTACTATTAATCTTTAAAAGCTTTTTTTTCTTCCCTAGAAGTTTAGGGACTCAGTTGTTTAATTTCTACTAAGATCAAGCCAGCTCCAAAGCCTCTTCCTTTATTTCAGATCCGTGATGAGTAGCACCACAGGAAGGTTTAAAAGAAAGGCCCAACATCTCCTTGTATGAATGGAGAAACTGAGACCCAGAGACGCAAGTCTCTTGACTGGTCCTGCAGGAAGATAGCAGAAGAGCCAGTCCAGACCTCCTCCCTCCTAGCCCCCCTGGTCAGCTCTGTGACCATCGGCACCACACACTCTGACAGAGGAAATGTGGGAGCTGAGCCGGGTGCTGTGGCTCATGGTTGGAATCCTAGCATTTTGGGAGGCTGAGGCAGGAGGATTGCTTGAGCCCAGGAGTTCAAGACCAGCATGGGCAACATGGTAAAACCCCATCTCTACAAAAAAGTAGCTGTGCGTGGAGGTGTGCGCCTGTAATCCCAGCTACCTGAGAGGCTGAGGTGAGATCACCTGGGGCTATGGCGAGCTGTGATCACGCAACTGCACACCAGTCTGGGCGATGGAGTGAGACCCTGTCTCAGAACAAAACAAAATAAAACAAAAACAAAACAAAACAAACAAACAAAAAAACCCAGGAAGCTGACTTGGCTTGTGGAACAACAGAAATGGAATTTTTCTCAAAAGACTGACTTATCACACTTTGGAAAATGGGCAAAATACTCCTGCAGCGTTGGCAGCATTCTGTGGAGTCCTGTTATGACCGGGATAATGGTACAGACAGGCTTGACCCTGCTGGTGCCACAGAGCAGGGACTGTGGGAGCCTGAGGGTGAGCGGTCATGGCCCCAGGACAGGACAGAGAGGAGGCACCTCGGCATGAGCCTGGAGATTGAGATGTGCTCATTGCAGGCAGACAGCTGCCCTTCCCGTGGATGAGAGAAGCCCCCTCTCTTCTTCAATATTGACCCACAAAGAAAGAAAATCCATCTTAATACTTTTTCAGTGGATAATGAAGCAGTTTATTTAATATTATTTGGATAGCAAGCTTCCACATGAACTGGATTGTCAGTTGTCTTAGGGGAAAAAAGATTTATTGGTTGGTAAATATTGAGAAAGAAAAGCTGATAAAGAACAGTTTCAGCTGCGGCTTCTGCCCAGAGCAGGAGAACAGGCCTGTGTTGTATTTTGGGGCCCTGGGAAGGCAAAAAATTGTGAATGTCTTTCTTTGTTGGTGGGTGTAAAAGTGGAGCCCGCTACAAATAATTTCTTATTTCTCATCGCATAGATTTTAAATTATGTAGCTTCCCTACCTTGTTAAGTATTAAAGCGGTCTTGTTTAAGGAAAAGGCACTTAAATAATGAAGCTTATGTATCTTGTTTTCAGACATCAATATCTGGCTTTGAGTGGCACAAAGAGATAAAGGAATGTGGACTCAGACCTCACTGGGATGCTTGGCAATTCTAACTCGACCCCAGACTGCAAATGGACACAAAACTGTTGCGACTTTTGTTGAAGAGAAGGATGGGTGAGCACGTGATGTTGGGAAATTGTATTTTCTTCTTCGAGTTCTTCTGTTTCCGAATATTTAATCCTACTGTTCTCTTCTTTAGTGAAGGTCTCTTTAGTAAACAATCTCTTTGCTGAAATTGCTTGGGGCAGCACAGAAGCTGGATTCAGAAGCACACACACGTCTGGGGAGGCAGGCTTCGGCTGGCCTAATGCAAGGAAAGACTGCCATCTCGTGGTCAGCTGGATCCTGGCACCTAGCTGAGGGCCCAGGCTGCAGAAAACCGGGCTTGGGGGAGGAAAATGTGTTGCAAACGGGATTTCTGCCAGACAGTGTGGATGCCTTTAGAAAACACCCAGAAAAGAGCTGAACGCCCCCCCCAAGATAGGCTTCAGTGAATCCTCTGCACGTGTGTTGACATCCCCTGAGCCAGACACACGCTTCACCCGCTGCAGGCTTCATGAAATGAGGTAGAAATGTAGGGAAAGCATAACCCATGAAGAGAAAGAACAAAGAGCTAAACACGTGTCTAGTAAATGCCTCCAACATGCCTGGCAGAGAGAACACCCAGGCTGAGCAAAGGGGACAGTAGCTTGTACCAAAGATAGGGAAGTGGCCTCTGGGGCCTCTATCAGCAGGGCATCTGGTCAGCCCCTCATCTGAGCAGGCAAACTCCATGGATCTGATTTATTAATCTTTTCACAATCAAATAGAGTCTGATTGTAAAAATGTGACATGTGTTGGAAGAAAAAAGAAAAAACCAAACAATTTAGAAATGTACAAAGAAGAAAATAAAAGACTGGAAGCGTCCTCACCTCAGGGACACATTATTAACACTTAGGTGGCCAATCTTCTGGACATCTTGTTACGAATATATCCAAATGGAAATTAAAAATGCACTGTTACATAATTGCAATCACACCTTGTACTCCTCTAGTCCATAACCTGCTTTTTCATTCAACACTATGACAGAAACATCTTTCCAGGTCGATAAATAAAAGTTGGCATCATCGTTTTTTATCAATTGCATAAAGCTAACGGTATGTAATATTGATGTGATACCTGCTGTGTACCAGGCACATACATGGTCTTGCATAATCTCACAACAACTCTTCTGAACAGGAGTTTGTATTATGCCCATGAAGCAGATGAAGAGACTGTGGTACAAGAACATTGATTAGTACTGCCAGGGTATCTGTCTTCAGAGCCCATGATCTTGACCAGTAGGCTAGAAATGAACCACAATTTATTTACCAATTTTTCAATGATGGATATTAAGCGATTTCCTACTTTTCCGGTAAAAACAATCAGATTGCGGTGAAACTTTAGGACATATACTTCTTGCACCTTAGTGAGCTCTCTCTAAGTTAACCTGGAAGTGGTGGGGTGTGGGGTGTGTGGGTCAGAGTGTATCCTCAATTTTTGCTTTCATATGTGCCCGACTTCCCTCCAGGCTGCACGTGCCAGCTCACACTCCCACCAGCTGCACAGGAGAATTTTCAGTGCCCCATGACCTTGCCAACACTAGGCTTCCTCATCATATTTTTTCTTTTTTTCTCCTTTCTTTCTCTTTAGAAATAAATAGCCTTTGAAAAAATTGTAGGCACAAGTGCAAATTGCCCCTGTGCTTCACTCAATGTAGATCCACCCAGTGTTAACCTTTTGCCACATCTGCTCTCTCTCTGTAAGTTTTTATGAAACTTTGGAGTTAGCTATAGACATCACAACACTTGATGCCTAAATACATTGGCATATGTCTCTTAAGAACAGAGACACACTCTTACCTAAGCATAATATAATCGATACATTTGGAAATTTTTGCATGGCTAAAATACAACTTTGTAATACAAAATCCACATCAAGTGATTGAATAAAGACACTTCTTGATTTAAAATGAGATTACATCCCAATAAACCCATCATAAGTTGAAAAATTATAAGAAAAATGCATTTAATACACTAAATCTACTGAATATTATAACTTTGCCTACATCAAATGTTCTTAGAACACTTATATTAGCCTATGGTTGGACAAAATCATCCAACACAAAGCCTATTTTGTAATAAAGTATTAGATATCTCATGTAATGTATGGAATACTATACTGAAAGTGAAAAACAGAATGGTTGTATGGATTCTCACAGTACGTTTTCTACTGAATGCCTATCACTTTCACACCACTGTAAAACTGAAAAATTGTTAAGTCGAACAGTTGTAAGTTGGGGACTGTCTGTACTCAGTAGATTTTGTCTTGATCCAGAATGGAATCAAGGGTCACATATTGGGTTTTGCAGTCATGTCTCTTTATTGTCCTGAATCCAGAACAGATCTCCAGTCTTTTTGTGATCTCTCATGATATTGGCATTTTGTAGAGTTTTATAGAGTGTGCCTAGATCTGAACGTTTCCGATTGTGCCTCAGGATTAGATTTAGCATAAATATTGTTGGCAGGCATATGATACAGATGATGTTGCTTTCTTCCCGGGGCATCTCATCAGGAGGAACAACAAGATGTCAATTTGTCCACAATTTGTGACATTAACTTGATCACTGTACCCTGATCTTTAGTGATTATTAAGTGACCTACTGGGTGATACTTTGAGACGGAATATCTTGCTTCTCAACAACCTCTTATCCAGAGATTTTAGAATATATTGATTATCCTTGCCTGGATCACTTGCTGCTTTGCTGTCTATGAAGTGCTGTTTCATTTTCCATTATCTTTCTACTTTTTGAAAAACATTATCACTCTTCTATAAATAAAAGCTTCTTATGGTATCCCTTAACATTTTTACTATCAGCTTGTACTCATGGTTTCTTTCTTTATTCAGTGTATTTCTGTAACTATCCATTTTGACAGCCATATCATCCCAAATTTGGCAAGTGGCAGCCCTTCAAGCTGGACCCGTGTCCTCTGAGCCCCTCTCTGCTTCTGCCATGAGATGCTCCAGGTTCATCTTGCACTTTCCTTGCCTCAGGTCTGGCATCAGCCATTTCTCCAAGAGCCCTCCCATCTTTGTTTATATATTTATTAATATTTAATCTCTCTTGTTACTATTAGTTTTTAAATTTATATAAAATAAAATTGACATTTTTTGTGTAGTTGTAGGAATTTTAATACATGTATAGATTTTTGAAGCCACCACTGTAATTGAAATACAGAACAACTCTGAATCATCAATTACACACCTTGAATACATACAATTTTTAATTGTCAGCTGTATTTCAGTAAAGCTGGGGGAAAAAGATACAGAATAGTGACCTCATGCCCAGAAACTACTTTGTCAGACACGCCCTCAATACCTGACAGCTGCTGATCTTATCTCCCTCTTTATAGTTTTACCTCTTCTAGAAAGTTACATAAATGAGATCACGCAATATGCAGCCTTTTGAGTCTGGCTTCTTCTTTCACTCAGCATAATGCCTTTGAGATTCATCTGTTGCATGCATTGATAGTTTGTTCCTTTTTATTTTATTGCTGAGTGGTAGGTATTCCATCATGTGGATGAACCGCAGTTTGCTTATCCATTAATCCATTAGGACAAATGGGCTGTGTCCAGTTTTTGTTGTTTATGAATAGAGCTGCATAGACATTTATATGTACGGGTTTCTTGTGTGAACATAAGTTTTCATTTCTCTTGGGTAGGGGCTTAGGAGTGGGACTGCCGAGTCATACAGAAAGTGTATGTTTCACTTTTTAAAAGCTGTCAAGCCTCTTCCAGAGCAGCCAATCCATTCTGCGTTTCCATCAGCAATTCCCGAGAGTTCCAGTTACGCTGAGTCCTTGCCAGTGCTTGGTATTGCCAGTTTTTTTTTAACCCATTCTAAAATATATTCAGTGCCTCCCATTTTTTTTGATCTTTGTAAATGTTATAGGTGAATTTAAAAACTCAATCCCAATATATACTGGCTGTTAATAATACTATTAATTACTATTACTGTTAATAATACTAATAAGTATCTATCAGTCTTATAGATGAAAAAGATTATTTATGACCTTTAAAAATTTGCATTTTTATTGTTAGGAAAGTCAGAAGGGTTCAATTTTAAACAGAGAGAGAAGCAGATAGAGTAGTGAGTTCTCACCTGAAGGTGTCTTTCACCTTGGGCTGCCTCTTTCTGTTTCTGGGATCACTGGCAGCCCTTGTACTCCTTTCCTCAGCTCTTCCTGGAGGCATTTTCATTTCAGTGAGGCCATGGATGGGAGAGAATGTCCAACCTATTCTTTCTCTCTCTTTTGATTAAAAGAAGGGGGAGGCAGAAGTGGAAAGAGCAAAACCAATTATAGGTTGTAGTCTCCATTATCCAAAGCCATCTAAACATTCAATGAAATCCCTATCAAAATACCAATGACATTCTTTATATAAGCAGAAAAAACATAATCCTAAAACTTATGTGGAACCACAAAAGACCAAAATAGCCAAAGTTGTCCTGAGAAAAAGAATAATCTTGGAGGACTCACATTACCTGACTTCAAATTGTGCTGCAGGGCCATAGTAACCAAAACAGCGTGGTCCTGGTTTAAAAACAGACACATAGACTAATGGAACAGACCAGAGAACCCAGAAATAAATCTAGACATCTCCAGTGAACTCATTTTCGACAAAAGTGGCAAGAACATACACTGGGGAAAGAACAGTCTCTTCAATAAATGGTGCTTGGAAAACTAGCTATCCATGTGCGGAAGAATGAGACTAGACCCCTATCACTTTCTATCCACAGAATCAAACCAAAATGGATTAAAGAAAAATGTAAGACCTCAAACTATGAAACTAATAAAGAAACATTGGGAAGTTTCCCCAGGACATCAGTCTGGGAAAAAATTTCTTGAGTAATACTCTAAAAGTATAGGCAACCAAAGCAAAAATGGACAAATGGGATTATATCAAGTTATAAAGCTTCTGGCTGGGCAAGGTGGCTTATGCTTGTAATCCCAGCACTTTAAGAGGCTGAGGCAGGTGGACAGCCCAAGGTCAGGAGTTTGAGACCAGCCTGGTCAACGTGGCGAAACTCTATCTCTACTAAAAATACAAAAATAAGCCAGGTGTGGTTGTGCACGCTTGTAATCCCAGCTACTCAGGAAGCTGAGGCAGGAGAATCACTTGAACCTGGGAGGCAGAGGTTGCAGTTAGCTAAGATTGCTCTGTTGCACTCCAGCCTGGACAAAAGAGTGAGACTCTGTCTCAAAAAAAGAAGCTTCTGTACAGCAAAGGAAACAGTCAACAAAGTGGAGAGGTGAAGAGCCAACCCACAGAATGGGAGAAAATATTTGCAAGCTACCCATTTGACAAGGGATTAATAACCAGAATATTATAAGGAGCTTAAACAACTCAAAAGGAAAAGATCTAGTAGTTCAATTAAAAATGGGCAGAAGATCTGAATAGATGTTTCTCAAAAGAAAACATACAGATGGCAAACAGGCATATGAAAAGGTGCTGCACATCATTGATAGTCAGAAATACAAATCAAAACTACCAAGAGATATCATCTCACCCTAGTTAAAATGGCTTGTATCCAAATGACAGGCAATAACGAATGCTGGCAAGGATGTAGAGAAAAGGGAACCGTTGTACACTGTTGGTGGGAATGCAAATTAGTACAACTACTATAGAGAACAGTTTGGAGGTGCCTCAGAAAACTAAAAATAGAACTGCTATGGGATCCAGCAATCCTACTGCTGGGTATATACCTGAAAGAAAGGAAATCAGTGTCTTGAAGGGATATCTGCACTCCCGTGTTTATTGCAGCACTATTCACAATAGCCAAGATTTGGAAACAACCCAAGTGTCCATCAACAGAGGAATGATAAAGAAAATGTGGTACATATACACCATAGAGTACTATGCAGCCATAAAAAATGAGATCCTATCATTGTAACAACATGGATTGAACTGGAGGTCGTTACATTAAGCCAGGCACAGAAAGACAAACCTCACATGTTCTCACTTATTTGTAGGAGGTAAAAATTAAGTCAATTGAACTCATGGAGATAGAGGGTAGAGGATGGTTGCCAGAGGCTGAGAAGAGAAGTGGTGGTGTGGGGGGGAGGGGAACTGGAGATGGTTAATGGGTACCAAAGTATAATTGAATGAATGATGTTCTGTCAATTGAATAACTGATAGAATGAATCAGGTCTCATATTTGGCAACACAACAGGGTAACTAGTCTAATAACTTGATTATACATTTAAAAATAATAGTATAATTGGAAATTTATAACACAAAGAAATGATAAACAGTTGAGGTGACAGATACCCCATTTACCCTGATGTGATTATTACACATTGTATACCTATATAAAAATATTTCACGTGCCTCAAAAATATATACACCTACTATATATGTACCCATAAAAAATTGTAGGCTGTGGGTGATCACAGCATGGAGTCATGTTCCTACACAGTGCTTAAAACTTCCACTAGGAATTATCATGCACAATTCAGCTTGTTCCAGCTGAAGAAAAACAAGAGCATTAGCTAGGCTCCAGGTACCACGCTATACTTCCAAGACATAAACAAGGCACTAGCCTTGTTTTCAAGAGGCTCCATTCTAGTGGAGACAGGCTGGGAAGGAGACACTGACAAAACCAGCCATGGGGGTTAAAGTGTCTTAACAAGATGACCCATGTGTCTGACCCAGGAAGAGAAGGAGACAGCTTTCAGAGGCAGGAGCTGAGCTCTGAGTAACTGTGGCTGCCCGAAATTATCTCTTCCTGTCCAGCACTGGCTTTCCTAACCTGAAAAACTGGTTCTGTATCACATGTGGAACCTGAGGACATTTAAAGAAGCCATTTTACAGCCGTCCAGGGAGCTCTGATGAGATCGGAAATGTTCCTTTGGTTCTGTAGCTATGAAATAACCTGCCAGCACAGAAACATATACCGACTATGCCTGGAAAAATGAATCTGGCTTTTGAAAGTGCTCAAATAGAAATCTGTTTACTGAGCAAAGTCGTCATTCTGGCTGACTTGCAGAAAATGGATAGTACCATTGTGCAAGACTCGTGCTGTCTCCTGGCAAATCACAGACAGCCCTGGGGGACTTGATATCTGAGTTCATTTTCTTGGAGTTAAGGGGCACTGCCCATGGGAACCACAAACTGCACTGGTCCAAACATTTTGTCAATGCAGCATAAATACAAACCCTAATTCATCTAGGAAAGCCACCTTCTCATCCTTTGGCAATGTGTCAGCATTTATGTAGGGGGACTCTTTCCTTCCAGATTTGTACCTAATATAGAGCTTTAGTGGTAGTTCATAGTGAGTGCTTGAATCAGTCAGGAGACAAAAATCACACCTTTTAACAGACAGAATTTTATATAAAAATTGTTAACTGGGTAGCAGAAAGGTGAAAAGAGAACTCTAAGGAGTCACTGTGGTGGCAACTACAGGAAATAACTGATTCCCCTAGGGGTGAGGGAATAGAATGAAGAACAGAAAATTATTAAAATATAGAAGCTCAGAGGAGGGGCCTCATGGAGCTGGGAATTCAAATATTTGAGCAAGGGCACATTGAAACTGGGTCTGTGGATACTGTAAAACTACAAACTGTGGATACTGTAAAAACTACAAACTGGAAGTCCCTTCCAGTGCCTGGGTTATCATTGAGGAAGTGATGCAGACAGTAAGAGGAAGTATTCAGGAACAGGATATAATCAGAAACAGGAAGTACTTAGGAACAGGAAGTATTCAGGAACAGGAGGTACTCAGAAACAGGAAGAAGAGGGCTACTTTGCCTCCTCCAGCCTCACAGTCTCCCTTTACTGCCCCCTTTTGGTGGATCCCAACAGGGAGCAGCTGGCTGGGTGGAACAGTGGATGCAGAATCCTAGCCCTGGCATTACAAAGCTGGGTAGAAAAGGGTAGGTTTGGATATCAGAGATAATAGCTCAATAACTGGCAAATTGTTCAATAGATATTTTTGTGTGACTGAATAATTTTACATACAATGAAAGTCCAAGCTTTGACTTTCATTCAAAAATTTATTAACATTCCTGGGATTGCCTTCTAATTGGGGAATTCTCATTTGTGCCAGATTCTCTCTCTCTTTTCTTTCTTCCTTCTTTTCTTTCCTTTCTTCCTTCCTTTTCTCCCTCCCTCCCTCCCTGCCTGCCCCTCCCTCCCTCCCTCCCTTCCTTCCTCTCTTTCTTCTTTTTTCCTTTTCTTCCTTTCTCCCTCCCTCCCTAACCCCTGTTTGTTTTTCTTTTCTTTCTTTGTTTGTTTCTGAAATTTGGCCTCAAAGAATCTTCAGAGACAATTTAGCATCCTCAACTGTTTCCACTGCCTTGGTCTCTATGTTCTGACTCCTTTGTCTGTTCTGGGGGTTTCTGTGACAGTGACAGAATGTGACTGATAGCACCTCTTGGCCTATGGAATCTCAGACCAGGACTCAGAGACCCAGACTTTGTATCCTTGGATAAAGCATATGACTTCTTTGAACCTCACTTTTCATGAAGTGGGAATGAGAATATGGTCTTCGCCCATCTTACATAGATGTTATTAAGATAGAAATGAGACATAAGGCTGGGTGTTGTGGCTTACACCTGTAATCCCAGCACTTTGAGAAGCCAAGGTGGGATGACTGCTGGAGACCATGAGTTTAAGACCAGCCTTGGCAACAAAGCAAGACCCCATCTCTACAAAAAATTAAAAACTTAGCTGGGTGTGGAGGCATGCCCATGTAGTCTCAGTTACTTAGGAAGCCGAGGTGGGAGGATCTCTTGAGCCTGGGAATTTGAGGTTGCAATGGGCTGTGATCACACCATTGTACTTACCCAGGTGACAGAGTGAGACCCTGTCTCTAAATTTAAAAAAATGAGATATAAGATGAATAAGTGATTAAAAACTTTTTATAGGTTAAGTTTGCTGATTGAACAAGTATGTCTGCATTTTTCTCCTCTTGTATCCCCCACTGGAATAATAACAAGGAATGGCTTGTTTTGAAAAAGGTAAAACCCACTGCAATGGAAAAAATGGGAGAAGAAATGACAACACAGTTTGGGAGTCAGAATACAGATAGATGAGCAGTAACTGATGAAAGAAAACAGAAAGCTCAGAAGGCCATGGTGGGAAAAATCACAAAATAGCAGATGTGTGCTGCAAATTCCACAAACCTCAGGAACTAGAGATAGTGGGTACCTCTGAAACTGGGGGTAAGGCAGAAAGACTCAAATAAGGGGGATTTGTTTAATAAGCACTCAGATCTTTCTGTCTTCACCCTGCTGTGGCAGCCAGGCCACTGCCCACCCCTCTTGGCAAAGACTGGCTGGAGAGGGTAAGACATGGTCTCTGGACACCTGGGCTGTGCACTACAGCAGCGTGATGAGGGGTGGCTGGATGCTGACAAGCCTCAGCCCGTTTTCCTGACTTGGCTCCCAGGACGCTGCAGTCAGTCTTCACCTTCCAGTCAGGAGACCTGGAGTCTGTCCCAGCCAAAGAAGAAAGAGTTAAAGGTACTGAAATCAGTGGAGCTGCTGATGCCCAGTGCAGTTCTTGTGCTCTGATCTTCCAATTAGCATTTAGTTCCTTACTCTGAAATGCTAGCAGAGAACTAAGAGTTAATCATGGGATTCATTTCCTGTGGCTACCGTAACAAATTACCACCAACTTGGGGCTTCAAACAACACATTTATTCTCTTGCAGTTCTGGAGGCTAGAAGTCTGAAATCAATTTCACTGGGTCAAGTCAAGGTATTGGCCTGGCTGGTTCCTGCTGGAGACCCCAAGAAATATGTTCCCTTACCGTTTCCAGCTTCTTGAGGTGCTTAGATTTCTTGGCTTATGGCCCCTTCACTCCAATTTCTGCTTCTGTTGTCACATGGTCTTCTGTCCCTGTTGATCTTGCCTCCTTTTAAGGACCCTGTGATTACATTTAAGGCTCATTGAGATAAAGCAGGATAATCTCCTCATCTCAAGATCCTTAATTTGATCTGAAAAATTCCTGTTGTTATATACAGGTCCTGGAGATTAGGGCATGGATATCTTTGGGGAGCCGAATATTCAGCATATCACAATTGTCTCATGAATAATCAAGATTTCCTTGAGAGAAGTAAGCCTAAGGCATCCAGACATATGTAGAATCATATGCTATTATGTATCATTTTGAAGGGGCAGGATTAAGAAAATAGTCACAAATAATTTTCTATGATCTGTGGTTCAAAAGAAGAACCTGGTTGAGAAAGAGTGACTTAGAATAAAAAAAAAGGTGAAAGTAATCAGACAAAGGAAGCATAGACTAGTTAGGAAGAAGGCACTCCATAGACTACTAATAACTTTATGGCAGTGGTCCCCAACTTCTCTGACACCAGGGACTGGTTTCGTGGAAGACAATTTTTCCATGGATGGGAGTTGAGGGGGTTAGGAGCGGGGATGGTTTTGGGATAAAACTGTTCCACCTCAGATCATCAGGCATTAGATTCTCATAAGGAATGCACAACCTAGATCCCTCGCATGTGCAGTTCACAGTAGGGTTCATGTTCCTATGAGAATCTAATGCCTCGGGTAATCTGACAGGAGGCGGAGCTCTGGCGGTAATGCTCATTCACCTGCCACTCACCTTCTGCTGTGTGGCCCAGCTCATAACAGGCCACAGACCAGTACTGGTTTGCAGCCCAGAGATTAGGGACCCCTGCTTTAGGGAGAAAAGAAAATAAACTGCAATAATCAGAAGAGAACAAGATGTTATAAAAAACATTCAGAGAGTACAAATAAACTGTTGGAGATGAAAATAATATAGCACAAAGAAAACCTCAAAATAAAAGTTTCCAGATAAAGTTGAGGTATTCTTACAAAAAATAGAGCCAAAAGACAAAGAGATTGAAAGTAGAAGAGAAAATTAGAGAATGAGTCCAAGAGACCCAACATTTGATTAATAGAAGTTACAGAAATAGGATTAAAGAAAATGTATGGGATAAAATAATCAATGGGAAAAATTCAAAAACTTTCCAAGTTTTTTAGAACATAAGTTTTCAGATTGGAAGAGTCCCCCAGATTTCTAGTATAATGGGTGAAAATAGGCCCACGACAAGGCACATCATCACTGGGGTCAAAAAGAAGAGGTATATCTAATCTATAGATCTACTTATATCTATACCTATGTCATCTCTATCTATATTTAGAGAGAGACTTATAAAGAACCTATAATTAGGAAGGCTTTGAAGTTCTCAATGCCAACTAGAAGGCAATGAAATAAGCTTACAAACTAGTGAATAAAAATGATCTCCAACTGAACTCTACTCCCAGCTGAACAACTGAGAGTAGATAAAAGACATTTGCATTTAAGCAAGGTCTCCAAAAGCTATTCGAGGATGTGTTCCATCAAAACTAGAGAGTAAATCTAAAGAAAAGGAAGACAAGAGGCATAGGAATGAGAAGATCCAACACAGGAGGTTACTGAGTGACAGCAGCCTCTGGAAAAGACCTGTTGCATTTGGCTGTGCACGATGTACACTGCTCAACTTCTGGGCATGCCATTCTTTTCATTTTCTCTGTGGGTGACATAGAAATAGAGAGAAATCAGGACAATTTAGAGCCCCTCTGAAGGCTCCTGGGGAGACTTCTTTAGGAAATTGAAATCAATAGAAAGCCTCATGCATTAAGAAGAAATTTAGACAATCGATAGCGTTTGTGATTGAATGAATAATAAATATACAGAAATCTAAGCAAATCAAAAGAAAGAAATTATTAACTTTGGAGTATTAATATCTACAAAAATTAAATCATAATAAGTTCTGAGGAGTATTTATATAGTCATAATAATTTAAACACTGATGATTTATCTCTAACTACAAATTTTGAAATAGTTAAGTTGGGAGAGCCAGAGTTATGGGAAAGTAGCGTGTGTATGCAGAGAGGTGAGATAAAAATCAAGATGTGGCAATAAAAGCATATTATTCAAGAAAGGGGGGCACATTCCAAAATAATCAGCTAAGATCCACGAAGGGGGCAGATAAATTGGGACTATGATATTTGGTAACAAAATTTGAATTGTTAGACTCTTTAAACTGCATGTATTTGCAACTTTGCTAAAAAATAGAAACTAGTAAAAGTTTTAAAAGTTCTTTCAACTCTGGGCAAGTCACTTAATCTCTGTTTGCCTCGATTTTATCTGGGTGAGTGTGCATAGGGGCACATGTGTATCACATCTGGCACAGCCGTAGTGCAGAGTGAAGGCTAGTGTTACACATGTCATCAGCATCATTGAATCGAGGTTACTGCCATAGAGCTTGCTATGCACCGAGTTGGTGTTTGAGTCAGTGCAGCAAAACTGAGTCCCTGCTACACATCATTTAATTACCTGCACCTGTGCTACCCTTTCACTTCTGACTTGCCAGGAATTGCTAACATTGACACTGGCCCACTTGTTCCATATAACTAATGTTTATGGTTTCTTTTAAATAAACATAGAAATTGACACTCCCAGTCTTGAAACTTAAGAAAGTTACATTTGTCTTACCTGAGTTTCTTTCTCAGAAAACCAATAATCAAGGCTCCCAGATTATATTAAGGGCCTGAAACTCATCAGATCACTGCATCTGGACAATGAGATGCCAGACCCCTGCCTGTCATGACTGCTTAACTGACCACCTGTGTCCTGTGGACCAATTCCTCTTTCCTACCCTCCCTAATTCCTGTTTCCCCACCTGTGGTTACATTGCTTCCCTGTGATATAAAATTCTAATTTAAACCAGTTGAGGAGATGGATTTGAGATTGATTTTCCATTTCCTCAGCTGCAGCACTGAATTTAAGCCTTCTTAACTGGCAATCCTAGTCTCAGTGATTGGCTTTCTGTGCTGCAAGCAATGGGACCTAGACTAAAACCCTGGTGTTTTGGTAACATCAGCAGGAGAGTTTACGCCCAGGCGTGCAGGATGGTTGAGGCCAGAGTTGGGGGTCTTGTCCATTCAGGTGGCTGGGCAAAGAAGAAGCTTTCTGGTCTTGGAGATGAGGCAAATCTTCCGCTCTCGGAGAAAGATTAGAGATAACCTGCGTGGAAGCAATGGTGCCTGGACACCAAGGCAACACAGCTTTGTTCAATGAACAATGACAACCAGGAAGTTGGTCATTTCTAACCTGGGAACAGCTGGCAGCAGCCTGATCTCCTGGTGGGCAGGGAAACTGGACCTGCCTGAGCTCATTCCTGGTGCTGAGGTCTGGAGATTCAGAGATTGTTCTGGAAGCTCTTTTAGAAATGTGGGTTCCTAAGGGTGTGTTGAAAATCATCTCCCCAGGTCCAGATCAGCAAGGGCTCTAGACTTTTGTCCATTCTTCTAATCAGACTCCAGGGGCCACAACAGCTGAGAAAGGAAGACCTGGTTTTAAGTAGAGCGAGCTCTACAAACGTGTGTGAAGCAGGGCCGCCCTTCCCCTTCTCTTTCTCTCACCATCTGGAAAGCTGGTGAATACCTCCCATCATCATCTCTCATTTTTATCTTTGTATGTCTTTAAGTAACCACTTTATATTGTGAGGGAGTGTAAGGAACATGGGTTCAAAATTTTGAAGCCAGAAGACTGGATTCAAGATTAGCCCATGTTATCCCTGGCTGTGTGATTCTGTGTAATTTCATCTCTCTGAGTTTTCATTTCTTCATCTATGGAATAGGGGTAACAACGGCTTCCCCTAGATATCGCAAAATGTTTGATACAGCTTAACTAAAAGGTTTGACAAAGGGAAATTAGTACAGCGTAGGCCAAAACTGCTTTGTAAGGAGCTGAGAGTCAGGAAGGAAACCAACATTTATAGAGGGCCCACCCATAGCAGGTGCACGGTAGCTATGGTGGTATCTGCCCTTGCTGTATATTCTCCTCTTCACATTGATATGGTGCTGTAGGTGTTAGGACTTTTTCTATGGAACAAAAAACTGAAGGTGGCAGGGAGAATAACTGTCTAAGTCACCAGGGAGTTAGTGTGTGAATGAGGTCCTTAGAATGTCATTGGCTGGGTGCTGGGGCTTCAGCAATGAACAAGCCATTATATCCCACTGGTGGGAAATGAAAAATAAAGAAGTTAATAAGTAAACCTGACAACTACAGAAAAAAAATACTATGCAAAAATAAGGGGTGACACGACAGCGAGTACCTCTAAGATGGGGCCGTCTCACACTAAGGGTTAAGGAAGGGACTTTCTGAGGAGGTGACTTTAGTATTGAGCCCTGAACCACAAAAAGAATCAGCTATGTGAGGATCATGGGGAAAAGTATCCCGGGAGACGGGGAAGAGCCATTGCAAATTCTCTGAGGGGTATTGAGGTGTGTGCATGTAAGGGGCAGAGAAAAGCAGCACAGCCGCCACACCGTGAGCAAAAGGCAGGGAGATGATGTTGTAGAAGATGAGGATACAGAGCTTAGAGGGGCCTTCCTGGGCCTTAAAGGTCACAGCAAGGAGACTGAGGTTCATTTGAGGTGCATTGGGAAGACACTGGATAGGTGTAGGAGGGGGTAGCTCTGTCTGGTTTGCACTGTTGGTGTGGCCATTGTTACATGGTTTTGTGTTTTACAGCTCCCCAGATTTTGTTTCCATTAACAGCAAGCTGGTGGGGGGAAATCGCACAGTTGGGGGGGTCCCCCCTCTCCACCCGGGGGTTCCAGCACTTGCCTGCCACCCCTAGCCAACTTTAGGCATTGGGGGTGGCTTTGGGGGTGGAGGTGGCTGTAGGGAAAGGAAGAGTCAGGGCAAAACTCCTAAGGCCAAAAGAAGTGCTCGTCTTCCATACCAGTGTGAACCAACCATCAAAGCAGGGAGCTGGTGATCACTAAGGAAGGCAGTCCTGAAAATCTTTGGCAACAAGCACCAGCAAGCACCAGCAAACACCAACAAATACCAATAAGCACCAACAAGCACCAGCACGCACCAGCAAACACCAGCAAGCACCATCACACACCACCAAGCACCAGCACACACCAAGCACCAGCACACATCACCTAGCACCAGCAAGTACCAGCACACATCACCTAGCACCAGCAAGCACCAGCACACACCACCAAGCACCACCAAGTACCAGCACATACCACCAAGCACCACCAAGCACCAGCAATAGCACCACCAAGCACCAGCACACATCACCAAGCACCACCAAGCACTAGCACACACCACCAAGCACCATCAGACAGGCAAGCAGGTCTCTTGTAAATAAAGACCCTCTACCCTTCTACCAGCTGAGGTGGGCTTTTTTTGGCCAATAACAAACACATAAAATTTCAGGACCTTCTCAAAAAATACTTGCATTGATTTACCACTGAGGACCAATAAATAAAAAATATAACAAATATTAGCTGGGTGTGGTGGCTCATGCTTGTAATCTCAACATTTTGGGAGGCCAAGGTGGGAGGATGGCTTGAGCCCAGAAGTTTGAGACCAGCCTGGACAATGTGGTGAGACCCCATTGCTACGGAAAAATTAAAAATTTAGCTGGGTGTGATGGCATGCACCTGTGATCCCTGCTACTTGGGAGGCTGAGGTGGGAGGACTGCTTGATCCCGGAGGTCAAGGCTGCAGTGAGCCGTGATTATGCCACTGCATGATCATGGCTCACTGCACTCCAGTATGGGTGACGGAGTGAGATCCTGTTTCCAAAAAAAAAAAACCCAAAAAAAACAAAAAAAGAAAGAAAAGAAAAGAAAAATATTAATAAAAATATTTTTGCAAAGTAGGTATTTGGTAAAATATGTATTTCTATGTAATAATTGACACACATAAAAGACACTAATATATTTCATGTTGAATTTATGAAGCATTGTATTAAAATAAACACTGAACCAACCATCCATCTTGAGAAAGTGTACATTACTAAAACGGTTGAAATTAACTGTAAGTATCTCCCTGATTTTATTCACTTACCTTCCCTGGAAGGTAGTCACTACATTACATTATTTGGAAGTATAAAATTTCTTTTTCCTTTCCTAAAGAGTTTCCTTCCACATTTTTGTTCTGAAAAATGTTAAACCTACAGAAAGTTGCAAAATAGCACAATAGACACCCATTTACTCCTCATCTAGATTAACCAATTGTTAACATTTTGCTCAATTTGTGCTTAGTCTGTCTATCTATCTGTCTATCTATCTATCATCTATCTATCTCTATCTATCTATCTATGTATCAATCATCTATCTATATATCTATATCTATCTATCATCTATCTATCTATCTATCTATCATCTTTTCTGAACCCATTTGAGATGCAGTTATGCACACATAACCTTTGATCTGCAGATGCTCTAAGACCAAGGATCTTTGCCTACATCAAAATCAGGAAAGTTTGCATTGGAACAACACTATTACCTAATATGCTGTATATTCAGATTTCCCCAATTGTCCCAGTGTGTGTCCTTTATAATCATTTTCCTGTGTGTTTGCTCCAAGATCCAGCCCAGGTCCACACATTGCATTAGCTGTCCTATCTCTTCAGCCTCCTCTATTCTAGAACAGTTCCTCAGCCCTTTCTTCCCCCATGACATGGCCAATTTTGAAAACCCCAGGCTGTTATTTTTGGAATGTCCTTCATTTTGGATTTGTCTGATTGTTTCCTCATGAGGAGATTCGGATTAATAAAAAATCAAAGCCCCTTTAAAGGCTTCAGACTGAATGAAATCTGCTCTCAATTTGCTTTGACACCAGTGACGCTGTTTCAGGAATTGAGCCTGGATGGCATAGTCCACCTCTGGAAGAGATTTCAGCTAAGCTGGGTAAGGCTAGTAGCTGAGTTGTCAGCCTAACACTTCAACAGTGCTGACAGGAACTCTAGATATCTCTGTTATAGCCTGAGTTAAGTCTTTATTTCCAGTTCATCTCTGAAGTGGGCCTTCCCCAACCCAGAGCTCTGCTCTGTTCCATGCATACTGAGAGTATCACCCATGAGGAATTGCTGAGATGAGGCCCTGGGTGCCAGTGAGGTGGGCTCAATGGCTGGCAGATGCTCACCGTGCTGGCTGCTGGGACAGAGGTCAGCAAAGTGAAAAGGCATGTGGAGTCCCAGTAGGCAAAAATCAATATCCTGAGCTGAGCCTTGGCCAGAAGCCTGCAGTTTTTCACCTTTCTGCATTCAATGGCTGTGGGGGAGGCTGATGCCAGGACTTGAGCCTGATGCTTCATTTCCAAAGGCCCAGCCCTCTTGTCTTGTGGAGGCAAGAGGCAGTTCTTCGCCTCAGTAGTGTGCAGGGCCTCAGCAGTGCTCCCTGGACACTGCCCGTGCTGATATTAACCAGCCCCAAATGCATTAACTCCCAGGAGCCTTGGGTTTCCACATGAGGTGGCACAATTTAACTGCAGGTCTTGTTGAGTGGAAGTTTTTACACGTTTATTTCCTCTCTAAAGGGCTTGTGTGTACAGCCACTGTTCCCTCCATCTCTGAGAATGGGGAAGCAGAAATTGCTGCAGGGTTTTGCTTGTTTTGTTTTCCTGGCATTGCAGGTGTGGACTTTCTGCTCCATCTCCCCCTCTTCCTGGAGACGAGGCATGAGAAACTGGCTTTACCATGATGAGGCTGCTTAGACAGAAGCAGGAAAACAGGAAGGGCATGGGCTCCAGAGCCGGGTCCACTCACTGCTGTGCCTTCCCATGGCTTAGCCTTTTCCAGCCTTGGTCTCCTGAGCTGAAGAATGCAGATGACAATACTCACAGGGCTGCCATGAGGATGGCTGTAGACACCCATACGCCGATGTTGTTAACATGAGACACTCTAGAATGTTGTTTGGTTCTTAGCCTGGGATCCACTGATAGTCCCTCAAAATTCTGGGAGTAGAATTCAAGAGACTCGTAAGCTTGAATAAGAAATATAATTGCACCTTTATTATCATGGAAAGTGATGCACAGCTTAGCATTTCCTTCAATTCTGTGGGCAACAACTCATGGTAGTATTAGCAGTACCAGTGACGGTCGTCAGTGGAAACCATAGATATTTTTATACTACGTTACAGTTTTATAGGCATCTCAAAACATTCTTTACACTCATTGTGACTTCAAAATTATGTTAATGATTAGACATACAGCGAGATCCTGCTATTTACTGTGCCAATTAATAATCACAGATATTAACAGATCATACATTTGTTGTGTATTTTGATAACTGTAGTTCATTATAACTAGTTTTGTTTGTACTCCTGTGTATTTTACTTAATGTGCTTACAAGCATTCTGAGAAGGGATTCAGGGGTTTTACCAAAAGTGTCCTGTGTTCAAAAAATGGTTCAGAAGTGCTGCTGTAGGTACTCGGGCTTTGCGTAGTAACTTTCCGTTCTCAGCCGTTCGTGCTGGGTCCTGGCTGAAGGTGTGAAGTGGCTTTCTCACTCATAGTTTCTTCCTTTGCTACCCTTCTCCTGAAAATGGAGATAGTGGGAAGGCAAGTGCCTTGAGGGGATCTGTTCCCAGTGTCTTCGGATTGGTGGATGACAGACAGGCATGCCAAGGGCGTTCATATGTGGAACAGAACAGACACGCATGAAGTATCAGAGCCGTCACCCAGATTATACCAGAAAAGTGAAAAACAAACTGAGCTGGAGGTCAAGTTGAGGAAGCAACAATTTCATCTACAGGTGAGAGTGGAGTGTCCATCCTTTCCTGAACTTGCCCTGTTCCTGTCTCTAATGTCCCCCTTTCTGTGATTGTTTAAAATAAAATACAATAGCACACTTATGTGTGTTTTTAGCATTCTGCACTATAAAAATGAAATCCATAGATTTAAGAATAAATTATACCGCTCCCAGGGAAAACCGAAATGATGCATCATCACCGAGACCTAGGGGGCGGGCAGAGACGGTAACTTGACCGGACGGGAGTGTCCATTGAGTAACTGCTGAACAAGCTGCTCTTTTCTCTTCTGCAATGAGACTGAGAATTGGAAATCCCTGCTGGGTGTAGTGGCTTATGCCTGTAATCCCAGCACTTTGGGAGGCCGAAGTAGAGGGGGATCACCTGAGGTCAGGAGTTCGAGACCAGTCTGGCTAACATGGTGAAACCCCGTCTCTACTAAAAATACAAAAATTAGCTGGGTGTGGTGGTGCAACCTGTAATCCAAGCTAATTGGGAGGCTGAGGCAGGAGAATCACTGGAACCCAAGAGGCGGAGTTTGCAGTAAGCTGATATTGCGCCACTGCACTCCAGCCTGGGTTGCAGAGTGAGACTCCATTTCAAAAAAAAAAAAAAAAGAATTGGAAATCCCCATAGTCATGAGCTAGGAGAGCCAGGAATCTGGTTCTTGAATTCTGGGGAATAGGGATGTGAAACTGGAGACTCTAGTGAAGCCTCTCAGGCCACTTACTCTTGGGTGCCAGCTCTGACCAACAGACAGAGAAGCACATGATCACCAAACTACGGCCTTGTGGGCCAGCTTGTCATAAAGCAAATAACTTCTAATCTGGACACAGGTAAAATCATCCCTTCTAATGGTGTGGCACTGGGCAAGTGGCTTTACCTCCTCCACCTTAGTTTTCTCCTCTGTAAAGAGGGGCGATCATGTCTACCTCTGAGGATTTAACGGCAGTATATAATTAGAGCCTGGCAGGTGGCAGAACCATGGTATATGTTCAGCATTGTTAGTTCCTGAGTTGGGTAACTGTTGTTTTTTCCCAACCAACCTTCATCCTTCTCTTGTTCTGGTAACATTACCTGGACTTTCCTTTAGCAAATAACCTTCCTCTATGTGTTTTGCATGGAGCTAACACTGCCTAAATCCTGCAGTGCATACGTGAGTCTGTGTTGGCCAACCAGAGCATCTTTGCTGCTCTGCATCCGTGATAGATCGAGGGTTGGCCCATTATCAGGCCAGATTTGTGAGAGCTCCATCTTGGACTTATCCTAGAACCATCAAGGAAGAAGAGTCCTCCTTCCACTGAAGCCACTAATCCTGGGCTGTGACGTCGGTTTCACCCTCCAAGGATACAACGCCCCTAAGAAAGAAGAACTGGGAGATGGAGAGGGCATCATTTGAGCTCCTGACTCCCATGGTGCCTGAAGCTAGTGGACTGCTGGAATTTTTACTTATGTGAACTAATGTATCTCCTATTTCTTTGAGCTAATATAAGTTTGGTTTCTGCCCTTTACAGTTACAAGGGCATTTAGTAATTCCATTCTTTTTGTCTCCCTCTCTATGGAAAGAGTGGCTAGGATGGGTTAAAACTGGTAGTCAAATGGACAAGCAGTGGAGGTAAGGACCAAGGGGGCAAACTGGGGGGATTCTCCTTCCACCTCCAGAGATAAGAAGGCAGGCTGGGGAAGCTGTGGTATTCACCATCACTCCTGCCCGTCCTTAGCTGAGTGTCTTACTGGGGGTAACTCCCCAGCATTTTCAGGGAGAATGTCTTGATGCAGTAATTCCAGAAGCCAAAAATAAGCACAGCGACAGTCCCTGGTGGGAGATGTGGCAGGCCTGGCAGAGACTGGCTCAGAGGTCACAAGTAATCTCTAATTCTGCTTTATCTCTCCCTTAAAAAACCCAAACAAACAACACTTTATTGGGGGATGATTAACATATAATAATATGCATATATATTATTAAAAGTTTTTAAAAAATTTTTGTGGGTACAAGGTTGTACATATTTAATGTATGCAACTTGGTATGTGTGGAGATAAATATGCAAGGTGAAACCATCACCACAATCAAGGCCATAAGCATCTCTATCACCTCCTAAAGTGTCCTGTCCCCCTTTTAACGATTTGTTTTCATGATAAAAACACGTAACGTAAGATCTATCCTCTTAGCAAATGTTTAACTACACAATACGGTATTGCTGGCTATGGACACTCTGATGTACAGTAACTCTCCAGGACTTACTCATCTTTATAACCAAAAGCTTTTGCCCTTTGACTAATACCTCTGTGTTTCCCCCCTCCCCTTCAGCTCCTGGAAACCATCACTCTACTCTTTTGAAATCAAAGATTCAGTGGAGACTAATTTCTCACTTGCAAGAAGGATGCTAACATACCGAAGGGCACCCCAAAAGCAGCACAGAGCAGGGCAGCGAGGCCAGGCATGCAGGACATGGAACCTGCTGGCCCTCCTACACGCGGCTCTACTTTTATCCATTTTATGCATTAGGGTCATTCCATAGAAACCCCTGGTTTATTACACAGTGCCACCTTGGCTAGCAGAATGTTAGCAGACTGGAGCACCAGATAGCCAATTTTGATGGGGACAAGAGAGATTTATACTTTAAGAGAGGTGGGCAAAGAGAAGAAGCATGATTGAGGGAAGAGGGCATGCCTAAGTGAGCATCTTGCTTCTACGAGATTAATTATTTTAGATTCCTCATGAAAGTGGTATCATCATTCATGTAAGTTTCCTTCTGTATCTGGCTTATTTCACTTAGCACGGTGTCCTCCAGTTTCCTCCATGTTGTTACGAAGGCAGGACTTCCTCCTTTGTTAGGGCTCTTTGCATGCTTTCGTTACACATGCATACTCTGCTTCATCTCTTGAATACTGCCTCCCAAGATGCTCACTTATGCATGCCCTCTTCCCTCAGTCATACTTCTTCTTTTTGCCCACCTCTCTTAAAGTATGAATCTCTCTCATTCCCATCTGGTGCTCCAGTCTGCTAACATTCTGCTAGCCATGGTGGCACTATGTAATAAACCAGGGGCTCCAACTGCACACCAGATTTTGTATAAAATGACTTTAATACATAAAATGAATAAAAGTGGAGCCGCGTGTAGGAGGGCCAGCAGGCTCCATGTCCTGCATGCATGGCCTCACTGCCCTGCTCTGTGCTGCTTTTGGGGTGCCCTTTGGTACGTTAGCATCCTTCTTGCAAGTGAGAAATTAGTCTCCACTGAATCTTTGACTTCAAATGAAAAAAAAATTGGAACATTTTTAGATGGGTCAGAGAAGAAAATGAAGGTGAGAAAAGGCAACCAAAGCATGAAAATCTCCTGGCAAACTCACAGCAGGGAATGGCTTGGAGCCAGCCTTGAACCCTGCATGCTTCCAACATGGCACCTCCTCTCAGGTTTGGTCTTCACAGGCTCCTAGTGGGCCCCAGTGTTTTATGAGAATTGCCTATAATTGGACAGCCACAAGCATGTACCATGTGCCTAGCATTAACTGTCATTACCTCCTTGGATCTGAACAATGCTCCAAGTGGTCACTGTTAATGCCACTGTATGGATAAAGACATTGATCTTCCATAGAAACCGTGGAAGGATGAGGCTATCTGGTTCTCCCTTCTGTTAAGGTCTGTGTTAGCTTGTCTTAAAGATGGTGCCAACAGTCCTCCCCTCCAGGTAGGCTTGTATTACTCTTCCTGTCGATAGGTGGAATCTGTTTCCTGCCCCCTTGAATCTGGGCTCGTCTGTGACAAGCTTTGATTAGCAGAATGAAGCAGAAGTGACACTGTGTCAGTTCCAGGCCCAGCTGTTGAGAGATCTGGAAGTTTCTGTGTTGGCCCTCCTGGAAGTGGGCTGCCATGCTGTCAGAGCGTCGTGTGACCCTGGTAGAGTGATGACATGGGAAGAGGCTCTGGATAGTGTAGATTTAATAACTTGTGTTAGTTTAATAATAAATTGTTTCAAGCTGTTATATTTTGGGGTGGTTTCTTATGCAGCAATAAATAACTGAAAGAGTTTGCCTCTCTTTTTCATTGAAAATTAGCTTATTGTGGCCAATGGTCAGCTCTGACGGTTTTCAAAATTCGTAACAATTGGGCTATGTTCTTCCTGGAGCAATGGCGGACAACAAACTGGAACCAGGAAAGGCCCAACTTTAAACCCTGGCCTCCTGAGAAAATCAGCATCAGCTTCGCTCCCTGCAGTCCATACTAGCCAGATTTTGTTGGGTAGTGGTGGTGGTCTGAGCTCATAGCCAGGAAATATGAATGCAAAAATTTCCACTTTTGGAGGATTGTGACACAGTCTACGTTCTACTTTGGGAAATACTTGTGTTTTCCAAGGATAGTTTAGTTTATCATGTGAGATTCTGCTTCAGTGGCCATCCTTATGCTGATACTATGTAAAGAAACAGGACTGTATTTCATCTTAGAAAGATCCAGATGTGGTTTTTGCTAAGGGGCTGGATTTAGGCCCTGGCAAAGGCAGGTAACCGAATAAATGCCTCGTGGATAAAAATTCTGCAGAAACAAGGTGCTTGGGAAGGTGGGGCTGGAACAGTAGTTTTTCTCTGAATGTGAGGTAGTTCACCTCTCTATGTTCATTTTTATTGGGTAGGCCTCACCTGTCTTTATGTTTTTAGCACAAATGTTGGCTCCATGTTTGAACTCCCTGAGGCAACTTTGATGAGGGGGCAGAAAGACAGAGCCAGGATGGCACAAGCATTGAATTCCCTACATGGTGGCTTTTCGTGATCATTTTTCAGCCCCCGAAAGCCTTTTGGGAACTCAGATGGAAGCAGTATCTTCAGACATGTGGCTCATTCTTGTTTCCTCCAGGAGCCAATAGGTGGTAGTAACAGGCCAGCAAAGAAGCACCTGCTAAAGTGGGTGGTTCAGCCTAGTTGTCAAGGCAATAGAAGTAGCTATGCAATTTAAGTCAAAGAATACCTCTAGAGAAGTACTTCAAGTCTGAATGTATGTGATGCAGACGCTAGCTTCTCAAAACAGCCTGGCTTAATGCAGACTCCATTTTCCAAGGATTTTTCATCTCTCTGAGCTAGAATATCTGCCTTCCTGGCAGATGAGTCACACATTGGGAGTAGCTAGGCTGCATCTGAGCACCCGCCAGATGGTGTACTGCCTTTGGGGGTTGCCAGATACATGCCAGGTGTTCTCCTTGCCTTGGTTGGGGCTGACTGTACCCTGGGCATGTGGTCAAAGCCCAGAAAGGTGCGAAGAGGCACAAACATGCAAACAGCTGGATGGGCAAACACAGCATAAACATCCCGTAAGCACTGACTGTGGGGCTATGTGGAGGCTGTGAGGATGAGAAAGACGTGATAGAAGGATGGTGAGACGGGGATTGGCATGAGGCTGGGCTGCTCAAGGAAGGTTTTTTGAAGGTGTGGAGTTTGGGAAGAATTTGGAAGAAGAAACCCAGTTTGGTGGGAAAAGATACTGTGGAGGTGAAGGAAGTATCAGAGGAGCTGCTGTGATGACTTTGATTGGTTCAGCAGATGAGAGGTCTTGGGCCAGAGCAGCTATTGACTGGAAGAGACCCGGGAGCTGATGGCGAGAACATTACTGCAGGGCTTTCTGCACCAGGTTATGGCCCATCAGGGGGGCGGCCGTATCAGTGTGGATGAATGTCATCAGCAAACCAGATTCAGAGGCACTCACAAGGCTTGACTTGCCTGACATGTTCTATCCCACATGCATGGTCTTGAATACCTTTTAGGCCTTCAGAACTTTCTAGACTCAAGGCTTTATTAGGAAAGGTGGCACCATAAAGACTCTATCACAGTCTCTAGGGGGCCTCCTGTAGCTCGCCTGACTCCTATTACTGTAGGTGTTCTGTATGTCTTCTGTTTGATATGATTTACACAGCCACACACTGTGAAAAACCACACTGGGATAAAAAGATCAGAGATGTCCCAACTTGGGGGCAATGATTTGCTTTTTAAGAACAATGTCTTTCAAATATTATTGACCACAGTTATAAAAAAATATATTTTACCATATGACCCGGTATACACATTTTAATGTATAATTTGTAATTGAAATGGAAAGTTCATGAAACAATTTTCACTTTGTGTTATACTTTATTTTTTTTTAAAGCTGGCAGTGACACACTAAATTGATCTGATGACCCCGGTAGTTTTCTTTTTATAGTTCGTAACTTTCTTTCCAGCCACAACACCTCTGGGTTGACTTCCAAAATCAGAAGCTCTCTCTGCATCAGAGACCCTCATTAACCTGCTTTTTGTGATCACTTGACTGTGGACTGGGCAGAAATTTGTCTTTGTAGCCTCGATAAGAAAGAGCAGTGCTCAGCAGATTGAGAGAACAAATTGTAGGACTTAAGACAAAATCAGTGACAGAAAGCCTAGAAGCAAAGATTCGATTTACTCACATCGAGTTGATGTGATTATGTGTTTAGCATGTAATTGCCTTGGTTGCTTTCTTTGGGAGTATTTCTCCCTCATTCCCCAACTGCATTGTAGAAATCTTAAGGTCAAAGAGTAGGCAGTATGTCCTAAAACAGGCATGAGGTACCAATGCCATGAACCCTTCCTGAGGGATGTGTAGTTTAACAGCTTATGCTGTCTTTCTGGGCATTGTCCAGCAAAACAGTTAAAAAGCCAGAACTCCAGCTTTCCAACACTGAGCATGGATCCCAGCTCCTCCACGTCTTTGCTGTGTGAAACTGTATAACTTCAACTCTCTGTGCCGCAGCTTCCTTACCTGCATGGGGCAATAATCACAGTACCTACACCACAGGGTTATTGAAAAGAGCAGAGGAGAGAATGCTGTAACATGAGCTCAGTGCTGGGGCCACATGAGTGTCACCTGCTGGTATCTGATAGGCCTCCCTGAGGCTTCCTGCTAGACAATATCTTTTTTTCAGCCTGCTGCCAGCAACAGGCTGGAAGTGATAATAAAAGCATATTCCTTTCTTTAAAAAAGCCCTATAAACATAAACTTTTAATAAATTCTGATAGGCTTTTCCACCAATAGATTGGCTTTTTGAGTCTCGTAAGATAAGCTAGTTTTTGGAAAATTTTGCTTGTTAATATCTTACAGTCAACCCAGAGTCAGTTAAATCAATAGAGAAATAAAATACATGCAGGTTAATAAGTTTCAGCAATAAAACTTGGAACCCTTTAAAAAAATATTGACCAGGGGCCGGGCGCGGTGGCTCACGCCTGTAATCCCAGCACTTTGGGAGGCCGAGGCGGGCGGATCACGAGGTCAAGAGATCGAGACCGTCCTGGTCAACATGGTGAAACCCCGTCTCTACTAAAAATACAAAAAAATTAGCTGGGCGTGGTGGCGCGCGCCTGTAGTCCCAGCTACTCGGGAGGCTGAGGCAGGAGAATGCTTGAACCCGGGCAGCGGAGGTTGCAGTGAGCCAAGGTCGCGCCACTGCACTCCAGCCTGGCGCCTGGTGACTGAGTGAGACTCTGTCTCAAAAAAAAAAAAAAAAAAAAATATTGACCAGGTTATAGTGTCAGTAAGATTCCAAATTATTTTCTAGTAGTCATCACTTTCTTGAACTACATAGGAATGGACTAGACCAAAAAAAAAAGAAAAAAAATTGAAAATAAACAGTTTTACTCAGATGAGATTTCATGAAAAAAGTTACCTTGAGATGTTCATGGCAAGCAACAAGATTCCATATATTGATGCATTTTATTTCTCCATTTGTGGCATTTTCTCCCCCTGTTGTGACCGTGGGGAATGTCAGACATATAAAAATACCCAAATAATGAGCCCTCTCCTAAAATGATAAAAAAAAAAACATTCTTTTTCTTTCTCCTTGTCTTCTCCAGCCCAGCTTCATATTGACCTTAAAACTTTGGGCAATAAACATGTCATATAGTGTTGCGTGCTTGATTTCATCAGCATTTTTTTTGTGTGTGTGGGTGTTAGCCAAAACAAACAACTTATTGTCTACTATGAACATGCAAAGACAAGTCTTTTTGAGGCGCTTGGGTAAGCGTTGTGCAGGGATTTAAATTTCAGCTTCATGTGGATGACAGTTGAAGTCTCCCTTGTCAGTCAGCCTGGGGTAGCCCCGAATGGGAAAAGAAAGCAAGAGAAAAAAACCAGTTGTCTCCTAGGAATACAGTGAAAGGTGGGCCTGAGGGGAAAGATCCCTGGAATTAGCACAAACATAGTTGATGCGTATTCCATAGGTGCCTGGTGTAGAGGCTTCTTTGGGCTACCTGAAAGTAGAGAAATAATTTTCCTGTTGAGGAATGCTTTGCTTAAATCCACTTGGATTGTTTTTCTGGGGTTCACTGTGGTGGCAATAAGATTCTAAGGTGGTAGGAGGCATCATTGTTTCTCTCTCTGTCTCACACCTGCTAAGGGTGATCAGTTGCTTTCTATCTGGAAAACCTAACCTTCTACCCCATTGTCACTCCTAGCCCAGACCCATATCCTTCCTTAGCTGGATAATGGCAGTGATTTTGCCTCCTATACCTGTTTCCTGCATCAACTTTTCATCTTGTTCTCCCTATTGGAATCATGATCATCTTTCTAAAAGGAACCCCTGACCATGTTATTGTTGGAAGCTCATGGACATCCACTGCCTTCAGGGAGATATTCCAACTCCTTAGAATGGCGCGTGAGGCCTTTCACCATCTGACTAGCCCTGCTCACTTATCCCAGGAGCACTTCCCTTGCTACAACATACACACCTATTCTCTATGAGTCTGTACTTCAGTTCCTTTGTATGTTATCTTCCCTTCTGAGAAGGTAACCTGCTCCCCCATTCCTGACTCATTCCATGTCGTTCTGTGACAAACTCCTACTTATAAACATTCATCGCAAATATTACTTAGTTAACCCTACAACAATAATTGGAGACTCTAATACTTGATCTCAACAATTGACAGAAAAGCCAGAAAGAAGATAAGTAAAGAAACAGAAGACTTAATTAACATAGTAAAGCAACTAGATCTGATAGATATATACAGAACACTCTACTCAGTTACAACAGAACAACTTTTTCTCAAGTGAACATGGGACATTCTCTAGGACAGACCTTATGTCAGACCACAGATCAAATCTCAGTAGACATTAAGAAACAGATATATTCAATCTATCATCTGTGACTACAATGGGGTTAATTTAGACATTAATAACAGAAGACAAACTGGAAAGTTCACGAATTTGTGGAAATTAAACAAGTCACTCTTACACAATCAAAGGATAAAAGAAGAAATCACAAGGGAACTTAGAAAATACTTAGAGATGAATGAAAACAAAAACACAACATACCAAAATCTATGGGATCCAGTGAAAGTAGTGATTTAAAGCTGTGAATAGATTAGGCCAGGCGTGGTGACTCATGCCTATAATCCTAGCACTTTTAGAGGCCAAGGCGGGTGTATCGCCTGAAGTTTGAGACCAGCCTGGCCAATGTGGTAAAACCCCATCTCTACTAAAAATACAAAAAATCAGCTGAACATGGTGGTTCATGCCTGTTGTCCCAGCCAGTTGGGAGGCTGAGGCAGGAGAATTGCTTGAACCCAGGAGGCAGAGGTTGCAGTGAGCTGAGATCGCATCACTGCACTTCAGCCTGGGTGACAGAGTGAGACTCCGTCTAACTAACTAACTAAAGCTGTGAACATATTAAAAAAGAAGAAAGATCTCAAGTCAACAAATGGACTTTATATCTAAGGAACTAAAAATCCCAAATTAAACCCAAAGTCAGCAGATGGAAGAAAATCATAAATATTAAAGCAGAGATAAATAAAATAGAGAAGAGAAAAATAATTGAGATCAACAAAACCAAAAGTTTACTATTCAAAAAGGTTAACAAAATTGATAAACATTTAGCTAGATTGGCTAAGAAAAAAGATAGAAGACTCAAATAACTAAAATCAGAAATAAAGTGGGGGACATTACTAACTGGTTCTGCAGAAAAAAAGTAGATTATAAGAGAGTGCTATGAACAACTGTATGCCAACAATTAAATAACCTAGATGAAGTGACAAATTAGAGAACACAAAGGCTACCAAGTCTGAATCAAGAAGAAATAGAAAATCTGAATAGACTTGTAGTTAGTAAACAGACTGAATTAGTAATCAAAACCTTGTGACAAAGAAAAGCCCTGGATGTGATGGCTTCTCTGGTGAATTCTCTCAAACATTTAAAGAACTAACATCAATCCTCCTCAAGCTCTGCCAAAAAATTGAAGAGGTGGGAATACTTCCTAACTAATTCTGTGAGGCTGATGTTGACTGATACCAAAGCCAAAGTCATTACAATAAAACTACAGATCAATATACATGATAAACTTTAATGTAAAAATCCTCAACAAAATAGTGGCAAACTAAATTCAGCAGCATACTAAAAGGATTATACATCATGACAAAATATGGTTTATTCCTGGAATGCAGGGATGGTTCAATATGCAAAAATGGGTCAATGTGGATCTGTCTTTATTTTGCTTTTTTTCTCCAATGAGCTTACACGATTTTAAAAAGCAAGAAAATATATGTGAATATAAAGGTATTCTCAAGTTGGGAGTGACAAAGAATGTAAATGACTTCAATACTTTTTATACTGATTGCATGTTAAAATGATATTTGGATATGATTGGGTTAAATAAAACGTGTTGTTAGAACAAAAAAGTTGATCAATGTAATATACCACATTAACAGAATAAAGAAAAAAAATCCAAAGGATTATTTCAATTGATTCAGAAAAAGTATTTAACAAAAGTCAACATCCTTTTATGATTAAAAAAAAAAAAACACACATTCAAGGTAACTACCTCAACAATATAAAGGAATATAAAAAAATTCACAACTGGAATCATACTCAATGGTAGGAGGCTGACAAATTCCTTTAAGATCATGAACAAGGAAAGGATGCCCACTTTGACCTCTTCTATTCAACATAGAATTGGCAGCTCTAGCCAGAGCAATTAGGCAAGAAAAACAAATAAAAGTCTCCAAATAGAAAACAAAGAAGTAAAAAATCTCTGTTTGTAGATGACATGATCTGATATGCAGAAAACTCTGAAGGTTCCACAAAAAGTCTTAAAGCTAACACTTCAACAAAGTTGTAGAATGCAAAATCAATATGCAATAATTAATTGCATTTTCATACACTAACAATGAACAATTCGAAAATAAAATTAAAAGAACCAATTCCATTTACAATAGCATCAAATAGAATAAAATACTTAGGAATTAGTTTAACCAAAGAGTTAAAGATGTCTACACTGAAAATAATAAAAAGTTGGCTAGGCACAGTGGCTCACACCTGTAATCCCAGCACTTTGGGAGGCGGAGGTGGGCAGACTGATTACCTGAGGTCAGGAGTTTGAGACCAGCCTGGTCAACATGGTGAAATCCTGTCTCTACAAAAAATACAAAAATTAGCTGGGCGAGGTGGTGCCTGCCTATAATCCCAGCTACTCAAGAGGCCAAGGCAGGAGAGTCACTTAAACCTGGGAGATGGAGGTTGCAGTGAGCCAAGATGGTGTCACTGTACTCCAGCCAGGGTGACAGAAGGGGATCAGTCTCAAAAAACAAACAAATGAAAGAAAATAACAAAAAGCTGCTGAAAGAAATTAAAGAAGACGTAAATAAAAAGAAAGATATCTATGTTCATAAACTGGAAGACTTAATATTGTTAAAATGCCAATACTACACAAAACAATCTATAGCCTTAATGCAATCCTTATGAAAATCACAATGGCATCTTTTCCAGAAATAGAAAAATCTGTCCCAAAATTCGTATGGAATCTCTAGGGGTTCCAAATCATCAGGAACAATTTTGAAAAAGAATCAAGTTGAAAATCTCACACTTCTTGATTTCAAATTATATTACAAAGCTACAGTAATCAAAACAGTGTGGTAGTGGTATAAACACAGACATATAGCTCAATGGAACAGAAAAGAGAGCCCAAGAATACATAACCCTCACATATAAGGTTAAATGATTTTTAGAGGGTTGCCAAAACCATTCAATCCAGAAGTATTATTAATTGCCTTCAACAATTGATAATACTTCTGGATCGAATGGTTTTGGCAACCTTCAATCAATGATTCAACTAAATGATACTAGGAAAACTGGATATTCATGTGCAAAAGAACGAAGTTAGACCCTTGACTAATGTTGTACAAAAAAACTAGAGATCATGGCAAACGGGAAGCATGATTAGATTGCAGCTTCAACTTGGATGGACAGAGAAGCATGTGGAGGCTTGCGTCATGAATTTTTGCTCCAGAACAACTTCAGGAGTAAATCAGGAAACCTGAGAGGACCCACAGACCCCCTGAAGGAAGTGAATTGCTCCTGCAGGACCTGGGAGACATCCCAAATCCTGCGCTGTTATCTGTGGCTGAGAGACTCACAGATGGTTCACATGACAGGATTCTGCAGACAACCCTTAGTACCATCCTGGAGCCTGGGTAGACTTTCTGGGTGGCTAGATCCAGAAGAGAGACAAAAATCACTACAGCTGGGCTCTCAGGAAGCCACATTCATAGGAAAAGGGGAGAATAATATATCAAGGGAACACCTCGTGGGACCAAAGAAACTGAACAACAACCATCAGCTCTAGACTTTCCCTTTCTCATAGAGCCTACCCAAATGAGAAGGAACCAGAAAACCAACTCTGGTAATATGACAAAACGAGGTTCTTAACACGTCCAAAAAATCACATTAGCTCACCAGTAATGGATCCAAACCAAGAAGAAATCCCTGATTTACCCAAAAAAGAATTCAGGAGGTTAGTTATTAAGCTAATCAGGGAGGCACCAGTGAAAGGTGAAGCCCAAGGTAAGGAAATTCAAAAAATGATACAAGAAGTGAAGGGAGAAATATTCAAGAAAATAGATGGCATCGATAAAAGACAACCAAAACTTCAGGAAACAATGGACACACTTACAGAAATGCAAAGTGCTCTGGAAAGTCTCAGCAATAGAATTGGACAATAGAAGAAAGAAATTCAGAGCTTGAGGACAAGGTCATTGAATTAACCCATTCCAACAAAGACAAAGAAAAAAGAATGAGAAAATATGAACAACACTTCCAAAGTTTCGGATTATGTTAAACAACCAAGCCTAAGCATAGTCATTTTTCCTGAGGAAAAGGAGAAATCTAAAAGTTTGGAAAACTTATTTTGGGGAGTAATCGAGGAAAACTTCCCCGGCCTTGCTAGAGACCTAGACATTCAAATACAAGAAGCACAAAGAACACCTGGGAAATTCATCACAAAAAGATCATCACCTAGGTACATTGTCGTCAGGTTATCTAAAGTTAAGATGAAGGAAAGAATCTTAAGAGCTGTGAGACAAACGCATCAGATAACCTATAAAGAAAACCCGTCAGATTAACAACAGATGTCTCAGCAGAAACACTATAAGCTAGAAGGAATTGGGGCCCTATCTTCAGTCACCTCAAACAAAACAATTATCAGCCCAAAATTTTTCATCCAGTGAAATATTGCATCCAAGCTTCATATATAAAGGACAGATACAGTCTTTTTCAGACAAACACTGAGAAGAATTTGCCGCTGCCAAGCCACCTCTACAAGAAATGCTAAAAGGAGCTCTAAATCTTGAAACAAATCCCGGAGACACATCAAAACAGAACCCCTTTAAAGCGTAAATCTCACAGGACCTATAAAACAAAAATAAAATTTAAAAAACAAAAAACCAATATACAGGCAACAAGTAGCACAATGAATGGAATGGTACCTCACATCTCAATACTGACATTAAATGTCAATGGCCTAAATGCTCCACTTAAATGATACAGAATTGCAGAATGGATAAGAATTTACCAACCAACCATCTGCTGCCTTTAAGAGACTCACCCAACACATAAGGACTTGCACAAACTTAAGGTAAAGAGGTGGAAAAAGACATTTTAGGCAAATGGACACCAGAAATGAGCAGGAGTAGCTATTCTTATATCAGACAAAATAGGCTTTAAAACAACAGCAGTTAAAAAAGACAAAGAGGGACATTACATATTGATAATAGGCCTTGTCCAACAGAAAAATATCACAATCCTAAACATATATGCACCTAACACTGGAGATCCTAAATTTACAGTAATACTAATAGACATAAGAAATGAGAGAGCAACACAATAATAGTGGGGACTTCAATACTCCATTGACAGCACTAGACAGGTCATCAGGACAGAAAATCAACAGAGAAACAATGGGTTTAAACTACACTCTGGAACAAATGGACTTAACAGATATATACAGAATATTCCATTCAACAGTGCATGGAACTTTCTCCAAGACAGACCATATGATAGGCCACAAAACAAGCCTCAATAAATTTAAGAAAATTGAAATTATATCAAGTACTCTCTCAGACCACAGGGGAATAAAACTGGGAATCAACTCCCAAAGAAACCTTCAAAACCATGCAATTAACACATAGGATATTAAATATTTTATACCATATTTAATACATGGAAATTAAATAACCTGATCTTAAATGATCATTGGGTCAAAAATGAAATCAAAATGGAAATTAAAAAGCTATTCATACTTAATGACAGTAGTGACACAACCTATCAGAAACCTCTGGGACACAGCAAAGGTGGTGCTAAGAGGAAAGTTCATAGCCCTAAATGCCGCTATCAAAAAGTCTGAAAGGACACAAACAATCTAAGGTCATGCCTCAAGGAACTAGAGAAACAAGAACAAACTAAACCCAAATCCAGCAGAAGAAAGGAAATAACCAAGATCAGAGCAGAACTAAATGAAATTGAAACAAAAAAATCACAAAAGATAAATGAAGCAAAAAACTGTTTTTTTAAAAGATGAATAAAATTGATAGACCATTAGCAAGATTAACCAAGAAAAGAAGAGAGAAAATCCAAATAAGCTCAATAAGAAATGAAACAGGAGATATTACGAGTGATACAGCAAAAATACGAAAGATTATTCAAGGCCTCTGTGAACACCTTTATGCGCATAAGCTAGAAAATCTAGAAGATAGGGATAAATTCCTAGAAAGATACAATCCTCCTAGCTTAGATCAGGAATAATTAGGTATCCTGAACAGACCAATAACAAGCAGAGAGATTGAAATGGTAATTAAAAAATTACCAACAACAAAAAAATTCCAGGACCAGACGAATTCACAGCAGAATTCTACCAGACATTCAAAGAATTGGTAGCAATCCTATTAACACTATTCCACAACATAGAGAAGAGAGAACCCTCCCTCAATCATTCGATGAAGCCGGTATTACCCTAATACTGTCAGAGGTGTTTGAACCAGAGGGACTTCATTTTGAGTGAGGGCTGGGAAAATGAGACTGGGACTTACCGGGCTGTATTCTCAAAAGTTAGGCATTCCTAGCCTCTAGATGTTTATGGTTAAGGGAACGAATTAATAATGTTTACTAAACAGATCCAGACTTGGAGTGTCCAGAAATCCCAATGTCTGGAGAACAAAGGCATTCCTAGTTTTGCTTTAAAGACAATAATATGTATTCTTGCCAAATACAGTAATTAAGAAAATTAATCCTTTATCACAAACCCTTGTAGCAGAGCACATCTCCCCATATATACAAGCATTGTACCTACGGGGAATGCATTCCTACTCTTACTTTCAGGAATATTCTTGTCTGTCTATGGAGTAACTGTACTTTCAACACTTCATTTTCTTGATAAACTTGTTTTTACTTTGCACTGCAGACTCGCCCTGAATTCTTTCTTTTGTGATATCCAAAAACCCTCTCTTGGGGTCTGGATCAGGACCCCTTTCCTGTGACATCTTTCTGGTGACAACAGAAGGGACTATAGTGTGGAAACCCCCTTCCCAAATGCTACTGTTGCGTAAGTGTTGGGGTCCTGTAGCATATTTCTGGCAAACCACGGAATGGAGCATACTGAAGAAACCCCCCCCAACCCAAAGGATATATAGACTGTAGAACTGATTGGACAACTTTGGGCAAGTGGTGGGGTACCTGGGTAAAGGATGGGACTGGATTACAAGCCCAACTTAGGAGAGTTAGATTCTCTTCTAAGACAGAATGGGTCAGAGGCCCCTCTTAATAAAAGGCAAGGACGTTTGACTGACTTCGGGTTAAGGCCTGACTTAGGAGGGTTAGAGGCCTTTCTAAGATTTAGGGGGTTGGAGGCCTCTTGCAGTAAAGTCCCTCTCAGCTAAGAACAGGTTTGGTACCACAGGCTATGCTCTTTGCGTTTTTCTACCTTGTCCTCCTTGCGGCATGAATCAATTTCTTGGTTGCTGTCTGTCTCATGGTCATTTTCAGGGACTTTATTTCACTGGTCTTAGGGATTTTAACTTACTCTTTTCCTATGTGGCTCCTCATTTGTGTCCATTTACTTGTGAAACACTGGGAGCAAAAAGCATTGAAGGCTCTGTCGCTAAAATTGCTGATTGAGATTTGGTATTTTGCAGCTATAAGCAATAAAATTAAACAGATGTGATTATATTTGGTTGCCGCTATGCTGACTAGGTGTGATTGAGAAACACTAGGATAGAAATCCGGGGACTTTTCTCCTTGCTGTTTTGTTTCATTTTGCATACTAAAAACACTTCTTTCCTTTCTTGGATTCCGGCAAGCTGGCTTTGCTTGTTCAATCCGCACTGCGGCTGTCACCCAGAACCTGCTTGCTCTGGTCATTCCCATCTAAATCCTCTTCATTTCCTTTGCCTTATTTGACATTTTTGTCAAAGTCCATGTTGTGGTTTATCTGATTCATGACTCAGCTTACTTATGTTATTTGGATAGTATGAATCATGTTTGATGAGAGGAAAAGAAGAGAAAGAGCTAGACATACTAGATGATCTAGATGATTCTTTAATGCACTCCCTACCCCCAGCTGTTTTGGGTGGAGCAGACGCTCCCTCCTTCTGTCATCTCTGAAGGTTCAGATGTCCGGTCCTTTCTCCCTCTAGTCCCCTGAAAGTTCTATTGAGAACCCTTTGTCCCCTCCTCCTTACCTGTCTAGTCCACTCTAAGCCCACCACTCCCTGAGGAACTTAGCCCAGTGAGTACTACTCATAGGGGGAGCTTCCTATCAACCTTCAAAGGGAAATCTTTGTCCACTTAGAGATGTGGCAGATGGGGAAGAAGGCACTGTGAGAGTACATGTTCCCTTTTCTAAGTCTGATTTGGATCTATGTTAAGAGAAGTTTGGTCATTTTTCTGAAGATCCAGGAAAATTCAGAAATGAGTTTGAGAAATGGACTCTGACCTATGGTTTAACTTGGCAGGATCTGCATGTTTTGTTGTCTCTATGTTGTACAGTGGAAGAGAAACAATGCATTTTGGGGACAGATAGGACCCATGCACATGAGTCATTGGCTCACAACCTGAATCAGACTATATATCAGGCAGGCAGTATAGCAGATCCAGATAAAGATCTAGAGTGGAACTATCAAAGGGGCAGTGAGGACTTGGGGAGGAGAATCGTGTGGTCACTTGCTTGTTGGAAGGGATAAAGAAATGTATGAAAAACCTGTTAACTATGAAAAGGTTAAGGATATTTCTCAGGACAAAGATGAGAATCCAGCTTTATTTCAAGGGATTTAGTTGAGGCAATCAGGAAATATACTAACACTGACCCTGCCTCAAAGAAAGGACAAACCCTTCTGGGGAGTACATTGTATAACCCAGTCTGCCCCTGATGTCCATAGGGGCTACTACAAAAAGCAGCTATGGGTCCCCAAACTCCTATGGACAGCTTTTGGATATGACATTTTTAGTTTTTAGTAACAGGGACAAAGCAGAGGAAGCAGAAAGAGCAAGAAGGATCTCCCACAAGGTTCAGCTCTTGGCTGCAGCCTCAAGCTTACTTCCCATGTGGGGCTGCCCTCCTGGCTCTTGGCCTGGACAAGGGAAGCTGAAAGATGGGAAGCCCAAAGCTGGGCATCTGCGTCACCATGCCTTGGGCATAAATTAGTGTGCACACTGTAGGAAAAGTGGCCATAGGAAGAGGGATTGAGCAGGGTTTGGAAGGGAGCCATTGGGACCTGAACCAATGATGGCAGAAATAGCCAGGCAAGCCCAAGAGTGAGGGGCCCAAGACTTTCCACCAAATCTCCCACTGGATAACTAGTCATATCTCCAGAGAAGCCTTGGATAACCCTTGACGTGGCAGGTAAGAATATTAACTCCCTTCTGGACTGCTTATTCTGTTTTGACCCATTATAATGGTCCTTTTCCATCCCCAAACTGTATGGTCATGGGCATAGACAGACAAGCCCATGGATGCCATTTTACGATTCCTTTAAGCTGCTCATCAGGGACTTTGGTTTTCTCCTGAATGCCCCATACTTTGTTGGGAAGGGATTTGTTAACTCAGCTGCAAACAGTAGTATCTTTCAGAAGCCACAAGGCAGACAGAAATTGCTCCTTTTCCTTTCCTGTGAATAAATATCAGGCTTTTTTGCTAAACATCTTGATATAATTTTTAAAGTATGCCAGACTTTGAATCCAGCTACTTATTTACCTGAACCAGCATCCTACATCATTCTTGTATATAAATGATGGAGCTAGTTTACTCCAGCCGCCATCTGGATTTAAAGGATGAACCTCAAGATAACCATGAAGTAGAATGGTTTACAGATGGAAGTAGCTTCGTGCTCCAGGGAAACAGGAAAGCTGGGTATGCTGTTGTCGGTTAACACAAGGCAATCGAATCCCGGGCCTTACCAGCTTCTACCTCAGCTCAAAGGACAGAATTAATCGTTCTTATTAGAGCCCTACTATTGGGAAAGGACTTAAGAGTTAACATTACACTATTTCTAAGTATGCCTTTCCAGTACTTTATGCTCATGCTGGCATCTGGAAGGAACGGGAACTCCTAACTACTAAGATTTCCCTATAAAACATCACTTTGAAATTCGGAACATATTGGATGCCCTCAGCCACTGCAATGACAGACCCTAGAAATACTAAAGAGGAACAAGAATGGGCTAAAGATCAGGGTTTAATTCAAAATCCTCTGGCTGGCATATCAATGACAACAAACTGTTAATACCAGCTGCTAATTGGTGGAAAATAAGTATTTGCATGACTCTAGTCATTTGGAAGGAGGTTCCCTATTTCAATTAATGTCTCTTCAATTAATTCCCTATTTCAATTAATAGGAAAAAGCTTACTTAAAACAGTAAAACAGCAAACTCGGGTCTGTAAACTATGTGTCTGCAATAACCCAAATAATTAATCTTTACCTTGTCCTCTAGAAAGGCCTGTTCAGCATAGAGGAATGTACCCTGGTGAAGACTGGCAAATAGATTATACTCAGATGCCGCCATGTAAAGGGTTTAGATATTTATTAGTGTTTGCTGACACCTTTACTGGTTAGATCGAAGCTTTTCCTACCTGGTCTGAAAAGGCAATTGAGGTTTCTAACTCTAACTAAAGGAAATAATTCCTAGATTTGGGCTGCCTAAGAGCTCACAGAGTGATAATGGCCATCTTTCACAGCAACAATTACCCAAAACGTATCTTTTTTTTTTTTTTTTTTTTTTTTTTTGAGATGGAGTATAGCTCTGTCTCCCAGGCTGGAGTGCAGGGACATGATCTAGGCTCACTGCAATCTCCACCTCCCAGGTTCAAGCCATTCTCTTTCCTCAGCCTCCTGAGTAGCTGGGACTATAGGCACGTGCCACCAGGCCCAGCTAATTTTTTTTTAATTATTATTTTTAGTACGGACAGATTTTCACCATGTTGGCCAGGATGGTCTCCATCTCTTGACCTTATGATCAGCCCCCTCAGTCTCCCAAAGTACTGGGATTACAGATGTAAGCCACTATGCCTAGGAATTTGGTACCACCTTCACTAAGCATGGAGGCCACAGACTTCAGGGAAAGTACAAAGAGCTACGCAAACTCTAAAAAGGATTCTTGCTAAACTATGCCAAGATACATCAGAAACCTGGTTGTCTTTACTGCCTGTAGCCTTGTTACTGGTTTGAATGGCCTCCAAGGGCAATCTCCAGCTCAGCCCTTTTGAGCTAATGTATGGAAGGCTTTCTCAACTACAGACCTCCTAATAGACATAGATACTTTCAAGCTACAGAATTATGTGATCAACTTAGGACAAGAGCAAAATGCACTCCTTGAATATGGAAATTAAAGACTCCCTTTCCCCATTAAGGAAGAGAACCTTGTTACAACCCAGCCGGTAGACTGGGTCCTATTAAAAACTTGGAAGGAAGGATCCCCCAGCAGATCAACTCTCCCCCAAATGGAAGGAACCCTGTCAAGTTCTCCTTAGTACCCCAACTGCAGTTAAACTTCTGGGAATAAACAGCTGTGTCCACTTATCTTGAATTAAACCTGTCTCTTATGAAGTCCCACAGGCTGATGGAACACAAGAGACTGATCCTGTTTATCCCTGTGAGCCAATCAGTGAACTCTGACTTCTGTTCAGAAGAAATGAGAGGGATGGTTAACGTGAAGATACGGATTGGCATTCTACTTTTGGGTATAAGTTGGAATCATGCAGAGAGTAACTTACTTACTGAGCAGGCATAGACTTTAGTCTGTCTGCATAATCAGACAAACTGTTGGGTATGTGGACATTTTTACTTACTAGCAGCCCAAGGGGGAACTTGTGCTTTGATCAAAACTGAATGTTTTGTGTATGTTCCAGATGATTCACATGATATTACCCAGGCTATGAAAGCTTTAGACACACAGGTCTCTGCCACTGATGTGCTATCAGTTGATCCCATATCAGCTTGGTTCCAACAACTGCCCAGTTCTAAAGCCTTCCTGCTTAGTTTACTTGGAATGATTTTACTTATTTTGCTTTGCTGTTGTGGAATATATTGTGGTTGTACTCTTTGCGAGAAAGCAAGAGAAGCTCACTCAATGCTTCCTTAAATTGAACACTTATTAATCTTCCAGATATCACCTTCTATCGGAACTCAGAGGTAGTAATAACTTTCACTATACCAACGCTCTCTGACTGAGCTTCTCTATACCCTGATGCAAGAGATGCTAATAGGCAGGAATATCACCACCCCCAATCAGCCTGAAGAAGTTATGGAAGATAGATCTTCATTCCTCTGCAATCCTTGGGACTGAGGGTCCTCTTGTAAAGGGAAAGGGGGAGACATATCAGAGTCGTTTGAACCAGAGCAACTCCATTTTGAGTGAGAGCTAGGAAAATGAGGCTGGGACTTGCTGGGCTGCAGTCTCAGAAAGTTAGGCATTCCTAGCTGCTAGATGTTTATGGTTAAGGAGACAAATTAATAATGTTTACTAAACAGACCCAGACTTGGGAGTATCCAGATATCCCAATATCTGGAGAAAAGGCATTCCTAATTTTGTTTTAGAGACAGTAATATTGATTCTTGTAAAATATAATAGTTTAAAAAATTAATCCTTTATCACAAACCCTTGTAGCAGAACACATCTAACTATATATGTGTGTGTGTGTGTGTGTTAATATATATATATATATATATATATATATACATAAAAGCAGTGTACCTATGGTGGATGTGTTCCATTTCTGACTTTCAGGAACGTTCTATTCTGTGTATGGAGTAGCTGTACTTTCACCACTTTACTTTCTTAATAAACTTGTTTTTAACTTTGCACTGGGGACTTGCCCTGAATTCTTTCTTGCACGAGATCCAAAAACTCTCTCTTGGGGTCTGGACTGGGACTGCTTTACATCTTTCTGGCAACCACAGAAAGGACTATAGTATGGAAACTCTTTTCCTAAATGCTACTTTTGGGTAAATGTTGGGGTCCTATAACATATTTCTGGCGACCACAGAAGGGACTATAGTGCAGAAACCCTGACCTGACAGCTACCTTTGGGTAAGTGTTGGGGGCCTGTAACAATACCAAAACCAGGAAAGAACATAACCAAAAAAGAAAACTGCAATCCAACATTCCTGATGAACATAAATGCAAAAATCCTTAACAAAACACTAGCTAACCGAATCCAACAACACATCAAAAAGATAATTCACCACGATCAAGTGGGTTTTATACCAGGGATGCAGGGATGGTTTAACATACATAAGTCAATAAATGTGATACACCACATAAACAGAATTAAAAAGAAAAATCACATGATCATCTCAATAGATGCAGAAAAAGCATTCAACAAAATCCAGCATCACTTTATCATTAAAACTGACAGAAAATCAGCATACAAGGGACATACCTCAATATAATAAAAGCCATCTATGACAAACCCACAGCCAACATAATACTGAATGGGGAAAAGTTGAAAGTATTCCCTCTGAGAAAATGGAACAAGACAAGGATGTCTAGTCTCGCCACTCCTCTTCAACATAGTACTGGAAGTCATAGCCAGAACAATCAGACAAGAGAAAGAAACAAAGGGCATCTAAATGGTAAAGAGGAAGTCAAACTGTCACTGTTTGCTGGTGATTTGATTGTTTACCTAGAAAACCCTAAAGACTCCTCTAGAAAGCTCCTAGAACTAATAAAATAATTCAGCAAAGTTTCTGAATACAAAATTAATGTACACAAATCAGTAGCTCTTCTATACACCAACAGTGACCAAGCTGAGAATCAAATGAAGAACTCAACCCATTTTACAATAGCTCAATAAAATAAAATAATAAAATAAATACTTAGGAATATACCTAACCAAGGAGGTGAAAGACCTCTACAAGGAAAACTACAAAACACTGCTGAAAGAAATCATAGATGACCCAAGCAAATGGAAATACATCCCATGCTCATGGATGGGGAGAATCAATATTGTGATAATGATTATATTTCCAAAAGAAATCTACAAATTCAATACAATTCCCATCAAAATACCAACATCATTCTTCACAAAATTAGAAAAATCAATTCTAAAATTTGTATGGAACAAAAATAGAGCCTGCATAACCAACACAAGGCTAAGCAAAACAAAAACAAACAAACAAAAACTAAAAAACAAATTTGGAGACATCACACTACCTGGCTTCAGACTATACAATAAGACCATAGTCACCACCCAGCATGGTACTAGTATAAATATAGGCACAAAGACCAATGGGACAGAAGCCAGAACCCAGAAATAAACCCAAATGCTTACAGCCAACTGATCTTTGACAAAGCAAACAAAAACATAAAGTGGGGAAAAGACACTCTTTTCAATGAGTAGTGTTGGGATAATTGGCTAGCCACATGTGGGAGAATAAAACTGGATCCTCATCTCTCAACTTATATAAAAATCAACTCAAGATGGAGTAAGGACTTAAATCTAAGTCCTGAAACTATTAAAATTCTAGAAGATAACATTCAAAAAACCCTTCTAGACATTGGTTTAGGCAAGGATTTCATGACCAAGAATTCAAAAGCAAATGCAATAAAAACAAAGATAAATTGCAGGGACTTAAACTAAAACCTTTTGCTGTGCAAAAAGAATAGTCAGTAGAGTAAATACAGACAACTCACAGAGTGGGAAATAATCTTCACAATCTGTACATCCAACAAAGGACTGATATTTAGAATCTACAATGAACTCAAACAAATCAACAACAAGAAGAAAACCAATCCCATCAAAAAGTGGGCTAAGGACAAGAATAGATGATTCTCAAAAGAATACATACAAATGGACAAGAAACATATGAAAAAATGCTCAACATCACTAATGATTAGGGAAATGCATAGCAAAACTACAATAAGATACCACCTTACTCTTTCAAGAATGGCCATAAATAAAAAATCAAAAAATAGTAGATGTTGTGAATGGGAAACACTCTACACTGCTGATGGGAATGTAAACTAGTACAACCATTATGGAAAACAGTGTGCAGATTCTTTAAAGAACTAAAAGTAGATCTACCATTTGATCCAGCAATCCTACTACTGGTTATCTACCCCAGAGGAAAAGAAGTCATTATACGAAAAAGATACTTGCACATGCATGTTTGTAGCAGCACTATTTACAATTGCAAAACATGGAACCAACTCAAATGCCCATCAATCAATGAGTGCCAACCCAAATGCCCACCAATCAATAAGTAGATAAAGAAACTGTGGTATATACACATATATATAATACATATATATATACACATATATATATATGGTATACACACACACACACACACACACACACACACATATATATGGTGAAATACTACATAGTCCTAAAAAGGAATGAGTAAATGTCATTCACAGTGACCTGGATGAGTTTGGAGACTATTATTCTAAGTGAAGTAACTCAGGAATAGAAAACCAAACACTGGATGTTCTTACTTATAAGTGGGAACTAAGCTGCAAGGATACAAAGGCATAAGAATGACACAGTGGACTTTGGGGACTTGATGGGGGAAAGGATGAGACAGGGTGAAGGAAAAAAGACTACAAATCAAAATTTAAAACTTTTGTGTATCAAAGGATACTATGATAGTTTGATTTTACGTATTTTATGATTTTATGCATCAACTTGACTGGACCATGGGGTGTCCTAGCCATCCTAGGACATCCGAGGATGTTTTTGCTCAAACATTACTCAATGTACTTCTGTGAGGGTGTTCTTAGATGAGATTAACATTTTAATTAGTAGAGCAAAGCAGATTGTCCTCCATAATAAGGGTGAGCTTATTCAATAAGTTAAAGGCCTGAACAGAACAAAGAGAGTAACCCTTCCCCAAATAGAGAAAAAATCCTCTAGTAGGTGTTTTCAGACATCATCTGCACACCGGCCCTCCTGGATCTGGAGCCTGCTGGCCCACACTACAGATCTGGACTTGCCTGCTCCATAATCACATGAGCCGATTCCTTAGAGCAAATCTCTCTCTCTCACCCTCTCTGTCTCTAAACATATATATCATATATATAAACACATATGGCTCACATATATAACGTATATCCTATAACATTTAACAAACATATATAACACAATATATGTTATATACGTTAAATACATATGATATTTAACATGTATAGACAATATATATTCAGACCCTACTATTTCTGTTTCTCTGAAGAATTCTGACTAACAATACAATTGCTATTGGCAGAGTAAAAAGGCAAACCACAGAATGGGAGAAAATATTTAAAAATTACATATCTGATAAAAAGATTTATATCCAGAATATTTAGAGAACTACTAAACTCAACAACAACAAAATAATCCAATTCAAAAGTGAACAAAGACTTGAATAGACATTTCTCCAAAGAAGACACACCAGTGGCCAATGAGTAAATAAAAAATGCTCTATATCACAGATAATTAGGAAAATGCAAATCAAAACCACAATGAGAATCCCACTTCACACTCATTAGGATGACTATTAGCAAAAAATAAAGCAAAACAAGTCTTGGCCTGGATGTGGATAAATTGGAATGCTGTTTATTGCTGATGGAAATGTAAAATGGTGCAGGCACTGTGGAAAACAGCATGGGGTTACTAAAAAATATTAAACATAGAATTAGCAATTGATCCTGCAAGTCTACTTCTGGGTATGTCTACCTATCAATTGAAAGCAGGGATTAAGACAGAGATTTGTACACCCACGTTCATAGCAGCATTATTCACAATAGCTAGAAGGTGGGAAACAACCCAGGTGTTCACCAGTGGATGAATGGATAAACAAATATGGTATATACATAACTAATGTCACTGAAATACCTTCAGCTATAAAAGATAGGAAATTCTGACATGCTATGTATAATATGGATAAGCCTTGGAAACATGTAAAGTAAAATAAGCTGGACACAGAAGGAAAAAGATTGCATGATTCCACTTATATGAAGTATATAGAATAGGTGCCTCATAGAGGCAAACGTAGGTTAGAGGTCACAGGGGCTGGGGGCTGGAGTTGTTTTTAATTTTTTACTGGGTACAGAATTTCTGTTTGGGTGATTAAAAAGTTTTGGAAATAGTGGTGATGGTTGTACAACATCATAAATGTAACTAATGGAACTGAATTATACACCTAAAAATGGTGAAATGGCAATATACCATTGATTGTACATATATCATATTGATCATATATATTTTTTATCATAACTAAAAAATAGTAAAAGCAAACCCTACCCACAAAAAACATAACTGATTAAAACATTTTAAAATATAACAGTGAATACTTATCTGATCTTTAAATGGGAAAGATAATTCATAGGATAAATCCAATAAGAAACTCATAAATTAAATATTAATAGAAATTGTCCAAATAGAAATTAAAATCTCTTTAATTTCCAAAAGGATGTATAAACAAAATAAAAATGCATCCAGAAAGACATTTGAAAATCTAATAACACTTGATAAAATGTTAATCCTTAAAATATAGCTCCATAGTTTAATAAAAATTATACCACACCTTCCAAAATTCATGGACAAAGGCAAAATATAATAATTCACCAAAGAGAAAATACTGTTATTTAATAAACATTTTATGCTATTCAGTCTCATTGGTAAAAAATAGATTATAATTTTTAAAATGAAATATTGCTTCCCAATTATCATGAGAATATCCAGGACTGGTGAAAAATTAGAAATTTCTCCAATGATTTTTGAATGCTTTTTCAATAGTATGTACCAAAGAATGTTTGTATTCTTTAAAAAAGTAACTTCACTTCTAGGAACTTAGCCTAAGAAATGTTTCCCTAACTGCAGTATATAATTAGGAATTATGTTCATTTTGCAGTGTTTAAAATTGTGAACAATTGGCAACAGAATGAACAATAGGAGAATATTTTGGAAAACTACATTTCATCATGTTAAGGAGAAAAACCAGAAGATAAAATCAGATATAATATAGGATCACAATTAACTAAGTGTGCATAAAAATACGCCGACATTTTCATAGCTATTGGTAATACTTTGGGCCCTTTTTTCTCTTTAGTACTTCTCAAATTTTTATAACTAATTTTCACTTTTGTAACGAAGAAAGAACTTAACCGATGGTGTTGTATAATAAGATAATAACTTAGAAAATCTGAAAGGGTACTATTTATTTTGATTCTCTGGAGGAGAATAAAGTCAAAGAAATCTTATTTAGGAACAAAATGAAATCTTGTTAGAATAAGAGGATCTGAAAAATTCTGTTTAAAGAGACCTGGCTTCTGGCTTTCCTGGAATCATGCATAGGCAACAATTATTACTGCAACTGCTGGACGCTCAGTTGTTTAGCCTCAAAATATGTGAGCTTATTTGTTTGGGTCCCATATTTATGCAACAAATCTTAACTGAGCCCTGACTCTGTGTATTAAACTGTTAACAGAGGGGAAAAAAGAAAGTTTGTTAACAGCTGCTCCTTACTGAGTACCTACATGAATGCTGGTACTCATAGTTACAACTCTACGAGGTGGAACTATGATTCCCTCTTTACCAAGGAGGTAACTGAAGGCCAGAGAGGAACTTGCTCCAGATCCCATAACAACAAAGTAGTGGACGTGGGCTTTAACCCATTCCACAGTCTTTCAGTTGCTCCATGCCGTGATGCTTCCAAAATAGTCAGCGATGACATTCCGTTACGGGACAAAAATACATCATGCCATGAGCAATCTTATGGTCCCAGGCTTGGCTGTGCTATCACCTCTGGCATACTTCCTTGTGCTATGTGCCCCTCCCACCTCTGAAGTGCAAATGTGCCAGCTGGACAAAACACCTAGATTCTCAAGAAGGGTGCAGAGCAGGCAGCTGTCTCCCAATGCATGTTGGTCTGACAGGTTTGCTTCAGTGCCCAGATCCTATCGAGGTCTTGAACCTCTCCTGACGGAAAGTTGTTGACAGAAAGGTGTAGAGGGATAACGTATTTGTCAGCAAAGTCACCAAAGTGTAAGCAGAGTTCTGCTGGCAGCCCGGTTTCTGTGGGATAAAGAGATACGCCTTTAGTTGGTTATGCACACAAAGCAACCAATAGGCCCAGGCTTTCTGGCTCTGCATCTGCCTAATCAGACTGAAAATCACTGAGGTATTAAAATATTTTGGAGAAACTCAAACAACTCAGCCCTCAGGTGCCTCATATTGTAAAATTTGTATGTTGGGCCAGAACTAAATAATTTCCAAGTTTTTTTTTTACAGTTCAAGGAGGTTGTGATCTTGTTTGCACAAGACTTGGGAAAACATTTATCAGTTAATATTAAATTAAAATCTAAGATAATACTATATTTCTGGAAAGGTCCCAAATAATTTTAAAATAGTTACATTTTCATGGGAAAAAGGCTGGGAGAGAGTTCTAAAAATACTTAGTGTGTGATCATAGGTGATGTAGATTTTTTGCTTATTTCTCTTATGGGTCTGGTTAATTATTAAATGTCTATATTGTTTAATTATTAAATGTCTATATTGTTTAATTATTAAAAGTCTATATTGTTTAAGCAGTTACTTGCAGCTTATTGGAACCTAACTAACAGAAAAGATTATTTTAGAGTGTTTGGCGAAGGCTCTCTGAGCAGGTGACATTTATTTAAATGATGTGGAGAAGTGAGCCACGTGAAACGATACGGAAGGACATTCTTGGCAGATGGAACAAGAGCAAAGTTAGTTTGTTCTAGGACAGAAAAAGGAAGACCAATGTGCCTGGGGCACAGGGAGGGGGTAGATAAGGTCACCAAAGGGGGCAAGGTAGATGGTGAGAATGAGTATGGTAAGAACCAGGGCAGGAGGAAAGGCCTGGACGAGATCACGAAAGCCTTGGAGTTGTACCATGTTCTGTGATTCCAGGTGCAATGGTAAGAAAGCGATGGTTGAGCTTTGAGTGCGGTGACATGTTCTGATTTTTGGTTTAGAAAGTGAACTGACTGCTGAAAGCAGAAAGATCAGTTAGGAGCGATTGCTGTAGTCCCTGTGTAAGATGATGGTGGCTTGGACAGGTTGTCAGCCATGGGAGTGACAAGAAGTGGTCAGATTTGGCTTTTGTTGATGGATTGGACATGGGGTATGAGAAGAAGAGAGGAGTCAGAAATGACTCCTAGGCTTTTTGTCTGAGCCACTGGGTGGATGGTTGTGCCATATTTCAGGAGGGTAAGACTGCAGGAGGAAGAAGCTTGGGGTGGGTTAAAATGAAAGTTTTGCTTGGACATATTGATTTTTAAATGCTTATTTGACAACCACATTAAGAAGTCAAGGAGAGGATCCAAGATGGTGGATTAGACACAACTCCAGCGCACAACATCCAGTGAAAGAGACGCAGAAACCCAGAGATCTCCTAGCTCCAACCGAGGTATCAGGTGCATTTCAACAGGTCTGGTCCGAGGGTGAGCAAAGCCCACTCAGGGGCAGACTGAGGTGGGAGGGGTGCTGCTTCACCCAGAAAGTGCATCTGACTGGCCAGTCGGAGGCTTCACCTCTGGCGCTCTGGTCTATTTACAGGGCTTCCCCCAAAGCCTCAGCAATACACAGAACAGGGGATCTTTGCCAGTCAAGCACTGGGAATTACAAGTGCGGAGTTGAATAAGAGTCTGCAGACTGAGCTATCACCCCCTCCCCCAGCCCAAGAGAGAGAGGGAGCTGTAAGCTGGAGCAGCTGGGCGGCCCCTACCCCATGACTGGAGAGAGAGAAAGCTGAAAGGGGGAGACTGCCGGGTGCGGCTGGGGCGGGTCCCTAACCTCCCCCACAAACCACAGAGGGCTGAAGCTCTGATTCTAGTGGGTTGCGTAGCCAGTGCCACAGTCTGAGATGAACGCTGAATGATCTAGCCCAGTGGAGGAAGGGCGCAACCCACCACTAGAGGGGTGGGACTGGGTTACATGTTTTAACAAAAAACACAGGAAGCCTATGTAGCAACGGGATGGCATTCTTGACAACCCAGCATCGCCTACAGGTCAGCGGAAGAGGCGGGCCTAACCTCCCAGGATAAACAAAAAAGACACAGGAAGCTTCCCCAGTAAACTGAAGGAGTCCCTAGAAACCCAGTAGTGCCCCTACAGGCAGACAAGTGACCTCATCGAGCAGCTCTCTGACACCACAGCCATGTAAATCCACAAAGATGGGAAAAAACCAGCACAAAAAAGATGAAACCACCAAAGACCAGAACACCTTTTCTTCTTCAAGGGATCACAACTCCTCAACAACACAGTATCACAACTTGACTGAGAAGGAGTGCGAAGAATTGACTGGAACAGGATTTAGAAGGTGGATAATAACAAACTTTTTAGAGCTAAAGGAACACGTTGTAACTCAATGCAAAGAAACCAAAAACCTTGAAAAAAGATTAGACAAAATGCTAACTAGAATAACCAGCTTAGAGAAGAACATAAACGACTTGATGGAGTTGAAGAACACAGCATGAAAATTACATGAAGCAAACACAAGTTTTAATAGCTGAATTGATCAAGCAGAAGAAAGGATATCAGAGATTGAAGATCAACTCAATGAAATAAAAGAGAAGGAAATACAAGAGAAAAAAGAGTGAAAAGAAATGATCAAAGCCTCCAAGAAATATGGGATTATGTGAAAAAACCTAATCTATGCTTGATCGGTGTACCTGAATATGATGGGGAGAATGAATCCAAGCTGGAAAACACACTCCAGGATATTATCCAGGAGAACTTCCCAAGCCTAGCAAGGCAGTCCAAATTTCAAATTCAAGAAATGCAGAGAACTCCACAAAGATATCCCTCAAGAAGAGCAACCCCAAGGCACATAATTGTCAGATTCACCAGGGTCGAAATGAAGGAAAAAATGCTAAGGGCAGCCAGAGAGAAAGGTCAGGTCACCCACAGAGGGACGTCAACCAGACTCACAGCAGATCTCTTGGCAGAACTCTACAAGCCAGAAGAGAGTGGGGGCCAATATTCAACATCCTTAAAGAAAAGAACTTTCAATCCAGAATCTCATATTCAGCCAAACTAAGCTTCGTAAGTGAAGGAGAAATAAAATCTCTTACGGACAAGCAATTATTGAGAGATTTTTGTCACCACCAGACCTGCCCTACAAGAGTTCCTGGAAGAAACACTAAGCATGGAAAGGAATAAGTACCAGTCACTGCAAAAGCAAACCAGTTGGCAAAGACCAAAAATGCAATGAAGAAAATGAGTCAATTAATGAGAAAGAAAACCAGCCAGTAACAAAATGGTAGGATCAAATTCACACATAACAATATTAACATTGAATGTAAATGGCCTAAACACCCCAATCAAAAGACACAGACTAGCAAACTGGATAAAAAGTCAGAACTCATCGGTGTGCTGTACTCAAGAAACCCATCTCACATACAAAGACACACATAGACTCAAAATAAAGAGATGGAGGAAGATTTACCAAGCAAATGGAGAACAAAAAAAGCAGGGGTTGCAATCCTAGTCTCTGATAAAATGGACTTCAAACTAACAAAGATCAAAAAGGACAAAGAAGGACATTACATAATGGTAAAAGGATCAATCCAACAGGAAGAGCTAACTATCCTAAATATATATGCTCCCAACCCAGGAGCACCCAGATACATAAAGCAAGTTCTTAACGACCTAAAACGAGATTTAGACTCCCACACAATAATAGTGGGAGACTTCAATACTCCACTGTCAATATTAGACAGATCAACGAGACAGAAAATTAACAAGGATATCCAGGACTTGAATGCAGAGCTGGACCAAGCGGATCTAATAGACAGATACAGAACGCTCCACCCCAAATCCACAGAATATACATTTTTCTCAGCATCACATTGTGCTTACTCTAAAATTGACCACATCATTGGAAGCAAATCACTCCTCAGCAAATGCAAAAGAACAGAAATCACAACAAACAATCTATCAGACCACAGCACAATCAGACTAGAACTCAGGATCAAGAAACACACTCAAACCCACACAACCACTTGGAAACTGAACAACTTGCTTCTGAATGTTGACTGGATAAACAATGAAATGAAGGCAGAAATAAAGATGTTCTTTGAAACCAACAAGAATGAAGATACAACTTACCAGAATCTCTGGGACACCTTTAAAGCAGTATCGAGATGGAAATTTATAGCAATAAATGACCACCAGAGAAGAGAAGAAAGATCTAAAATCGACACCCTATCATCAAAATTGAAAGAACTAGAGAAGCAAGATCAAAAAAACTCAAAAGCTAGCAGAAGACAAGAGATAACTAAGATCAGAGCAGAACTGATGGAGATAGAGACACAAAAAAACCCTTCAAAAAATCAGTAAATTCAGGAGCTGGTTTTTTGAAAAGATCAACAAAATAGACATACCACTAGCCAGATTAATAAAAAAGAAAAGGGAGAAGAATCAAATAGATGCAATAAAAAACAATAAAGGGGATGTCACCACTGATCCCACAGAAATACAAACTACCATCAGAGATTACTACAAAACAGCTCCACTCACATTAACCAGTAAACCAGGAAGAAATGGATAAATTCCTAGACACTTGTACTCTGCCAAAATAAACCAGGAAGAAGCTGAAACCCTGAATAGACCAATAACAAAGGCTGAAGTTGAGGCAGCGATCGATAACCTACCAACCAAAAAAAGTCCAGGTCCAGAGGGGTTCACAGCCAAATTCTACCAGACGTACAAAGAGGAGCTGGTTCCATTCCTTCTGAAACTGTATCAAACAATACAAAAGGAGGGAATCCTCCCTAACTCATTTTATGAGACCAGCATCATCCTGATACCAAAACCAGGTAGAGACTCAACTAAAAAAGAAAACTTCAGACCAATATCCATGATGAACATTGATGCAAAAATCTTCAATAAACTACTGGCAAACTGATTTCAACCGCACATCAAGAAGCTTATCCATCATGACCAAGTAGGTTTCATCCCGGGGATGCAAGGCTGGTTCAACGTATGCAAATCCATAAATGTAATCCATCACATAAATGGAACCAAAGACAAAAACCACATGATTATCTCAATAGATGCAGAGAAGGCCTTCGATAAAATTCAACAGCCCTTCATGCTGAAAACTCTCAATAAACTAGGTACTGACGGAATGTATCATAAAATGATAAAAGCTATATATGACAAACCTACAGCCAATATCATACTGAATGGGCAAAAGCTGGAAGAATTCCCTTTGAAATCAGGCACTAGACAAGGATGCCCTCTCTCACCACTCCTATTCAACATAGTATTGGAAGTTCTACCCAGAGCAATCAGGCAAGAAAAGGAAATAAAGGGTATTCGAATAGGAAAGGAGGAAGTCAAATTGTCTCTATTTGCAGATGACATGATTGCATATCTAGAAGACCCTATTGTCTCAGCCCAAAATCTTCTCAAACTGATAAGCAACTTCAGCAAAGTCTCAGGATACAAAATCAATGTGCAGAAATCACAAGCATTCCTGTATACCAATAACAGACAAACAGAGAGCCAAATCAAGAGCGAACACCCATTCACAATTGCTACAAAGAGAATAAAATACCTAGGAATACAACTAACAAAAGATGTAAAGGTCCTTTTCAAGGAGAACTACAAACCACTGCTCAATGAAATAAGAGAGGACACAAACAGATGGAGAAACATTCCATGCTCATGGTTAGGAATAATCAATATCGTGAAAAGGGCCATACTGCCCAAAGTAATCTATAGATTCAATGCTATCCCCATCAAGCTACCAATGACCTTCTTCACAGAACTGGAAAAAAACACTTTAAACTTCATATGGAATCACAAGAGACCCCGCATAGCCAAGACAATCCTAAGCAAAAAGAACAAAGCCGGAGGCATCACACTGCCAGACTTCAAACTATACTACAAGGCTACAGTAATCAAAACAGCATGGTACTGGTACCAAAACAGAGACATAGACCAATGGAACAGAACAGAGACCCCAGAAGAAACACCACACATCTACAATCATCTGATCTTTAACAAACCTGAGAAAAACAAACAATGTGGAAGCGAGTCCCTGTTTAACAAATGGTGTTGGGAAAACTGGCTAGCAATGTGCAGAAAGCAGAAACTGGACCCCTACCTGTCACCTTACACTAAAATTAACTTCAGATGGATCAAAGATTTAAACATAAAACCTAACACCATAAAAACACTAGAAGAAAACGTAGGCAAAACCATCCAGGACATAGGCATAAGCAAGGACTTCATGACTAAAACACCAAAAGCAATGGCAATAAAAGCCAGGATAGACAAAAGGGATCTAATTAAACTCCAGAACTTCTGTACAGTAAAAAGAAACCATCATTAGAGTGAATTGGCAACCAAGAGAATGGGAAAAAATTTTTGCAATCTACCCATTTGACAAAGGGCTAATATCCAGAATCTACAAAGAACTAAAACAGATATACAAGAAAAAAAAACAAACAATCCCATTCAAAAGTGGGCAAAGGATATAAACAGACACTTTTCAAAAGAGGACATATATGACGCCAACAAACATATGAAAAAATGCTCATCATCACTGGTCATTACAAAAATGCAAATCAAAACCACACTGAGATATCATCTCACGCCAGTTAGAATGGGGATCATTAAAAAATTGTGAGACAACAGATGCTGGAGAGGATGTGGAGAAATAGGAATACTCTTACACAGTTGGTGGGAGTGTAAATTAGTTCAACCGTTGTGGAAGACAGTGTGGCGATTTCTCAAGGATCTAGAAATAAAAATTCCATTTGACCCAGCAATCCCACTATTGGGCATATACCCAAAGAACTATAAATCGTTCTACTATAAAGACACATGCACACGTATGTTCATTGCAGCCCTGTGTACAATAGCAAAGACCTGGAACCAACCCAAATGCCCATCAATGCTAGACTGGACAAAGAAAATGTGGTACATATACACCATGGAATACTATGCAGCCATAAAAAACGACAAGTTCGTGTCCTTTGTAGGGACTTGGATGAATCTGGAAACCATCATTCTCAGCAAACTGACCCAAGAACAGAAAGCCAAGCACCGTATGTTCTCACTCATAGGTGGGTGTTGAACAACGAGAACACGTGGACTCAGGGAGAGGAGCATCACACACAGGGGACAGTTGGGGGATGTAGGGGAGAGACAATAGGGGTGGGGAGGGAGGGGAGGGTGGGGAGGGATAACATGGGGAGAAATGCCAGATAGAGTATGCACCTAAAGTAAAATAAATAAATTAAAAAAAAGATGTCAAGGAGATAATTGATGGCTACATCTGGAACTTATGGGAGACATATGAGCCAGAAATACACATATGGGTGTCATTGGCATAGAAATGGTGTTTGGAATCAAGGGACAGAGATTGTCAAGAGAGGGAGGGTAGAGAGAGAAGAGAAGAACCCAAGGCTGAGCCTCAGGCACCCTAACATTTAGAAATACAGAAGGAGGAGCCTGGAGAAGGGGCTGTGAAGAAGTGGTCAGTATGGCAGGGAGAATGAGGAGGGTGTGGGGTCTTAGAAATACGTGAAGAAGGTGTTTTAAGGAGGTGGGAGTAACCAACTATTCCAAATGTTGCTCAAAGTTTGAGTAAGATAAAGATATGGCATTGTCCATTGGATTTGGCAAAATGGAGATCCATTATGACCTCAAAGAATGTGCTCAGTGGCATTGATAAGAGTGAAAGAGAAGTGAATAAATGGAGATGTCAAATATAGGCTATGTCTAGCAGCTTTGTTATAAGGGTGCATAGGGGAATGGTACAGTATGTAGAGAAGAACATGGAGTCCTAGGAGGAGCTTTTCAAGACAGAGAAATGGGAACATGTTTGTATGCTGCTGAGGATAGTCCAAGAAGAAATCCAGGATGTGCATCCAAGAAGAATTACAGGGAAGAGTCTCTGGAAAGGGGTAGAGGAGATGGGGTCTGGGCAAGAGTGATGAACTAAATTTGGATAGAAGATGGGTCAATTTACATATGGAGCTGGAGGGAAGGAGGCTGCATGGGGACAGACGCCGCTGGGCTGGGAAGTTAGTCATGGGAATATGAAGTTGTTCTCCCTCCTTTTTTTTGAGACAGGGTCTCACTCTGTCTCCTAGCTTGGAGTGCAGTGGTATGATCATAACTCACTGTAGCCTTGAAGTCCTGGGCTCAAGCAATCCTCTGACCTCAGCCTCCTGAGTAGGTTGGACTACAAGTGTGCACCACCATGCCCAGCTAATTTATTTTTAATTTTTAGTAGGGACAAGGTCTCCCTATGTTGTCCAGGCTGGTCTTGAACGTCTGGGCTCAAGAGATCCTCTTGCCTTGACCTCCCAAAGTGCTGGGATTACAAGTGTGAGCCACCTTGCACAGCCAGCTCTCCTTTCTTCTGATTCAGTTTACTCTCTCCGTGAAATAAGAAACAAAGCCATTGTATTCAAGTGGAGAAATGAATGAACTAGGGTGAGCAGTTTTCACACTTCCTGGTTTCAGGATCGCATTACTCTCTTAAAAATTGAGGACTTCAAGGAGTTTTTGTTTGTGTGGGTTATCTCTATTCAATGTACTTCTTTTTTAAAACTGAAAAAAAATTAAATTTAATTATACATTTTAAAGTAAGAGTACTAACCCCATTACATATTAGCATGAGTCATTGTATTAAAAATTACTATTATCCAAAACAAAAAAATTACTGAGTATGGTAAAAACCAGGGCTGGGAAGTGACAGAAGTGGCATTTTACCTTTCCTTCCCAAATTATTTTAATGTCTGGCTTAATAGAAGATAGCTGGATTCTCATAACTACTTCTGCATTTGATCTGCTTAGATGACACACTTCCTGTAGCCTCTGGGAAACTCCACTGTACATTTGTGAGAAAAGGAGATGGAAAAAATAAATAACTTCTTGATATTACTATGAATATTTTTTGACCACATGAGCCCCCTGAAAGGGTCTCAGGGACCCCATTCACACTTGGAGAAATACTGGACAAAGGAAAGGTGGTAAGAGTGCTTGGCAAAGCCTGGGCTCAAATTCAGGTTTGTCTAAGTTCGTGGAAGATGATCTGAACAATAAGCCTGGATTGACCAGCAGCCTCAAATAAAGACACATGGTTCTCAACTCAGCCAGTAAGTTAATGCTGAAATGCTGTGGTTCAAACCCCTCTTGTGGTACAAAGACCAAGAGGGAGCAATTTAACCAGGAATATTTCACAGGCTGAAATTTTCCTGAAGTTTCTATAATCTCAGGAAAGGAGAACCCTGAATGGTAGGCATAGCACTGGCTCAGCTGGCACTATCTGGAGCTTGGAGCTGTACTTTGTGTTTCCAGCTGCAGTTTCTGATTTCTTTTGGTTCCATTCTATTTAACCATTCTTGGAAGGTCCACTGGACAGCAAGCCCTGTGGGGAGAAGCTTGTATGTGGCCGCTCACTCCTTACACACTGTAGGCAATGGGGAAATATTTTTTGAACAGATTGACCCTAAGGAGGCAAACATGCATGGGAAGCCCTATCCCATCTCTTCAAAAGGCCCCCTTTCACTCAGCAGACCCCTGCTGCAACCAGGGGTGCAGAGGAGTGTCTGAGGACATGAGAGCAATGCTCCTGCTGACCTGGTCTCTAGAAGCTCTACCTACCCAATATGATGTCCCTGTAGTATCTAATCCACCTTGAGTTTCCTTTAACTGTTATCAACAGTCTCCTTCATTTCCGGTCAGGGGTCAAGATTGCAGCTGCAGCTGCTGCTGAACTTAGAGGCTTACTTTGCATTACAACAGGCAAGATGTTGATAAACCCTCAATTCATTTCCCACACAGACTTCACTGCCATTGGTGTTTTGCTTCTGTCAATTCTACTGGAAGGTAGGGAGCAGAATATCCACCCCAAAGAGGGAGAAAATACTACAAATGCGGATTTGGGATGATGAAAACAAAGCTCCGGCGAGGGTAGAATTAGGGTCTAGCTCCACCCTTTGTGCAACAGGTCAAGTGACCTCCACAAACACTGGGACTCATCTTAAAATGATGTGCTCACCCCGACCCTTTCTGCTGTGTCTTCCTTTGTCCTCAGTGATTCGGATCTGGGTGTTTACTCCATGAGTTCAGCCAGCAACCTTGAATAACTTGAATTTCCTCTACTATTCTTTTAACCAAAATTTCTTTTTCCTTCTCCAGGCTGTTTCCCATATAAGTCTCATGACCTCTGGGGAGGACGAAACTGCCTCCACGTTTCCTCTTCTCACTTGTTCACTGGTTACTCAGCCAGGCTGATTCACGGGCTTCTCAAAGGAGCTTGTTTATCAGGAGCGTGTCTAAGACACCACTTCTTACAGAAAATCTCACTTGAGTCACCAACAGATACCTCTAAGAATCTGTAAGCCACTCCTGACCAGCAGGAAACCCTAACAGAGGCAAAGAATAGCAAAGTGAATATTTTTTCAAGAGAAAATGAGAGACTGGGCGTGGTGGCTTACCCCCGTGATCCTAGCACTTTGGAAGGCTGAGGCAGGCGGATCCTTTGAGGTCAGGAGTTCGAGACCAGCCTGGCCAACATGGTGAAACCCTGTCTCTACTAAAAATACAGAAACATTAGCTGGGCATGGTGGCGCACACCTGTAATCCCAGTTACTTGGGGGAGGCTGAGGAAGGAGAATAGCTTGAACCTGGGAGATGGAAGATACAGTGAGCTGAGACCGCGCCTCTGTTCTCCAGCCTGGGTGACAGAGCGATACTCTGTTTCCCCCGAAAAAAAAAAAAAATTTGAGAAAACTCCCATTTAGATCACTCAGACAAAATAAGATTTTATTTTTGCCAAAATGTTCCACCAGGCTTCCAGTTTTTGCCACATAACTTGATAGCAAGACTTAAGTATATTTTCATCTAGGGTTTCTCTTTCATTTGTTTCTGTTTAATAAGTTCATTGATTCTAGTTAGTACCTTATGTATCTTTTTAGTCACTTACCTGCAGTGAGCATCTTCCCATATTGGTAAGTACCAGTGCTACTACTATTACTACGTGACCCTTACTGAGTACTTAGTCCACGTCAAGTCCTCTGCCAAGTATTTCCTAGCATTGTGTCATTGCCTCATCGCCACACCCTATGAAGATGTCGTGATTGTCCTCATTCAATGGAGGAGGAAGCTGAGGCTGAGTGACCAGGTAGGACTTAAAGTCAGGCGGTATGATTCTGGAACCTACGCTTTTAATCACTGTTATTTTACTCTCTTCCACTCCCCAAATATACTGCATTCTTTTTTTGTGACTGTATTATTCTGTTTTAGTTGTACTATGACCGATTTCACCAATACTGTAATTACACTTCAGCTGGTTTCAGTTTTCACTACTACCAACGGTGTTGCAATGAATGTCCTTGTGGCCAAATCCTTACAGGTCACGAATGACCCTTTCCTTAGGGCACATGTTGCCAAGCAGATTTCCAGAAAGGAAGTGCACGCCCGTTGCACTGTACAAAGGTACCCTTTGCCCTCCATCCTTGACACTGGGTTGTGTCCATTTTTAAATGATTGCTGATAGGATAGAAAAACAAGGCTGTCACATTGTGGTTTCAGTTTGTGAGATGGAACACTTCATTGCACATTTGCTGTATTCCTCAGGTGTATTTCCTGTTCATGTCCTTTGCCCTCTGAAGTTTGTCTCTTTATCACAGATTTGAGAACTTTGTATATGTCTTATATTTTTAGGATTAATAAATTGACAGCATAAATCCAACAGAGAGAAAAGAAGACTCATTCTGTTTTGCACAGCATCTTACCTCCTGTCCCTCCTCTGTATTGATAGTAAAGCAAAAGAAACAATTCCTGTGCCCAGAGATTGAAAGCAGGTCCATTTTGACAAAATCACTTTCTCCAAAAGAAGCTCCCCGCTTCTCTTCCTGCTCTTCAGTCTCAGAGGAAGGGAAGATGGGAAGATGTTGGAGAGGAGCATAAAACTGACTCCGTAGGGGGCCACATCATCAGACACCTGGCTTGAGCAGGCCCCATGCCATCTTTTATTGATAATGATGAATTGGGAGCGGCCAGGCCTGGTGTGTGAGTTTTGGATGTCATTCTAAGTGGGGTTGTCTTGCTTATACGTATTTTCCCTTTGTTGTTATTTTGGGATTATCATGGATAATTCCATACTTCTAAGGTATAATTCCAGTGTAATGAAACTTGAACAGCCCAATATCACACACTCGATTACATACAACATTCATTCTAAGTATCTCAGGTTTATGAGTGTGAGCAATGGCTGGGGGGTTGAGAGCTCATTCAGGTGCCATCTTGCTGGTCTGATGGCTCAAGAGGGCTAGTCACACACAGACCATGGGGTTGGTGGGATGCAGGTCTTAGGTGGGTTGTTGTTCAGAGCTGGTGGGTTGGGTGGGACCAGTGGTTTGGTGCTTGAAACTGAGGCCTCTCTTAGAAGACTGGCCTCTCCATCCATGCCCCATAGATCCTATAGGTCCCTATTGTTCTGTCCACATGCTCACAGGCCCTTGATCCCACCCGCCACAGGCAGAGTCCTCAGGAATCAGCCTCTGACATGGAGTGTAGTGTGCAGGCCATATATGAAGGAGTGCCCTTCAGAACAGCACCTGTAGAAGGAGAGAGAAGGAGGCAGAAGAGGGCAGAGGGAGAAGTGGAGCTGTGATTCCCATCCAATGACAGCCTCAACCAGCTCCATACGGAGCTCTGCAGCAGAAGGCCCTTTCGAGTTGGGGCCTGGGTTGGTCAAGACAGCTAGCTCTCCACCTCCATAACAATCAGCCAAAAGACCTGGGACAGGCTGGGAAGGGGTTTCAGCGTGGGTGGAGCACTCTCTGACCCAGACTCAGGCTCTGATGGCTGGATACCCCTGAAGACTGTGCTTTCCCCAGCAGAGCTGCAAGTCTGGAAGGAGATGGGGTCAGCATGCCTTGCTGTCCAACACACCCTTCCTTTCTCTACTTCTCCTGCGCTACTTGGTTTTCTTCCTTCAGGCTGTCTGCATCTCAAAGAAATCTTTTCTTGACCTTGCACCTGTTGCTTCCTTCTACTTCTAGGTATGCCTCTGTTTTGATATCATCCTAGCCCCTTCTAATCTGGTTTGTCTTTCCATTCTACTGAAAATATTCCCCAAGTTGGCCCAGGCGATATCTTGGGAAGGAGGCAGGGTGTTGCAGTTTGAACATACTGAATATTTAATGGATGGAGCCTCTTTTAAATAGAATGTAATTAATTAGACCAAAGAAGGCAAAAATACTGTGAATTAGCAACCCATGTCTCCACACTAGGGGTGGTGGGGGTCCAGAGAAAGATGGAATCAGTGATGGAAAGTAAAAAGCTGCATTTTTCTTGTACATCTGAGTGGAGTGAATATGAAATACACCAGCAAAGGACACTTCCACATATAGTTTTTTTCTTACATAGCATCTTTTGTGATTTTTAAAATTCATATTCATTTTTAAGATTATTTACTAATCTCTCTTTAGGGCGAATGTGGTGCTTTTAAAGCAGGACCACAAATTCTCTAACACCCCTACCAAGAAGAAGTAGGATCTATGTTTTCTTCCCTGGAATCTACGTGGGTTTGTGGCTCACTTGTAATGTGTAGAATGTGGTAAAAGGTGATGTCACAGGACTTCTGCGGGCAAGGTCATAACAGATCATGCAGCTTCCAGCTTGGACCCTGGAACATCTCAGTCTTGAGCCACATGTAGGAAGTCCAGTATCCTGAGGCCACCATGTTGTGAGGAAGCCCAAGTCATGTGCAGGGTCTTGTGTTGGTGCTCCAGTCAGTAGGCTCATTCTTCTGGTCACCCCCAGCCCAGGCACCACACATGTGAGTGAAGTTATCCCCCAGATGATTCCAGCAGCTGCAGTCACTCCCAGTCATGTGTCCCCAGCTGAGGCCTCAGACATGGAGGGCGGAGACAACCACCCTCCTGTCGTCCCATCCAGATTCCCGACACACAGAATCCTCAGGCGAAATTGAAGGGGTATTTTTTGGCACCGTTAAGTTTTGGGGTGGTTTGTTATGCAGCGGGGGATCATAGAAGACCAGGGATGGCATTGTTCTTGCCGGTGTGTTCTCAACCTCATGACATACCCAGTGCTTTCAACCTCCCTCAACCCTCAACGCTCAGCACTCAGTGTGTAACTGCAAATTTAGGCCCATCTACCTTTAGCAGAACATTCAAAAAAGCCTGGCTGCTCTATCTCCCTGGGGGCCATTCTTGCTTAGACTGTTGCTGTCAATTTGAATACATTTGTTCAAATTAAAGTAAAAATGCCACAATTTCACATTGTGGAGAGTTCCTGATTACCTTATGGAGAGGTCAATTTTCTTCCTTATTTTTTTTTTTAAAGAAATTTGGTAAACAGAAACCCAAAGCAAACACGCACGCACGCAGCACACACACACACACACACACATACATCCAAGGTCATAAATTCTCTCAACACCTAGCACTCTTGGGAATTGTTTATGTCTGATATGACTAGAGTTAGGTGAGACAATGGCCAACATTCTTCAGTGAGAAGGTCTTCGAAGGCCAGAAATTTAGGAGAAGGAAACAGTACTGGAAACCCATCGGATGCAGCCCCTTTGCCTTGCAGTGTCTGGAGTCTGTCCCCCCTGCTCCCCCTGGGTAGCCTCCAGTTCCTGGCCCTCAGCTGAACTCTTCACTGTGCTTTTCCCTATGTTGTTCTTCAGTTTTCAAAGGGATTCAGTGGGCCCAGGGTCTGGGGGAGACTTGGGTTGTCAGTTCAACCATGTGATTGGATTGTAGAATGGAAGAGACATACGGGATGCTAGGGTGGGAGAGGAGGGGGAGGTATTTTCAGAAAGAAAACCCCATTCAGAAGGCAGGGCTGGAGTCCTGGGTCACAAGCTGAGTGGAGCGATGGCGACAGGAGAGCAGGACCGGAGGAGTCACCGAGGTTGGGGGAGTGGTGGGAAGTGAGGCTGATGGGAGGGAGGGACAGGTACCAGACTTCAGAGCATGACAGAAAGAGGTGGCTCAAGCCAGCCCAGTCAGCAACTTCGCAAACAGGTGGTGAGAGCCTCCTTCTTCCCAAGAGCCATTTCCTGGAACTGTTTTTGAATCCCCGGTGAGATTTGAGATTCCAACGTCCACAGAAATAGGACAAGCATGGGATACAACATCCCCCTCATCTCCTCAACAGGGGCACGGTGGTGAGCAGGCCCGCAGGCCCGAGCAGAAGTATAATGTGTCTGTTGATGGTGGACCTGCCTGACAAATCGCAGACAGCTCTTGTTCAAAACCAGCGTTTTCTGGCAACACAGAGGGGCCCTGCCTAAGAGGCGGCCTCCACAGCCTTTCCATTTCAGTCTGATGCAGTGGGGGAAAGGCATCCCAATGTGGAACGTTCTTGAGCCCATGTCCTGCGCGCTGTGGGCAGGTGTAGTGGGCAAGTGTGGCCTGTGAATTACTTCAAAGGGAATGTCTGCCCGACTGACTTCCCCACCCTCCCTGGAACAAAAGTTTTTGGGATTTTCTTCACCAGCCTTCTCTCTTGGTAGAATTTTCCATTAAAAAACTGCCTGTAGTCAGAGGCACATTCCCCTCTTCTGACCTTTTCAGTGTTGCAGTCCGTGTCACTGAGTCCAGCATACACATTTGAAAGAGAATCATATGCATAGAAATAGGATTTCCTGATTGTGCAGTAATAACAAAGATAAAAGTTTATCAATTGCTACCATGTACCTAAATCCTCATTTTAATCTTTACAAAACCCTTATGCAACGAATGTTGTGATGACCCATTTTACAGATGAGAGAGTGGAGGCACAGAGCAAGGAAACATGTTGTCCGAGGTCACACAGGTAGCAAGTGGCAGAGCAAGGTGTGAGCCCAAGGAGTTTGGTATCAGCATCCATGCCCTAACTAAATATCACTGTTGGCTCCCGCACCATCCAGCTATGCTCCACATTTTGATTTTGACCTCATATTGCAAACTATGTCATCTTATTTACTCACACTGAGCTCCCCCCACACCACACCTTGGTCAACTTTTCCTATTATCTGATTTATTTCAAGAAGAGGATAACTGTTCAAAGGACAAAACTTCAAATGGCATTTTTCAGCAAAGAGGTTCCACAATCTTTACATAGCCTCTGTTTCTCCAGGCATAAAATGAACTGAGCTAGTCATGGTGGCTCACACCTGTAATCTCGGTTATTTTGGGGCGTGAGGCGGGAGGACTGCTTGAGCCCTGGAGTTCGAGATCAGCCTGGGCTACGTAGTGAGGCCCCATCTCTAAAAAAAACAAAGAACCAAAACAACATTCCAAAGCATTGCTACAGCCAGAGACTCAAATATTTATATGTGAGCTTCTAGGGAGAAAAGATGACATCTTGATGTGGGTTGTGGCTACGTGACAATGCCTTTGTCAAAACTCATAGAACTGTATACCAAAAAAGTGGAATTTCACTGTATGTAAATTGGAAAATTTTAAAAGTTAAAATGAAAAGGCGTATTTGTGTCAATAATTCAACAGAAGAAAATAAGTCTTTCCTGTTTACTTAAAAGCATTAGGCCAGAAAATAATACAAATGTCTCCTTCAGTAGTTCATCAAAGATGAAGTGTTTGTGAATTATTCTATGAGATCTACTTCTCACCACATAGTGAGGGTATGAGACTCACTTAGCACATGTGCCACAATAGCTCTAGGATCCACCCCCTCCCTTCACATGGAACATGCCTTATCATTCCCATAGGAAACACTGAGAAAAAGACAGAACTGGGATTTGATTTACAACTTCATGGCACTGTTTAGAAACCAGGTGTGAAGGGTATTATCACATCACCTCTGATGATTATCTGCAAGCCATCTGTAGTTTGGTCTCAAAGAAAAGAAAGTTTGGTCTCAATTTATAATTGAGCAACATACTTCTAAGGCTTTAGAAACAGCATGACAAACACACATTTATCTGTGGTTGTGATCACAAAACCTACTGGACCTCAGGTGGGAGAGGTCCTGAGTGGCCCTTACAGGGTGGGCTGCAGGTGCAGAACCAGTCTACTCTATTCCCTGGCAACAGTGGTCTCAATTTCCACTTTGAGCAGCAAGAGAAGCAAGGTTATAAAAAGCAGCTTCTAATTCAAACCAACACATTTTCTAAGATGTGAACATAAGCAAACCATTTCTAATTCCAATACTTAGAAATAACCCCTTTTGACATTTTCACAAAAAATGGAATAAAATATATTTTAATAACAGGAGAAATGCCATTAAATATTCTCTGTCATCCTGTTCCTTATATTTTCAATAACAATTTCAAATACAGAAAGGTGACAGAAATTACAGGCAGAGAACACCTGCATATCCACCACCTAAATTCTAATACTAATCTTTTGCTATAATTGTTCTGTTAAATATCTATTCCTTTCTCCATCACTATCCATCCATCAGTCCATCTTCTATTTAACAGAGTTCAAAGGTCTTACTCTATTTGAGCTGCTGTAACAAAATACTATAGACTAGGTCACTTACAAACAATGGAAATTTATTTCTTACAGTTCTAGAGGCTGGGAAGTCCAAGATCAAAATGCTGGTAGATTCAGGGTCTGCTGGGGGCCCACTTTCTAGTTCATAAATGATCCTTTCTTGCTATGTCCTCACATGGTAGAAGGCCTAGCTGTCTTCCTGGGGGACTCCTATACAAGGGCACCAGTCCCGTTCATGAGAGTGCAGAGTGGAGACCCCATGATGACCTAATCTCCTCCCAAAGGCCCCACTCTCCAACGCCAACACATTGGGGGATCAGGTTGCAATGCATGAACTTTGGGGGGCACACAGACATTCAGACCATAGCCTCAAGTAAGTTGCAGAAACCAATACACTTCAGCATGCACACAATTAATATTTGTTTATGGCTCTTTGCTGAAGGGAAGTTTACATACACTAATACGCACAAACCTTGAGTGAACAAAGAATTTTGACACATGCATACACCTGGGTAATACACACCCTGTCAAGGTATAGAGCATTATCATCACCCTACAAGTTCTCTCGTGTTGCTTCCTGGTCAAACCCCCACTTCACTCTCAAGAAAGTCCTGCTCTGATTTTTTTCACCATGTGTTAGTTTTTTGATATCATGTTAATTTTTTGGTTACATATTCCTCCATTATATGGATGTACCATAGTTTAGACAATTTTCTATACAGCCGTGTGCTACATAACAATGTTTCCACAAATGTCAAGCTGCATGTATGATGGTGGTCTCTGGCTGCACAGAGAGCATATAAGTCGAGTGCTTCACTGAGACTTAGGATACCTCAAGGATGGAGTGGTTAGTCCATTCCTATAGATTAAAAATGTTTCCAAAATCCACCACTTAACAGGGAAGAGACAATCGATGTCGTGTGCTCTAGGACTTGTAGAGAATAATGTCTCCTCAATCTTTTTATGGCACAATAGAAGAATAGGCTGCTTTGTGGTGTAGGCTTATGGGAGGAGAAAGGAAACAGATTTATTTATTGAAAATAAAATAAAGGGCTGGGCACGGTGGCTCACGCCTGTAATCTCAACACTTTGAGAGGCCAAGGTGGGTGGATCACCTGAGGTCAGGAGTTTGAGACCAGCCTGGTCAACATAGTGAAACCCCGTCTCTACTAAAAATAAAATATATTAGCTGGGCATGGTGGTGTGTGCCTGTAATTCCAGCTATTCAGGAGGCTGAGACAGGAGAATCATTTGAACCCAAGAGGCAGAGGTTGCAGTGTGCCCAGATTGTGCCACCATTGCATTCTAGCCTGGGCAACAGAGCAAGACTCTATCTGAAAAGAAAAGAAAAGAAAAAAGATTGAATTCTTAAGAGCTTTAGGTCACCAAAAGAAAATAAATATATGTCCATGTCACCATCATGCCAAGACACTCAAGCCTTTGAAATTTACTCCATTTGCTTACTTTTCAAGAGTTTGAGCTGAATTCACTTAGAAAACCCCATGTTCTGTCAATAGACTAGGTTTATGATGATGATTTTAAATTCAGTAGCCTATACATTCCTCACTGCCAGCACCTTATGCATGGGTGGTCACTGTATTACTCCCATTTTGCAGATGAGGGGCGGAGGTGCCAGGTTGTTAATGGGCTGCTCAGGGACAGCTGGAAGTAAGTGTCAGGAGTGAGACTGGAACGCAGTATCTCCCCATCTGGCTGCCTCTCTCCTGCAGAACGTGTAGATTGAAATAAAATGAGCCTGACAGGGGTTTCACCCGGTTCGGACCATTGCTTCTCCCCTGCAGAGCTGGCTTTGATGAGGGCCACCTCCATTGGAAAGAAATCAACAGAGGAATCTGCTCTGGATTCTCAAGAAGCCAAGGTGTATTATAATAATTTCTGCTTTCAAACCCCCCGGGACAGACTAAGTAGCCCACCCACCAAATGTACACAGAGTAACCATCATCTGTCCAGCAGATGAGACGCCTGGGAGGTCGAGAGAGGAGGCTGAAGCCCATGTAGAGGCTTGTGGCTCACAGCAGCCTCAGCCAGCAGGCCTCCCTCCCTTCCTTGAAAGCTGCAGAGATGAGCATGACTGCAGCCTGTTGAGAAACCCTGTCTCAGGCCAGCCGGTCTGAACTCCACTCACACATACTTTTCTAAGGCCTGGAGCTGAGAAGGGGCTCCCAGATGCAGATGTCTAGGAACAAATCCCAGGCAGCTGCTGGGATTTGCTCTCTGGTTACTGCTCATGCCTCTCCCGTCTTCCCCACTCTTGCATCTACTGTCTGTTTCAGACACTTGGTCTTGTGCAGCTTCTCCCAAGCCAGACAGGAGGCAACACCCATTGGAAGCTGTCAGTGCTGCAGAGCGCTGGCCTGGGCTGAGATGGTGTGAAGAGCCAGCCTGTCCCGCTGTTTCCTAACTCCCCCAGGCAGTGACAGCCTCTTGGCCTGCTCCACCGGCAACGCCTGCCGTGGGGTCCCACCAATTCATCACATCTCCAATGTGCAGTTGCTGCAGGCAGTGCGATCTCTTGGCGCTTTGCTGGGCTGCCACATTTGGAAGTGATTTGGGACTCAAAAAGGCTGTGGATCGAGGAAACTCTGAAGTGTTGTTCCCTTCTATTTCTGGCCATCTACTTCTGAGCTGAGGGAGTGGGATCTGGCCAAGTTGAGCCAAAGTGAAACTGTCTGAAATCAAGAAAGATGATAGACAACATGACGGTAGTGGGTGGTGAGAATCCCCTTCATCCCTCTCAGTGTGGTGGACCGTCAGTCCGGACGCCTGAGTGGGGCCTTGCCAGCCCCGCCTGCTGCCCTTGCTGCCAGTCCCGGCATCCGTTTTCCATCTCTACATGATTGCTTGCCCTGAGCCCAGCGACTGCTGTTTGCATCTCTGGCTGCCGCACACAGCAGCCCGGTTTCTCAAGTCGGACATCGCTTTGGTTTCCCCCTTGGCCTGCAGACCACACCACAATTCCCCTTCCTCTTCTCATAAGCGGAAGCATCCCTTTGCAGTACTTAAAATGCAAAGTGTGGCGCAGTGGAGGTCCTCAAGATTCTCCTCCCCTTAAGCTGCTGCCCCCTCATTCTGCTCTTACTCCTCAAATCCAACTGCGTGGACATTGCCAACTGTGTGCCAAATGGTCATGTTAGAAACGACTTTCCCTAATGATCCAGAAAAAGTCCCATTTTTCACAAAGGGTTTTTTTTCTTTCTCCATGACTTGGTTTTACATATGACTATTGTTTGCAATAAAGATCAAGTTTTCCAATCCATCATGCTCCCTTCCGATTCCCCTGTCCCCACGGTACCGTCTCCCCCTCCGTGTCTGAGTGCCTTCCCTCCTCCCCCAGCCCCCGCCCTTTGGTGGGCTGTGCCAACAGCGTAGCAAGAGGAATTTCTGGAAGGAGGCCAAATTTGGCTTCAGATCATTTCTCTTCAACACACACTGGCCTCTGAAAACCAGATTCTGTTTGTCATTTGGGTTGCTCTCCCAGCATTGTGTCATTCCGATGGTAATGCTGATGGATTTCAAGCTTGCCTCGTAGAGTAACGCACAAGGTTTTCATAAGCACATTAATCTTAAAAGAAAAACTGTCAGATGCAAACAATACCCATATGACTGATGTTGTAAAGACACAAACTAACTCTTAACATCCATTCCCAAGGAATATTATCTTACAGGGGCCTGATGTTGCCTTTAACCCTCTTCCAACATAGGTACTTGTGTTGCAGGATTTTGTGGCACCTAAAAAGCTTGCTTTCTGCACCGAAAGGCTGAGGATTAATGGCCTGTCTGCTCATTTGCCAAGTCCAAATAATAGGCTTGGTCACATGGCAGTGTAAATCAGACCATGATTACAAGAAATATGTAATTTCATTAGTTTTCACAAAATGTACAATAAGCAGTCCTTATGAAAATCAAATTGGAAAATCATTATTCCCCAAGAAAGGGACTCTGGTCTCCGCAAAACACTAAAATCTCATTAGCGGATGAAACATGCTGCCCGAACTCTGTCGTTGGTGGAAGAGTTCTTAGCTCACAAGCTGATTTGTGGAAGGCATTTTCCCATTTTGTTCTGAGGGTTACAAAATGTGTGGTATGAATTAAATATATGATATTGCTATAAAAGTGTGCCAGGCCATGATCAAGAACAAGCTAGTAGCTTGTTTTAATTTAACGGTGTTGAAGTGTTCCACTGCAATTAAGCATCTGAAATTTAAATAGAAACAGTCATTACGCTCAGCGATACAAAGCCACCAGACCAAAGACTATAAATTATTTCAGATGGAGGCCTCAAAAAAGTGTCATAGGGTCTGAGATGAGGGTCTTCAACAGGGGCTTGAGCGGTCACTGGCATTTAGGGCCGTCAGTATTAACGAATACAGTTACTCTCAGGTACTGTGATTCCAACTTCCTCCTACAAGGTCAGTGAGACTCATCACCTGAGACAGAGGTGGGGCCAAGCTAGACAACTTCATAAAAAGATAAAGGAGACTCAGCCTTTAACATTCACTGCCAGGCCCTGAGTTATCAGCGAGGGTCTTCTCCGATGATGTCTCATGGTGCTTGGGCTGCTCAAGAGTCCAGAGTCCTTGCAGCCTGAGAAGGCAGCAATATTTCCCAGCTTCCAACATAAGGACAAGTACCTGCCTTTCCTTTCATTTTAACGCCTTTCATGGAAGTGAAAGATTGTTGCAAATTTGGCCAGGCAAGAGTATTTGCTTGTCCTTAGGAAATACTGTCCAGAGTTTAGGAATATATTGTATCTATACTTCACGGGCATTTTCAAGGGCTAATGCTCTTTTACAAGACAATGTTATGTTTTTTAAACCCATCACTGAACCATTGGATTTAGCAGGCAGGGCAAAATCTTGCTATCCCCCCTTCTACAAAATAAGCCAGCTAAGAAATACAGGCCTTCCCTCGGCAACACAGCTGGTGAATGGCTGAGCCAGCGTAAGAACTGAGGTCTTCTGATTTCAAGGTCAATGTCTTTTCTAAAAGGTGAAACTGACTGCTGGTAGAAAACAGAATAAAACTTGTGCTACCTGAAATGATTTGCATTTGCCTGTTTTACAATATGTTGCCTGTTTTACAATACACTTTTACTTATTCACAAGTTGGAATAACAAAGACAGCAGTGATTTTAGAAATTTTTTAGTAAGCCTTTTGACAATATAACAAAAACAAAGGATGATTTAAGAGACACAAAATTGCAATCATTGTTAGGGGATTTGTGGATCCAGAGCCCATCCATGGCATCCATGTAATGGATAGATAATTAAAATCTTTAAATTCTATTAGATCGTCACCTTATAAATCATCTACCAAATATTTTTGAAAACGGGCTTAGTCAAATTCCCCAATTGCCTTCATTGTCTCTCCTCTCACCAGCTGCCTCCTGGTGGGGGCACTAGAGAGCACTCAAAGCATCCCTGTGGGGCTCTAGAGAGGGCTACAGGAGTCGTTCAGGGTTTGGGTAGCCAGCTGGCCAGAAAGCTCTTCTGGGAAGTTCTGAGTAGGCTGTGTATTAAATCTTAGAGGAGGGTTGGATGTGCCTGAATTGAAAACAGAGTGTGCTCCAACATTCTCATCTCCTGAATAGCATAGGGAATTAATGTGGACTCTGGAGTCAAACGCCAGGTTCAAACCTCGTTCAGGCACTTCCTGGTTTGTGTGGCTGGAAATGAGTTGTCATCTATACCCCTCAGTTTCCTCATCTGTACAATGGAGGTAAGCTGGTTAGTTTAGGCTCCCAGGGCTGTCGTGAGACTCGAGCAAGATAGTCAGTGGAAATGCCTGGAATGATGGCTGGCATGTAGAAGCTGCTCAGCAAGCCTCAGCTCCTCCTAGCAAGGCCAAGAAAGGGCACATCAGTTTATGGCCATATGGATCTGGTGGGGCGGGATAGTTGACAGTGAGGCAGCTGCTATAACTTCTTTGGTAACCAGGCAAGAAAGACCCAACCTTGAAGTCTGCTCATCAGCTGCGTTTATAGACCTTGTGGGGCTAAACATCCAAGCTGTCATTTTTCTCCACTTAATTTGGTAAGGTAAAGAATGTTTTATCAAAAAGGGGCCTGTTTTCTTTGGAAGTGACTGTGTTGTCTCCTTTGGCCCCTTTAATTGCTTATTTGCTCTGTGTGTGTGGCTGCAGTGGTTTTCCAGTATTTCAAATGCAGGTCCTCTTGTGCAGGGGCTTAGCACTACGTTATAAAACTATCTTCATGTCCGGAGTTTCGCCTTGGAAATAGCTTCTATTCCTAGGCGTAAAAGGAATGTTTCCTGGAAACAGGGTTTTTTTTTTTTAACTTAAAAACACCTTATCTTCATTTTTAAAATTTACTGTCTTTTTAACATAGGAAGCCTTTTTCCTTTTCTGAAATTCAGAATTCCAATTCCGCTTTCATTACCTGAGTATAGTGGTCATTATACGCATGGTGAATATAATGTAATTCAGGTAATTCCTAGCTGGAAACACTAAACAACACTTTTTTTTTTTTTTTTTTTAGTGCTTCAGGGATGGCTGCGGAAAGGGACACTTAGAGGGGCCTTCGGTGACACCCTGGCTTGGGCTGCCATTTCTCAATGGGTGCTCCTGTCTAGGGCAGCTCTGGCTAGGGAATGGAAATGACTCAAGACAATCCACCAGTGGTGGGAGAACTCAGACCTCCTTGCACTACCAAGAGCCAGCTGCAGAAGCCTCTGTGGGGGCATGTGTAGTTGAAGCAAAGGGTCAAGGAGTTCTAGGAATGGCAACACTAAAGGTCGTGGTCATAGCATTGCTGCGTCTGAGTTCTAAGCCACTCTGTGCTTATCAGGAATAATGTGATAATCTCTTTGCTGTCCAAAGTGACCTACACAAAATTTGTGAGCCTAGAGATGAGAAAAAGAAATGGAATGGGATGGCCAATGTCCCATTCCAGAGAAAACAAACTGTATCCAGAGGTAGGGTGTTTTATGCAAGATCATTATCAATGGTGAGAGGACTTCCCCCTCAGATTACCAGGCCATCACCCATCTTTGCCTTCCATTACGTTAAAACCTGGCATTTTCCACTATCGTATCCAATAGCATCTGGCAGCTTCTACACACATTAGGCTTCCTCAAAAATTGTGAAGATCTGCTTTATTTTACATTGTTGTATCAGTAGAGTTGTATGTCAATAAGGCGAATAAAATAAAAAATTAAATAGCAAAGTCAAAAAAGGATGATGAATATTCCGTCAGTGATAGCCAATGTAATAGTTGAAGTTGAACATTAAAATGTGACGGACACATGATGGAGGATACAGTTCTGCATCTGTAGAGGAAGAACTGAAGAGGAAGCAGGTCAGCTCTTTAAGAAAGACAATCTGGGTCTAAGAAATGTTCTCCCCGATGGGGACATTTTATTGGTGTCCTCCATGCTGATTTGGTGATAAAGCGAGAAAACTGCACTTCATATGACATGAATAAACGCAGCTTCAAACTTTACATCTATGTTTCGTTGTTGTTGTTTGTTTACTTGTTTGTTTTTGAGATGGAGTCTCACTCTGTTGCCCAGGCTGGAGTGCAATGGTGTGATCTCGGCTCACTGCAACCTCCGCCTTCCAGGTTCAGGCAATTCTCCTGCCTCAGTCTCCTGAGTAGCTGGGATTACAGACACAGGCTACCACACCTGGTCAATGTTTGTTTTTTTTTAGCAGAAATGGGGTTTCACCATATTGACCAGGCTGGTTCTCAAACTCCTGACCTCAAGTGATCCCCCCGCCTCAGCCTCTCAAAGTGCTGGAATTACAGGCGTAAGCCACCACACCTGGCCTCATCTATGCATTTTAAGTAAGCAGGAATTGCAGCTCTCTAAATTGTAAATGAATAGGAGGTTTAGCATTTAGGAAAAGAAACAGAGCAATGGACTCCAGCCTGTCTTTATAGAGCTATTTGAGTTCAACTATGTTTGGAAACAAAACACTAAAAGCCTTGCAGACCACTTTAAGTGGGCTACATAGTGTTTTATTTTCCTGTGCTCCACACTAGGGGTGTTGGATGTGACAATGACGAAGCTCTTGTTACCGCCATTTCCCAGGCTTCTGCTGGGGGGAAGGATACTAGGTGCTGAGGACAGGTTTGGCAGTGTTTTCCATGAAAAACTAAGAATGTCAACTCCCACCAGACTCCCATCATCTTGTCATATTCATGTGATGACCCAACTTACCCAACCCTCAAAGTGAGGGACGCTTGGCAACCAAGCTCTGCTCTTCTGCTGATGTGACTCTGTGCTCAGAAAATTCAACATATGCCTCCTGGAAAATCTACACTCCAGGTCCAGTGGAAGATGTAGGATCTGCTTCCTGACCTTGAATGGCTTCTGGTATAATAAGCATGAGCCAGAAAGGTACTGGAATATAGCTTGTACATTTGCTGCTTTGTGTTGAAGCCAATCTCAGACGCCATTTCATTAGAAAATGTTTTAGTACATCTCACTAAGAGATTAGGATTTTTAAAAAACAAACACACAACACTATTATACACCTAAACAATTAAGAATAATTTAAAAATATTTTCTAACATTTTATCAGTGTTCACATTTCTGTGGTTGATCAATAAATGCATTTTTGCAGTTGATTTGTTTGAATCAGGTTTCAAACAAGATCAACCCTCTCCACTGGTCGAGCTATCTCTTAGGTCTCTTTATTTCTTCTAATTTTATTTTTATGTGTTACATAACCTTTTTTTTCCCACTACCATTTATTTACGGAATATGTTCAGTCATTGTTGGGTAAAATTTCCCACATTTCAGATTTGGCTAATTGCATCCTCATGAGGTCATTTAAAAAGAACCTTTATCTTATAATTCCTGTAAGCTGGTGATTAATAACACCATCCATCCCTATTAGATTGGCTGAAAAAAGTGACTGTTGGGGTGCAGAAGATGGTACAACCCTTGGAGAGGCCCATTTGGCAATAGTTATCAAAATTACAAATGCATATATTATTTGCACAGAAATCCTAATTCTGGAATGTATCCCGCAGACGCATACCTGTGGGCCCACAAAATAGCAAAAAACTAGACACAATGCAAAGGTCAAAACACCCTGGCACCTAAGTCAGTGAAACACCACATGGCTATTAACAGAGACGGTGAAGCTTTCCATGTGCTGTTATAGAAACATCACTGGAGTCAGTGAATACAGGCAAGTGCAGAAAGAATACCTGACATGCTGCCTTTGGGTAAGAAAGGGAGAAAAAAAGACCGTGTGCTCTTATTTGCATGTATTTGCATAAAAGGGAACAAAAGAAACAGATAAATACTGTCCTCAGGGAGGACAGGGCAGGGTGTGGGTAAGAAGAAGGCTTCTCAAGTTAGACCTTTTGTACCATGTGGGCCCTTGAATCATGTGAATATCTTACATATTTACAAAAAAATAAAATTTAAAAATGGCTGGGCGTGGTGGTTCACATCGGTAATCCCAGCACTTTGGGAGACTCAAGCAGGTGGATTACCTGAGGTCAGGAGTTCGAGACCAGCCTCGCCAACATGGCAAAACTCTGTCTCTACTAAAAATACAAAAATTAGCCTGGCGTGGTAGTGGACACCTGTAATCCCAGCTACTCGGGAGGCTGAGGCAGGAGAATCGCTTGAACCAGGGAGGTGGAGGTTGCAGTGAACTGAGATTGCGCCACTGCACTCCAGCCTGGGCAACAGAGAGAGACTCTGTCTCAAAAAAAAAAAAAAAAATTTTTTTTTAAACATTGAATGGTCCTGGGTCTGAAAGGTATACAAGTTGTTCAGGAAGGAGAAGGCTTGTGTACCAGTATGTGTAACAGGAACGCCCAGCAACAAGGTGCAACCTGCAAAAAGCACTCAATGGGGAACAGTGGCCCATGATTTTGAGGGGGCAATTTAAGAAATGTGTCATGGGAGGGGGAAGCACTTGAGCCGGATCTTGGTTTCAACAGGTGCTGATGGAGGAGAAGCTGACAGGCAGCGAATAGCAGGAGGAAAAGCTCAGAGGAGCAACGTCTGGGGTGAGTGTGGGCAGCAGCTGAGACCACCATGGGACTGCTAGGAGCAGAGGGCACTGGAGAACAAAGATGGCCCTTGGGGTCAGCATTGGGGGCCCCAACTGTCCACATGGGAGCCTGAACTTCATTTTGCAGGTGGTGGGGTCCATTAAAGAGTCCCTTGGAATCCACTGGAGCTGCATATCTATTTATCTGTTCATGCATTTCCTGTGTGCCTAAGCCAGTGGGCACTGCTCCAGCTGCTGGGGTGCTGATACGAACACCACGCTGCACCTAGCCTGTAGCTGGTGATCTCCTGGGCAGACAGGTTTATAAAACATGACTAGGGGCCATGTGCTGAGGGAGGCACTAGAAGTCTGAACCAAGTAAGAGGAAACAGATTCAACTCATTTATTTTAGGGGAAGATGGAGGCCTAGGGGAGGCTCCAGGGAAGTTGAGATGCTTAAATAAAGACGGTGGATAGTTAGTGTTGTAGAGATTTGGGAGGGGAGAAGATGCTGGAGTCAGGAATCCAATCAGCAAAGCAGGTGAATCAAGGCATCTAGGAGACGTTGCCCCAAGCTGGAATGAAGGGGGTTCCAGCTGTAGGAAAAGTACCAGTGAAATAGAACGAACAGCATTAGGGGTGATGGTGGTGAGGTGAGGTCATGGGAAGGTGGTAAGGTGGAAAGAGGGTGCCAGAGTCACAGCCAGGAGAGGGGCAGAGCTGGGGAGAAAGAGCCTGTCGGCTTCTAGGGCCCCAAAGGCCTGCAGCATGGAGCGGGAGTGCAGCTGGTGGATGGAAACGAGAATTAGGCCTCCAGGAAGAGGTGGCAGCTGGGGCCAGGGACGTGATGTTGGGGTGCCTGCGAACATGGCTTGAAGCAGCAGATATAGCAGAGGTCCTCCAGAGAGCAAAAAGTAAAACTAAAGAGACAGAATAGTCACATTTTAAGGTGCAGGGGCTGAAAGGAGGCATGAGTGAAGGAAGAGAAAAAAATTACAAGATTCGGGAGATCTCAGGGAGGTCAGAGCCTAGAGGGCAGGAAGGCAGAAGGTATGGAGGGTGAGGCACGATGCAGAGACCATGCCTGAGAAGCTTGGAGCACATTCTGACCCAGCCAGTGGCAATGGAGAACCCCAGCAAGAGAGGCTGGCTGAGCCAGAGGCGAGGAGAGTGAGGAGGGAAACAGAGCACTGTCCTTTCCATGGAGCTCAAAAGTGAGAAAAGACAGGAGGGTGGGCCGGGTGTCCATGAGAAGCAGGGTCACAGTTTCACAGAAGGCTGAAGATGGGGCTCCCTGAACTTCAGGGTTGGCCCCACAGTCACATGGGAAGCCTGAAGCCTGAACCCAGCCCTTGGCTTTGGGGAAACCCCGGTTACTATCAGCTGGGCAGAGACCTAGAAGACAAACAATGGCAGAGAAGTTGGTGTCTGAAAGTCAAAGCCAAAGGAAGCAAATAGAAGTTATCTGCCCACTGTCCTCCCCCACTGATGCCCAGGGGGGGCCCTTAACCGGGCTTCTTGACTCCCGCCTTTGCTTCTCTCTGCAGCCCGGCCCCTCAAGGCCATCCTCGGAGGGCTGCTTTCATTTCCAGGGGTTGCTCCCAAGACTGAATGTTCTAGGGTGAGAGTACAGAGAGGAAGAACATTGTGAAAGTGCAGCTCAACTCAGAAGAGATTTTAAAGATGAGCCTTTGCTGCTTTCTGGGGAGAAACATTTAGGAGCCAGTAGGCTACGGCTTGTGGAAATTCTGCCTTAGTGAATAGCTAAGATCATCTTACAATTAGCCAGGGAGGACGCCTGCCCAAGCATCTTTCCTCTCTTGGCGTTCCCGGCTCACAGCTCATCTAGTTTCCTCTTCGATTTCTCACTACTCTCATGGTTAATCTTGAGAACCATTACCACAATTATGTATTATGTGAAAATTGTCATCTATTATAGCTACGTAATACTATTATAATAACAATCATTTATTGAGCACTCGCTATGCGGCTGACATTGTACCAAACACCTTGTCTTTCTCATCTCATTTAATTGTTGGCTGTCCTCAAAAAATGGGTTTTAATGTGACTTCATTTTCCAGATGGAAAAACTGATATTCAGAGGTTAGATCACTTGCCTGAGCCACAGGATGCAAGTGGGTGAGTCAGGAGGCCTCTTCAGTCTGAAGTCAATGTCCCACCTTCCGGGACTTGGACCTCTCTCCTTGCTGGACGCCCCCCTCAATTCAGTAACCACACTTTAACCTGCCTTTTGGGTTCATGCATGCTCAGTCTCAACCCTCTTACCTGCTTTCTGTGCCATCACATCCCACACTGCCCAGCTCCTTTCCTGAGCCAAGCTGTTTGCTCTCAAGCTGCTTTCCTGTGACTACCTCTGTGACCACTTTGCTTTCCCAGGGGAGATCTTTCCTGTCCTTCCTTTGGCCTCTGGGCCTCCGCCCATCAAAATTCACCCATTCATCAAGGTCCGTCTGAGACACCGATTCCTTCCTGAAATGACCTGTGTTCTTTGGCGCCCATGGCCTCCTCAGTTTCAGAACTGTGTGTTTGTTTACCTTGGGTTATCTCTACTTACAGTGGGGCTCAAACGATTCTGCCACAGCACCCCCTCCTGGTTCCCAGAGGTAAATGCTCTGCCACTCCCAAATGGGACCTCAACCTGGGTTCCAGATAATGAGGGCGGCATTTTTTAATGTTTTCTATTCTGTCCGTCAAATGGACAAAAATTTATATCCTGTGCCATGAAGAGTCTACACTTGTTTTGATATCAAAATAATTTTATTTTCCAAAATCATTAGGTGACGTTGAGATTTCAGGAAGACGTGCTTTCCATCCCACTGCCAAGTAGTAACAGGAGAGGCACATCCAAGTTTAGGAAGCAGGTGAGCAGAACACAAAGTCCTAAAAAGCAAAAGCTGTCTCTCGCCCTGCCTCACCAGCACGTGTCAACTGTAGAAAGAACGAACTTTGTATTTGCTCAAACGGATTACATGTTAACACCACCTCCTAAAGGGTCTGAAAAATCATGTATTTCTCAGTAGATGTAGGTTTTTCTGGTGATCAAAATGACTTGATTAATTTGCTCAATGAAGCCATTTTTTTTAGAGCTGGTATGAGCCCACCAACATAGTTTATGTTCTCAAGTTCTAATCTGTGGGGTCCCTGGGAGGTTCTGTTGCTTCTCCATTTCAGAAATCTATATGTGCTGGAAACAGAGCCAGACCACATTCTTAAATTGCTGCTTTCGTCCCAGAGCCCTCCCACCTCCATATTCGTTGCCTTTCTCTTGCCTCTCAGATGCTAAAAGCCCCGATGTTAATCTAACTCTGACATTGCCCTGCTGCAGCTCAGCCTGCCCCCTCCTTGCCCTTGCGGTGCCACAGGTTAAATCATTTCCTTTTGGCAAGAACTCCCACCTTCTCAGAATAATTCCTTCTGCCAGGGCAGGAGGGCTGTGGGCTGGCTGGAGCCCCCCTGGCTTCTATCCCTGTGTGATTGGGTAGCAATAGTTTTATCTGCATGCCTTTATCTTTGCAGCAAGGAAACTGTCATAATGAACCCACATGGCTGACATGGCATGGGCTGGGTTTCCCGGCAGGCAGTTGGTGTACTGGGAAGGGTTCTCAAGATGGATGCCTGTGAGGGACGAAGGGCAGGGCTGACCCGGAGAGAAGTCCGACTGATGCGGTAGCAAACCAGACCCAAACTGATCTTCCGTGGAGCTCTGCTGCTTGGATGGCCTCAGAGTTGCTCTCCATTGAGGCTTTTGTACCTCACAGTGAGCGGCCCCCAGGAAGGAGGTGTTTGCTTGGGTGTTGGGAACTCTTTAGCCTAGGGCAATGAGAAGGAGGCGCTGCTGTGAGCCACCAGCCTTGATGAAATGAGCATCTCAGCGCTGGCGGGGGGGGGGGGGGGGGGGGATCTGGGCATTCTGGGCAGTGTTCACTACACCACACAGATGCCCGGCCTCATGGTGAACAGAGGCAGTGAGCTCCCTACAGCACTCCACCACATTCATAAGGACGAATAACTAGGAGTCTGCTTATCCCAAAAGTATAACATTTTAATAATAGAAGATGTCACTTCACTAAAATCTTAGATGTCAGGCACTTCAGGGAATGGGGAAAGGCTATAGATGTGGGAGAACCCAAGAGCGGCATGAATTTTTTAAAAAATCATAATTTGGGATAAAGAAAGAGTCAAGTCTCACTGTTCCTTAGTCAGGAACCCTTGTCACAAGCAGGGGCCTGCTCACAGAGTCAGTCCTTGAACCCCAAGCCCAGGCTTGATTTTCGAGGGACTGGGCCCATTCCCTGAGGGAGCTCCTGCTGAAAGAACACATTCAGAAGGCAAACAAGGAAGGGGAAAAACCACACTCAAGACAAAAAAGCATGAAAGTAAACACAGAAGTAAAAGATACTCTTCTTTCTGACAAAGGAAGAGCTTGATGTTACAGTGGGTTTAGCCAGAACAAGCCGGTGATTCCTGTTTAGCGCAGGGCCCAGCATTTCAAGAGGATTGGACCTCAGGAAGAACCATAGTTCTCCCATGTTACAGGAAAATTGGGGGCCAGTTGTGGATTGCCGTCTTCCTTGGCTTTCTGAAACTGGAGAGCATATAGCTGTCACTCACCACCTCCATCACTCATCAGCAATAGACGCTGCTGATCCTGTCTCCCCAGCGAGTGTCTCTTCAGGGTCTTGAACCCAGCCCCTGTGAAGTGTCTCCAAATCAGGGGAACATGGCAAGCAAATGGAGACTCAGAAAAATAAGGCTGTTTTCTCCTTGAGACACAATTTAAGATGGCTTGATTTATAAATATTTCTATTGGCAAATCATCCACTGCATGTTCAACAGATGTCCTGTAAACGAGACACAAATTAAAATGTATTAGTTTTTTTTAAGTATGGAAAAATAAGCAGGGCATAATGGCTCATGCCTATAATCCCAGCACTTTGAGAGGCTGAGGCAGGAGGATTTCTTGAGGCCAGGAGTTCAAGACTGGCCTGAGCAGCACAGCGAGACAAAAAATAAAAAACAATTAGCCAGATGTGGCATGCACCTGCAGTCCTAGTTTCTCAGGAGGCTGAGGTGGGAGGATTGCTTGAGCCTGGGAGCTTGAGGCTGTAGTGAGCTGTGTTTGTGCCACGGCACTTCATCCTGCCTGACAGAGCAAAACCTTGTCTCTATTAAAAATATAGTATAGAAAAATAGTATAGTGAGAATAATGGCCAGTGATTCAGCATCTCCTGTCATCAAGTGTTTTCCGTGGTTTGGTCCTTCGGCCCTGGCCATAACACTATCCTATAGATGAGCACGCTGAGGTCCATGAGATCCATTAGATTGGGTCTCAGGAGATGGAATCTGAAACCTGGGTTTCAGCATGTGGACTTTTGAGCTCAAAGAAATGCCTAGACTTGTCAATATTGTGCTTTTCTGTAGCTAGGTGATTTTCTGAGTTTGAGGTGCACATGCATGTTTTGACCTATAAATACTGAGCCTTAAAAAGAATGTGTAGACCCTCTGTGTGCTTACTCGACAATGAAATACACACACACACACACACACACACACACACACACACACACACACACACACACAAGCTCTACTTGTGTCTGGTCATTAATTTCTTCAACCTTCCTAGCAGCCTAAATACTAGAGCTGCAAAGAGAAGCTCTGAAGGCACAATGAGAACAGAGGGTCATCAATTAAGTCCTCACTCCCTCTGTAATAAAGGGCAGGTGAGCACAACGTAGAACGGCAGAGGAAGCCTGACTTTTCAAGCCTGAGTCGTAATAAAATACCATCAAATCCTGCCGAAAGCTATTCATCCAAATTAAAGTTCTGCTGAATGCCAAGCCCCAGCCAATGTCACAGCTCCTCTTCCACAGTTACCTACACCCCAGTTTAAAGAGAAAGTAAGATGAAAGTGCCTGATTTGTTCTGCCCAAATCAGTTGGCTGACATCGCAAACATGAACACATGCCCCACACAGGAAATGACCAGCCCCTTGCAGAACGAACTGGGCTATATTTTGGATTACAAAATTGCATAACAGAGATTAAACCACACAGAATTTGGGCTCGCCCAGAAGTGTTATTCTGCAAAATGAAATGGACAGTACTGTTATAGGGTGCCCATTACAGGGGAGCAAACCTCTCGTCTTGTTGGTCTGTTATGAAGCGATATTCCAAATGTGGAACACTTCCCAGTCTGATGGATATTAATTCAGTTATCCACTTTGCCAATGTTGGAATGCCTAGAAACCTTGTCAACACTCCTTTTCTCAGCATACCCGTTCATAAAATCTACAGTCCTGCACCCTCATTCAGTATCTGTTACTGCATTTCCTGTAACCCTATAACCCTTAAGTTTCTGGGTGTTGCTGAGAAATACCAAACATTAAATGTCATTTTCAGGACATTTTAGTTTCTGTTGCTGCTATTATTAATTTTCATGTACCTTTAAATTATTTTAACATCATTGTATAACACATAGTGCAATTTTATTAAAGTAGGTGAATACAAATAATTTTTTACAAGATAGTTTAAAAAACTGATGAGGTTTCTAAAATATGCATTTCGAGATCTTCTCAAGAGATGTCCATGCAAGATTTTAAAAAATAAACAAGACCCAAAGCCCCTCAATAATTTGTGTATTTGTTCTTTCAATTTTAATAGTGACTTCATAACACGATTTTATAGCTGAAAAGAATCTGAAAAACCATTGCATACAACGCTGAACTTTTATGTACCTTTTGAGGACATAAAGGTCTACAGTGATGCAGTTACCTCCAGATTTTTTTGGAACTTGTTTAAAACATGAAATGAGTTTTGTATTTTATAATACGCATACGCTTACAAAACAATAAAAGTCAAATCAAATAAAGCAGTTTAGATTTTAAATTTATTACCAAGGTGAGGCTAGTGAAAATAGAAAAGAATTTTCTTTTACTTGACGTTTGAGACTTGGAAGCGGATAACTGAGGTGTTCTACCAGGACCACAAGTCTGGGTCTGGACAAAAGCAACGCTCAGATCTGCAACGCAGTAGTTCCCCGGCCAGCGTGCAAAAGCCACCCCCATTCCAACCTGCATGTCAATGAAATAATGTTAACAACCACGCTAGTCGTAAAGATACAAACTAAGCTGAGCCCTTCAGAAGATTCCGTATTTCTCGGATGGCATCAGAAGCTTGAGGGTTATGATTGCCCTGTGACCTTACATATCCACCAATTTAACAGTGCTATTTAAAATGCTAAGAGTTGAGTTCAACTCCCGTCTCTTCGGACAATGAAATCATTCTAACTCCCCCATTGGGTAGCATTTATGATTCATTGCCACCTCTCTCAAAGTCGATCTGTCAGCCTGAGTGGCTACTGACTCGGCCTCCCCCCACCCCCTGCCAGCTTACTGTGCAGTGAAGCTGTACATACGTTACACCCAAGCAGCATGCTGGGGTCACCTGTGTGAGGGCTGGAAGACAAAGAAATCTTTAAAGACGACAAACCTCAGGCAGCCAACCCAGCTTGGGAAGGCAGTGTTCTCCCTTTTCATCTGTTTCCAAGAGGGGTCAAAGTGACACAGTGTGAAAATACCCAGGAACGCTGTTTTAGACATGAATTTAAATATGTTTTCGCGAGGCACTGTAAGGTGTTCACAGAGGTGAGGCCAGTGAGTTACCAGCCTTTCCTCCCGCATCCAGGGAAACACTTGTGAAGCAAGAAGTATCATGTTACACCAGCCTTTCTCTTCCCAGTTTCCCCTAAAGCAGAGATTCTCAAACTTTAATGCACATTAGAATCACCAGGACAGCTTTTAAAAATCCCAGTGTCCAGGCCACAGCCCAGACAAATTTAACCAGAGTCTCTGGGGATGGGTTCCGGGCATCAGGACCTTCTAAGGCTCCCTCCGGTGATTCCAATATGCAGCACCAGTTGAGATTCGTTGTTTCTTAAAAACCCTTTGCTAAAGCAGGACTGGTTGAAGTGGTGTCTATTTGACAGCACAAAACCAAACATCAACTCTAGATGGCAGTTCAGTTGGCTTGTTGCAGGACTGGGGAGAAGCACTCATCCCATGGTGGTGACACGGGTCTTTTCCTGCATACAATCTGCAGACCCTGTCTAATATTTTCCATGCCAGGCAATGAGATCACAAACTCCAAAACACTAAATCAAAACCGGAGGCATTACAGGTCTTCAATAAAACTTCATAGCCCATACACAAAGGGGAGGGAGACGAAAATTAAAACCATCACCAAGCTGCGGACATATTATATATATGCGTGTGTGTGTGTGTGAGTGTGTGTGTGTATGTATGTGTATGTAGCAAGCATTGGGATGTTGTAGCCATTAGAGACAAAAATATATAGAACAATAATTAGTTAAAAGTGATTGGCTAGGCAGACAGTAAAAATTATCCATTTGTGCCTTAAAGAAAGCTCATTATAAAAGATACTTGATTTCTGGCAAGGAAAATGATTTATGCTGTGATGGGTAGAAATAACAGTGATATACATATGAGAAATTAAATGAACATGAAGGAGATTCTACTTTGATGAGAATATTCAATTACAGAGGACTTCAAGACTTCTGAGTTTACACAACCCTGTAACAAAGCCTTTATTCCAAAATAGCGGTGTTTCTAAATTGTATGCTGGTTACAAAAAATAAAAGCCCTAACATCTAATTCTAATCATAATTTCAATCATGGAAGAAATGGATAACTGAAGATGGGGGCAGTTCTTTGGCTTTACTCTCAGTTTACAGGAAGGGTATCTAGAGACTGTCCACCTGCAGGTGTTAGCGTTCCTTTGTGCAAACCTAACTACCCCATTTTCAAGGCTTGAATTTGTTGTGTGTGTGTGTGTGTGTGTGTGTGTGTGTGTGTGTGTGTGTCTGCTGAAGATTGGAGAGGACTAATCTTTAATAAGAAGCCAGACAAATCCAGGCCAACAAAGACTGGCCGGACATTGCCTGTAATCATGATAAAAGGCTCCACTTGGGTTCTTCAGCTTCCTTGCGCTTTATTCAGGTTCTGTTACCACATAGGAACAGAATTTTCAAAGCATTGCCCTTGCATTCAAGGGCAACACACTTCAAGCTGGTTCCAATTAGGCTGGGCCAGTGTGGATGTCTCACACGTGTCAATATTTGCAGCTGAGCTAGTCAGATCTGCAGGGATATCCTCTAGACAGCAGGAGACCCTCGCTACTGCTGCCTTTGCGAGGAGTCATCCTGCAGGCATTTACACCACCACCCTCTCAGTTCCCTTCGCAAATGCCATTTTTAGCCTTTGTACCCCTGTGGCTATTCTTAGATTTCCCCTTTTCCAAATACCCAGGAGGTATGCCCCATGGACATTTCAATTTTCCCAAATGTTTCTATTTTAATAGTGCTGCTTACACTTAATATTGTCACCTAAACATTTCTGAGCGCTCACTGCAAAGGTGAAATTTTGACCCACGTCTGGAAACTTCTGCAGGCGTTCATGTCGATGAAATGAAATTAAATAAGATCTAATTGCAGAGTAGAGGTCATTTTATATAAGAAGAAGTTGAGGCTTATTTGACATGCTCATTGCCAGGGAAAGGAGAGAGACATCCTAGCAATCTGCAGAACTCGATTTGGGGCTAGTGAGGATATACACCCAAGAATGGCAAGGATGCCAGATCCTCCTGAAGGCACTAGAAACCATTTCTTTCTACAAAGGGCACCGACCCTCTGTAGTTTATTTTTTATCAGCCAAATGCCACGTTTAAAATGTTTCTACTCCAAAATGAATGTTATTAATGTAGTAGATCCCTGCATTGCAGGGTAGAAAATATCTTAGATCTTCGTTGGCAATACACAATTCCCCCCATTTATTTCTAGTGCGGGTTTCACAGCAAATCTGTTTTCTAATTTGCTGTTTTCTTACATTTCTGAACAGAATTAAGGAGCCCTGGTCTTCCACTGTTTTGTTAATCACACCGAAAATGTTCACCTATTCTTGTTTATTCATTTCATTTTAGGAAAACGAAAAAAGTTTTCCTGGCTTCTCTCGCCATGGATGTTTCAAGGACATTACTCGCTGGTAGAGGCCAGTGTCAGCGGAACCGGTGCTCCATCTACCACGGCTGACCTGACTCACTTTCGATAATAAACATTTCCAGGGTAGCGAACATCATGCACGCCTAGGCAAAGAACCAACTTTAAGACCACGTTGGTCAGCAGCAAGCCAAATGAAAATAAGCCGCGGGAATGGGTCCGCGAGGCCAAGGACGTTATTTCTCGCTCTTGGGGGGCTCTGTTTTAATGCCAGTTGGCAGGGTCCTCAACAGACCCTTCCATTTAGGGTCTGGAGAGTCTGTGTGTCCCAGTCAGGAGAGGCAGGTTCAGTGCCCAACGCACTCCCCCACCTCCTCCTTGAGGGTCCACACTGGAGGAAGGACGCGCCGACCCCCGCGCTCCAAGGCAGCCCTCATAGGCGCCGATTCAGAACCCAGTCCTCCTCTCTCCTTCCTCGCCCCCCTCCTTCCACCACCGCAGTCACTCCCGGAGGAGTTTGGTTGCTTTGTTGCACAAGCCAGTTTTTGGTTTGTTAGCTGTTCTCATTCCCCGAGGGTTTGCAGCTCCCCGATCTGGCTCAGCTTTTCTTCCCATAGTTTCTTTGCAGCTAGCTGTTCCCCATTTCTCTTTTCGTCAATTATCTTCTTATTATTTTTAAGTGTGGTGTGGTGGATTTTTTTAAATCAAAACTGTGGGCATGGGTAGTAGGGGCGTGGTACTATAACCTGACGCATAAATCGCGTTTGTAGCCCTAGCTACTTTTTTTTTTCAAAAGTAAATTTAAGAAAATTAAGAGACTCAGTTTGACTTTGGTTTTGAACCACAGGACTCACGGCTCAGTGATCTTAAAAACACAGCAAAAGCGCAGGTCCTGAGCCGAGCCAGGACTCACGCGGGAGCAAAATCGGATATATTAAGGCCTGAGGTTAGGACGTCGTGAGGAAGAAGACCCTGGATCCCTGTCCTGAGGCCCCTGCGGGCTGCTGCTGGTGGGTACTAGCGTTCGTGGTTAGGCCCAAGCCTGGCCAGGGCCCTCGGGGAGTGCCACCCTGTTTTTTCTGCCCTTGGCCACTTCCCGCAAGAACGAAAACGCGCACTTGCATGCCCAAGTTGGGCTTCCATCAGCTTTTTAAACTTTTTCCTGGAGACCTTGAAATGCCTGCACCCCGGAGCATCCCGTCCTGTTGCCCATTTTAACTCCCCGAAACTAACCCGCCAAAAATCAAAGCGACACAGGAGACGCGAAGTAGGGGCTACTGCAGCTCCAAGAGCGGCCCTGTCACAGAACCCGTGGCTGTTCAGCAGTGTCAACTTTCAGGTGCTGAGTTCACGACTCAGGTGGCCTGTAGCAAGGGAGTACTCACCAGTAACGCCCCTTGCTGCCAACCCCCAGGCCCCAGAAGGGCAGGGCACCTCTTCGCGCCTACTCTTTGACTCCCCCGCTTTCCGCACAGAGCTCGCCTCTCTTTATTTCCCTGCCTTCGGAAAACTGGGCGAGGGCCTGAGGCCGCTGGGGTACCCTCAATGCATCCTCTGCCCGGGTAGGAGTATAGCTCCAGGCAGAGGAGTTTTGCCCCAGGTTCCTGAGTGCGCCCTCAGCTAACCGGCTCCGCGACCAGAAGCGGCACATTGTTGCCCTCTGCGCCCAGAGCACGCTGAAATACGGTGCCAAACCCAGCCAAGCAAAAAGCAGAATCCGAGAGCTCTTTACCTCTGTGCGCTCAGCGCTGGCTAGTAGCTGTCCCCGGGCCGTGGAGAGGGCTAAGCTGCCTCCCTGGAACGTGCGAGAGACGTTTCTTTTCCTTCTGCAATCTCATCTTAGGGCCACATCTCCCCCAGCCTAGCCTGCCGCTCGGGAACCAGCGGAGCCCGGCCAGGGGACGACAGGGGGCGACAAACTGTAAGGTTTTCCCTCTGCCCGACCGTGGAGAAGGCTGCAGCTAGGGCTGTGTGGTCCCGATCGCTCACAGCTGGCTGCGGGAAAGGGGCCGGGACTGAGTCGAGGGCCCGCGGACTCTGCTACCCAAGAGAACCACCCCCCTCTCAGCGTGCCCAATCCCCAAACTCACTCCTCTACAGTCTCCCCCAGCCACCCGCAGACTTCTCGAGGGCGGGGGTGGGGTTTTGTCCTGGACTGCGACTCCTTAACACTTTTCCAGGCTCCGCAGCAGAGGTGGAGTGGACGTTTCCCTGAAGGGGTAGTTGGGTGAACCAGCCGGCATCACGACCGGCTTTATTTCCTCTTATTTGAGTGTGCCTGTTGATTCCTCACCTACAGGGGAAGAAGCGGCTTTAGCTGCTTTTCTGAATCACCGGTATGCACTGGATTGAGGCAGGGATGTTGCAGTTTTTTTTTTTTTTTTTTTTTATCTCAGAGACTCCAAGGTTTGGAAATCAACCTTTCTTGGTATCTCGCGCCCGACGAAAGTCTAGATTAGAGGCTAGCAGATTCCGAAATATCTGGAGAGCACTGGGCGGGGTGCGTCCCCACTCCCTGCACCTCGCACCCCCAGCCCCGTAATACTGTGCGTGCTTAGTCCTCTCCTGGGTGCCTTCGCGGAACTCCTGGCTAAGGCATGCCCACCTTAATCCAAATCCAAACCATTCGCTTTCCCCGTCCCATATTCCAAACCTGCGCGGTCGTGGACACTCCCCGCCCCCCACTCTCGCACTCGCCGGCCAGTGCACTGACCCTTAAATCTCCTGCAGGTCTCCATGACCTCCCAGAGGCGCCCAGAACCAGAGACTGTACTGTATCCATGCCGCCGGAAAGGAGGAGTTCACTTCTTTTAAACCTGGTTTTTCTTTCTAGGGGTAATTCTTGCCTGTGGCCCCGGCCCTGGCCCCAGCCCCGCCGGGCACCGCGTGCTTTCTCTAGAGAGCCCAGCATTTATGACTCAGGCTCTCCTAACAGATACATTTAGACAGGTGGATTAGGAGCCAGGGGATGCTCTCTGGCCCCGCAGCGGGAGGGGAAACGGGTCAGCCATGGCTCTCCCAGGCTGCGCTGATCGGGTCCATGTGCGCCTCAGCCAGGGTCGCGGCGCTGGCGCCATACTCAACTCTGGGCGGCTCAGGAGAGCTAGACCCTTAGGGTGGGCAGGAAGTGGGGAAAGGGGATTCTCGCTTCTCGAGGAGAGCTGAGAGTCTCAGAAACCTTGGCTGTTCCCCACTCTCTCCCCTATGCTGTCTTCCTGTCTAGCACATTCAGCCCAATTCCTTTGGTGCTTACTGGCCACAACCTCAGAACTCTCAGGTCCTGACCCCCTCAAATCAGGTCAGGTTCAAAACCTCACCGCCTTGGCCCTCCCCGCATGGCTCCGGGGCACGGTTAGCTGCACAAGTTGGGGAGTTCAGAACTGTTTTGGTGCAGGGTAGAAACAGAGAAATGGGTTGATGTTCAATCTCAGGGGCAAATAATTCAGGGGCTGCATAAAACCTCAGTTAAAGGAAGGAGAGAAGATAATTCTGTAGTTTAACAGAGACTTCCGGAAGCTGCAGGTGCAGGGAGAAGAGCGTGGCCAGGCCACCTGGGATAGAGTGGTGAGGGATTCATCAGGGAAGAAAGAACTTGTCCTTCAGGCCTAGAGCTGGAACTAGGCAGTTGGTCTCCCGCCGGTCTCCCTAGGGGTCCGGAGGGCGCCGGATCTCTGCGCCTCGTAGCAGCAGGCGAAATCCTTTTGCCTCCTGCCCCTGTATCACCACTTGGAGAGGAATGAGTTCTGGTGGCTCGGCCTGGCTGTAGGAGACAGGATCTGGACTGTGCCCCTCTCGCGTCGCCAAAATCACCCCCACTATTTCAAGAGTGGTTGGCTATTAAACATTGTGAAGATTTCCTGAGAGAACGATTGAGGACTTGGCCAGGAATGGGACATGCAGGGATCAGTTCCACGGCACACCGCCTTGTGCCTTCCTGCCAGGCGCCCTGCACCGCGCAGGACGCTCACTATGACACTCCCAGCCAGCTGGGGTGCTGACCCCACTCTTCCCCAGCCGTTACCCAGGGAGTGGGGAGGTAGAGGCAGCCACACCCTAAACACCTTGCCACGATCAACTTTTATTCTCTGTCTTATTATTAATGGTGGTGAAAATAAAACTAAAACCCAAATGAAAACGGGTACTAGTACTAATACACTAATCAATTTGAGATGACTTCTCCATCATTCCCAAAGCCAGAGGAAGGAGGGGGCTGCAAGGGGCTCGGAGCAGTGGAAGGTCCCAGGCCCAGCTGGGCTTGGAAAGAGGTGTGTGTGTGTGTGTGTGTGTGTGTGTGTGTGTGTGTAAGGGTGGGTTGAGGGGGGTGGAGGAAGGCCTAGAGGGGGGAAGACAGAAGGAGTGGGTAGAGTTTCAGGGCGGGGAGGGGGCGCCGGGGCTCAGTGACGGGAACCAATGAGCTGCCAACTCGCGCGTCTCCGGCGTGACTGCCGAGATTGACGTGGAGGACACGTCAAATTGATTCCCCGCACGCTGCAGCCTCCCGGTCAGACGAATTTCTCCCAATCGGATGAAGTTCAATCTGGGCCTGGGGTCGCGGGCGTGGAGAGTGTCCTGGGAGCGGGTGGCAGCGGCGGCGGCAGGCCCTGGAGCGGGCGGCGGCGCGCCAGGCGGCCGCACTCAGCGCGTCTTCAGCCCGCGGCCGGGCCGCCGCGGCTCTCGGCTCTCGCGCGCCCTCCCTCTATGCCTCTCCAGTGGCGGCGGCGGCGCCCGAGCTCTCCCGGACTGCGCCGGGCCCAGCCCGGGCCACCCCGGCGGCAGGCAGCTGGCTGGCCCGCGCGCTATGGGTAAGGGGCGGGCGACAGGCAGGGCGCGGGGAGGGCAGATGAGGTGGGTTGGGTTCCTGCGCCTCCCTTCCCTCTCCTCGGCTTTCCCTGGGCGACCCAGTCCTGGGTCCTGGAGGAGCTCTGTTCTCCTCGGGTCCCCAGCCTTTAGGGGGCAGTTTGAGCAAGTCTGGGAAGGGAGTGTTCCAAGTAGACGCGTTAAAAGTCCGAAAGGGCACGGAGGGCTACAACGCGCGGTGCTCCACTCAGCGGCTCCTCTACGCCCTCGCCCAATCGAAGGCGGACCCAGGCGGTTTGCCCTTGGACTCCGAGTTGTCTGGGGACCCACAGGTCACCTTTGGAAGTGCGCCTGAGTGCAGTCCCTTGCCCCGCGTGGGGACCGTTGGCTAACCCGCTGGGTGTTTTCTCCCCTTCCTGCTCACTCTTCTCGGGCGCATCCGTAGAGCAGACGTACGGCGAGGTGAACCAGCTGGGCGGTGTGTTCGTCAATGGCCGCCCCCTGCCCAACGCCATCCGCTTGCGCATTGTGGAGCTGGCGCAGCTGGGCATCCGACCCTGTGACATCAGTCGGCAGCTCCGCGTATCCCACGGCTGCGTGAGCAAGATCCTGGCGCGCTACAACGAGACGGGCTCCATCCTGCCTGGGGCCATCGGGGGCAGCAAACCCCGCGTCACCACTCCCAACGTGGTCAAGCACATCCGGGACTACAAGCAGGGAGACCCCGGCATCTTTGCCTGGGAGATCCGCGACCGGCTGCTGGCCGACGGCGTCTGTGACAAGTACAATGTACCCTCGGTGAGCTCCATCAGCCGCATCCTGCGCAACAAGATCGGCAGCCTGGCGCAGCCTGGACCGTACGAGGCAAGTAAGCAGCCGCCGTCGCAGCCTACGCTGCCCTACAACCACATCTACCAGTACCCCTACCCCAGTCCCGTGTCGCCCACGAGCACCAAGATGGGCAGCCACCCTGGGGTCCCAGGCACGGCGGGCCACGTCAGCATCCCGCGCTCATGGCCCTCAGCACACTCGGTCAGCAACATCCTGGGCATCCGGACGTTTATGGAGCAAACAGGTCAGTCGTGGCGGCCTCCGTAGCCTTCTATTAAGGGGCAGAACCCGGGGCGGGCAGGCTTGCAGGAGAGGACTCACACTCACTCTCCTCTCAGGACAGGTTCTGGCTCAGGGGAGGGCTCCACACTGGCTAGGGAGGCTGGGGGTCTTTCTGTGAGAGACCTCGGACATCTTGAACTTTTTATGACAAATATGGAAAATATTTCCCAAATGGAAGAGCAATCGCTGGCCACAAATTTGGAGGCCTCAAATTGTGCTTTTTCATTCTTGCAAAAAGTATGCAAACTCCTATTGCCAGATCTAAGAAAAAAAAAAAAAAACCACTCAGGCAATTCTGAGACCCTTTCTTTAGCTCTCTGTCCGCACTCCCAGGCTCAGTGGTTCTTCTGAGCTAAAGGAAAAAGGGGCCTTGTGGTCGGTTGAGTGGCCGACATCTTGAAGGCCCTGTGTCTTTGCAGGTCCTGGAGTTTGGGGTGATTGCTGCTGGGGCTGCAGCCACCCTCACAAGGATTTGTCCTTTACCTGCACTTATAGCTCAACAAACTGTTGGTCAAGTGGGTGACAAGGAAGATGGGGAAGGTGGGGGAGGTTTGGAACAACTTTGATGCTTGGCTGGGAAAGAATCGGGCCAGAATCCAGTCTGGATTTCTTTGCACTGTCCCCAGCTGCCAGTAGCTGGCCAGGGAATGGCATAATCCTAGGTGAGCAGACTCAGGGAGGAAGGTAAGGAGCAAAATTCATGGTAGGTAGCCCAGGAGGAAAGAGCAGTGGCTGGACAGAAACTGTGAATGCTCAGCTCCAGCAGCAGCAGTGCTCCTGTGGCCCCTGCACTGGCGTTGTATCTCCTGGTAGCTCTAACCCAGTCCGAGCAGCACGCTGAGACCAAAGCTTCCCTTGGCATGGCAGTGGGCATCTAGTGGGGGAGGGAAGCCTGCACGCAGATCTGGAGCTTTCCCTTGGTTCCAGGCACACACAAGGGCCAGGGGGAGCAGCTGTGTGCTTCCGTCTGGCTCCTGAGGGCCACAAGGTTGACAGTTCTTTTGGGAAATCCTGGGCATTTCCAGAGGCAGTTCTGGTAGAAGCAGCTCCCTGCTCTTCAGATGCTTGTGCAGATGTTGAGAAATCCATACAATTTTCATGAGGTTGTGTAGATTTGAACTTGGAAATTTCTGGGAGTCATGTCTGGACAATGGAGTAGCTGCTTTGGTCAAGTCTGCCCATCCCTTGACCCAGCAGCAGCCTCCCGTTGGTGGGAAATTGGTCGAAGGCTAGGAGGAGGGGGCAGCAGGCCAGGCTGCCTTTCCTCTGCCCCACCAAGAGTGGTGAACATCCCGGTCCCTGCCGCCCTCTGCCTCCTGGCTGAGTGTGAGGCCATCTACAGGTGTTGTGGGACCCCTGGCCATGCCTTCAGATACAAGCTGGGTGGTTGGCCACATGTATTCCCAGGTCAGATTCAGAGGTACCTTCTAATCCATCCTGTGTTCCCTGCAGGGGCCCTGGCTGGGAGCGAGGCGCCACTTACTCTCCCAAGATGGAAGACTGGGCCGGCGTGAACCGCCCTGCCTTCCCGGCCACCCCCACAGTGAATGGGCTCGAGAAACCTGCTTTAGAGGCAGACATTAAATACACTCAGGTAACCAGGAGGCAGGTGAGGGAGGTGATCTTAAGTAGAGAAGCAGAAGGTTTGGGGAAGTGGGGAAGAGAGAGAGAAAGAAAAGACAAAATTCTTCCAAGCAGGCAGATGGTTGTATTTGGCGGCCCGGCCAGCAAGGGTCTTCCCGAGGAATATTTCTGTCCTGTCCTCAAGCGCTCTAGTTTGGGGGAGTCTGACTTTCGAGGGGCTGGCTTGCCTTTGCCAAGGTACATTTGCTAAAAATGCTGGAACTCCAGACCACAGATTAAGGACCTTCTTCCTCTAAATCCCGATGTGAATACCATGACCCCTTTAAATTGTTATTTGTAACAATTTGAGTGAATTCTTAGAAATCACTTTGCCAAAGAGTCCTTACTGGGAAATTTAGAGGCCAGGCCTCACATGGGGATAACGAATGGGGATGGGAGTGGTTGCGGGGCGTGGGGGAGAGGGGGAATGAGAACCCCTATCTCAGTGAAGGCTTGCGCTAGAGAAGGCTGGATTTTCTGCTGCTGACGGTCCCTCTCTGTACCCACAGTCGGCTTCCACCCTCTCGGCCGTGGGCGGCTTCCTCCCCCGCCTGCGCCTACCCGCCCTCCAACCAGCACGGCGTGTACAGCGCCCCGGGCGGCGGCTACCTCGCCCCGGGCCCGCCGTGGCCACCGACGCAGGGCCCTCCTCTGGCGCCCCCCCCGGGGCCGGTGTAGCCGTGCACGGCGGGGAACTCGCGGCAGCTATGACCTTCAAGCATCCCAGCCGTGAAGGTGAGGAGCGCAGGGAGGGGGTCAGACGGTTAGGAAGGGTACTGGGGGAGGGGTTGTGAGCCTGGGAAAGGGAAAGCGGTGGGGAAGAGGTGGGTCCTGGGCAGAAACCCTCCCTCTGGGTTAACCGTCGAGCCTGTAGCTTCTTGGAGCAGATTAGTTCTGACAGGTGCCCCTATAAAGGTACCTGAGGTTGAGAGAGGCTGGCCCCAAGACTGACCCCCTGGGAGTCCTTCTGGCACACAGGACTCGTGGGTTTGGATCCGTTCTGACACCTTCGACCAAATTCTTCCTTCTCTCTGAGTTTCTCCATCTAAAAACACGTCTAGCAGGCACCCTCCAGGCTCACCTTTCTGTGGACCTGTCTTAGCACCTGAGCCCTTTCCATGAGGCTTGCTAGCGACCCTGACCTCAATCCTAGAACCCTTTCTGTCTCTGCCCCACTGCCCATCTGTTTCTTCCAGATTTCTTACAGAAAAAAAAGGGCCCTTGGATTCTTTTCTTAAATACACACTGTGGGAAAGTGGAGGACATGTGAACCAGTGTCCTTTACTCCAGGCTCAGGAGCTTCCTGTGGTTGGGGGTCTCTCTTTCTGTGGAAAATGTGGCTGGGGGTCTTGTCTCCTTTTCTGCTTCCTCCTCCTCTTCCTCTTCCATAAGTCCACTTCCTGAAAAGTCAAGGAACAGATTTTAGGTATTTCATTGACAGCAGCGTGAGGAGCATCTCTTCACACTGCCCAGGAGGGTTCCAGTTTTTCCTTTAACTTGGGAAAAGCTCTCCAGACCTTGAGTCTACATTTTTTTTGTTGTTAAAAGGAATGGCTTGATTTGCTAATTTCAAACTTGATGGGTCTTAGGTTCTGAGCACTAGAAATTTGCAACTTCAACCAACCTGGGGAGAGGAAAGGGGCACCCCAGGGCGTCTCAGTCCCAGCAGAGAAAGAGATGAAGCGCAAACCTGGGGGACAGTGTGGTGTTCCCAGATTGTAAAAGGATTTTTACTAGCTGCTTTGCCTCCACTTACCCAGGACTGGGAGAGAGGTGAATGCAGTGGCAGGTGGCAGTGGGCAGGCAGGGGACAGGAGGGGCATCTTCCTTGGTGCTGCCCCTGCAAAAAGTGCTTTTTCCAAGTAGTCTTGAGCGCAGGAGGGCATGCTCTGGGGACTGGGGGATGGGGGAGAGTGGGGGGCAGGAAGGAAATTAAGAGTCCATCCACAACAGTGAAATGGAGGAAGAGAAATACTTTAGACAGTGTTTTCCACATTTCCTAGAGCACAGATATCCTGGGATATTAGGACAATGTTCACTTGCCTGGTTATAGACAAATCCAAGTAAAGAAAATTTATAAAAATTGAGAATTAGAGCTCTTTTAAACTTTAAATTTAAATAGTAGGATACTACCACTTGCTCATTTATAGAAAAATTTAAATGAAGGAAGTGTTAAAAGTTGAGAGTTAGAACTCCTATAAGCTTTACGTTTAAGGACAGCTAAGGGGTCTCAGATGAGCGCTTCACTCATCCTCAGCCTCCAATCAACTTGTTTTCTCAACAACTGAGGTTATCTGTTGAAATAGAAATCAAAATGAAATGTACCTCATTACACAAATCACTTAAATAAGCAGGTTCTTTTGAATTAAAAAAGTGTAACCACAGATTTGAAATATTTCCCTGGGTTCATCCTAAGGAGAAGGAAGACTTAGAAAAAAGACCCCACAGTCTTCAGAGGAATGCATTTGTTTTCCAATAGAGACACTTTGCCCTGGAGGCTTTTTAAGCTCTACATTTGAGACAAATTATGAAGTGCAGATAACAACCCAAAGGTAACACGTACAGTTTCTAATTGTAAACTACCTTTCATTAATTTGAGGTGGAAGTGGTGGGGAAGCTTGATTTCAACATTTAGCCTCACTGGTGATTGATTTTCTTTAGAAGACACTTTCCTTTTCAGAAATACAGGGCCATTGAATGGTGCTGGCATTTAAGTCCCTTTTTACCATTTTATCGGCTTTCTATTATGTAATATCCCCACCCGTTTTTGAAAACTACATCAATAATTTGTTACTCTAGTTATTAAATTAATAATTTAATTTTGTGGTCCTCCAAGTTCTTTAAAGTTTCTAATAAAGGATAATGAGATAACTTGGGGATACTATTAACAATGATTTCTCAAGCTGGCATGCAATCATTTGTGTTCAAACAGGAATACAGAAATAATTATTCATTATCTATCTATTTTTACAGCCTGAGAATTACATACACACTTGGGTTATGGATTTTTACTCCTCGCTGGTAGAACAGCTGACTTCAAAGATCTTATCTCCCCAACACAACTGATCTTTGAAAAGACAAATAAATAAATAAATAAGAATCACTGCCTTGTATTTTCTGATCAGTTCTTATGAAATTAATATCTTCAAACAAACCTGCCCCAGAGGACAATTTACTATCACTAATTGTTCAATTCGTAAGAATAGTAAGAGTAGCATTTACTGAATTTCTTTTCAGTAAAAAAAAATTCTTCAGTATAGTGAAAAGCAATTTAATGTAATGAATGCTCAGTAAAAACAAATATCTTTGATCACCTAACACATACACAGAACACACACACAGTGATATATATATCAGTGTGCTCCAAATTAGTGCAAATGAACATTTTAACAGTTACCCTAAGTGAAACTTAATCAAATGTCAAATTGAAAATTTAACATTTAATTAAATATCAATTGATTAATTATGTTATCTAATTAATACTATAATTAATATTTTTTCTTATTTCTTAAAAGGTGCTGAGTCTGGGTTTTCGATTATGTAGGCAAAAAGTATGATTTACAGTTCCCACCCCCTAAAAGGAAACTTTAATTTTTGGGAATTGAGAAGGATAGGAAAAGTTTCACTGAATCTTCACTTGGTGAGGCTGACATTGTAGAAATCTCCGCCCACATCCAAATGTCTTTTCACAGCCAGGCACGACCATCTCCCCCTTCTCCACCCTTAGGTGACAGACACCACCAGATGTTCCTTCACGACAGCTGGTATTTACAGGGCATTTTCAGAGACCCTCGAAAACTCAGGGTTTTAAGTCCCTCCCTGTGGGGCTCTGGAATGACTAAAGGTTTGGAAATCAAATCTATAAGATATTGCACACCCACAAAGAAAATTTATTGCTTATATTTGTTAAAGGTAACTTGCAGCTTGGCTCCAGTTACCTCTGCCTGGAGATTAGGTCTTGGAGGATCCTGAAGTGAACTCTGTTAGGGAGCACTAGGGCGCTGGCATTGTCACACCTGGCCGCTGTCAACCCCAGCCTCTTTTGATCCAGCCCCCTGGGATCCCTTCCCAGACCCGGGCCTCCCCTTCAACGGTGGTCCCAAGGTGTCTTGCAATCGCAATTAAATATTTATAAAATGCCTCTCCCCGTTCTTGGCCCCTGAGTTAGATGAGCCTGACCGAGGCTCTAGCCGCAGAGTGCCCAGACATACCCACCTACGTAGTCCCATGTCCTATGGAGGGAATGAAGGGGCAGGAAGGGGCCCTGTGAGGAAGAATGGCTTGGACAGGGCTAAAAACACAGCAGGATTCGCCCCTGTAGGGTGGGATGCAGTCATCCTGGGTGTGTATTTTTTATGGGTTCAGTTTCTTGCTTGTCTCTAAGGTAACCGTCCCTTGGCTGAGAAACCTCCTCCTCCCCAGATGTTTTCTAAACAGGTCCTCACTTTGAAGTGTGTGTTCAGGGGTAGAAAGAAAAGGTCTGAATACTTGTTGGCTGGGCGGCCACAACTGTGTTTAGGAAAGAGCGCGGAAAGCCAGGGGGAAAAGTGGAGGGGCCGCTCTGTCCCGGGAAGGTCTTTAGACCTCTTTAAAACCTCAACGAAACCGCATGTGTGTGTGTTGTGTGTGTGTGTGTGTGTGTGTGTGTGTTGCACAGAGGTGGTTGGCTCAGCTCCGCGCAGCCACAGCAAGCTGCGCCTGAGGTTGAGGCGAGAAGAAGTTGCAGGAGAAAAAAAAAATCCAGAGTTCCCCCTCACTCCAAATCGAGGTGCTCCAAGTTCCCACTTTAAAGGAGGACTTGGGGGGAAAAAAGAAAATGGAAAATGGTCCCCTTTAGGTATAAACAAACTGTAGATCCTGGTGTAGGAGAAGCAGAGTGGACCAAGGTTGGGAAAGGAAAAACAGGCTTGCGCAATTGTGGCGTCACTTTCTGGCTTCCAGTAGCATAACTTGGGTCCCTTCCCAGACCCCTAAATAATAGAGTAAGGCGCAGAATACCGCCCGATCTGGCAAGCCCATTGTCACTTAATCCGGAGGCCCCCAGGCCCCAGGACGCGCTGTGCCCACAGTGGTGAGCGCATCTGGATCGCCCGAATCTCTCGGGCACAAGGAAGTCTGCCGCTCACTTTAAGCGCAGCTGCCTCCTACCTCGGAGGAATCCAGGCCGCTCCAGGGAACTCTTTGGTGGCCCATTTCCCGCACGATTTTCCCCTGCCCACAGCCAGCTCCGAGCCGCGGCTGTCAGCGGACTCAAAGCATTGACTTCCCCCTCGCACCTTTGCGCGCGCCTTGGGTTTGGGGAGGGTGAGGGTCCGCAGGAGGGGGCCGTGCGAGGTTAGCGTTCAGCTTCCTTCCGCGGAAGTTTCCATTAGACCTGAAAACCTTCCCAGGCCTCTGCACCCTTCACTTCCTTTACTGAGCGGGCGGTGAGGGGGTTGGAGGGCAACGGGAGATTGCGCCTGGCCAGCGGTCAGTGCTTGCGAGGAGTCCTGCTTGCCAAAGCTTTCCTTGCAAGTCTCTCCCTAAGCGGGGAGAGGGAGGGCTGGTCGCCCACGGACGCTTGGAGTCTCTGGAGAGCGCAAGTTTCTACTTCCCTCTTCCAGAGCCTTCAAGGGTTGAGCGCGCACGACCTGGCTCTGCAGGCGTCCGGAGTCCGCGTGTCTCTCGCCCTGCGCAGCGCTGGGCAGTGATCCGACGCCCCTGTGCTTCCTCCTTCAGTGGCCGACAGGAAGCCTCCCCAGCCCCGGCACCAAGGCCCCGGACGCCCTCAGTAGCTTACACGGACTGCCCATCCCGGCCTCGACCTCCTAGGGGCGGCTCTCCCGGACCCGAGCGTGGAGGAAACGGCAGGCGGACCCGGGCGCACAGGTGTTCGCGGCCGCCCCGGCGAGCGGCGCGGGCAGGACCCGAGGACCGGCGGCGCAGGAACCGGCGCAGGCCCGCGGGGGGACGCCTCGCCAGTCCCCAGGCCCAGCCCTGCCTCTGGCCGGACCCACCACACTTCCCTTATTGGCCTGGGATTTTAGGCTTCGCTGAACTTTGGCTTTAGACTGTTGCACCCTCCTCACAGTCCTTGCTCTGACGTGGCCTCCCTCGCTCTGCCAGCCTCAAGTTTCTTTTTTGTCTCTCTCCGGTCTGTCTCTGTCTCGCCTCTCTCCCTCTTTCCTTCCCTTCTCTTTCTTTCTCGTTCTCCCTGCCTTCTCTTTCTCTTTTCTTCCTCCCTCCCTTCCACCCGGCCTTTCCCAACCTTCCGTCGCTCCCTCAGCCCTTCCACTCTCTTTTCCTTCCTTTGACCTCCGCTCCAGTCCCGCTTCCCGCTCCTCCCCCAGTCTCCTCTGTCTTCCCCTCTCTATGCTCTCAATGCTTCTCAGCCCTTTTTCCTGGTCCATCCCCGTCGTGTTCTCTCTCTCTCTCTCTCTCTCTCTCTCTCTCTCTCTCTCTTGTTAAGGGCCCTAGTTCCCTTTGTTTTACTGCTTCCCCAAGAGCCCTAGCGCCATCTCGGTGACAGTCCCTTCTCTGGCACCTGGGACATCGTAGCCCTCAATCCTCTGAGCACCCCCCCCCCCCGCCCTAATCGAGGGGGAGCTCAAACCTAGCAAGTGGACAGAAAGTCACAGCCTTTATTTTATATATATATATATATATATATATATATATATTTGTAATAACAAACCCTAAAAAACCCTCCATGAACCGTCTCCTCCCCTTGCTCCCCCGCAGCTTATTGTCTGGAAATCTGTTTCCTCAGAGCCCAGTGGCTGCCGGCTTCTCTTCCCTTCTGTGATGATATCACCCCAAAGAAGACGGGTAGAAATAGGGGGCGCCGGACTGTTGGTGTTTTCTGTGGTTAGAAACGGGGGTGTCCTGCAGGTGTCTCCTCCCATCCCTCCCCCTCGAAACACTTGCTAGGGAATCCGGCAAATGGTAAAGGCATCAGCACTGTTTTTGGTGTTCAGGAGCCAGCACATTTGTTAATTTAAACCACAAACTGCTTCCAGGTACAAAGAGGTACAAAGGTTCATTTGGACTTCTGGTTTGCAAGGGATGAGGGTTAAACACACACACACACACACACACGACGCACGCACACACGCACGCACACACACGAGTATTTTTTAGAGCCAGCTGTAAGAGCTGTTAACTGCTTCCCAAGTTCAGGCGAGCTGGTGGTGGGGACCCTGTACATAATGCAATTCTGTAGTCATAGCAATATCCCTGGTGAGAGTCTGACATGGCCTGTTAAAGGTGGCTGCCTCTGAATAAAGGAAAGCTCTGGAAGGCGTGTGGTGAGCTGAGCAAGTCTGTTTCTGAGTGCAGAGTGTTGAGTTCATACACCGCCCCCTACTCTCTCCCCCTAGTTCCCAGGATGAACACTATCAAGGGAACTTATTCTTTTGATTTCCTCCTGAGCACCTGCATTCCAGGTTGGTCAAGAAGTGGGAGAGAAAGTGAAATGGGGGAAGGCATTTGCCAATGGGGTGGGCAGCCCCTTCTTCCCTTGCAAGGGATGGACTTGTTAGTGAACCAGGAAATGCCAGGTGAGCTCTGAGAAACTGAGCTAGAGAGGCAATAATGCAGAAATCATCCTAAAATGCAGTTAATCCTGGAAAGAGTAAAATGGGCAAAAGGCAACAGGCCAGAATGGAGTATTTATTCAGAACATTTCTAGTATTCTAAAAGCTGAGGAAAACAATCCCAGGGTACAAATCTGTTTGACTTTCTAAGACAGATGGAAGAGATTTTTGAATTGAAGTTGCTGTTTGTGAGTGGAGCTACCCACTTAGTGTGTGCCCTGTGCCCACCTGGGGGACCGGTGGTAAACTGGTTATTTTTTTCATCTCCTTGTGACAGTACCTGTTGAAGGTACCAGTCGTAAAACAGTACTTGCTTTTTTCCTCGAGAGACTCCTCTTCTCAGATTCAAAGTCTCTTGTCTTTTTTAAAAAAACTTTCATTTTGTCGACAGTGCTAGTGATGGCTAAAGAGTTGATTAATTTTCTCTGGACCACATAACAAGGTACGGATTAGAGGGCTTGTGCTTGGAAACTGGGTAACAGCATCTCATCAGAGAGGCAGGATTGAGACTTGGCCTTTGAGACCCAAGTCTCAGCCTTCCGTGGCAGCACATCCTGCACAAGAGCGTGTCATACTGATAATAGGAAAAAAGCATGACAAAGAAGCATGTTCCCACATGCCCCGTCCTCTCAGCCTGTCTCCATGTGCTTAGATGAGCATTGGATGCTCAGTTGTGGCATCCTGGACAGAATTTTTATGCACACACTTGTGCTGCCTGGAGAAGGACTGGCTTGCCTAGGCCAGGAGGAAGTCATCGCGTCCCTTTCTGAAGGAATGAGAAGAATCTGTACGACAACTTCTACTTTTGAGTTCTCACCATCCCCATTTCCCTGCCATGGCCCACTTTTGTGTTTGAGCTGATCAGGATTATGGGGGGAGAAGAGCTGGGAAATGTACTTCAGGACGGATGCAAAGCACCTGTGTTTTAAGTGCCACCTGCAAAGGGAGGCATTTTTCAAATCTGCCTCCTTTTTTACCCCATATCCTATGGCTGGAGGTGGGTGTTTGAGCTCCTGGGCTCTGGGGCGAGCATTCACAGAGGATAGGCAGCCTTCATCCCAGAGCCAGCAGGGTCTGGCATTTCACGTGGGGTATGGAGGAACATACCTCTCTCTTGAGGCTGTGGGTCATGGAAAATCTCAGTGAACTTGGCTTAAACCCCTGCTCCACCGTCTGCGACAGGGGACTGGGCCCTCTCTGTGCCTGTCTGTGAAATGTAGCCTTCAATGCAGTCTTGCCCACAGTGACCTGGCCTGTAGGAAGACTGGCACTGGTGTGGCTTCACTTCTCTGGAGATTATTTTGCTCATCTGTGAACAAATGTTAGAGGACTCACTTGTAAGGTTAGTGGGAGCCCCAGAATTTAAATATTTTCCAAAAGATCCCATTGGAATATTGCACTTTTGCTTTTTGTTCATAGGGATCTGTGGCGGCATTGAGAGCTCATAATAAAATTATGCAGCACCAAGTCGGGTAGAATCATTTGAGAAACAATCACTCCCTAAAGGCAGTTTGTCTTTGCCTTTTTTTTTAAATTTAAGAATAAGATTTTAAAAAGAAAAACATAGAGATATACCCCAAAGAAAATAAAAATCACTCAGATGGCCCTTTGACTTTCTGAAAGAATGGAAATAATATATGTGTATCACTAAAAAAAAAACTCAAGCAGTACGGAAACATTAAAATGAAAAGTGAAAGTTCTTTCTACTTTCATTTTTGTCTTAAAGGTGAATGCTGTTACAGTCTTTTGTGAATCTTTTCAGGAAAAAAATGCATGCGGGAAAATATCCATTTCTGTCTATGTGTTATTTGAAAGTGCATGCTAATGAGTTGTGCTGTGCACACACACAGACATGGGCTGAAGATTTGCTGTTTGTGTACCACCAGCTTCAGCTCTAGTGTACCCACTTTATTCACTCGAATGGATTTCTATCACCAAAGATTTATTAAAAACAGGGTATTTGTAAAGAGGGCCAGCTTTGTGATTTAAATGAATAAAGACAGGATTTTGTGTGCTCATTATTGGAAGAAGTACTTGCAATGGATTGTAATAACTTCCCCTGTCAAAGGTAACTGCTTTTTTGGCAAGAAGTAACGAAAATAAACCGAAGGAAAGGAGGATTGAGGGACAAGAGCCATGAAGCTTTGCCCTACTTGAATATACCCTGAGTTGTTCTACAGATCACTGAAGGGCATTAGAAGGTGCGAAGGGGAAGGCTGTTTTCCTCTCCTTTGGAGGGAGTGAGTCTCTGGGCCAGGAAAGAGACATGGAGGCAAAGGGGTACGGGAAAACCTTGTTTGAAGAAATATCGGCTACAAATAAAGTTTAAATTTCCAATACTGGTACAAGTATTTTTTTTAACTTATCCCAAATTCATTTTACTAAAATCTGTGTGGTCTTCATCTCCTGATGAATGGACCCCACTCACTGACAACTGTATTTTCCCCATTTGTGTGTTTCTTGACTCCTGGTAAGGAGAATGGGATTCATTTAATTGAACTGCGGTCTGGGTAAAGCGCACTGTAGATTTCCTGGCATCAGCTTCCCTAGCTAGGATTACATTGGCCTGGGTTTTTGTTCAAAAGAAACTCTACCTGCCCCATGTAATGCTGGATGATATGAATTTAGAATCTTGCCAGACTGTGCTGGAGGAACTCAATTGAAAGGCTGGTGCATCCAGACAGGCTATATAATGAGAAACATTTGAGTCCCTTCTTTTAATGATCGAGAATTAGGCACAAAGTGGTATTTGGTCTTCACCTTGACCTTGCTGTCTGAACCATAGCCTTACTCACTGAAGAAATGTCCTGTAGCTGAGATATTTCTAGCCAAACCTTTGTATCTCAACCTTAATTTTTTATTTCTGCTCTTGGATTTTTTTTTTCTTTTTGATCCGAACAAGGAAGAATCACACTGTCTTCTTTTTCAAGGCCATAAAATGAGAACCACACATTTAGCCCCAGTCCAACTTGGGAATTCTAAACACTTGGAACAATTATACTCAGTTTAGTCTAGTCCTTTCTTTGGAGTTTAAACCAGTTGAAACTCCTGCTGCACTCTAAAGAGCTCTTGTCCGGGAGATGCAGCCTGTGATTCTTGTTGGAACACACATCTGTTTCTGGCTGGCCAAATCCAAAGGGGAATCCCAATTGCAGTTTTCATGGGTGATGGAATTTTGACTGCATTACAATGTAACCACCTGGGTTGCCTCCACTCTCCTTTTTCTTCTTAAGGATGAAATAGGCAGATCAAGTATTTATTCAGCTATTAAATTACATTTCCATCCTGTAACGTCTTATTTCCTTTTTCTCTAGTGAAATATACTGACTTGATGGATTATCTCCAGTGTCATTTCTTATATAGCCCTCACGGTTTTAACTTTCAGGGTTTCTTCCAGTCATCTGTGGATGTGGTTTTAGCTTTATAAGATTTTATTTTACCCCAAACAACAAACAACAGAACAAAAGTTACTGGATGGTTTTGATTTAACAACAATCTCTTGGATGAAAAGTAAGCAAGATATTTAAATGAGTTGAGGGAAATTGACTTTTTAAAAAGTTGAATTGGAGCCTGAAACTTGGAAACACAAAAAATACAATGCTCCTTTGGCAAACAAGTTGTAATGCGATTAGCTTGAACTGGGAAGTTGAAAGTATTATTCTGGCCACCAGGGGGAGCACATATTGTTCCAAGAGATAAAGTCAAGCATGAAGATAACACAACGTACAAGATTTGTCGTTTTGTTGAAGTGGCAACTTTTCTGTTGTGAACATCTACTTACAAGTGAAGGGCCCTTGTTGTTGTTATTATTATTATTGTTAGCCAGATTCTCCCACATGTGATAAAAAAATGGACTCTCTAGGCTCATCCACTTAGCAAACTTAGCAAACAAGTTGGCTTAGACATCAATAACACCTTGAAAATAAGTTTCACTTCCAACTTTGTAATATACACATATTCAAGTCTTTGAATTTAAAATAAACAAATGTGAATTTTAAAAGCAACTAGCCAGGCACAGTGGCTCATGGCTGTAATCCCAGCACTTTGGGAGGCTGAGGAGGAAGGATTGCTTGAGCCCAGGAGTTTGAGACCACCCTGGGCCATGTAGCAAGATTCTATCGCTACCAAAAAATAAAATTAGCTGGATGTGGTGTCATGCCTGTGGTTCTGGCTACTTGGGAGGCTGAGGCAAGAGGATCCCTTGAGAGTCCAGGAGAGAAAGGCTGCAGTGAGCTGTGATTGCAACACTGCACTCCAGCCTGGGTGACAGAGTAAGACTCTGTCTCAAAACAGAACAACACAAAACAAAAGCAACCCAATCTAAACTGATATTTTTGGGAAATGAAATCAATTTCATTTGTATTTGTGAAATTTTAATCTTTTTGGTTAACTTGAGTTTGCCTTTCATTTTAGGCAACTTGTCTATATTTGGTGACCTTTCTGAAATTTTTTAATTATTTAAAGTCACAATACAATATTTCTCTGTAAGGACCAACATATTACAGAGGCAATAAATGGCAAGGAAAATGATTATCTTCCCATTTTGTATTTATTTTAGGATAAAATCCAGAAAGATAACCATGGGTGAGGCAATGATAATTTATTTCTTAGATTTAAAAGGAGACTCTCTTACCTTTGCTAATGTGATCTTTGCACATATTTAACTCAGAATACCAGCTGTGGAACATCTTTATGCAGGAAGCAGTTTAGGAAAAGATAGGGGAAGTGTAGCTAAAAGTTGGCAGAGCTATCTGAGTTCAAAGTCTCCGTTTTACCACTTACCAGTTGTGTTGCTTTGGGTAAGTTTAGGCAAAACCTTCCAGCCTTAGTTTCCTCATCTGTTTAATGGAAATTTTACCTCCCTCCCCAGGGCTGTTGTGAAATTAAATGTAATAATATATATAAAGAGTAGAGACTTGCTTTGGGCTACAGTCAGTTATTATTAGTGCTGTTATTATTGTTGCTGTTTTCTTTTTTTCTTTGTACATCCACATTTTATGGTTAAGTAAATCATGTTTTAACCTTGCAGACATATTGGATTACATATGTGTGTGTGTGTGTGTGTGTGTGTGTGCATTTTAAATGGTTTTTTTGAGACAGAATCTCACTCTGTCACCCAGGCTGGAGTACAGTGGTGTGATCATAGTCCACTGCAGCCTTAAACTCCTAGTTTCAGGAGAGCCTCCCACCTCATCCTCCTGAGTAGCTAAGACTATAGCTGTGAACCACCCACATCTGGCTATTTTTTAATTTCTATTTTTAATTTTTTGTAGAGGTGGAGTCTTGCTGTGTTGCCCAGGCTGGTTCTGAACTCCTAGGCTCAAGCCATCCTCCCATCTTGACCTCGGCCTCCCAAAGTGTTGGGATTACAGGCCTAAGCCAGCACACCTGGCCTTGGCTATACATTAGATTTGTTAGTGATCCAGAGCCCATCAAGACTGCTAACGCTAGTCTCTGAATTAACTGGAGCACTCGACAGCATCAGAGGGAGGAGCCACCGTCAGCTGCTAATCAAATCTGTTGGCCCTGGGACATTCACCAAGACCTTGACACTACTTGATGATTTCATGGGTAGACCTGAGGATTAACAGCCGGCAGGTAGCTGCCATTACTGCATTGAAGTAGAATTTGTGTAGCAAGTCCACTTAGATCAATTTTATATGACTGTGCTTTGTGTCATGTCCACGGACACAGAACTGGTGGCAGAGACCTTGTCCTACTTGGAAAATGCGTTCATCTCAAGGGGGCTGAAAAGCCTGTTGCATCTGCTGCTGACTTTAGTGCAATGATTATGGGCAGCCACATTGGGCTGCAGTTTGTGTCTCTTTGATGAGTAAATGACTTTTGTTAAGGCAAAGCTACGTATCCCTAGCTGCTACTGGAGACACCATGAGATAGCACAGAAATCTTTAATTCATCATCTTCAGGAAGAGTTACATTTCAAATCTTCCCCCTTTGAAAGATTCTATCAGATTTTTACAGTCATTGAGATAGGAAATGTCCTGTCCCCCCTCAAGTGTCCATTTGAAATTCGAAAGGTAGATGAGATCTTTGTGTATTGCTGAACTTTAACTACAGGAAATCCACAAATTCTCAAAGCCTTCCAAGGCACACACATCAAATTAGTGACAAAAGATGACTTAAAAGGTAGCAGTAGAATTTACTGTTACAGAACATTTACACGCATTCATCAGGTCTTCTTACTTAACAGTGTGCCTTAGTTTTACAGAGTGTCCACGAGTTTGTTCCAGATGTCTGCAGCCCTGTCAGTCATCTGTGAAGGGTGCATGCTAATTGAATATGGCAGCTGGGTTCTGATTCCAAATTATTTGGAGTTTATTCTCACAAACCGGATGCTTGCAAAAGTAAACAAAGACATTAAAAGATTTATGAAAAGACTCTGTCACACATTCTGAAGTGCAAAGTGTAAATGGATTTTTATAAGCATGTGGATTTCATTTCTCTGATGATATGCATGAATTTAAAAATTAAAAGAAATGTGCTGGCTACAATATGTTTTACGTTCTTATTGAGACTTTGAAAATAATCAGAATAATCAGTTTTAAAAGTCAGAGTACAGGAAAGCCAGCTGCACAAATGGAGGCTGTCAACTTCTGACATTAAATGCTTTTATGAAGTACATAGGCTTTCTCCACCTCCAATAATAAAGGCTAATATTTAGCTTTTGAATATGTGCCTAGCATATGCAAAACCACGCAGACTCTTCCATCCTGTGATGTCATTTCAACTGTTGGATAGTGATTAATATTACCCCAAAAGGATGCTTTTTTGCAAGAAGCTCCAGAGAGGCACTTGCAATTTGAATTTCTATTTTTAAGCACATTCCACAGGTTATGGGCAGACTCGTTTCTTCCTGTATAAACTTCCAGGTTGCTAACTCAGCACACTATCACTCTCTTTTAAATTTGGATAACACCATTGTCAAGTCTAACAGTTGAGGCTTCATGATAATATTTACATTGAGGCATAAGGGGACTGAGAGAGAAAAAACATGCAGGGAAAGCAAGTTAAGCTCCTTGTGGTCACATGGAATGGATTCTGTCAAGAATGTAAAATAACGTTTGTATCTGAGTTGTGCTTGGAATCCATAAAACATCTACCAGTTTGGTCAAGAATGCAGCCAACATTTTATTTTTAATTGTCTTGATAACATAGCCTTAGAGAATTATTCAGGTTACTCGAGGCTCAGCATCAGAAGGAATTTTGACTGCAAGATTTTCATTTTGTTTAGTTAAATAAAAAAAATTCACACAGATTTTTTTTTTCTTTCAAGTTCCACTTTTAGCTGCGATGTTATCAGTCAGTAATGGTGGTAAGTGTTGGTCCAGGAAAAGGCTTATTTTGAGAATTTAATACAAATGGTGTAGTTAACTTCCATCTGTTTTATCCATGTGGAGCCTTTAAACTTGTGATTCTCTTGAATAAAAATAAATTTCTTATACCTTCATGTGTGTAAAGTATTCAAAAGACATATTATGGCTTAAAAAGACAGAATATTAGGAGAAAAAAGTTATAAGCTTAAAAGAGCCATATTATTTATGAAACCATCTTGCATAGGTATAAACATGGAGTCCCCTTGTTTTCCCCAAACTTTTCTGGAAAGAAAGGCGTGACATTGATGGCATCCTGTGTGAAGGCTACAGTTTTAAAAGTCAGAGTGCAGGAAAGCCAGATGCACAAATGGAGGCTGTCATCTTCTGATGTTACATTTGCTTTCATGAAGTGTATAGGCTTTCTCCACCTCCAGTAATAAAGGCTAATATTTATTACACTCTTATTAGGTACCATATATGTTTCAAAATACAAACACTTTCTAATTCAGTCCTTCCAGACTTCTCCTGAAGTCGATTTCTATCCCTGCATCCCAGATGAAGAAATTGAGGTAACATGACCTGAACGAGATTACTCACCTAATAATGGCAGGGCCAGAAATTGAGTTTATACAGTTTGGCCTCAGAGCCCTGTTTAATCCCTGCAAAACCAGGAGATACTTATAAGTCCTTCAGTGGCTTCATCGTCTTCTTTCCCTGCCCGCAGGTGAAGAGTCTACCCTTGAGGTCTTGTTTCTGACGTCTATATAGTGTCACAATTGGAGAGTCCCTACATTTGCAATGGCCTCCAATGCAATGAGGAGTTATTTGTACATGATATTTGCAACATTACTGCATATATATCAGCCATCTATTGCTGTGTAACAAATCATACCAACACGCAGTAGCTTAAAGGAACAACAATTTATTATTTGTCATGATTCTGTGAGTTGGCTGGGTGGTTCCTTAGCAGGTTTCACCGGGCTCACTCATGTAGCTGCTTTGAGCCAGAGGTTGACTGGGCTGGATGGCCCAAGGTGACTTCACTCACATGGCTGGCAGTGGGTGCTGACTGTTGACTGGGGCTCTCAGCTCTGCTCTGTATGGCTTCTTTCGTCCGGGAAGCTAGACCAACTTCCTTACCTAGCAGTCCCAGGGCAGCAGTCTAGGAGGGTGACAGTGGAAGCCATAAGGTTTCTTAAGAGCCAGTCTTGAAAGTTGGATAATATCACTTCCACAGTATTCTAATGGTCAAAGCAAATCACCAGGCCAACCCAGATTCAAGAGGTGATAAAGTATAGACTCTAGCTCTTTAGAGGAGAACAGCAAAGTCACATTACAAAGCGACATGCATGCCTGGATGGGAGAAACCTGTGGCCAAGTTAGGCGATCTACCACAGTAGACACCACTCAAAAGGTAAATAATTGATATTTAAAGGATTTTTCAATTTCTAAAATATCACAAAATATAGTTTTTGCAACATATTTACAGCATTATTTTTAATGGTTGGAAGTCACTTCTGCATCTTATTTCAGGGTTCTCACTAAAATCATTCTCTATTACTGTGCTAAGCAAACATTAGGTATGAAACTGGGGGGGGGGCCCTCTGAATTCTTATCAAATTAGATATGAGGGGAGAAAAACAAATAAATGTCTTTTGAAAGCTTCTGTCCAGTTGTCTGCATCCTGAAGGGACTGTGGGAAGTATGAAAAGGTAAAGATGTTTGACGTTTTATTTTGATGTTTATGTGCAGAAAGTAAACTGGAAAACTGAGGAAGTTACGTGTACACAGGGAATATATTTAAAAAATATATTTTCTTCTCTGATTTTGGCTTAAATCATGCACATGGCTCAATTCTCGCTTCAGACTTTGTTCTGGGTCTGTAGGCAGCCACGAAAGCAGATAAGTCACACAGTGCTATGAACAGGTCAGTTTGATCCTACTGTTTTTAGTAGGATTAAAGACAGAAGGTTAATCTAATGCAAGTGCTTATAACTGTCAGCTTTTAATCTCTACTGGGTGAGGGCAAGGTTTAAGTAAGCACCTGAAATGCTAGCCACTTACATGGAACCTGAACACTTGCGTTTTTGAGATGCAATTGCCCAATTCTTAATGTTCTATGCAAAAAAAAATTTTTTTTAAACTGAGGTTTGGCATTCAGTTTAGAACTAAAAACAACCTGCTGTTTATACAGAGGAGAAAAAACTCCTTGTCTTTGTATGAAAACAGGGCATCTTCGCCTCCTTCAGCCCTGAAGTATGGGCACACAGGTTCAGAGGCATCCAGGAGCTTTGGCTGTTTTACAAGCACGAGGACCATCTTAAGAATGCATGAAGTAGAAGACCACCAGGTGGGCCTCCCTACTGCCTTCCTTATCCATTTTCTGTTGCTTACAGTAGAATACTTGAAGCTGGGTAATTTATGAAGAAAACAATTTATTTCTTACAGTTTTGGAGGCTGAGAAATCCAAAATTGAGGGGTTGCATCTGGTAAATGACTTCTTGCTGGTGGTGACTCTTCGGTGTCCAAGGTGGTGCGGGCCATCACGTGGCAAGGGGGCTGTCCGTGCTGGCTCTTGTCTCTCTTCCTCTTTTACAGAGCCACTAGTCCTGATCTCCTGACAACCCATTAATTCATTAACTCATTAATCTTTTAATCCATGAATGGCTTGATCCATTCATGAAGGCAGAACCCTCATGACCCCATCACCTCTTAAAGGTCTGACCTCTCAGACTGCCGCACTGAGAATTAACTTTCAACGTGAGTTTTAGAGGTGACAATTCAAACCACGGCACTTTCCAAATCCAGATTTTCACTTGTGTTTGTAAAATGTAGGACCTGTGATCATGGTGTCAGAACAACCTGGAGGCCAAGAGTGAGGCTCTGAATTCAGACCCAGATCTGAGCCCTGGTTCTGCGGCTGACTGGCAGTGTTAACTGAGGAAGTTAATTGCTCTCCTTCAAGCCTCACGTTCCCTGTCTGTAAAATGGGTGAGCCATCCATGCGTGAATCATCTGTAAAATGGATGACTCCTTGACCCATGGGATTGCCATAAGAGTTTCCCTGTAAATACTCTTAGCTCAGGATCTTGGCCAAAGATCATTATTGGCAGTTATTATCTAATTATGGAATTAAACTTTGGGATCTTCAAAGATAATAGATACCAGATTTTAATTTCATATATTATCCCCAAATTGTTTGCAGAACTTTCAGCCTAATGACGTCCTCACTTTTTCCTCCATCCTAATAGATCCACCTAATTGTCATAAAGAATTCAATCACATCTTTTTAGGAATTCATCAAGTGAAAAACTCATGAAACATATTTTTGATTGACTTGACTGATCTAATTGGTAAAAGGAATTGATCTAGAAGGTTTGCTCTCTGTGTTCTGAGCAGGGTAGTTTCATGGGTGTGAGACCCCTATGCAACCTCATGCTTAGTTTAATGCATTGTTGCTACCCTCTTGACGTTCCTTTTTTTTTCTTTTTTTTTTGAGACAGAGTCTTGTTCTGTTGCCCAAGCTGGAGGTAGAGTGCAATGGCGTGATCTCGGCTCACTGCAACCTCCGCCTCCCAGGTTCAAGAGATTCTCCTGCCTCAGCCTCCCAAGTAGCTGGGGAGTGGTGATTTTTGTATTTTTTTAGTAGAGACTGGGTTTCACTGGGTTGGCCAGGCTGGTCTCGAGCTCCTGACCCAGGAGATCCACCCAGCTCAGCCTCCCAAAGTGCTGGGATTACAGGTGTGAGCCACCATGCCTGGTCTCCCTCTTGTCATTCTTAATACTTTTTGAGCAAGGGGCCCCACGTTTTCTTTTTGCACTAGGCCCTGCAAATTATGTTGCTGCTCTTGGTCCCAGGAAAGACAGTTTAAAAGGCAATAAAGGCCAAGATAGTCCCGGAGAAGACCGCACCAGGATACCTGCTTGGCCTGCGAAAATGACTGATTTCAGAGTCTGCAGCAGGGAGGGCACAGGCCTTTCTGAATGTCGTAGTGGTCGGTTTTTATTGCCTACCTTGACAAAGTAAGATTTTTTTTTAACACTGACAAAACAAATAGCAGTTTTTCCAATTTATATAGACAACTTCATAATGATCATTAAAATAATTATAGACATCTTTTCCTTATGGTGAACATTCATATAATCCTAGAGGGACCAAGAATTTTGTATATATGATATTAAAAACACAAATCACAAAGGAGAAGACTGAGGCATTTGGCTAAATAGAAACAAAAATTTCAGTTTATTTCAAAGCATTATAAATAGAATTAGAAAATAAAGAATACATCTAGAAAGAGAATTGTAATGTATAGCAAAGCTTTAGCATTCATCTAAGAAGTTCTTACCAATCAGTAGGAGAAAGTGGTTGAGGGAAAGTAATAGGATTTATATAACAGTCACAAATGGCAAGTGAAAATACCCAGTAAGCAAGAGAAACAAATGTCCACTTCAGTAATAATCAAAGAAAGGCAAAATAAAAGCAGTTACCTTTTTTTGTTTAAACTGAATACACAAAGATCTGTTAAAATGTAGAGGGGCCAGGGGGAACCTGGTGATCCACAGAGGGAGGAGAAATGGGTACTGCTGTTTCTGGAATCCCATCTATTAGTGCACCGCTGGGGTCCCCCAGGGAGCTGACTCAGACAGAGATGAGTGTAAGGGATGCCTGTTGGGAGCTGCTCCCGGGATCCGCACCTGGAGGGCAAGTGGAGAGAACAAAGCAGGAGTGGGCAGGGGAAAACTGTCTGCTATGGTGTGGGGGCAGCATTGAAGATGGAGTGGTCCTCCAGAGCGGTCCCCAACCTCGGGCGAGAAGTCAGAACTTTAAACCCTCGAAGTGGGCCAGGTTGGACACTGGTGGGGGGCGATTCTGCAGCAAAGGCCACCCTCAGGGTTGGCTGCTGTGGCCTCGGCGCTGTGGCATTCTTAGCAGCTGCACGGTGGGTCCTGTGTTCCAGCACATTCCACGCCATCAGAGGCGGAGCACGGAGGACCTAGGAGATGAGGACTCTGGTGGTGGGGGAGGAGCAGGGGAGGAGGCGGATGCAGCTGACCGCATGTCTGGGCCAGGTCCGGGGGATCCCAGAAGTGGGGTGTGCGGATGCTTCCACCGGTGCGTTGGGGGACACAGCCGCGTCCCCTGCACTGTGCGCCCCAGGGCCAAACACAGGCCCGCTTGCTGCTGCCAGGTGTAGATTTCCCTGTGAATTACCTGCAATTTCACTAGGCCTACCCACAAATATCAGTTTACAGTATGCTTATATTTTAATAAAGTAAACATTTACATAGCAAAGGCATGGAAGTATAATCAGTACATCAAAGTACTGAAAATACTGTCCAAAGTGGTCGTTTAAGAGTTAAAAATAACTCAAATCTATTTTTATTTTGAAAAATTTTCAGTAAAGATGTTTGTTTAATATGGCAAAGTGTATTTTTAATCTCTACTAAAAGCAGTGTAAGAGAAATAAAAAATGCCAAAAAGAATCATTCAAGTTTACTAAAATATGTGACTATAAAATTAGAAATAAAGAAGGCTTAGAGTAATAAATGAAAAACTGTGGAAGTAGAATCATAGTAGAAAAGAACAGTAATGAAATAAAGTAGGGAAGATGTAAAGACAGGTAAGAAAAAGAAGGTATGGCAAGAAAAATGTAGAAAACTAATTTTATTCATACAGTTTTTCTTCTGTGAGTCAAGGAATTATTTAGAAGGTGAAAGTGTATTGAGAAAACATTAAGAATGCAAAGAAAAAAGTGAATCTGAAATTTTCATACATCAGTGGTAATGACATTTAAGTCAAACCTTGAATTTGAATTTTAAAAGCTAGTCTTGACCTCCCTACCTCGGGTCTTCCGCTTTGGCCTCTCAAAGTGCTGGGATTACAGGTGTGAGCCAGTGCGCCTGACCAGAACTCATCAATTTTTTTAAGGAAAAAAAAAAATCTTTGAATTATTGTCAGAAAAATGGGGAAAAATGTTTTCATCTTCCACTATTTAGACATTTTTACTATTAGCGGGGGACCTAGGATGACAGCATTTTATTGGTACAGGAGCAGAAAAATAATGGTTTGGAAAATATAATTGAAACTGGAAAATAAATTGACCAGCCTAATTCTATTAAGAAGACAAAGGAAAGAAAAACATCACCACGGGAATAAAATCTGGCTATGTTTAACTTTTAAGTGGGAGCTAAATAATGAGTACAGCATGATCATAAAGACAGAATTAAGAGACTCTGGGGACTCCAAAAGCAGGGAGAATGAAAAGGGGGTAAGGGTTGGAAAATTCCCTGCTGGATAATCTGTCCACTATTTGGGTGATGGGCTCGTTAGAAGCACAAACCCCAGCATTACACAATATACCCACATAATAAAACTGCGTATGTACCCCCTGAATCTATGTATGAAAAATTTTGCCAGAAATCTAAGCCATTGGTTTTCAACTGTTTTAAGTTGGGAACCTGATTTGCTTTGCTTTCTAGAGGAGATCTTCGTGCAGGAGCCCAGTGTAGACAGCAGGTAAGGCGGTATGATGGTTGTGAAGGCTGGTGATGGGATCTGGCAGCCTCTACCCTGACAGTTACACACTTTCCTTTGCCCTCTCCTCCCTGCATCGCCTGTTCCTAGACCAAAGTACAGGTATTAATAGTTATGTAATAATGGATCAGAGAGACCTTGAGACCCCATACCTGGTGTTACACTTGAACCGACCCTTTCACCCACGCATCTATTATGTTTAAACTGTCTCCTAAGGCCCAGAAAGATGCCCTTCACATTGTGGAGAGTCATTTATAGTATTTTGGAAAGCAAGTCTAAAACACAAATTTGTTTTTTCATTGGGAAGATTTAAGTCCTCTGAGAAGACCAAATTCATTTATTGAAATGTGCGTGTAGGAGCTGAATTGTTGAAAGATGTGTTGCAGTCTCAACCCCTATTACCTGGGAATGTGATCTTATTTGGAGACAGGATCCTCACAGATGCAATTAAGTTAAGATGAAGTCATTAATGTAGGCCCTAATCCAGTATGACTAGTGTCCTTATAAGAAGAGGAAAATACCATGTGAAGACAGATACACAGGGAGGACACTGTGTCACAGCAGGGGCAGAGGTTGGAGGTGATGCAGCTGCAAGCCACAGAATGCCAAGGAATGCTGGCTACCCTCAGACACAGGGAAGAGGCAAGGAAAGCTCTGCCCAGAGTCTCAGAGGGAGCCTGGCCCTCCTCACATCTTGGTTCTGGGCTTTCGTTGTTGTTATGAATGGCAACCCTAGGAAACTAAGGCAGTACACAAGATTTTAATGCCAAATAATTCCTATTTTTAATCATAATTTTAGGAATACAGGGAAAACATTTATTCTCAACATCTTAGGTAAAGGCACACACACGCACACTTTTTTTTTCAATTGTAGCTCTTTTTTTTAAATTGTACTTTAGGTTCTGGGTTACATGTGCAGATCATGCAGGGTTGCTGCATAGGTGCATACATAACCAGGTGGTTTGCTGCCTCCATTCCCCCTTCATCTATAACCAGCATTTCTCCCCATGTTATCCCTCCCCACCATCCCCATCCCCTGCTGTCCCTCCCCTACCTCCCCACAACTGACCCCAGTGTGTGATGCTCCTTTCCCTGAGTCCAGGTGTTCTCATTGTTCAACATCTGCCTATGAGCGAGAACATGCAGTGTTTGGTTTTCTGTTCTTGAGTCAGTTTGCTGAGAATGATGGTTTCCAGATTCATCCAAGTCCCTACAAAGGACACAAACTCATTGTTTTTTATGGCTGCATAGTATTCCACGGTGTATATGTGCCACATTTTCTTTGTCCAGCCTATCATTGATGGGCATTTGGGTTGATTCCAGGTCTTTGCTACCGTAAACAGCGCTGCAACAAATATACGTGTGTATGTGTCTTTATAACAGAATGATTTATAATCCTTTGGGTATATACCCAGTAATGGAAATGCTGGGTCAAGTGGAATTTCTATTTCTAGAGCCTTGAGGAATTGCCACACTGTCTTCCACAATGGTTGAACTAACTTACACTCCCATCGACAGTGTAAGAGTGTTGCTATTTCTCCACATCCTCTCCAGCATCTGTTGTCTCCAGATTTTTTAAATGATTTCCATTCTAACTGGTATGAGATGATACCTCAATATGGTTTTGATTTGCATTTCTCTAATGACCAGTGATAATGAGCCCTTCCTGTCACCTTACATTAGAATTAACTCCAGATGGATTAAAGATTTAAACATAAGACCTAACACCATAAAAACCCAGAAGAAAACCCTGGCAAAACCATCCAGGATATAGGCATAGGCAAGAACTTGATGACTAAAACACCAAAAGCATTGGCAACAAAAGCCAAGATAGGCAAATGGGATCTAATTAAACTCCAGAGCTTCTGTACAGCAAAAGAAACAATCATTAGAGTGAACTGACAACCAACAGAATGGGAAAAAGGTTTTGCAATCTATCCATCTGACAAAGGGCAAATATCCGGAATCGACAAAGAACTAAAATAGATATACAAGAAAAAAACAAATCCATTCAAAAGCAGGCAAAGGATATGAACAGGCACTTCTCAAAAGAAGACATATATGAGGCCAAGAAACATATGAAAAAACGCTCATCATCACTGGTCAATTGCAGCGTTTTTAATGTATTAGTTTTTTGCAATTTTTTTTTTTTAATTTTGAAATAATTCTAGACTTACAGAAAACTTGCAAGAATGATACAAGGACTTTTCACCAAGATTTCTCAGATTTATATCTAAATACTTCAGTGTCAGTTTCCAAAAGACAAGGACATTTCCTATAACCACAGTACAATTAATAAAATCAGACATTAACATTCGTATGACGCTATTATCCAACTGATAGACTTTCTTCAAATTTCATCAATTGTTTCCTTCATCTGGGCCAGGAGCCAATCTAGGATCACACATTGTATTTAATTTGTGTCTGTTTAGCCTCCTTTCATCTGAAACAGTTCTTTAACCATTGTTTTCATAACCTTGAGACTTTTGAGTACAGGTTGGTTATTTTGTAGCATGTCCCTTGATTAGATTTTTCTGATTTTTTTTTTTTTTTAATGATGAGATGCAGGTTGGGATTTCTGGCAAAGTCACAAAAATGATGCTGTGAGCATTTCATTTCTTCTATCTTGAGGCCCATGCTGCCCAATTGTTCCATGACTGGTACACATTGTTATGAGCTGAGTCATGTCCCCCAAAATTCCTATGTTGAAGCCCTAACCCCTAGTTTCTCAGAATGTGGTAGTATTTGGGGACAAGATCTTTAAAGAGGTGGTTAAGTTAAAATGGAGTCATTAGGGTGAGCCCTAGTCCAACATGATTGATGTTTTTATATGAAGAGGAAATCTGCTGGGTGCAGTGGCTCATGCCTGTAATCCCAGCACTTTGGGAGGCTGAGGTAAGTTGATCATTTGAGGTCAGGAGTTCGAGACCAGCCTGAGTAACACGATGAAACCCCTCTCTACTAAAAATAAAAAAATTAGCCGGGTGTGGGAGCGCACCTCTGTAATTCCAGCTACTTGGGAGGCTGAGACATGAGAATTGCTTGAACCTAAGAGGCAGAGGTTGCAGTGAGCTGAGATTGCACCACTGCACTCCAGCCTGGGTGACAGAGCAAGACTGTCTAAAAAAAAAAAGGACAGACGTGTACAAACAGAAGATTCTATGAAGACCCAGGGAGAGAGTGGCTGTGTGCAAGCCAAGAAGAGAGGTCTGGAAGAACAGTCCATTTTCTCATGGCCCCCAGAAAGAAACATCCCTCCTGATACCTTGATCTTGAACTTCCAGCCTCCAGAAGTACGGGAAAATAATTTTCTGTGATTTAAGTCACCCAGTCTGTGGTACTATGGCAGCCCTTGCAAACTAACACACATGTTAATGTTGATCACCTGGTTAGATGGTGTCTATCAATTTCCTTTATTGTAAAGTTATTTTATTTTTCTTTGTGAGTGATAAGTGTGTTGTGGGGGAGAGACTTTGAGACTACAGATTTCCTGTTCTCCGTTATGCCTTCAGGCCACACAGTTCAGCATTCACTGATGATTCTTTTTTTCCCCTCACCAACCCCACACTCTTTCCTGAAAGTCCCCCAAAGTCCATTGTATCATTCTTATGCCTTTGCATCTTCATAGCTTAGCTCCCACTTATGAGTGAGAACATACGAGGTTTGGTTTTTCATTCCTGAGTTACTTCACTTAGAATAATGGTCACCAATTCCAACCAGGTTGCTGCAAATACCATTATTTCATTCCTTTGTAAGGTTGAGTAGCATTCCATGGTGTATATATATAACATTTTCTTTATCTATTCATTGATTGATGGGCATTGGGTTCATTCCATATTTTTGCAATTGCAAATTGTGCTGCTGTAAACATGCATGTGCAAGTATCTTTTTCATGTAATGACTTCTTTTCCTCTGGGTAGATACCCAGGAGTGGGATTGCTGGATCAAATGGTAGATCTACTTTTAGTTGTTTAAGGAATCTCCACACTGTTTTCCATAGTGGTTGTACGAGTTTACATTCCCACCAATGGTGTAAAAGTGTTCCCTTTTCACCATATCCATGCCACTGTCTATTATTTTTTGATTTTTTGATTATGGCCATTCTTGCAAGAGCAAGATGTTATCTCATTGTGGTTTTGATTTGCATTTCCCTGATGTCCAGCATTTTTTTCATGTGTTTGTTGGCCATTCGTATATCTTCTTTTGAGAATTGTCTATTCATGTCTTTAGCCCACTTTTTGATGGGATTGTTTGTTTTTTCTTGATGACTTGTTTCAGTTCTTTGTACATTTTGGATATTTGACCTTTGTCAGATGTACAGATTGCAAAGATTTTCTCCCACTCTGTGGGTTGTATGTTTACTCTGCTGATTCTTTCTTTTGCTGTGCAGAAGCTTTTTAGTTTAATTAAGTCCCATATATTAATCCTTGTGTTGCATTTGCTTTTGGATTTTTGGTCATGAAGTCTTTGCCTAAGCCAATGTCTAGAAGTGGTTTTCCAATGTTATCTTCTAGATTTTTTATGATTTCAGGTCTCAGATATAAGTCTTTGATTTATCTTGAGTTGATTTTTGTATAAGGTGAGAGATGAAGATTCAGTTTCTCTTCTATATGTGGCTTTCCAATTATCCCAGCACCATTTGTTAAATAGGGTGTCCTTTCACCACTTTATGTTTTTGTTTGCTTTGTTGAAGAACAGTTGACTGTAAGTATTTGTTTTTTTTTTTTTCTGGGTTCTCTATTCTGTTGCATTGATCTATATGCCTGTTTTTATACCAGTGCCATGCTGTTTGGTGACAATGGCCTTGTAGTGTAGTTTGAAGATGGGTAATGTAATGCCTCCTGATTTGTTCTTTTTGCTTAGTCTTGCTTTGGCCATGTAGACTCTTGTTTGGTTCCATATTAATTTTAGAATTGTTTTTTTTTTAGTTCTGTGAGGAATGATGGTGGTATAATATTTTGATGGGAATTGCACTGAATTTGTAGATTGCTTTTGGCAGTATGGTCATTTTCACAATATTGATTCTACCTATTCATGACAATGGGATGTGTTTCCATTTGTTTGTGCCATTGATGATTTCTTTCAGTAGTGCTTTGTAGTTTTCCTTGTAGTCTTTCACCTCCTTGGTTAAGTATATTTCTAAGTATTTTATTTTATTTGCAGCTATTGTAAAAGGGGTTGGGTTCTGGATTTGATTCTCAGCTTTGTTGTTGTTGTATAGCAGGTCTACTGAGTTGTGTACACTAATTTTGTATCCTGAAACTTTGCTGAATTTATTCACTAGTTCTAGCTTTTTGGATGAGTCTTTAGGGTTTTCTAGGTATGCAATCACAACATTAGCAAACAGTGACTGTTTGGCTTCCTCTTTACTGATTTGGATGCTCTTTCTTTCTTTCTCTTGTCTGATTGCTCTGGCCAGGACTTCCAGTACTGTGCTGAGTAGAAGTGGTAAAAGTGGGTATCCTTGTCTTGTTCTAGTTGTTAGTGGGAATGCTTTCCACTTTTCCCTGTTCAGTATAATGTTGGCTGTGTGTTTGTCATAGATGGCTTTTATTACCTCATGTCCCTTCTATGCCAAGATTGCTGAGGATTTTAGTAATAAAGGGATGCCAGATTTTATCAAATGCTTTTTTTTGTGACTATTGAGATGATCATGTGATTTTTGTTTTAAATTCTGTTTATGTGGTGTATCACATTAGTTAACTTTTGGATGTTAAACCATCCCTGCATCCTTAGTATGAAATCCACTTGATCATGGTGGAGTATCTTTTTGACATGCTGTGGATTTGGTTAGCTAGTATTGTGTTGAGGATTTTGCATCTCTGCATCAGGGATATTGTTCTGTAGTTTTCTTTCTTGTTACATCCTTTCCTGGTTTTGGTATTAGGGTGATGCTGATTTCATTGAATGATTTAGAAACTATTCCCTCTTTATCTTTTAGAATACTTTCAATAGGATTAGTACCAACTCTTCTTCGAATATCTGATAGAATTCAGTTGTTAATCCATCTGGTCCAGGACTCTTTTTTTTGCTGGTAACTTTTTAACTACCATTTCAACCTCACTGCTTGCTATTGGTCTGTTCACAGTCTCTATTTCTTCCTGATTTAATCTAGGTGGGTTTTATATTTCCAGAAATTTATCCATCTCCTTTAGGTTTTCTTGTTTACGTGTGTAAAGGTGTTTATAGTAGCCTTGGATGATCTTTTGTACTTCTGTGGTGTCAGTTGTAATATTGCCCATTTCATTTCTAACTGAGCTTACTTGGATCTTCTCTCTTCCTTTCTTGGTGAATCTCACTAATGGTCTATCAATTTTATTTCTATTTTTGAAGAATCAGCTTTATGTTTCATTTATCTCATACTTTTTTTGGTTTTAATTTCGTTTAGTGCTGATGTGATCTTTGTGACTCCTTTTCTACTTCTGAGTTTGGCTTTGGTTTGTTCTAGTTTCTCTAGCTCCTTGAGGTGTGACCTTAGATTATCTATTTGTGCTCTTTGAGACTTTTTAATGTAGGCACTTAATGCTGTGAACTATCCTTTTAGCACACCTTTGCTCTATCTCAGAGGATCTGATAGGTCATGTTACTAGCATCATTCAGTTCAAAGAGTTTTTAGATTTCCATCTTGATTTCATTGTTGACCTAATGATCATTCAGGAGCAGGTTATTTAATTTCCATGTATTTGCATGGTTTTGAGTGTTCCTTTTGGAGTTGATTTCTAATTTTATTCCACTGTGGTCTGAGAGATTACTTGCTATTATTTCAATTTTCTTTAATTTGTTGAGACTTGTGGCCTATCATATGATCTGTCTTGGAGAATGTTCCATGTACTGATGAATAGAATGTATGTTATATTGTAGTTGTTGGGTAGAATGTTCTGTAAGTATATGTTAAGACCATTTGTTCTAGGGTACAGTTTAAGTCCATTGTTCCTTTGTTGACTTTCTGTCTTGATGACCTGTCTAGTGCTGTCAGTGGAGTATTGAAGTCCCCCACTATTATTGTGTTGCTGTCTATCTCATTTCTTAGGTCTAGTAGTAATAGTTTTATAAATTTGGAAGCTCCAGTTTCAGGTGCATATATATTTAGGATTGTGATATCTTCCTGTTGGATGAGTCCTTTTATCATTATATAATGCCCCTTTTTGTCTTTTTAACTGCTGTTGCTCTAAAGTATGTTTTGTCTGATATAAGAATAGTGACTCCTGCTCACTTTTGGTGTCCATTTACATGGAATATCTTTTTCCATTCCTTTACCTTAAGTTTATGTGAGTCCTTATGTGTCAGATGAGTTTCTTGAAGACAGCAGATACTTGGTTGATGAAGCTTGCCTGCACCCCCAGGAAGAGCTGCTTGTACGTATCCTTAAAGGCAAAGTTGAAGGCTTGCATGGGGAAGTAATGGATGGCACTGGTAAGTTTGCCCTTCCAGGAGGACAGTGCCATGCTCCAGATTGCAGCCCACAAGCAGCACAAAAATGTGGTGGATCCATTGTATATACAGTCTAATGTTGACCAAAACATTATTATACATTGCATTACTGTATTTAGGTTTTCTTTAATTTCTCTCAATAATGTTCTCTAGTTTTATGTGTAGAGATCTTGTACATTTTTGTTATGTTTATTTCTAAGAATTTGATGCTATTATTAACATCTGTAGAATCAGTAGAATCTGTTTAAAATTTCATTTTCTAAGTGTTTCCTGCAGGGTATTGACTATATCTGTTGTCCCAGCTAAAATCCACTTACTGATTTTAATAATTTATATGTAGATTATTGTGTATTTTAAATACAAGTTTTTATGTATTCTGTAATTAATGATCTTTTCTTCTTCCTTTTCAGCTTGTTTTCTATTATAAGGATATTGAATTTTTTCAAATGCTTTTCTGCATTTCCTTATATAGTCATATGATATAACTTTATTTTTATTCTAACAGTGTGGTAAATTATGTTTTTATCTTTGAATTTTAATCACCTTTGCATTTCTGAAATAAACACAAGCTGGTGATGATATATTATTCTCTTATGTATAACAATTTGGTTTTCTAATCTTTTGTTAAAAATTTTACATCTATATTTACAAGTGACATTGGCCTGCCAATTTCCTTTTTGTCTCCCACCCAAGTACTAACCAGGCCCGACCCTGCTTAGCTTCTGGGATCAGACACGATCGGGCACATTCAGGGTGGTATGGCCATAGACCAGTTTTGTGTTTTGTAATGGCTTTTTCAGATTTTGGCATCAAGGTTATGCTGGTCTCATACAATGATTTCTGTATATAGGTCATAGAAAATTTTCAGCTGTATTATAATAATCTTATGAGACCACCACTGTATATACAGTCTGTTGTTGGCCAAAACATTGTTATGTGGTGCATTACTGTTTTCAGGTTTTCTTTAATTTCTCTGATGAATGTTCTCTAGTTTTACATGTAGATATCTTGCACATTTTTTCATTTATTATCATGATAATAATAATTGACTATGTTATTGATTTGTATCTTTACTACACTATACTGTTTATTATTAATGTGGAGTGTACTCTTTTCACTTATAAAAAATTAATGTAAAACAGCCTTAGGCAGGTTCTTCAGGTCCTTCACTATATTTCCCAGGTTGCTGGCACATTGTTTTAAAACTAGTTGTTTATCATGTTCTCTCGTTATATTTTTAGTGTTCTAAGATCTGTAGAGACATTCTCTCTTCATTCCTGATATTAGTAATTCGTTATTCTCCTTCCTTCTTTTCTAGAACCCACTTTTGGCTTTCTAGATTTTTCTCTATTGTATGTTAGTTATGTTTCACCAATTTCTGTTATCATTTTTATTATTCTCATCTTTGTCATTTCTTTGGGTCTAATTTGCTATTGTTTTCCTATGTTCTTGGGTTGCTCATTAATTTTACCTTTTTTATTTTCTAAAATATTCACTGAAGGCCATACATTTTCCTCTGGGTATGGCTTTATCTGTATCCCAAAAGTTTTCATGTCATATTTTTATTACTATTTAGTTCCGTATAATTTATAATTTCTATTGTGACTTCTTCTTTAGCCCATAGAGAATTTAGGGTGTATTACCTCCTTTGCAAACACTGGGGATTTTATTAATTATATATTTTTTCTATTAATTTCTAGTTTAATTCTGCTGTGACCAGAAACATGACATTTCTGACGTCAAACTTCTGATATTCATTAAGATTGCTTTATGACCCCTTACTTACATTTACTTTTATGTTTTCTTTTCTTATTTTTTACATGGACTTGAAAATAATGTCCATTCTGCTGTATTCTATATATGTCAAACAATTCAAGCTTATTCATTGCCTTATTTAAATATTCTATATTCTTACTGATTTTTTCTTAGCAGAACCCTGATAGGTCTAGGTGTGGTTTTCTTTGTATGTCTTTCTGTTGGGGTTCATAGCACTTCCTAAATGTAAGACATGCTGTCTTCCCTCGCTTTTGGAAAGTTTTGGTTCATTATTTCTTTAGACATTGCATCTGTCACATTTTCTCTCTCCTCTACTTTTGAGATTTCAGTTATACTATGTATTGTGCTTTTTCCTGTGTCCTGTATTTCTTTTATGTTCTTTTCTGCATTTTCCATCTGTTTTTCTTTCTGTGCCTCAGTCTGGTTAATTTCTACTGATCTTTCTTCCAGTCCACCAAGTCTAATCTGCTTTTGGACCCATCTATTTAGCTTTTATTTTCAATTTCTTTATTTTTCAGTACAGAACCTGCATTTAATTCTTTTTTAAAATTTTTTAAAAAAATTTTTTTCTCTTCTATTTTCTAGATCACATGTATCACAGCAATTTTAAAGTTCTTTTCTGACAACTCCATTACTTGGGTTCCCTATAAGACTGTTCTTTAAATTTGTGTATTGTCATTTTGTCTTGTCTCCTGATATGCCTGGTCCTTTTTATTAAATGTCAGATATTACATATAACAAACTTTAGTGATGATCGGTGGTTCTGGACAGTCTCATCTTCCTATAGGTAGGATTTACTTGTGCTTCAGGCAGGCTGTGATGGAAGGAGAGATCATCAGTCTAGCCAGGAGGTGAGCCAATGTTTGTCATGGCTTGTTTAATTCTAGTTTGCCGTAGTCCTAGTGTTATCCCTGCAACAGTTCCAACCCAAAGCCTGTGGTGTTTTCGAGAGCTTCTCCTCTTTGTCAGGCTCTGAGTTCTAATTTTTGTTCCCCCCCCCACCTAGCTTTGTGAGACTGCTTAAAGCTATGCCTAGTGTATCTCAGACTTTCAGAGCTGTCATTTCCTTTCTGTTCTCCTCCCCTTCAGTTTTTGGCCCGTAGGCTGCTGCTTTAGAATCCATCAGTCTCTCAAGGAGAAAGGCTGGATTTGTTTTTCTTCTGTCTTGAATCATGTCTCTTCAGATTCAGGCAGCCTTCACAGTATTCTGATATTTCCAAACAGATATTTTTCATGATCGTTTACTAGTTTTCTAGTTGTTCTGTGTAGAGGGTTTGGTTTATTCTAAGCTAGCCAACCATAGCTGGAATCACATACACAACTTCTAGAAGGCTGGGCACAGTGGCTCAAGCCTGAAATCCTAGCACTTTGAGAGGCTGAGGTGGGAGAACCACTTGAGGCAGGAGTTTGAGACCAGCCCGGGCAACAGGGTGAGACCCCATCTCTACACGGAAATAAAATAAAGAAATTAGACAGCTGTAGTGGCAAATGCCTGTGGTCCCAGTTACTAAATAGGCTGAGGTAGGAGGGCTGCTTGAGCCCAGGAATTGGAGGCTGCAGTGAGCTATGATTGTGGCACTGCACTGTAGCCTAGGTAACAGAGTGATACTCTGTCTCAACGCCCATCCCCTGTTTTTAAAGAATAAATTATTAACTTATTCTCCTCTTGTAGGTTGTAAATATGAGACTAAGAATAATTTTCTCAAGGTGACATGCCTATGTTATGTGCAGAACCAGAATTTGAACCAGGTCTTTTGAAGTTAAGTCCTGTTCCCTTCTCAAGACTCCACAGCTCCATGTATCAACCACATCTAAGGATTGACACCTCAGTGAAGGCAACAATGAAAGTGTCTGGACATGTCAAAAGGGGAGGGAAGGAGTGAGCTGAGTGGTGGCTGTCTTGCCAACAGGGGTCAGCTAAGCTTGTTTGTTCATCTAGCTGGTGTTCTCATCCTGAGCTTGGTTGGAGCCACACTTCCAATGGAGACAGTTACATTCATCACTCATACAGGGACACAACCTACGACTTGCAGCCACACATACGACTGTGCCTGTAACAGATCCAAAGAAGTATGTACAGTAGGAAAGCTGTTCCGGCCATATTGGTCCCAATAGTCAGTTGACTCAGAAAACTGGGCAAGGATTTTTATTGCTTTTGGGACATGTAGGCAGTGATGCAAATGATACCTTAGGCCTGGAAGACAATTGTCTAGGCCTAAAGGGATTAAGCATATAAGTGCTTATTCATAACATAAATAGTGTGAGCCCGCAAAACTATTGTTACCATGTTTTCTTCTGAAGGGACCAAGCCAATAGAAATCACCAGTGCGGGATGAAGTTTAACCTGGATTGGAGCTACATGGAGAATGCTGCCCCAGGGTTGGGTGTGGATGGGGAGGCAGTAAGTACAATGAGGGAAAAGCCAATTTGATACTTTGTGGAAGAGGAAAAATCATAAGATTACTGCTTGTTGGCCTGAAAGGACTGGGATGACATGGGGTTGGTTATTTCTCTCATTTCTCCCTGCAAAGTCATGGGAGCTGGCTAACCGTGATTGTCAAGATGGAGGCTGGGATTAAATTCTTGCCCCAATTTTTTTGCCCTCCACCCTCAGGAATGCAGAATATTAGTTATGTGCATAAAAATGAAAGTTTTTTCACTGACCCCCCGTCTTCTGACAAATGCATGTGAAATGGGCAGACTTACAGTTGACCTTCGAACAACAGGGAGGTTAGGGTCACCAGCACCATCCCCAAACATATGTGCTGCCGAAATCTGCTTATAACTTTTGACTTCCCCAAAACTTAACTACTAATAGGCTACTGTTGACCAGGAGCTCTCTTCACAGCATAAACAATTTACACATATGTCTATGTTATATGTATTATATACTGTATTCTTACAATAAAGTAAGCTAAAGAAAAGAATGTGTTATTAAGAAAATCATAAAAAAGATAAATATATTTACTCTTCATTAAGTGGAAGTGGATCATCATAAAGGCCTTCATCTTTGTTGTCTTCATGTTGAATAGGCTGAGGAGGAGGAGGAGGAAGGGGAGGAGTTGGTCTTGCTGTCTCAGGGGTGGCACAGGTAGACGAAAATCCATGTATAAGTGGACCCACAGAGTTCAGACCCAGGTTGTTCAAGGGTCAGTTGTATTTCCCTTCACATGTTTTCTGTCCACTTTTCAGGGGGAAGCAACATTGGAATGGGAACTTTTAGTGTCTCTTGCTTCCTCTTCCCCCAAGGAAAGAGCTAATACAATTGGTGAGAACCTACTGTTTTTAAGGTCTGTGCTGCCCAAGAGTGGGGTTATGGGGCCTCAAACACAAATCCCAGGGCTCAGCTTCTCCTGTTTTGTGCTGCCTCTCTCATGAATGAGTAAAATGTCCCCAGATCCCCCTGGCTTCCATGCCACAAGCAACCCAGGGCAAGTCTTTCTCTTCCTTTTACTCTTCTGAAGTCCTCTGCAGGGAGACCCAGCAACTCTACCTGGAACTGGACAGGGAGCCAAAGAGAAGGAGGTTTCCCTCTTTCAGAGTCAGGTCTAGGGAGCCCCATTGCAGCCTCAAATCCAATCTACATCTTTCCATCTAAATACTGCCAAATCTCCTATTAAAGCTATCATTTTGACCCCCCACCAGGTTATGTGCCATACTCTGGGGAGAATCACCTTGAACCTAATCCTACAGGAAGAAGAACATCCATCTCTGCCTCTTCAGACATTTTTGCTCCCAGTGGCTGGATGTGCATTCACTGGCACTTTGACAAAAGCAGGACATGCTGTAAATATTTCTCAGTGTGCTGATGCATTTATTGAACTTGTAATACATAAAAGCGTGAATCACCATGTTGCAATCATAAAAAGTTCCATTTTTAAGCATGCCTTCTTTGTCTTCTGGATTCCTAAAACATAAGTCTCAAATCCTTTAGGTAAATGGATATAACAGAACACCATTACAACCGAGAGTAGCAATAAGTAAAAGAAAGGAAACAAAGAACCCACAGAGAAAGCAGAATTGAACAATCCAAGCAAACAGGCATGAACAGAAGCACCATATATAATGCTGACTTGTGTTCAAACAGCCTCCTGAGCTCCTCGGAGAAAGGTACTACCTGAAATATAAATAAGATAGATATTTTTCACACATTCCTCATATCCTTTTTCCAGTCTTGGTTACAAAATATATGGGGCTTCATGTTACTCCTCAACCAAAATTATATTAGGGCAGACCTCAAAACAGTTGCTCTTGGGAACTCGGGTGCTGACCTGCTGGTGTCTCCTAAGACTACCTTGTTTTTCCATCAGTTCTGATGCCTGAGCTCTCTGCAATTGAGATCTCGGGGTTTTTGGAAGAGGAACTTGAGGAAAGTGAGGTCCATCCTTGTCAATCCTGGACCTCATTCAGGGGAGGTGACTTGGAACATTGTTTATCTTATCCCAAGGTACACGTCTGCAGTCATGGTGATGGAAATTACTGTTAGAAAACCAGACTGTAATCTTCTAACATGAATTGCAAGTGGTTCTGTGAATTCTACATTGGTGAGGCTAAGGGATTTGGAACGCTGCCCACATCGTCACTCACTGCCTCTTCTCCTGAGTACGCTCAGCATTTGAGTCCCCAGCAACTGTCAGGGAGGCTTGGTAGGTAACAAGCATTCCATTCCATTTTCCAAATGAAAGCATGAATAGTTTTCTTAGCAAATGTACCTATGTGGACTGGAAAAGGTATATGTGGGAAAAATGAGGAATTGACAGCCTAAGGAAGAAAAGGGGCAGTGGACTAAAGAGCTGCATCTGTGTAGGGGCTGGCTTCATCTGAGGAGGTGACCAGCTTGCCGTTGTGCCTGCAGGCCTGGTACATGCACACACATGCCTGTCAGGTCATCAACCCTGCCAACTCCTCAACATCACCGAGCAAGGAGATAATTTGTTCCTTAGTCCCTGAAGAAATGACTCCCAGAATAGCCTGGAGAGATTCAGCAACGAAAAATCTGGCAGAGTGGGCTTCGATTCCCTGGTGAAACCCAAGGAGACTCTTGGAGGCAGCTTGCTCTTCCTGAAGACTTTTGGGGCCAGCCTCCAAGCCGGACCCATTGACCCTCTCTTCCTGCTGCTCACGCTCTTTGGTAGTCCCTTCCCACACTGATTAGAACTGACCCGTGTTAGCAATAGGACATTGTGGACATGACAGCCTGTGACTTCTGAGGTGAGGTCATAAAAGACATTGTGGCTCCCACAATGTCCTCCCTTGCTTCACAAGGACCACTTGCTTGGGAGAGAAGGAAGCCAGCTGCCATGTTGTGAGGAGGCTCAAGCACCTCCTATGGAGGTTCATGTGTTTAGGGACTGAGGCCTCCTGCCAACAGCCATGCTGAGCTCATTTCCTTCTCTGTAAAATGTGAATGATAATAAGATACACCTCATAGAATTTTATGAGGATTAAATGACATAATCCCTGTCAAGTGCTCCATGGATTCTTCAAATAAATAACTTTTACTGGTTGTATTATGCTCTATGATATGGACATATTACAGTTTTTTTAGTCAGTTCCTTTTAGGTGGACATGTAGGTTGTTTTTAAATCTTACTCTTTTTATAAATCACTTTGCAATACATATTATTGAACATGTAGATTTGTCTAGGTCTTAGATTATTTCTTTAGGGTGTGTTGTTGACTAAATTTCTTCAGAAACTGTGAGCATGAGGTTATGAAGTCTTATATATGAGCAGGTCTTCCTGTTTCTACTCATCTTTATCTCACCAGGGTACCATTATCAAAAGCTGAAAACTGGACACACAAGAGACCATGCTGTTACGCATGGTTATGGAGGACCCCCAAGGAACATCATCTCTCAGAAAAGGGACTGATAAGAGGATGATTTTGCCACAAAATAGGAAAGGGACAGTAACAGGCTATGTCTCTTGGGTAGCCTCTGAACCCCCGAGAAAGGAAGACCCGTGGATATTTCTATGAACTTCTGACCACACTACAAATGTAAACATTTGTGCTGCTTCTAACATGTTCTTTGTTAACTCAGTGTTCATAATCAATATTCATTTCAGATTTTCTGCAAATGTTTATCTTTCCTAGTATCAGCTCTCCTATTGGCCTCTTGGGGAATGAATCTGATTTCACACTGGGCTGGATATGCAGTATTTAAGCAATTGTATTAACCCAGTTTATTGAACATTTTCCCTATCCTTGTTCATATGGGACAATCCTTTTATAATAAATTAAGTAGTGCTTTTTTCAGGCTTGTCTATTTTATTCACTTAGTTTGCACCTTTGCACACTGATTGGATCTTTTTCTTCTCTAGCATGTTCTGATATGTGATTATAGGCCACTTTCCTCTACCTCACTTTTTTCTTTCAAAGTTCTAGTTCTTATTGCTAATTTATTATTCCTGATGAGAAAATAGGAGATAGAAGAGAGGTGTGAAGAAATTGTAGATCATATAAGATTCTACACAGGCTGATCACATAGTTAATTCATTTCTTTCATTCAAAATTAATGCTTTTCTTTCTTGCTTCTTCTCCTCCTTCTTCTCTCTCTGTTTTCATTCCCTCTTTCTCTGTTATCCACTTACATTCTGAAGTTTTTCCTTCCCAAATGTTGGTTTGCTGGTTTCCTGTTGGGTCTTTTCTATGATCACTATTTCTTGTTTTAGAGTTAATTACAATAAGGGTTAGCATAGGTACAGGAAAGTGCACATGGTAAATAGTCTTAAGTACAGTTTGATGAATTTTTATGAAGGTATAGATCCATGTAACTACCATAGAGATCAAGAATCTAATAAGGCTTTCTCATGTCCCTTCCCAGGCTACACCCCATCTCCACCCAGAATTAACCGCCATCCTGACTTTTACCACTATGTATTGGTTTGCTTGTTCTTCACCTTCATATAAATGGACTCATCCTGTGAGCACTCGCTTGTGTCTGGCTTCTTTTGCTTATCATTATATCTGTGGGATCCACTCATGTTTTATGGGTACCTGTAGTTTGTTCTTTTTTATTGCAGTGTAGTATTATATTATAAAAATAAACCATAATTTGGCCTGGGCGCAGTGGCTCACGCTTGTAATCCCAGCACTTTGGGAGGCCGAGGCAGGTGGATTACAAGGTCAGGAGATCGAGACCATCTTGGCCAACATGGTGAAACACCGTCTCTACTAAAAAACAAAACAAAACAAAATTAGCCAGGCATGGTGGTGGGGGCCTGTAGTCCCAGCTACTCTGGAGGCTGAGGCAGGGGAATCGCTTGAACCAGGAAGGTGTAGGTTGCAGTGAGCTGAGATCCCACCAACACACTCCAGCCTGGCGGCAGAGGAAGACTCCCTCTCAAAAAAAAAAAAAACAAAAAAAACCCCATAATTTATTAATTCTCCTATTGATGAGACAATCATATTCTTATATAGCATTTTAGTAAGCTTTAATACTTACAAATAATATCCGATAATTAAAATAGAGATCTTTGCATCATGTTAAAAAAACCCCTTTTTAGTTCCATCAGTTTCTAGCTCTAACTCTGCCAGCAAAATAAGACAACTACCGAAGTGGGACCCTTTGCAGTTCATTATTACAGAATTGACTGAAGTGTATCTTGTCATTTGTGAAATAAGCATCTTTTTCTTTATTTTATTGTGACATTGAGATACTGAAGTTTAAATACATTTTCCTCAAAGTTCCACTTGTAATCAGGAAAGAATTGTGGTCAGAAAAGACAGAGAAGACAGTCAAAACTGGTTTGAATGTCTTGAACATTTTTTCATTAATTACATTTCAGGTAACATTTTTCTTCCCTATATACAGTTTCAGGTGATATGAAATAGTTGAAATGAAGAGGTCCACGTAAATTTTAAGACAATGAGTAATTCATGATCATTTCCCATGATCACTTGAGAAAGAAAGGGGGCCAAGGGTTTGACAGCCAGCAAAACAGGTTCCCTGAAGGCAGGACCGGACAGACACTGCCCTATTTTCTTTGGAAGCCATTTGTCACTGTCAAACATACATAGTGGCCTCTCTTTTAGCTCTATACAAACAACAATATAATTTGCATCCTGACATTTCCCTGAAAACAGCAAGTTTCATTTGTTACCTGGGTGGTTTTCAAGCTTCATATCCACTGTTGTAAAGGTGAGTTGAGCTTTTTAAGAGTGGTATTGTTCAGCAATGTTATTTCCTCATGAAAACCCGTAACTTGACTTTTCAAGCTTATATCCCTTCACATCCTCTTGCTGTCTTCATGAAACTTGACAATTATTTATTTTTGTACTATATGCTTATTGAGCTCAATTTCATTCTTTAAATAATCATATTAGTATTCACGTTTATGATTGTGGGTCACTGATTCTTCAGCTATTACTGTTCATTCATATCTCTTCTTATAAAAGAAGGCAATATTTTAAATATATGAATCAAAGGTGATATTAAGACCATCTTTTAGAACAACAATCTAATGCTCAGCTTTGAATGAAAATTACAGTTTAGCCATGACAGGACTGCAGTTTCATTATAACTGGGAATAAAATGAGTTGTTCTTCACATAAGGTAGGAAAATATGGAAGAATTAAGAGACTTACATATTAGAAGAATGGTAAGAAAGTATTTCATGTGTATATCTCATCCAGCCTCTTTTTCCTTAAAATAATTCCTAAAACTATGAGAGAGAAAGACTTGTGAAGTTGAATTACTTTTTTTCTTCTTATAAAGGAAGAGTACCTAGGTTGTAGAAATAGAAAATAAACACAATTTTATAACAGAAAAAATTCATATTAAAATATTTATAGCAACCCCTATATTGGAAGCCTGGAATTCTGGAGCTTGACGACACCTAGGAGATGTTTTAGTTCAGCGGTTGGCAAACCATGGCCCCTGTGCCAAATCTAGCCTGCTGCTTGTTTTGGTGAATAAGATTTGATTGGAGCCCAGCCACACGCATGTGTTTATAGTTTGTCTATGGTGGCTTTCATACTACATGACATAGTTGAGTAGCTGTGACAGAGACCAAATGGCCTGCAAAGCCTAAAATATTTGCTATCTGGCCCTTTACAGAAAATGTTTTCTGATGCTTGGTCTAGTTCCCAGTAAAGAGTTGATTATGCAGGACAGGGCTCTTGAAAATACTGTGATGTGCCTGGGCCTTCCCTGCCAGAGCTTACAGTGTAATTGGAAAAGTTAAGTCATGGACATTAGTACAATTTGGAAGAAGAAAATGACTAGTGCCCTGGAAAATACAAATGACTTCAGGATTTCAGTGGGGCTTTGTGGAAGGCACCATGGAGAAGTTTAAGCTCAGTTTGATGAATGGTTAGGATTCAACTATGTCCAAATGTCTCTAGAATATTCTTGTTCAAAGGAACATTGATAAGAAAGGCTGAAAGATGGGAAAGCACCATGAATGCATGAGGACCACCAAGCAGATCAACTGGGCATGTGCAAGAGTGAACTGGGGGGATACATCCAAATGACAGGGCTGGGGGACCTGAATGTAGGCTGAGAATGATGTCTTTTATGTCATAGGCTTAGAGGGGGTTGGAGGAAAACATGGTCATTATAGTGGCTTAAAATATATCCAGAAACCCTTTGATACTTTGAAAAGATGAGACTGAATTCCTGTCCCTTAGGTGTGGAATGGATTGGATTTGGTGAGTTGCTTCTAAAGACAGCGTCATGTGAGGATGATGGTGGGTAATTTTCAAGACTAAGTGATGAAAGGCACTGTGGCTTCCTTCTTGCCGTCTCTTGGGCCACTTGCTCTGGGAGACTCCATGTGCCCTATTCTGTGTATACAAAGGTAGTTCTATGGAGAGGCCCATGGATTGAAAACCTGAGTCTTCCTGTTAACAGTCAGCAAAGAATGGAGGTCTCCTGAAAATGGCCAAGTGAGTCAGCCTTCCTGGAGGCAGATCCTCCTTCCTGAGTTACTTCACTTAGGATAATAGTCTCCAATCTCATCCAGGTTGCTGCGAATGTCATTAATTCATCAGGAAGAGAATTTCTTTTTCGTTAATTCAGCTTGACTTTTAAAACCTTTAAGGAAAAGTTAACGGTTGGTTATATGTAAGGTATAAAGTTCATGTCATTAAAAGGTGGTTGTCTATATGGCATTATCTTAGGCCCCACTGGCTTAAATATCTCATCATTTACTTGTGAAAGCACATGAATGTCCAGCATTAGAGATGCAGTTCCTTGGGGGCTGGAGGGCATTGAGGTCTCCCAGCCTCTTCTCTCAAGGACATCTGCTGCTGCATAGTATCAGGCTTAAGTCTTAGCATCCACACTTTGCCAGGGCTTAGGTGACAGCTAACTGTGATCAAGGCTTTCTGGGGACTGAATGAAGAACTGGGGTGGCACAAGTAATGAAGGAGAGTGAGAGGCTGATGGGGTCATGACAGGAGATGTCAGGGGCTGTCAGAGCCCAAACTCCCCTGCTTTGCCTGGAACTAGCTGCACCAAAAAGTTGAGGCTGCTGGTTTGTTTTGAATCAGGTGTGGTACAATCCATTGTCCAGTGGACCAGTGTTGTTATAGAGACCCAGGTCTCCTAAGACCCAGTAAAGGTTTTCGGTGGTGTGTGACCTAGTTACCTGTTCAAATGATCATTCTCTTGCGCAACAGGTAAAAAAGTGCCTTACCATAAGCTTCCTTCCCACCACATTTAGGGATTTTTCTATTGGTCAGTGAGGTATTATTTCTCTAGTATTAATTTTCTGTGCATCCTTGTAGAATTATTTTATTTATTTTTAAGAGATAAGGTCTCACTTTGCTGCCCAGGCTGGAGTGCAGCGGCACAATCATAGCTTCCTGCAGCCTTGAATTCTGGGCTCAAGTGGTCCTCCCACCCCACCATCCCAAGTAGCTGGGACCACAGGTGTGTATCACCATGCCTGGATCTTATAGAATGTATAGAATGACTTTACCTGGAGCATTGGTAGATATTTTTATATCACTTTTCAAAATTATGTATCAGTTATGAAAGTCACCTTCTATTATGGTAATACTGGTTTTCTACTTATGAGAGTGATGTAGAGTTTCCATTTAAAATATATTTAAGTAAGAAAGCAACTAGATTTAATGGCATGTTTTAATTAAATATTGGCTGAACCATCAAGGTGCTAAGCAAATGACTGATATTTGATGGAATGGGAAAAATTAATTTCAAAACTTGTTCTGGTAGAAAAGGAGCAAAATTAACTTTGAAACAGCACTTTGTCCAAGCTGAACTGGATGCAGTGAGATTTTTGCTTTTAACTCTGAACACCCTTAACTTATTCAGATTTTGCTTTGTGAGGAGGAGTTATAGGAAGTGAGTTATATTGAATCCTGGCATATCTCTGAAAGAGATATAAGTTTTGGAGTCAAGCCAAGCTGGGTTTGAATTCTGATTGCTCTACTCACTGATTTGAAATCTTGCTCTCACTGAGACCTCAGTGTCATCATCTGTAAAACGGGTTAGCAGTTCTAGGAAGGTTTGTGGTAAGAGGTAAACGAGGAAACGTTTGCAAATACTGAGCAGGCAATCAATACTCGGTGATCAGTGGCTGCCAGTATTACCTCCTTGTCTGATGTTCACGAGGTGCCTGGAGTCGTGGCCATTCGGCTGCACGCCTCCTGGCTTTGTGGACAGTTATCTCCGGAGAAGAGTGGGGGCTTGTGGGTGTTTCAGGTGTGTGTCTAGGCCGTGCTCAGCCGGCATCACTGCTGTGTGTTGCACTTTTTGTGCTTTTTACTTTTAATGGCTATAGGAAAGCACCTCATTTTCTTCATTTGATGTGATTAATGGGTATCCCAGGCAGAGGCCGCACCTGGGAGGAAGCACGGGCGCCTCCGGCCCAATTCCACGCACAGCAGCGCCCCCTTCTGGCCCGCGTCCCCCCGGAGCTTGCGCTTGCGTGAATGGTCCTCAAAGGAGCGTTTGCCCTGCTGCTGCACGTTTGTACCAGGCATTTTAAGAAGTGCAGGATTATAGCCACACTACCACACAGAGCATTCCTCCGCTTTCCTGTCGTGCCTGCAGATATTCTTGCTCTGGATTTCCTTTGTCACAGAGAATGCTAGCCATGGGGGCAGCCCATGCTGGAGGTTTGCTCCTGGAAGGGCTGACCTGGCTGCTGCTGGCTGCCTTATCTTCTGATCAAGGCTCCCTGGCCACTGGAATGTGACCTTCCGACCTCCGGCTGAACAGGGTCAGTGCAATTGCGCCTCAAATGTGCTTTTGGTGAGCCTTAATGGAAGGAATCAGCACAATACAGGTGTGCTGTGATATTTTAGGTTGGCCTTTGATGCCGGAGCTAAAGGACTTCATTTTAAAGTCCCTCGGTGGAGACAGTGAAAGGCTGGCACGGGGATAGGATCTGGAAAAGAAGCCTAATAGGCATTGCATTTTGTTAGTAATGATAATAACTTACATTTTAAAAGGTATTCATATACAGTATTATTATGACATCTGTTTGTTTAAAACTAAGCTGATCATTAAAAAAATCAGCTTTAATCCAATTAAATTTTTTTCCAAGGGAGAAACTAAAACTCAAATATTTTCATTGTAAGTAATCAAGAATTTTATTATGAAAATTGTGAAACACATAGGAAAGATGAAAGATTTCTACAGGAAACTGTTATACCCACTATTTAGGTTCTCCTACCAACATGGTGCTGTCCCTGCCTCATTGTGTGTGTATACATCTATCTAGAGGATGTGGGAATTTTATTTTGATTCGCAACTCTCAGAAATTAATTTTGACTTTGCACCGTTACTGTAAAACTATCAGAATAACTTAAGATCATGTGATTAAATGCATACTAGATAATAAAAATAAGAACAGTATAAATATTTCCAAAGAACAAAATTTAACCATTGCACAATTTCAGCCTCATCAGAATTCTGGATCTCAAATAGAATGCAGTTAACTCTTTGAAAATGGACTTGGAAGGGTCTGTCTCTTGATCTAGGGGCTGGTTCCATGGGTGTGTTCATTTGTGCAAATTTGTTAAGCTGTAGATTCAATAAGTAGTTTTACAAATAAACAATAAAAATGAAACTGTGCAGCGGTTTTATATTTTGGGAGCAAGACGTTTGTCTCCTCAGATAGTTTTCCACTTGTCCAGTTGGCCCTGGAATCCTGGCACCTTTCTTTTTTGGACAAGGCATAGCCACTTCTGAGCTCCTGTTGTCTAACACTGGGCAGTGGGTGTCTCTGGGGATTTTGTAAAAGCCCATGCTTGATTTGGGGTTTAGTATTTCCATTTGTCCAGGTTCACTGTAATGGTACCAATAATTTGAATTCCTTTGCAGGAAAATGGACTTTTATTCTGTAACTGGTGCTGAGAAGTCCTATTAGTGAGGTGTAAGGAGAAGTGGATTTGAAATCAGGGAGTCCTGGTTTAGCACTAGGAACACAATACAGCTATTTCGTTTTAGTTTTTGACACAGGGTCTCCTTCTGTTGCCCGGGCTGGAGTGGTGTAATCACAGCCACTATAACCTCTATCTCCTAGACTCAAGCTACTCTCCCACCTCAGCCTCCTGAGAAGCTGGGACTACATTTGTGGGCCACCATGCCTGGCTGATTATTTTATTTTACTTTTGTAGAGATGAGGTTCTTGCTTTGTTGCCCAGGCTGGTCTTGAACTCCTGGTCTCAAGTGATCCGCCTTTCTTGGCCTCCCATAGCACCGGGATTACAGGTGTGAACCATAGGGCCTAGCCATGATACAACTTTATATTTATTTATTTTTAATATTTTGTTTTTTTCGACTTTTATTTTAAGTTCATGAGTACATGTGCAGGATGTGCAGCCTTGTTACGTAGGTAAATGTGTGCCATGGTGGTTTGCTGCACAGATCATCCCAGCACCCTAGGTATTAAGCCCTGCATCCATTAGCTATTGTTCCTGATGCTTTTCCTTCCCCCACCCCCCTCGCCCTTCAGATGTCCCCAGTGTGTGGTTTTCCCTTACATGTCAATGTATTCTCATCATTCAGATCCCACTTATATGTGAGAACATGTGGTGTTTGATTTTCTCTTCCTCTGTTAGTTTGCAGAGGATAACGGCTTCCAACTCCATCCGTGCTCTGCAAAGGACATGATCTCATTGCTTTTTATGGCTGCATAGTATGTTTTCTATCTAGTCTTTCACTGATGCGCACTTTGGTTGATTACATGTCTTTTGCTATTGTGAACAGTGCTGCAATAAACATAGCATGTATGTATCTTTATAATAGAATGACTTATATTCCTTTGAGTATATACTCAGTAATGGGATTGCTGGGTCAAATGGTATTTCTGCTTCTGGGTCTTTGAGGAATCACCACACTATCTTCCACAATGGTTGAACTAATTTACACTTTCACCAACAGCGTAAAAGCATTCTATTTTCTCCACACCTTGCCAGTATCTGTTGTTTTTTTGACTTTTTAATGATAGTCACTTTGACTGGTGTGAGATGGTATCTCATTATGGTTTTGATTTGCATTTCTGTAATGATCAGTGATGTTGAGCTTTTGTTCATATGTTTGTTGGCTGCATGTATGTCTTCTTTTGAGAAGTGTTTGTTCATGTCCTTGGCCCACTTTTTAATGGGGTTGTTTGTTTTTTTCTTGTAAATTTAAGTTCCTTGTAGATTCTGGATATTAGATCTTTGTCAGATGGATAGATAGCAAAAATTTCCTCCCATTCTGTAGGTCCTCTGTTCACTCTGATGATAGTTTCTTTTGTTGTGCAGAGGCTCTTGGTTTAATTAGATCCCATTCGTCAGGTTTTTTGCTTTTGTTGCGAGATATAACTTTTAAATGTCATCTCCCCTTTCCCATTACCTTCTGTCTTCCCCTGCAGGGCCCTGGGCCCTGAGTCATAAAGGTATGCTTAGGTTTTCTCCAGTCATTCTGAGAAGCGTGAGGGACTGGAGAGGAGGTGGAGACCAGGAGGCAACGTTTGGAAGTTAAAAAACCACACAGAGTCATAAAAAATAAAAGAGGGGCACTGTAGGAATGTACTGATTGAATTTCTAGAATATCTCTTATTTAGACTTTGGACATAGGAGAAATATCCTTTGCATATCCTTTTTGCCATGGCCGGTAAAAGAAATCTCCTGTGCAACATGAGATTTATGAAAACACAAAAGTGTGACCTCAGGCTCTGAGTTGGAAAGAGAAGCTGGTAAGTTCCATCCTTCTTGTGCCCCTTCAGAGTTCGCCTTGGTTGCTTTCTGTGCCTGTTTCCTGACTTGAAGTCCACATTTGATTATCACCTACTTTCCTGCTCCTGTTTGTAACAAATGTCCAGAGACTTTCACGGGTGCCTTCTTGTCTCCCTTCTTTGCTTCATTCCCTTCTCTGTGTTCTCCAGTAGGGCTGTGACCCCTAGCACTGCATTGTCTCTCATCAAGGCCACTGGTAGCCTGGTCTTGGCAAAGCTGATCTCCAAATCTTACCAGATATCTGAGCAGTATTTGGCTTTGGTGACTACTTTCTTCTTTTTGAAAGATGTGACGTGCTCAACTAGGTTTTATTTTTCTGTTGCCCTCACCTCTCTTTCACCCCCTTTCCTGCTAAATGTTGGCCTGCCTCGGTCCTTGGCCTTCACATGTACTTTCTCATCTGTCAATGATGTCAACAGATCCATAATTTTAAATACCATGTATACTTTATGATTCCTAATTAATTTCTCCAGTCTGTACTTCTCCCCTGAGCACTAGATTCATGCATGAAACTGCTCCCTTGACACGTCTTTTAGGAAACTCCAGCTTAACATAGACTAAGCATTTTATCCACCCATAGCTTTCCTTTCACCTCAAGCCTTCTTCATTTCGATAACCAACATTCCTGTCTCTTCAGTTGCCCAGACACATTTTTGATTAACCTTTGTAAACCTGTTTCTTATCTGTCCAGTGGAACTATGCTAATAGTATCAGCCTCAGAGTCTCATTCCTTCATCCAGATCATTGGAATACCAGCTTTGCCTACTTTATTGGATTGCTGTAGGATAACATAAAAATGCTCTGCAGATCGTAAAGTGCTGTAAAAATGCAAACTACGATTATATCACTGGAAGATTGCAGGTACCTTGTTTAAATATTTCTATAATAAGTTTGTCTTAGAATTTTTTTTTTTGGGCTGGTAAACAGACTGTGCTTTTGATGAACTGGCCTATTTCCTTCTGCTAGTTGACAAGGACACTGTCAGTCAATATGCTTGTTTCATTGCTTTGACTTATAGAAAGCACAGAGCAAAATGTAATTTAGCTGGACTAATTCTTCCTCTTGTTTTTTTTTTAAATTTTTGAGACAGAGTCTCCCCTTATTGCCCAGGATAAAGTGCGGTAGCACATTCATGGCTCACTGCAGTCGCCAATTCCTGGGCTTGTGTGATCCTCCTGCCTCAGCCTCCCAGGTAGTTGGGACTACAGGCACACACCATTATGCCTGGATAATCTTTGTATTTTTTGTAGAGACAGGGTTTCACCATGTGGCCTAGGAGGGTCTTGAACTGGACTCAAGCTGTCTGCCTCCCTAGGCTTCCCAAAGTGCTGGAATCACAGAGTGAGACACCATGCTTGACTACTCACTATTCTTGAGTTGGCTTTTAATTATTTTTCTTTTTAAAAACATGTTTTATTAATTTTTTCCCTATTTTAATCACAATGGTACATTCATCTTTCATTAAAAACATTTTTAATGAAATGTGTTTGTGTGAAGATTCTAGGTATAAACAAATAATAGATCAATAAATGAACTAACAAGTAAATCACGTGCCATCACCCATTCTATTCAGCGATACATTATCATATTTTATCATCATTGACCTGAAATATAAGTTTTTAGTAGGGTAAAAGGAATATTTGCAAAGCATTTCTTTTGGGCAATGAAAATTAAATAATTGTTAATTTAAATCTCTTATTTTGTGCATATTTCTTAAAATATATATTTTTTGATAAATCTAGTTGCTGTTTCATGTTATCACAGAGCCAGTAAGCCCTGTTTGTACCATGTGGAACATTAGTAATATAAGCCGTAAACTGAAATAATTTGTTTTCCATAATAATTATGAATTCAGCTGGATGGAACAGAAAACTTAAATGACAACAGCAATAATTCTTTCTCATGTAGCAGGAAGGCGAGTGGTGGATGGCTCAGGGCCAGTGCAGGGCTCCCAATGTTATAAATATCCAGGTTGCCCCCTTCTTCACGCTTGGCACCCTAAGTTGGGGACTTTTGCTCTCAGTATCACAGGATGGGTCTCAGGGCATTGAGACTGCATTCCAGGTGGGGGAGAGGAGGAAAGAGCAAAGGTAAAAATTCAGCAGAATCTACACTGCCAAACTGGAGAACAATACTTCCTCAGAAGCTCGATTTGGTACATTTCTGCTTGTGTCTAATTGAACAGAACTGAGTCTCATGGCCACTCTTAGCTGCAGGGGAGTCTGGAAGGCTCAATATTTTGAACCAGGCACATTGTTGTCCCAAACAAAATTGGCTGTATCTTAGTAAGGAAAGGAGAAGAATGAATATTGAATAGGCAGTTAGCACGGTCTGTCACTTTCCCCCAATTGCTTTTGCTTTGGGAATGAAATTTCTGAATGCAGAAGATATTTCTGGGAATGTAAATAGTGTTTCAGAAACTTATTATACTTTTCTTCTTTGTTGGCCAGGCTGGAGTGCAGCGGCATGATCTAGACTCACTGCAACCTCCGTCTCCCGGGCTCAAGCAATTCTCCTGTCTCAGCCTCCCAAGTAGCTGGGATTACAGGCATGTTCCATCACACTTGGTTAATTTTTGCATTTTTAGTAGAGATGGGGTTTCAGCATGTTGGACAGGCTGGTCTCGAACTCCTGACCTCTGGTAATCCACCCACCTTGGCCTCCCAATATACTTCATTTTTTAAAATGAAAATCTCACTTTGACAGTGGCTTTGAGAATTTAATTGAGGCACATGGGTGAAGGACTTATAATACTTCCCTCCCGTAGTGACTCAAATGATGTCAAACATTCATCATCATGACTTCTGAAAAATTGTACCACTTTCCAGCTTTTGTTTTCCATTTCTCCCTTTAAAAAATTTGTAAAAGTTTAAGAGGTACAAGTGCGGTTTTGTTCCATGGCTATATTGCATAGCAGTGAAGTCTGGGCTTTTAGTGTAACCAACACTCAAAGTGTACATTGTGCCTATTAAGTAATTTCTCACTGCTCATTCCCCCACCCTCCCACCTTCTGAGTCTGCAGTGTCTATTATTCACTGTCTATGTCTATGTGTACACATTATTTAGCTCCCCCTTATAAGTGAGAACAAGTAGTGTTTGACTTCCTGTTTCTGAGTTATTTTATTTAAGATAATGGCATCCAGTTCTATCCATACTGCTGTAAAAAACATGATTTTATTCTTTTTATGGCTGAATTGTGTTATATATATATATAACATTTTCTTTAATCAGTCATCCACTGATGAACACTTAGGTTGATTCCATATGATTGCTATTGTGAATAGTGCTGCAATAAACATATGAGTGCAGGTATCATTTTGATATAATGATTTCTTTTCCACTGTGTAGATACCCAGTAGTATCTGGTGTACTACTGGGTTAATAGATTGAATGGTAGTTCTTTTGAGAAATCTCCATACTGTTTCCCATAGAGGTTGTATTAACTTACGTTCCCACTAACAGTATGTATGCATTACATTTTCTTTGCATCCTCGCCAACATTTGTTATTTTTGACTTTTTAAAAACATTCTGACTGGTGTAAGATGATATGTCATTGTGGTTTTAATTTGCATTTCTCTCATGATTAGTGATGTTGAGCATTTTTTCATATGCTTGTTGGCCATTGTATGTCTTCTTTTGAAAAATGTCTTTTGCCCACTTTTTAATGGGGTTATTTGCTTTCTTTGATTTTTCTTTTTGAGTATTTGAGTTCCTTGTAAATTCTGCATGTTAGTCCCCTGTCAGATGGAGAGTTTGCAAATATTTTCTCCCATTCCACGAGCTGTCTGTTCATTCTGTTGGTTGTTTCTTTTGTGGTGAAGCTTCTTAGTTTAATTATGTCCTATTTGCCTATTTTTGTTTTGTTGCATTTGTTTTTGAGGTATTAGTCATGAATTCTTTGCCTAGGCCAATATCTAGAGTGTTTTTCCTAGGTTTTCTTCTTTTATATATATAGTTTCAGGTCTTACATTTAAGTCTTTAAATTCATCTTGAGTTGTTTTTTGCATATGGTGAGAGATAGAGGTCCGGTTTCATTCTTCTGCTTATGGCAGTCCAATTTTCTCAGCACCAGTCATTGAAAAGGCTGTCCTTTCCCAAGTGTGTGTTTTTGTCGACTTTGTCAAAGATCAGTTGGCTGTAGATACGTGGATTTATTTCTGTGTTCTCTATTCTGTTCCACTGATCTGTTCCACTGTCTATTTTACACCAGTACCATGCTGTTTTGGTCATTATAGCCTTGCAGTATAATTTAGGTCAGGTAATTTGATGCCTTCAGCTTTGTTCTTTTTGCATAGGATTGCTTTGGCTGTTTGGGCTCTTTCTGGATTCCACATAAATTTTATCACCTTATTTTTGTATAAGTTTCTTATTACAAAAGGCACTAAATAAATATGGTATAAGGAGTAATTTTTTGACACTACTGTTTCAGGGAAAGACACTCATCAATTTACTCAATGCCACGGTCACTAGCAAAGAATATCACATAAGACACATTTGATCTGTGTGCCGTATTTGGGTGAATCCACAAAATTTTCCTTCATGTGTTTACACCAAGTGAAGTGTGAAGTGGCAGCATCTTCTACATATGTTGAGTCTTTTCCACATGTGTGCCATTCACATACCTGTTCAAGCACTTTCATGTTTAGCATTTATTTTGTCCTGTGTTTTTCTGCACTGTGTTTATTAAGTGCAGTTTGTGTGCAACCTATTAATTCCCCCAAAGTTGAAAAATTGGTGAATATAATATGCAGAAAAAAGAAGAGAATGAGAGTAACTTTTACTACTTTACATTTTATGTATAACTTAATTTTAATTTTCATATTACTGTTTATTGCTTATGTCGATTTATTTTTGTTGTTCAATTAATATATTTTTCTATCTGTAAATTTTTTAAAACTTGAGTTGAAACGAAGTGCATTCTATTCCCTACCCATTAATATTTATGGAAAAATGGATGCGTTAATGACTTTTAAGTTATGGACAGGTTTTCACAAATAAATTAAAGTTTTTCAGCAAGGGATAGCTGTGTGTGTTTTAAGTCTCTGGGTAGATTTATTTAGCAAAGAGAATGGGGGAACTCAAGTTTGTGTGCTGAGGTAAAATATATAGGATATTGTTGTATGCATTATCTTGCTTCCCAGCAGCTTTCTGGGAGCAGGCACAGCAATCCATTATTCAGGAAAGTTGTAATGGCTTTTTGCTCTGTCAACTTAGCTTTGGTGGAACTACCTTTCCAAGAGCTCCCTCCTCTGCATAGCTCTAGTTTTTTGTTGCGTGGGTCTGGAAGGCAGAAGGGAAGCCTCAATACTTGTGAACTCTCACTCACCTGGAGGATGTGGGCAGTGCTGGGCCCTCAGCTCCCCCACCTCCCATCCACCCCTTCCTTCAGCTTCTCCAAGTCCTGGGCTGCATGGGTGCAGCTCTGTGGCATATGCACCCATCTCTTCTTGGTTTTAACTGTGTCATCAAGTTTGGTGGTGGTGAGACAGACATGAGCTCCGATCTGTTCCTGTGGGTTCCTTCTTCACATCTAGCTTTTCTTGCAGCTAGCCCTTCCTGATGACCTGAGGGACTTCAGGCACCCGTTAGATGCAGAATCAATGGCCTTTCTAGACTTTTCCACTAGCTCCCACATTGCTTGCCCAAGATCTAGTCCCTAATTCTATGCTGTCATAAGGTTCAAACTCCCCAAGTAAACCCTGTTTACTGATGTAGAAGTTAGCAGACTCAGAGAAATGATGTCCCTCTGACTTGGCAGTGCAGCTCCTTCGGGGACCTGGGGGAGGTAAGCACAATTTATTCAACTCCTATTCTGTGCCAGGTGCTGGGTTCAACACTGTTATTGCATTTAATCCTCACAACAGGTATTATTACCATTTTATGGAAAAGGCAGCTCAATTTTTCTTAGGGCTAGCTCTACAATTTTTTTTTTTTTGTCTTAGATCAAGCTGATGTCCAAAATTTGTTTTTTATGGAAAATCTGTCGTTGTAAAAATATGACTCTGGAGACAAATTTTCTGAGAGCAGTAAATACCAGAAGCCCAGCCAAAAAAGTTCAGCACCCTGTGGAGATTGGGAAAAGGCAACATTGCCTTATTTTCACTTAAGTTTGTGACTTAGAAAAAAACCAACAGTGATGATTTTCTTCTTCTCTGTTAGGCCTGTGGCTGAAAATTCTTTGCATGCCCGTTTATTTTACTGAAGCGAATGATAGCCCAAAAGTCCTTGAGATAAACGTGAGCTGCAAAATTCTACAGCTGTATGTTCATTTTCCAGAATTCAGAAAAGTGCAGTGCTCAATTTGGTAAACATCACCTCCATGGAAATTAAGTTTACCCAGGTTATGTATTTGACTATTAAGCATACCCTGCCATGAATCAGGCTTGCTGGTTGACCAGCTGGCTAACCATTTCTTTGTGTTCAGTCTTCCTTGTGTCTTTGACTACTCCAGGCTGGCATTCAACGCCAGGTCCTGACCATGTTTCTAAAGAATACATTTGAATGCAATTACTAAGCCTCCTTTAGAAGTCCAGCAACCCTGTCCATTATAATAATTGATAGCCCAGAAACTTGTTAGAGAGAAAGAAATTTAATCAAAGGTAGAAGTAATTTATAGGGTAAGTCCGACATACACATACTTTCTCTAAGCCTTGGTTTGATTGGTTTTCATTTTTGGGATGTGTATTTGACATTTGAAACAATTTTGGTCAATAATGCTTTCATGTGAGGCTGAGAGTTCTTTGACCTGTGTATAGAAAATGAGGGAAAGCCAAGGAAAATTTGGTGCTGGTGGCGACTGCTGAACTTTCAGGATCATTAAAATATACTGCTAACTGCATGAAATAAGCACGTTTGACTCAGGTTTCTCCTTGGGGATGGTATTGGCCAGTTTCTCAGGAGAGAAACCCTCTTACTCTCCCTTACCAAAGACTGTCTCCAGTTAAACAGGAGCTGCTGCTTTGTTTATTAGTGGCTGCCCCACCTTGGCGTATCCTTGGTGTTTAGCACTGATCACCAAATGTATCAACATCTTCTCACTAGGAACTCTGAGAGTCTTCCTGAGCTTTTCCTGGACTTGGGAGCTTGTTTACCTGGGCACATGAAGGTTGTAAATTCTCGGGAGTTAATGTAGAAGCAATGGCCTGTAGCCATTGGTGAATGATAGATGGGAACTGATGAGTAAATAGACAGCCACACCCGGCCACCATGAGGGAGAACCATGAGGCATAGTCCATATAGCCCCCACAGTTCCCCAGTGGGATGGGGGCCCAAGTTGACCACAGAAGGAACTTCCTCATTTGCCCAACCTTTTACTGGATTTCTTCTCTTCCCTTATTTCCTGTGCCCCTAGCAGTGCTTTCTGGAATTATCTCCCAACTAGACTCTGCACATAAATCCTTGTCTCATAGTCTGCTTTGGGGGAGTCAAAATCAAGATGGTGGTCTTCATCTTTGTACCTGCCCCAGCTTCTTTTGAGAGCTAAACCTGTAGAGTAAAGCCTCTTGTGCTGATCAAATGAGTAGATTGTTACTGGTGGGCCCATTTGCAGAAGGAGCCCACCAAGAGCAGACGGGAGAACTGAGTTCCAAGGCGAGCTTCTGCAAGGCAAGGTAGAGAGGAGTGGAGAATTGGGTGCTGATCAGTAGTGGGGTGGACGAAGGGTGAAACTTTACTGACTTGGAGCAGAGGTCTAAGCTCACAGGACACTGGCCGGGAGAGTCTTCTTTCTCTGCATACTTGGCAAGGCATTTCATCCTCTTTGGTCTTCTGTTTACCCTCCATGTATGAGCTGATGACTCTAACATGTCTAGTGTCATGTCTACACAAACTCCTAAGAGATGCTGACAGCACCCCTCACGGTGACAATTGCTGCAACTGGTACCCTTGGTGGACCTCAAACTCAGCATGTCCTAAACCAAGTTAATTATTTTCTCTCCACAATCCTCCTTTCTTCCCCACCACAAAAACTGAATATTTTTCATCTCCAGCATTATTTCCTTTAGTTAAAAGCAAGCTCTACACTTCTGGGCTATTTACTGTTCCTATCTTCCACATTTGACTCCTCACCAAAACCTCTCCATCCTGTCCTGTGAATACTTCCCAAATGAGGCTTCTCCTCCCCATTACTGGGTTCATGTTCTGATCATCCCTCATTGCAACTGTTCAAGTCATCTCATCACTCCGTTCACTCACCCCCTTCATTTATCCCTCCTTCATTTTGCAACTAGAGCAGTCTTTCTAAATGATGAATCTGACCATGTCGTCCCCACCACCAAAACCTCCATTACTTACACATAAAAGGTTAAATCATTTTATGTGGCATTCAAGGCTGTCCTGTTCTCATTCCATTTTTTTCCCTCTTCCCCTCTTTTCGTATCCTGCATGTTCTCTATCTCCATGCTCCATGTGCTCGAGACCAGCACTTTTCCAAAGTGTTTTCCACAGAACGTGGATGCTTTGAGATGCTCCTCTGCAGCAGGGTTTGAGGGTAAGAAACTGGAAAGCACTGCTCCCTCTGCCTCACTCTTGGATATTCAAATGGTGCATTAGGACATTCTAGACTCTTGAGAAGTCCTGAAATGAAGAAATCTGTTTAATTTTGTTTAACTTAATGTTTCCCAACTTATGTGACCATGGAATCTGTTTCTCCCCCTTTACAGAATAGCAGCTATTATTAGTCTTGTAAAGGACCAGTGTATCTTGGATACACGCCACTTTTTCTTAACCGCACCAGACTTCACATCTGAAACACGTCAAACTCCAGGACTAGAGTTGTTTTTTATTTATTTATTTTTCCTCAAGCTCTTTACTTAGTTTTAAATGATTTTACCCCAATGTGTCTCTTTGTCTCTTAAATGCCTGACTTATTCTTCGGGGTCTAGCTCGGTTGCCACACTCACCATGCAGCCTCCTCCGACGCCCCCCCAGGTTCCCTGCCCAGAGCTTTTTGTGTCGCTGTAATAGGAGTGCTTTCTTTCTGTCTTGTAGTGTAATGAACTTACATACCTACTCAACTGCAAGATCTTTGAGGACAGTGTTTAATTTTCTTTTTTAAGAAATGATACTTACATTGCTGCACAACTACATAGACTGCAAATAATGACTGATCAAGCTTTTCCTTCTGAATCGATTTTATATCAGGTCATTATTCTCTGTGAACAACAAGCAACAGAGGAACATGATTTCTTCTGGTTGGATCTGGTTCCAGTACCAGCTGGGCTGCCCATAAGGTGGTGACTTTGGCCAACTATGGAGCTTCTCTGAGCCATGTTTTCTTACAAGGCTGTTGTGAGAATTAAATGAGTTAATCTGCGGTGGCGGTGGTGGAAGGAGGCTTAGCATGGTACCAGCTAAGTACCATAAATTTCAAAACCACAGTGATAATAAAGATGGTGATGGTGATGACACCCACGGTGATAATGAAATGACAGGCACTTAGTGGTCTCCAGGTGCCAGGCCCCATACTAAGTGCATTGCAAGCACAATTTAATTTAATCATCACAGCTGCCATATGAGGTACATGTTATTATTCTCATTTTACAGAAGATGAACCCAAGGCTGGGATCTGAGCTGTGTAGACTTACCCCAGAGCATGTGGTCTGCTTTACTATCACACGATGCTGTAGACTGACCTAGTGAAATTATTTACTAGTTGTTATTTTTATTCACAAAGATTGAAAAATATGTGGAATTGAATAGAAAAAAAGGATGCCAGAAACTGCTGGATTGGAGGAGACTTCGGTGTCGAGACCCGTATTTGTCACAGTCACTAATTTTGAGGTCTGGAGCCAAATAAGGCTGACCTTTCTAAGCCTCAGTACTCTTATCTGTGAAGTGGGCATAAAAATGATATTTTTACCTCAGTAAAAGAAATCAGACTATTTAAAGTGCTTAGCCTAGTGGGTGGCTCATAGTACGTTTTGGTGAACGGTAGCTATTATTATTACTATCATTAACTCATCATGTTGGCATACAGGAAGACACACGACCTCAGATAAAAACCTGGCGGCTTGTGGTTATGCAGATTGGAAGCATTGCACACAAGTTGTTAGTTCATCTTTTCATTAGAGGGAGGGAAAGAACAAATTCAACTCTGAAATTGCATCCCACTTTCCTCTGAAAACCAAAACCAAAAACCAAAAACAAAACCCCAAAACCTCCCTCTTTAAAATCTGGGACTGATGACAAACGGTATCTGGAAAGCACGGAGCCCACAACAGTCCGGGAACAGGTGCAGCTGTGCGGATGCAGAGCCGAGAGGGGCGTCGTCAGCCGTGACCCCGAAGCCCACTGAGGCTGTGTCCCTCGAGGCTCGTGACCGGCCTCTCCTCTCTGACGCTTTGCTGCTGCTCAGCTGCTGTCTCCTTTCCATCTCCCTCCGCCACCGTTAGACCCCAGCTGCTCTCCCTTCGGCCAGCCCGGCCCCCAAGTGTCACCCTTCCCAATGCTGCGAAAGTGATGTGGGCATCCCAGGGCGGAGCGCGGCAACCCCGTCCGTAAGCTCCCAGACAGAGGCAGGGTATGGTGCTAGCATGGCGTTCAAGGCTCATCGTGCTTGACTCCCGCTCACCTACTCAGCCAGACTTTCGGTATCCACCTGCAGCCCTTCTGTGTCAATCACCTGGGGCCTTTCACGGCTAGGGTTTCAGGCTTCGGTGTCTTGTTCACCCCGGAAGCCTGAAAGTTCATAACAACACCTGATTCGCCCTTGTTCTCTCATTTTGGAATATATTTTCTCTCCTTTTGCTCTCATTTAAATCGATTCCCAGTAGGCTCCATGACACAGATCAAGTGTCTTCTCTTCCATGAAGGCTTCTGTTACTGACCAAGACAAAAGGTACTTCACCTGGAAGGTCCCCTTCCCCCTCCGTCTCTGCGCCCAGAGTGGTTTCCTTGTCTTCTACTATAGCCTTTAGTGTTTTCTAATTTATCTTGTGATTGGAAGTTGACATATTTATGTTCCAATTACATTGCAAAATCCCTATCAGGTTAACCAGCTATGTCTCTCTTTGGCAGCAACCAAGCAGATCTGGTCTTGACTGTTGCTTCTGCAACTCTCTCTCACTTTGATGTTGCATGTCTTCTTTTGAAAAGTGTCTGTTCATATCCTTTGCCCACTTTTTGATGGGGTTGTTTTCTTTTTGTAAATAAAATAATTTTTTAAAGAATAAGTATGATCAGTTTAAAAAATTATCATCATGGATTCTTTGGACTGGAAGAGTTCCTTTTCTGTAACTAAATTTTTAAAACCTTATCCTCTACATACCACTGAAATGGAATTCCCTAATTGTAGCGGTTTTATTCTTTTATATAATTCAGTTTCTCTTTCTTTTTTTTTTTTTCTTTGACTTAAAGTTATTTTCTAGTCATTTCATAGTTGGTTTTGTTTTGGTAGTTTGAATGGAATTTAAATGATTTGTGTATGTTGATCTTTATATTCTGCAACTTTGCTCAATTCTCATGTAAATAAAGAAATCTGCCAGTTAACCTTGAATTTTCTAGATAATCATATCATGTGGAGAAAGTAACAGTTTTCCTTTCCTTTGTCAGTGTCTTATTTCTTTTTCTTATTCTGTTGTGTTGACAAGTACTTCCAATAGGATATTGAATGGTTATGGTGAGAGTAGTTCAGCCTTGTCATTTACATGTCTCACCATTAAGCATGAGGCTTGCTGGAGACTTCCAGTAGATTGAATTTAGCACATTCCTTTTAGTGTCTAGTGTGCTAAACATTTTTTTTTAAATCAGATATTGATTTGAACGTTATCAAGTCATTTCTGACCTATTGAGATTATCATATAGCTTTTCTAATTTAATATATCAACATAGTTGTTAACATAAATAGATTTTTGTAATTTCAAATGGATCTTGTACTCTTAATATAATCTTTATTTGGATATAACATATGATTTTTAGTATATGTTGTTGAATTTTATTTGATAGTATTATACTAAGATTTTTGGGTGCATATTCACTAAAAAGTAGCAGCTACTATTTTGTTTTCTGGAGTTATCCTTCCCTGCTTTATATATTATTGGTTATTTTAACTAGTGAAATGAACTGAGTACCTTTTCATCTTTTTCTGTTCTCCTGAGCAATTCCTGTACTAGAGGGTCTGTTTCTTTAATGTTCGGTAGTACCTCATCCCTAAATCTGTGTGGGCCTGGAGTCCTTTTTTTCTTCCCTCTTCTTTATTAAAGAACTAAAGCTTTGACTGCCTTTGCAGTTTCTTCCAAAGTTTATCATCTACTCAGCCTTTCTGCTTTTTCTTTTCTTTCTTTTTTTTTTTAAATTATACTTTAAGTTCTGGGGTACATGTGCAGAACATGCAGGTTTGTTACATAGCTATATACATACCATGGTGGTTTGCTGCACCCATCAACCTGTCATCTACATTAGGAATTTCTCCTAATGCTATCCCTTCCCTATCCTCCCAGCCTCCAACAGGCCCCAGTGTGCGATGTTTCCCTCCCCCGTATCCATGTGTTCTTATTGTTCAACTCCCACTTATGAGTGAGAACATATGGTGTTCGTTTATTTTGTTCTTGTGTTAGTTTGCTGAGAATGATGATTTCCAGCTTCATCTATGTTCCTGCAAAGGACATGAACTCATCCTTTTTAAAGGCTGCATAGTGTTCCTTGGTGTATATGGTGCCACATTTTCTTTATCCAGTCTATCCTTGATGGGCATTTGGGTTGGTTCCAAGTCATTGCTATTGTGAACAGTGCCACAATAAACATATGTGTGCATGTGTCTTTATAGCAGAATGATTTATAATGCTTTGGGCATATACCCAGTAATGACATGGCTGGGTCAAATGGTATTTCTGGTTCTACATCCTTGAGGAATCGCCACACTGTCTTCCACAATGGTTGAACTAACTTACACTCCCAACAGCAGTGTAAAAGAGTGCCTATTTCTCCACATCCTCTCCAGCATCTGTTGTCTCCTGACTTTTTAATGATCACCATTCTAACTGCTGTGAAATGGTATCTCATTGTGGTTTTGATTTGCATTTCTCTAATGACCAATGACGATGAGTTGTTTTTCATAGGTTTGTTTTATTGAGTCTATTTGATTCTTCTCTCTTTTATTTTTTATTATTCTGGCAAATGGTCTCTCTATTTTGTTGATCTTTTAAAAAAAAACAGCTCCTGGATTCATTGATTTTTAAAGGTTTTTTTGTGTCTCTATCTCCTTCAGTACTGCTCTGATCTTAGTTATTTATTGTCTTCTACCAACTTTTGAATTTGTTTGCTCTTGCTTCTCTAATTCTTTTAATTGCGATGTTAGGGTATTGCTTTTAAGTCTTTCCTGCTTTCTCTTATGGATATTTAGTGCTGTAAATTTCCCTCTACACACTACTTTAAATGTATCCCAGAGATTCTGGTACATTGTGTCTTTGTTCTCATTGGTTTCAAAGAACATCTTTATTTCTGCCTTAATTTCATTATTTACCCAGTACTCATTAAGGAGCAGGTTGTTCAGTTTCCATGTAATTGTGTGGTTTTGTGTGAGTTTCTTAATCCTGAGTTCTAATTTGATTGCACCGTGGTCTGAGAGACTGTTTGTTATGGTTTCCATTCTTTTGCATTTGCAGAGGAGTGTTTTACTTTTAATTATGTGATCAATTTTAGAATAAGTGTGATGTGGTGCTGAGAAGAATGTATATCCTGTTGATTTGGGGTGGAGAGTTCTGTAGATGTGTATTAAGTTCACTTGGTCCAGAGCTGAGTTCAAGTCCTGGATATCTTTGTTAATTTTCTGTCTTGTTGATCTGTCTAATATTGACAGTAGGATGTTAAAGTCTCCCATTATTCTTGTGTGGGAGTCTAAGTCTCTTTGTAGGTCTCTAAGAACTTGCCTTATGAATCTGGGTGCTCCTTTATTGGGTGCATGCATGTCTAGGAGAGTTAGCTCTTCTTGTTGCATTGATCCCTTTACCATTATGTAATGCCCTCTTTGTCTCTTTTGATCTCTGTTGGTTTAAAGTCTGTTTTATCAGAGACTAGAATTGCAACCCCTGCTTTTTTTTGCATTCCATTTGCTTGGTAAATATTCCTTCGTTCCTTTATTTTGAGGCTACGTGTCACTTTGCACATGAGGTGGGTCTCCCCCAATACAGCACACTGATAGATCTTGACTCTATCCAATTTGCCAGTTTGTGTCTTTTAATTGGGGCATTTAGCCCATTTACTTTTAAGATTATTATTCTGATGTGTAAGTTTGGTCCTGTCATCATGATGCTAGTTGGTTATTTTGCCCGTTAGTTGATGCACTTTCTTCATAGTGTCGGTGGTCTTTACAATTTGGTATGTTTTTGCAGTGGCTGGTACAGGTTATTCCTTTCCATGTTTAGTGCTTTCTTCAGGAGCTCTTCTAAGGCAGTCTTGGTGGTGACAAAAATCTCTCAGCATTTGCTTGTATGTAAAGGATTTGATTTCTCCTTCATTTATAAAGCTTAGTTTGGTTGGATATGAAATTATGGGTTGAAAATTCTTTTCATTAAGAAGGTTAAATATTGGCCCCTCTCTCTCTGGCTTGTAGGGTTTCTGCTGAGAGATCTGCTGTTAGTCTATGGGCTTCCCTTTGTGGGTAACCAGGCCTTTCTTTCTGGCTGCCCTTAACATTTTTTCTTTCACTTTACCCTTGGTGAATCTGATGATTATGTGTCTTGGAGTTGCTCTTCTCAAGGAGTATCTTTGTGGTGTTCTTTGTATTTCTGGAATTTGAATGTTGTCCTGCCTTGCTAGGTTGGGGAAGTTCTCCTGGATAATATCCTGAAGAGTGTTTTCCAACTTGGTTCCATTCTCCCCATCACTTTTAGGTACACCAATCAAATGTAGATTTGGTCTTTTCACAAAATCCCATATTTCTTGGAGGCTTTGTTTGTTTCTTTTCTCTCTTTTTCTCTAATCTTCTCTTCTCACTTTATTTGATTGAGTTGATATTCAATCTCTGATGTCCTTTCTTCCACTTGTTTGATTCAGCTATTGATATCTGTGTATGCTTCACAAAGTCCTCGTGCTGTGTTTTTCAGCTCCATCAGGTCATTTATGTTCTTCTCTAAACTGATTATTCTAGTTAGTAATTCATCTAACTTTTTTGCAAGGTTCTTAGCTTCCTTGCATTGGATAAGAACATGTTCCTTTAGCTCAGAGGAGTTTGTTAGTACCTGCCTTCTGAAGCCTACTTCTGTCAATTCATCAAACTACTTCTCCATCCAGTTTTGATCCTTGCTGGCGAGGAGTTGTGATCCTTTGGAGAAGAAGAGGTATTCTGATTTTTGGAATTTTTGGCCCTTTTGTGCTGGTTTCTCCCCCCTCTTGTGGATTCATCTACCTTTGGTCTTTGATGTTGGTGACCTTCGGATGGAGTCTCTGAGTGGACGTCCTTTTTTGTTGACATTGATACTATTCCTTTCTGTTTGTTTTTTCCTTCTGTCAGTCAGACCCCTCTGCTGCAGGTCTGCTGGAGTTTGCTGGAGGTCCACTCCAGACTGTGTTTCTTTGGGTATCACCAGCAAAGATTGCTGCCTGTTCCTTCCTCTGGAAGCTTCATCCCAACACCCACCAGATGTTAGCCAGAGCTCTCCTATATGAGGTGTCTGTTGAACCCTTGAAGGAGGTGTCTCCCAGTCAGGACACATGGGGCCAGGGACCCATGGAGGCAGTCTTTCTTGTATCAGAGCTCAAACACTGTGCTGGGAGATCTGCTGCTCTCTTCCAAGCTGTCAGGCTGGGATGTTTAAGTCTGTTGAAGCTGCGCCCACAGCCATCCCTTCCCCAGGTTCTCTGTCCCAAGGAGATGGGGGTTTTATCTGTAAGTCCCTGACTGGGGCTGCTGCCTTTTTTTTTTTTTTTTTTTTTTGAGATGCTCTGCTCAGAGAGGAAGAATCTAGAGATGCAGTGTGGCCACAGAAGCCTTGCTGATCTGCAGTGGGCACCATCCAGTTTGAACTTCTGAGGGGCTTTGTTTACACTGTAAGGGTAAAACCACCTACTCAAGCCTCAGCAATGGTGGTTGACCGTCCCCCTACCCAGCTCAAGAGTACCAGGTCAACCTCAGACTGCTGTGCTGGCAGTGAGAATTTCAAGCGAGTGGATCTCAGCTTGTTGGGTTCTGTGGGGGTGGAACCTGCCAGGCCACACCACTTGGCTCCGTGGCTTCAGCCCTCTTTTTTAGAGGAGTGAATGGCTCTCTCACTGGCGTTCCAGGTGCCACTGGGGTATAAAAAAAAAAAACTCCTGCAGCTAGTTTGGTGCTGCCCAAATGGCCACTCAGTTTTGTGCTTGAAACCCAGGGCCCTGGTGGTGTAGGCACAGGAGGGAATCTCCTGGTCTGCCAGTTAGGAAGAACGTGGGGAAAAGTGCAGTATCTGGGCAGGAGTGTGGCACAGTCCCTCGAGGCTTCCCTTGGCTGCAGAAGGAAATCCCCCTGGGGGAAGTGATGCCCCCACCCTGCTTCAGCTCTTCCAAAATGGGTTGCACTCACTGTCCAACCAGTCCCAGTGAGGTGAACCAGGTACCTCAGCTGGAAATGCAGAAATCACCCGCCTTCTGCTTTGATCTCGCTGGGAGCTGCAGACTGGAGCTGTTCCTATTCAAGCATCTTACTGCTGAAGATCAGCTTTTCTCAAAGTTAATTTTACTAATTAAAAAAGTCTTGTTTATTCTCTACTAATTTCTTAGATTTTCTAGGGCTTTGCCTACTTTATCAGTTTTTATTACAATAGTTTTTGGCTTAATAAGTTAATTGTAATTGTTTGGTGTCATATTTAAGTGGCTTCTTTTATCTTTATTCATTCATTTCATATATTTCCTGTAGACTTATTTTGATCTTTTTCTAGCTTCTTAGCTAAAAGTTTAGATAATTTATTTTTAGTCTTTCTCATTTTTAGATAAATGCATTAGTGCTGTAAATTTAGCTTTTGAGTACAGGTTAATCTTTATCTAATATAGTTTGATATAAAATGTTACATGGCTTATTAATAGTGTATAATTTATAGTTTGAATTTTAGTAGCTCTTTGGATCACTGTTTTAAATTTTCTTTCTTTGTTATTATTTTTTATCTTCTTTTCCCCTATTTATCTTCTGTGTTTCTCTTCTTATTCTAATTTTACACAAATATGGTCACCATATTGACATATGGCTTCTTAAAATTTATTGATATTGTAAATCTTTAATATTTTTTGTTCCATTGGCCATAACAGTAACTGAGAGCAGTAATTAGGAATTTCCTACCATTATAATAAGTTTGTCAATGTCTCATTTTAGTTTTGAATCAATTTTTGCTTTATAAATTTTGAGGTTACTTTATTAGGTGCATTCAAGTTTAGAACTGTTAACAGTGTTTTGAGGACATAGACATTTTATCATGATGTACCAGCCACTCTATCCCTCTTAATGATTTTTGTCTTCAAATCTATTTTGCCTAATTTTAACATAGTTAGCCCAGCTTACTTTTGATTAATATTTGTCTGGCATTTACTTTTGCATCTTTTGTTCAACCTTTCCATGTCCTTAGCTTAAGTTATGTGGCTTGTAAACAGTGTAGAGTTGGATTATGTTCTTGTTTTATTTCAATCAGATAAGCTCCCCCTTTCCATTAGTGAGTTTCATTCATTCTGGTGTATAGTAATTATATATTTGAACTTGCCTATTCTCATCTTCCTTTTTTATTTCTATTTGACTCTTTCCTATGCTTCTATTTTATCCTTCATTGAAGTTTAGATTGAGCCAAAGTTTCATGATTTATTTTTATTAGATTTTCTCTCTCTGCAAGTTTATACATTATGTATTTATATAATTTACATATTTTATTTCCATTTTATGTTACATTTTATTTCTATTATTTCAGGGGTCCCCAATGATATTTAACCATATTTATGGAATGTAACAATGTCTAAAGCCTGAGCTCACATTTTTGGGGGATACAGGTGAGTGGGTGAATGGAGGAGACCCAGGGAGTCTATGGTTTATAGAAACCTCTGGCTAGAGTCCAGGGAGCATAGAATTGTGAGGAGGACAAATAGAAAGTCAACAATACTGGCAAAGGAACAAGCCAGGAAGCCCAAAAGAGCAGTCTCAGAGGCATAAATGTCAATCTTTCATGGGGACTGTTTATGGACCTCCCTGTGTGTGTGTGTGTATGTGTGCACGCACACATGTGCGCATGTACTCCTGAGTATGTGAATGTGTGTGAATATGCTTGCATGTGTGTATGTATGTGTGCATCTGTTTGTTACTCTGAGAACTGAGGACAGGGGAGAGGCAAAGAGTAAAAAGGAAGCAGTAAATGTATCTGACAGTAAGCAAGGGTTCATTTTCACTGTACATAGTACCAAAGAGCAAAGTCTGAAAGGAAAGAAGGCAGTGAGGGGGCTGAGCCCTTCCCGTCACAGGGAAGAACATGTTAAAGGTGGATTTAGAAGAGTGGGTTTCTTTCTGGAAGGCAAATGGGATAAGAGAAATTTCATCTACTTGGATTAGAGGGTGACCTACAATAGTGACCTAGGCAGACAGAAATGGTGTAGTTTGAAAAGTCTCCTTTTTCGCAGTGAAAGCCCAAATGACGTTATTTCTGAGACTTTTATCCTGTGCTGCTGGTGTTCTGTTTTGTACACTAGCTATCAGCACAAGAATCATTTGTTGACAATGCTTGCTAAAGAAGTTTCAGGTCTCATCTCAATGTAATCTGCACTCTGATTAAATTATAAACAGATTTCTAGAACTCAACAATGATAGTCCATATGGTGTAGAAAGGGAGAATTCAAATAGAATACTCTTTCATTCAGTGACGAGAGCACTAGTGACATGTCAGTTTATGAGAAACAGATATAGTACGTAAAATACTCCCATGTCTAGTTTACTTCTCCCACAATCAGAGTTATGAAATCTTTTCTGAACTAACTGATGCACAAAATGAAGGTAATTAATATGATTTTAGAAAAATATTATGTTTTTCATTCTACGTGGGTTTTTTTTTGTTGCTAATAGAACTAAAATCTCAGCACATTCACTTTGAACCCCAAATGAAATGCAACCTTTCAGTGTGACACAGGCTTTTACTCTATTCACCTTGTTTCTTCCTACTCTGTTTCCTGTCATAATCTATGTTTTGGTGAGTGAGAGGACAGATGGAGTATGCCTTACGCTTATAAAATACCTTTTATTTTGCCATCTGTAAGCCTTAACTAAACACTACTGATAACCCAGAGCAGATACGGAGACAACAATGCAATGAATTAGAGAATAAAAGCACTGATGGAAGGAAGCAACAAGTGGAAGCCAAGGCTGTGTGCTTTATTTAAATGGTACAGTTCCTGTTTAGAAAATGACAATTATTTTTGAAAATCAAATTATTTGAAGTCACTTTGGAATACTGAGTTTTCTTTTTAAAAATGTATATATATTTTATTTCAATAGCTTTTGGTGTACAGGTGGTTTTTGTTTAAGTGAATGAATTGTGTGGTGGTGAAGTGTGAGGTTCGAGTGCACCCTTTGCCTTAGTAGCGTACATTGTACCCAATATGTAGTTTTTTTAATCCCTCACTCTCCTCCCATCCCCCTTCTGAGTCTCCATTATACCACCCTGTATGCCTTTGTGAACGCATAGCTTAGCTCCCACTTATTGGTGAGAACATGTGGTATTTGGTTTTGCATTCCGGAGTTACTTCACTCTCAGAGTAATGTCCTTCAGTTTCTTCCAAGTTGCTGTAAAAGATATTATTTCATTTTTTTAATGACTGAGTAGTATTCCATGGTGTATACATACTACATTTTCTTTATGAACTCATCTGCTGATGGGCAAGTAGCTTGGTTCATATCTTTGCAGTTGTGAACTGGGCTGCGATAAACATCCTCATGCAGGTGTTTTTGATATATGACTTATTTTCCTTTGGGATACCGAGTTTTCTAATGCAGGTTTTGGCTGTGACCACTAACTGGAGAGGCCTTGGTAGGCTGTCATTTCCCTCCACCCTGTGGCTCTCACTGACCAAGAATTCCCCTTGCTTCGTTTAGCAGGCTTTCACCTCACACCTTTATCCTGGCCCCTTCCCTCGCTACCACACCTGGGCTTCCACCTCCCGCTGGTTTCTATTTGCTGCCACATAAACTCCAAATGACTGTGTCCAAGGGTCAAGTTCACCCTTCCATCCTGGCTTTAGTTCTTACTCTGACACCCAGGTACATAGGCACTGGAGACAGCCGCACACTCTCCGGGAGATGCTGGCTGCCTGTTCTGGACGTGAGAGAATTTGAGTGCAGTATTTCTCTGGTTGCTGAGCCTTCCCAGCTCCTCCTTGCAGGGAACGTGGTGTCATCCTGGCTCTGTCCTGTCCTACCCTAAACCTGCCGGTCTCCATGGCTGCAGCTGGATATCCAAACACCCAACACACATAACCATGGCTCTGTGCCAGTGAGGAGGAGACAAGACTTCCTGAAACATTCCGTCAAGCTTTCCTATGGTTGAGCTCTGGTTGGATTTCTTTTTTTTTTCAGATGGAGTTTCGCTTTTGTTGCTCAGGCTGGAGTGCAGTGGCACAGTCTCGGCTCACTACAACTTCTGGGTTCAAGTGATTCTTCTGCCTCAGCCTCCTGAGTAGCTGGGATTACAAGCATGCACCACCACATCCAGCTAATTTTTGTATTTTTAATAGAGATGGGTTTCATCATGTTGGTCAGGCTGGTTTCAAACTCCTGACCTCAGGTGATCTGCCCTCCTTGGCCTCCCAATGTGCTGAGATTACAGGTGTGAGCCACCGTGCCCGATCTTTTCTTTCGCTCTTTGTTGCCCAGGCTGGAGTGCAGTGGTGCAATTTTGGCTCACTGCAACCTCTGCCTCCCGGGTCCAAGCAATTCTCCTGTCTTAGCCTCTCCAGTAGCTGGGATTACAGGCACCCACTACCACGCCCAGCTAATTTTTGTATTTTTAGTAGAGACGAGGTTTCACCATGTTGGCCAGGCTGATCTCATACTTCTGACCTCACGTGATCCATCCGCCTCGGCCTCTCAATGAGCTACTGTGCCCAGCCCTGGTTGGGTTTGAGAGAGTTGCATGATTCACTCCCTCACTGGAATGTTTTCAGGAGGTCTTGTCTCTTCCTCACAGCGCAGAGCCATGGCTATGTGTGTTGGGTGTTTGCGGAGCCCCCTCATTCTGCTTAAGTAGCTTCAAGACAGAACCACCATTAATCAGGAAAAAGAGGCGATTAAGAATGTTCTCAATTCAAGAGGGTCAGAAACATAATCAACTTCTGGTTGATGATGGAAGGTCTGTTTTAAAGTTTGGTCATGAAGTCTCGAGCATGGCTGTTCTGGCCGAGAAGCACCTGGGGAGGAGGCTAGATGGAAGAGAGCTGGGAGACTCTGCAGAGCTCCTTCAGCCAGGAGGCTGCCTCCTTCCAGGGAGAGGCACACAGGACACAGCTGGAGATGCTGTCATGATTAGATCCAGTTCAGTAGTTCTTCTCTGTGGGAGCATCCCATTGGCCAGCTGGTTCTCCCAGAATCTCAGATGCAGGCCTTTCAATTTCCCTTCCACCCCCGCTGCAGTCTGTCTTAGGATCTGGCCTCTCATCCACCTGGGCTACGTATTTCTAGGACTCTCTCCTCTCTCGTTAATCTCATGCAGCAACCAGCATTATGTTCCTGAAATATGAGTGGTTGCAGGTCCCTCTTGTCTACAGTGTAGAGTGTCAACTTCTGGGTATCTGACCAGCTTCCTCCACACGTTCTTATAACCTATTGTGTTGATTTAATCTCATTTCCTCAGGGGTCTCTGCACTTGGATGTTCTGAACGTTTGTGTATTTGGTTCCCTGCATCTGGACAGCTCATCTCTTCCTCTTTTCCACGCATCAGGAGACTTCACATTTGTCAAGTCCTTTCTTTACTGCTTCCTTTTGTGGTACGCCCCGCTGAGGTCATCAGTGGGGTTTATTGATGTCCCCCTCCTCTTTTCCTCTACACCACTCTTTTATGCCTCCTGTCTAGCCTCGTGTTGAAGTTGCCTATTTCTGGGCTCCAATTTGGCTCAATTCATCCTCCCTCTTTTCCTTGAATTATCATGAACTGAACTGATCCGTTTTTTAGAAAGCTATCCTTGTAAATTGGGTCTATCCTTTAAATGTTAACCTTATTTATCTCAATTCAACTTATTTCCAAACAACTATTAGGCCTACCCATTAGGTGATAAAGTTTTTTTTAAAAAAAATAATGTTTTACTGTAGAAATATTCAAACATATATAAAAATAGAATAGTCTAGTGAACTTCCTCATCCCCAGCACCCAGCTTTGTCACTCCTTCTCCATATTATGTTGAAGTTCCTCTAACAACTAAGGAAACTTAAAAAATACCATGGTACAATGTATTACTTAAATATATTAATATGTTTTTAATGCCAGATGGTAAGTTTCTTGCAGGATGCAGCTGTGACACCCTTGTCACGAACAAGCCTGCAGTAGCTAGACTCATGCTCACAGAGGTTGCTCGGCTCCCTATTAATGAATTGATTGATGAATCAATTAAATGATGTTCTGATCAGTGGCTATCCCTGACACTTGCAGAAGGTAGCTGTCTTGTGCAGACTTTTTGTTCCATTCACCTAACTTTAAGGAGCTCATGTCATGACAGATGGATTTTAAAGGCCAGTATTCCACAATTCGTGGACACTCTTCTAACACAAAGTAGCTGTTAAGGAAACTAACGTTAAAGTCAGAATGACAGGGACCTTAACATATCAATTCCATTTCCAGCCTTATAGACTCTACCAAGTTATTTAATGTTTCTTAATCCAGTTTCTTATTGGAAAAATAGTTTCTAATGGTATCTATCTCCTACAATCTTTTTGGGGGTTAAATGAGATACAAAAACACAAGACAGTGTTAGGTACTTAGTAAGTGCTCAATAAATATTATCTGTTCTCTATTTCTTCATGTCTGCAGAGTATTAGTATCCTTTTTTCTCCCACTTTTAAATGCTGGAAGAAGATTGAAAGTGGCAACTAGCATCTCACAAAATGACATAGGATCATCTAGAAAAGTGGGGAGATATTTTTATCTTAAGTCAGCACTATATAAACATCGATGCGAGCCAACAATATTGCGTGCTCTCCAAGAGTTTCGCAGAAGCAGTGGGACTCCTGCTGAGACGTGGTCTTGCCAAACCCCCTCAAACTCTAAAGATGGTCTTTTCAAAATCTTTCTTCTCTATCGCCCGGGCCATGTTCTTCCAGAAAACTGCCTGCAAACAATTTTCTTAATCAGGTTGCTAAGGGCAACCTCAAAGAAACAACAAATCAAGCTATCCATCATTTATCGGACTTCCAGAATCTTTCTTTGTGCTTCCTCCTTTGGCCAAAGAGGCATTCAAGGTACATGTGAGATAACAGCTTTCCAGAAACCACGCTTGAGTCCACAGTAGAGTGGAAGGGGCAGGAGGCATCAGGACCGTTTCCAGATTTCTCTCTGGCCCCGATGGTCTACATTTGCATCCAGTCACTGCAAGAGTTTATCCAAAAGTTGTTAGAAAGATTTGGATTTCACACAGAGTTATGAAAACATGGTAGAAGCCTGATGTCTTCATTTCCCATGAAGTCTTGTGCGTGTAAATGAAGCACGTTTTCATCTCAAATCCTGGAACTGTGGGGTTCACAATGGAGAAATATCCAGGTCTCTTGACCAAGACTAAAACAATAACCAGGGACAGTTCCCTTTCTCCCCAACATTCGTTTATAAGTTGGTCAAACTGTTGTCTACTCACAGGAGGTTCTTAGACCTCAGAGCTTTGGGACAATCTCTTTTCAGATCCTGACAGTGTTCCTGGGAAGTCTTTCTGTTCTCAGTAAACATCAATTCAGATAAATCAACATAGCTGGTGACGGAGCTGAAGGTAAAACAGGAGGCACTAAATTACAGACCAAGCAAATTCATGTAATTCTTAGCTTTGACAGGTGTTTAATGCTGTGTAATAGAGACCATCAAAAATCTCAGCAACATAAAACAACAATCACTGATTCTTTAAAAATCATGGGACTGTAGGTCAGTGAGCTGATCTTGGCTTCAAGCTCCCAGTGGGTTCAGGCTTCCTCCATCTGTCTCTCATTCTGGGACCTGGGATGACCCAGGATGTAGTCATCTTAGGGTTGTTGCTGAAGTCAAATAAGGGTGAGCAGAAATGTGCTGTTTCTGAAGACTTGGGCTCAGAATTGTCACGCTGTCATTTTTGCCCATATTTTCTTGGCCAAAGCACAATATGTGGGCAAGTCCAAAATCAACGGAGAAAGTGAAGTCCATTCACAGTGACTCTTGGCAAGGGTGGGAAGGAAGCAAGGGTTGCAAGCAGAGAAATAGTTTACCCCACGGGGTAACTCAGGAAAGTCAGTCTTAACTTTCTTGGCAACTGGGGGTGGCATTACACACTGGAGCTCAGTGGCCCATGGCTGAGATTGTATGTTATTTACTACAATCCAAGCAGCCTGAAGTACAGCCCAGGCTTGTTAATTTGGAAATTTCCATTTTTAGGAAATTTAATATTGCTCTGTGTGCCACTCCCCATCCCAAGGTGTAAGCAGTGCAGTAGCTAAGTATTTTTAGGACATGCAAATCTACTCTATTTTGTTGGCTACAAGATAACAAGGCACACAGGATTTTCCAAAGCCACAATTCCAAATAGCATGGACTAGAAGCCAGGTTTTCTCACTCCATGTCAAGGGCAATTCTTCCTTTTCTGTCTCTAACAATAATGCCATGATATTCTGAATTTAGCTGTAAATGACATTTGGATTTTAATATAAGCTATTTGATTTGCCCTCGCAAATTTGTTTATAGCAATGTCCTCCCAGAACACTCTGATAAAGAGAAATGGTGATAGCTATTGATGAACCCTGCTGCTGGCAGTTATTGATCAGCCATTGACTTGATGAAGCAGCCATGGATGGTGGACCTGAAGGCGAGGCATGTGGCCTGGGGTCCTGAGTGCAGCTGCCACGGGTCATCCATGTGGCTTTGGGCATGTTGGCAAGCTACTGCTTCTGCATCTCCAAGGAGCAAGCATCCCTTGAGAGCAGAAGTCAGAGGTCAGTAAGGACAGGCCTGTTTTTTGAGCCCTTACCCTGCCAGGCATTGGGATAGAGTTTTTGTCCTTGTAAAGCTTCAGCCTAGTGGAATATTTCTCTACATCTATCATGGGATATTAAGAAATAATTTAGAAAGAGTGAAGGGCCTGGTATGCACATTTTACATAAGTCATTTAATTGGCTCTCCAAATGCCTCATAAAGGTAGGTGGCAATTTCATTTTACAGGCAAGAAGACTGAGGCTCAGTGAGTTCTAGTAAGTTGACCAAGCCCCACAGCAAGCTGACAGATGAGTTGGGATTCTAGTGCAGATCAGTGGGACTCCAACATCTTTGATCTTCCCACCACATGACTCATGGAGAATAGAGCATTCCATTTCAGGAGAATGTGATGTCTCTGAAATTCTGTCTTCAGTAATATCCTCCTTCAAATTTCATGTGTTCTTTGCTACCTCCATTTGGGCAGAAACTGTGTCTTATAAGAATTGTAATCCCCTGAAGCAGTTGGCGTGGTATGAGAGAATACTAAAAAGCAAAACAAAACAAAACCAAAAAACTCCCAACCCATTACTGTTTAAAAAACAGAAATGCTAACACAGCAACAAAACATAACCCTAATTGCAAAGGCCAGTAGAATTGTGCTCGAGATGATTTGCTGCTTCATTTTTGGAAGTCCTCAGTATTATCCACACTATTGTCAAACTCTTCTTGAGCCGTGAACAACAGGAGATCATGGATAAAATGAGAAAATTAGTGTCAAGATTACATCAGAGGAAAGGCAAGTATCCCATCATTTCACTGCCCACAAAAATACATTCTTTCCCTTTCCCCTCTACTATTTTAAGACTTCATTGACCTTTTCTAAAGTCCCAATTTCCATTTAACCTCTGTTCCAGTCAAGACAGCAGTCCCAAGTCCCTAACCTTCTCCTTCACCCAGTGATCACCCTTTGAAGTCACCAAGCACGCTACACACAGAAGGAAGCCATTAGCAGGGGGAGCTCCAGCCTATGTAGCCGACCATAAATTAGAAGGCTAAGGAAGCATTTTCAACCACTGTGAGGTCACTCAGGCTGGCTGCTGGCAGTGCCTTCTCATCGATGACAGGTCACTAAAGAGTTCTCTCTAGGCGGCTCATTTCTGGTGGCAGCAATATTACTGTTTGGATTTCTGAAATAATTTTTGTGATGCACATGGCTGCCAGGGCAAGAATTCTGGAATCAGAGCTTTATAGAGCCCTCCAACATGCTCCTTCTACACTGTGAAGAAGCTGGGGGCCAGGCTCAGGTGGATGCCCTTTAATGCCTTTCTTCCTGGAGCCTCACAAGGTCAGACTGGGAGGAGGACCTGTGGAATAGCTGGCCAGGGGCTCTGAGTTTTCTGAGAGAAGCCTGAGGGTCTGAAGGAACCAGTGAAGTGCAAGGTGGATCTCTGGAACCAGAGCGATACCCTCAATTCATTTATTCAAGAAATCTTTATTAGATACTTACTGCATACCAGGCACTGCCACATCGAGAATACAGTAGTGAATAAAACACAAAAAAGCGGGTCCTTGTGAGGCTTATATTTAAGTAAGGGAGAGAGACAATTAAAACACATACTGATAAACTGTGTAATTTTTCAGAAGGTGATAAGTCTGTGGGAAAAGAGAAAGAGAGAGATGGGGAGTGCAAGGGCAGATATTTGCTCCCTCCCTCTGCAGAGGGAGCAGCTGGAGAATGGTCTTGAGGTAGGAGGGTGCCTGGTGTGACCAGGCAGTGGCAAGGGGAGGGAAGCTGGCTGAGCAGGGTCTAGGGGTCCCATAAGGACTCTGGATTTTCCTAGGATGACATGAACATCTATTACAGGGCTGTGAGAAGAGGAGTGAGATGCTCTGATCCAAGTTTTAAAAACTATTTTATTTTAAACTGATAAATAACTGTATGTATCTATGGGATACAATGTGATGTTTTGACATATGTATACACTGAGGGATGACTACATGAAGCTGGTTGGCATACCCCTCACCTCATGTACTTGTCATTCATTTGGTGGTGAGACCATTTAAAATTTACTTTTTTTTAAAAGTAATTTTGAAATGTGATCTAAGTTTTAAAAGACTTCCTCTGGCTGCCTTGCTGGGACAGGATGTGTACAGCCAGGGCAGAAGCTGGGAGCTTGGCTAGGTGGGTATTGCAGCTGTCCAGACAAGACATGAAGAGGCTCGGATGTGAGGCAGTCAGTGGAGATGGCGAGAAGTCTTCAGAATCAGGGCACAGTTTGAAAAAACAAGGACTGATTGACATATTGAATGTGGGGTGTGAGAGAGGGAGCAGGGTCCAGGTTGTCTTGGCTGAGAAACATGAAAGATGGAGTGGCCTTCAATGGAGATAGGGAAGCCTGAGGTAGAACAGGTATTTTGGTTGATGAGGATTTCTATGGCTGAGCTACTTGTGACACTCCAGATGGAGACATGAAACAGGCAGGTAGATGGCAGGAATTCAAGGAGGATCTGGGATGACATGAAGACATAACTGGTTTTAAAGACATGGAGCTGATGTGATTATCAGGGGGGTGGGTGAACACACACAGGGCCTAGAGCATCTCTTCATTATGGGGTCAAGAGATGATAAAGAGAGGAAGAGAGGGACAGCAACAGAGCCGGAGAGTCACGGTGCATGGAGGTGACAGGGAGACTGGGAGAAGGCAGTGTCCTGAAAGCCGAGGGAAGCAGAAGGGAGTGGCCAACCATGTGCAGTGCTGCTCTGTTGAGTAAGGTGAGCATGAGCTTTGGCCACTGGATTGAGCCATGTGGTGGCCCTGTTGGGTACTGTTCTGATCCAGTGATGGGTGAGTAATGAGAGGAATTGGAGCAGGCAAGATACTTTTTCTCTATTACTTATTAGGCTTCATTGTAAGAAAGCCATGTTAAGAACTAAAGAGTACTGATGCAAAGACTACAGACTATTGTTGAAGATTGTGGCCAGAGATACTTGGAGAGGAGAACCCGCCTGCCTCAAGGCCTGAAGGAGCCTTTGGGCTTCCTGGCTAGAGTGCTGAGGAGCTTGGTGCTCTCAGGCAGCTGGTGGGGAGGAGAGACCTGGGTTTGAGGAGGTGACCCGCCAGGCTTATGGATGGGGATCCACATGGTGAGTTTCTCCAGCTCCTGTTTACCCAAACTGCTATTAAAATCAGTTAGTGGGTTTCTGCTATGAGCAGCTGTAATAATTCATTTGGGGTGTCTTTATGGTTTACAAGGCACTCTTGCTTCTGATTTTCCCTTAGAGGCTGGGGCCACTCGCAGAGGCCCAGTAAAGAGCAGCGGCCAAGTGCACAAACTCTGGACCTGGGCTCAGATCCCAGCTCTGCCACATTCTAGCTGTGCGACCTTTGGCAAGCTACTTAACCTTTCTGTGCCTCTCTTTATGCATCTGTATAATGGTGGTAAGACTAGTACCTAATAGGGGGAGGATCCAAGATGGCAGAATAGGAACACCTCCGGAGTGTGGTTCCCAGCAAGAACAACGCAGAGGGTGAGTGCCCACAGCATTTCCAAACAAGTTTTCACTACCCAGAGACCAGGAGATTTCTGGGCCGAAAAGCACCATGAGTTTTCAGCGTGGCAGTTTCAGCCAGTGCTGGGTTGGTGCACAGAAACTCACACAAATCTGGGTGGCCATTTCAACTGGCACCTGGAATGCCTGGGAGACAGAGCTGCCCATTCAACTGAAAGGGAGGGGGCAGAGACAGGGAGCCAGGCAATCTGGCTCAGCAGCTACCAGCCCCACAAAATAAGGAATCTGAAATGCTCTGTACTGAGAGTTTCGCAGCAAGTGCAGCTGGACCCAGGACGGTCCAGCTCAGTGAGGGGAAGGGTGACCACCACTACCGAGGCAGTCCGCCACTACTGGGGCAGTTCACATAGCAGTTGGGCAGAGCCTGAGGCAGCTCAGCAACACCTGTGCTGGCAGACTGTGACTAGACTACTCCGTGTGGGGCAGGGCATCTATGAAAAAAGGCATCAGCACCACAGGAACTTAGAAATAAAGCCAACCTTCCTAGGACAGAGCACCTGGGAAAAGAGGCAGTTATGAGTTCCACTGCAGCAGACTTAAAAGTACCTGCCTAGCATCTCTACATGGAACAACAGAACTCCCAGCACAGCACTTGAGCTCCTATAAGGGACAGACTGTCTCCTCAACCAGCTCCCTGACCCCTGTATACCCAAAGAGACACCTCATAAACGAGAGCTCAGGCCAACATCTGGCAGGTACCCTTCTGGTATGAAGATAACAGAAGAAGAAACCGGCAGCAACTCTTACTGTTCTGTAGTCCCTGCAGGTGATCCTCAGGCAGGCAGGGTCTGGAGTGGACCTCAGCAGTCCTGCAGCAGAGGGGCCTGACTGTTAGAAGGAAAACTAAGAAACAGACTGGACGTCCACTTGGAGACCCCATCCAAAAGTCACCAACTACAAAGACCACAGGTATATAAAGCCACTAAGATGGGAAGAAACAAGTGCAAAAAAGGATGAAAACACCAAAAACCAGAACACCTCTCCTCCTCCAAAGGATCACAACCCTCACCAGCAAGGGAACAAAGATGGATGGAGAATGAATCTGATAAATTGACAGAAACAGGCTTCAGATGGTGGGTAATAAACTTCTCAGAGCTAAAAGAACACGTGCTAACCCAATGCAAAGGAACTAAGAACCTAAAAAAAGGTTAGATGAGATGCTAACTAGAATAAACAGCTTAGAGGATTGTAAATGACTTGATGGAGCTGACAAACACAGCACGAGAACTTCACGAAGCATACACAAGTTTCAATAGCTGAATCGACCAAGCAGAGGAAAGGATATTAGAGATTGAAGATCAACTCAATGAAATAAAATGAGAAGGCAAGAATAGAGAACAAAGAGTGAAAGGAAATGAACAAAGCTTCCAAGAAATATGGGATTACGTGAAAAGACCTAATCTACGTTTCATAGGTGTACCTGAATGTAATGGAGAGAATGAATCCAAGCTGGAAAACACTCTTCAGGATATTATCCAGGAGAACTTCCCCTGCCTAGCAAGGCAGGCCACCATTGAAGTCCAGGAAATACAGAGAACACCACAAAGATATTCCTCAATAAGAGCAACCCCAAGGCACATAATTGTCAGATTCACCAGGGTTGAAATGAAGGAAAAAATGCTAAGGGCAGCCAGAGAGAAAGATAGGGTTATCCACAAAGGGAAGCCCATAAGACTCACAGTGGATCTCTTGGCAGAAACCCTGCAAGCCAGAAGAGAGTGGGGGCCAATATTCAACATCCTTAAAGAAAAGAACTTTCAACCTAGAATTTAATATCCAGTGAAACTAAGATTCATAAGCAAAGGAGAAAGAAAATCCTTGTGGACAAGCAATTGCTGAGAGATTTCATCACTACCAGGCATGCCTTACAAGAGTTCCTGAAAGAAGCACTAAACATAGAAAGGAACAACCAGTACCAGCCACTCCAAAAACGTACCAAATGGTAAAGACCATTGACACAATGTAAAAAATGCATCAACGAATGGGCAAAACATCCAGCTAGCATCAAAATGGCAGGATCAAATTCACACATAACAATATTAACCTTAAATGTAAGTGGGCTAAATGCCCCAATCAAAAGACACAGACTGGCAAATTGGATAAAAAGTCAAGACCAATCAGTGTGCTGTATTCAAGAAATCCATCTCATGTGCAAGGATACACATAGGCTCAAAATAAAGGGGTGGAGGAAGATTTATCAAGCAAATGGAGAGAAAAAAAAAAAAAAAAAAAGCAGGAGTTGCAATCCTAGTCTCTGATAAAATGAACTTTAAACCAACAAAGATCAAAAGAGACAAAGAAGGGCATTACATAATGGTAAAAGGTTCAAGGCATCAAGAAGAACTAACGGTCCTAAATACATACCCACCCAACACAGGAGCACCCAGATACATAAAGCAAGTTCTTAACGCCCTGTAAAGAGACTTGGACTCCCACACAATAATAGTGGGAGACTTTAACAGTGCACTGTCAATATTAGACAGATCAATGAGACAGAAAATTAACAAGGATATCCAGGACTTGAACTCAGATCTGGACTAAGTGGACCTAATAGACATCTACAGAACTCTCCACTCCCCACAGAATATACATTCTTCTCAGCACCACATTGTGCCTACTCTAAAATTGACCACATAATTGGAAGTAAATCATTCCTCAGCAAATGCAAAAGAATGGAAATCTTAACAAACAGTCTCTCAGGCTACAGTGCAATCAAATTAGAACTTAGAATTAAGAAACTAACTCAAAACCACACAACTTCATGGAAAATAAACAACTGGCCCCTGAGTGTTGACTGAATAAACAATGAAATGAAGGCAGAAATAAAGATGTTCTTCGAAACCAACGATAATGAAGACCCAATGTACCAGAATCTCTAGGACACATTTAAAGCAGTGTCTAAAGGGAAATTTATAGCAATAAATGCTCACATGAGAAGCGAGGAAAGATCTAAAATCGACACCCTATCATCAAAATTGAAAGAGCTAGAGGAGCAAGATCAAAAAAACTCAAAACCTAGAAGAAGACAAGAAATAACTAAGATTAGAGCAGAACTGAAGGAGACAGAGACACAAAAAATGCTTCAAAAAATCCACAAATCCAGGAGCTGCTTTTCTGAAAAGATCACCAAATAGACTGCTAGCCAGATTAATAAAAAAGAAAAGAGAGAAGAATCAAATAGATGCAATAAAAATGATAAAGGGGATATCACCACTGATTCCATGGAAATACAAACTACCATCAGAGATTACTACAAACAACTCTATGCACACAAACCAGTAAACCTGGAAGAAATGGATAAATTCCTGGACACTTGTACCCTCCCAAGCCTAAACCAGGAAGAAGTTGAAACCTTGAATAGACCAATAACAAGATCTGAAGTTGAGGCAGCAATTAATAGCCTACCAACCAAAAAAAGTCCAGGTCCAGACGGGTTCACAGCTGAATTCTACCAGATGTACAAAGAGTAGCTGTTACCATTCCTTCTGAAACTATTCCAAACAACACAAAAAGAGGGAATCCTTCCCAAATCATTTTATGAGACCAACATCATCCTGATACCAAAACCCGGCAGAAACTCAACAAAAAAAGAAAACTTCAGGCCAATATCCATGATGAAAATAGATGCAAAAATCTTTAATAAAATACTGGCAAACCGAGTGCAACAGCACATCAAAATGCTTTTCCATCGGGCCGGGTGCAGTGGCTCACGCCTATAATCCCAGCACTTTGGGAGGCCGAGGTGGGTGGATCACGAGGTCAAGAGATCAAGACCATCCTGGTCAACATGGTGAAATCCCGTCTCTACTGAAAAATACAAAAATTAGCTGAGCATAGTGACGTGCGCCTGTAGTCCCAGCTACTCGGGAGGCTGAGGCAGGAGAATTGCTTGAACTCAGGAGGCGGAGGTTGCAGTGAGCCAAGATCGTGCCATTGAACTCCAGCCTGGGTAACAAGAGCGAAACTCCATCTCAATAAAAAAAAAAAAGAAAAAAGCTTATCTATCACAATCAAGTAGGCTTCATTCCAGGGATGCAAGGCTGGTGCAACATACTCAAGTCTATAAACATAATACCACATAAACAGAAACAAAGACAAAAACCACATGATTATCTCAATAGTTGCAGAGAAGGCCTTCGACAAAATTCAACAGCACTTTATGCCAAAAACTCTCAATAAACTAGTTATCGAAGGAACATATCTCAAAACAATAAAAGCTATTTATGACAAACCTACAGCGACATCATACTGAATGGGCAAAAACTGGAAACATTCCCTTTGAAATCTGGCACTAGACAAGGATGCCTTCCCTCACCACTCCTATTCAATGTAGTATTGGAAGTTCTAGCCAGAGCAATCAGGCAAGTAAAATAAATAAATAAATAAAGAGTATTCAGTTAGGAAAAGAGGAAGTCAAATTGTCTCTGTTTGCAGACCACATGATTGTATATTTAGAGGACCCTATCATCTCAGCCCAAAATCTTCTTAAACTGATAAGCAACCTCAGCAAAGTCTCAGGATACAAAATCAGTGTGCGGAAATCACAAGCATTTCTATACACCAATAACAGACTAACAGAGAGCCAAATCATGAGCAAACTCCCATTCACAATTGCTACAAAGAGAATAAAATACCTAGGAATACAACTAACAAAGGATGTAAAGGACCTCTTCAAGGAGAACTACAAACCACTGCTCAACGAAATAAGAGAGGACATAAACAGATGGAGAAACATTACATGCTCACAGTTAGGAAGAATCAATATCGTGAAAATGGCCATACTGCTCAAAGTAATCTAGAGATTCAATGCTATCCCCCATCAAGCTACCAATGACCTTCTTCACAGAACTGGAAAAAACCACCTTAAACTTCATATAGAACCAAAGAGAGCCCACATAGCCAAGACAATCCTAAGCAAAAAGAACAAAGCCAGAGGCATCACACTACCTGATTTCAAACTATACTATATGGCTACAGTAATCAAAACAGCATGGTACTTGTACCAAAACAGAGATATAGACAAATTGAACAGAATATAGGCCCTGGAGGCAAAGCCACATATCTACAACCATCTGATCTTTGACAAACCTGACAAAAACAAGCAATGGGGAAAGGATTCCCTGTTTAATAAATGGTGTTGGGAAAACTGGCTAGTCATGTGCAGAAAGCAGAAACTGGACCCCTTCCTGACACCTTACACTAAAACTAACTCCAGATGGATTAAAGACTTAAACATAAGACAAAACACCCTAAAAACCCTAGAAGAAAACCAAGGCAAAACCATTCAGGACATAGGCATAGGCAAGGACTTCATGACTAAAACACCAAAAGCATTGGCAACAAAAGACAGATGGGACCTAATTAAGCTACAGAGATTCTGTACAGCAAAAGAAACAATCATTAGAGTGAACCAGCAAACAACAGAATGGGAAAAAACTTTTGCAATCTACCCATCTGACAAAGGGCTATAGTATCCAGAATCTACAAAGAACTAAAACAGATTTACAAGAAAAAAACAAATAAACCCATCCAAAAGTAGGTGAAGTATATGAACAGTTACTTTTCAAAAGAAGACATATATGAGGCCAAGAAACATGAAAAAATGCTCATCATCACTGATTATTAGAGAAATGCAAATCAAAACCACACTGAGATACCACCTCACCCCAGTTAGAATGGCGATCACTAAAAAATCTGGAGACAACAGATGCTGGAGAGGATGTGGAGAAATAGGAACACTTTTACATTGTTGGTGGGAGTGTAAATTAGTTCAACCATTGTGGAAGACAGTGTGGCACTTCCTCAAGGACCTAGAAATAGACATTCCATTTGACCCAGCAATCCCATTACTGGGTATATACCCAAAGGATTATGAATCATTCTATTATAAAGACACATGCACACGCATGTTCATAGCAGCACTGTTTACAATAGCAAAGACCTGGAACCAACCAAAATGTCCATTGATAATAGACTGGACAAGGAAACTGTGGCACATATACACCACGGAATACTATGCAGCCATGAAAAATGATGAGTTTGTGTCCTTTGTAGGGTCATGGATGAATGTAGAAACCATCATTCTCAGCAAACTGACACAAGAACAGAAAATCAAACACCGCATGTTCTCACTCATAGGTGGGTGATGAACAATGAGAACACATGGACACAGGGAGGGGAGCATCACACACTGTGGTCTGTTGGGGGGGGGCCCAAGGGAAGGACAGTGGGGTGGTGGGGGAAGTTGGGGAGGGATAACATGGGGAGAAATGCCAGATGTAGGTGACACATAGCAAAGCACATTGCCATGTGTGTACCAATGCAACAGTCCTGCATGATCTGCACATGTACCCCAGAATCTAAAGTACAGTTAAAAAAAAAAAAAAGACTAGTACCTATCCCATGGAGTTGCTGTGAAGTTGAACCAAGTTAATATTTGAAACACTTAGAACTGTGTTATTAAGTCATTAGCCTAATCATCTCCATTTTAATAGGTGAAGATATTTGGAAATCTAGAGTATGTTTTGCTGCAGGTAACTCAAGTGACTTGAACCAAACTCCCGCTCCAAAGTCTGACCATTATTCCACAGGGATGTTCCCCTGTGCAATTTTACACCCATCTATCTCAGCCAGAGTTCCATTTCTTGCTGTAATTCAAATATTTTCACACTGGATTTTCTAGGGAAGGTGGCTGAGGGAGGGCTATCTTAGGTATACACTTACACTTTTAAAAACTCTTTCTGTTTTGTGTACTTCGGCTCAGTTTTGATTTTATTTCTAAATCTCAAAAGAAGTGTATTGAAAAGTATGAAATTGCCATTTATTATAATGATGAAATAAACTTCCTTAAGAGTTTCACATATGTCAATGCATAGAAATGATTTAAAATAAAATATGTTTCTGTAAAGATAAAACATTTACTTGTTATGACACTCTAATCAGGGAGTAACAGATTCTAGGATATGAAATACTAAGCACTCCATCTCTAGCAAAAACAAAAAACAATTTAGCTCAGCATGGTGGCACACACTGTGGTCCCAGCTTCTCAGGAAGCTCAGGTGGGAGGATTACTTGAGCCTGGGAGGTTGAGGCTGCAGTGAGCTGTGATTGTGTCATCTCACTCCAGTCTGGGCCATAGAGGGAGACTCTGTCACAAACAAACAATAAATAAATAAACGGAAAGAAAGAAATACTAAGAAGACATTTGATTATCTCATGCCCAGATTGGATCTGGAGATAAGGGTATCTGCAGGTAAGGGTATAGATGGACTATGAATCTGTACATCTGGATTCTAATCACAAATACTTACTGCATTCATGGTGAAACCATTACCTGTTGAGTTTCAGTTCCCATTCGTAGATGGCACTGGGTAACCTTTCCATTTCCTCCTTATTCCAATATTTCTATTACTCTGTCTTGGTTTGGGTTTCCCAAGAAGCAGAGAGAAAAAGTTAATTGGGAGGCAATCTCAGGAAGTACTGTTAGGGGAGCAGGGAAGTGAGACAAAAGAGAAGCCAGCCCATCTTTGTGCAGCACCAATTCATTGACCTCTTGGGGCCACTGGAGCTTCATCCAACTGGAAACCCTGGGAGATAGTATTGGACATGCCTCAGAGTGAGGGAGCTGGGGTATTTACACCCCAACTCCTGTCACTTGGAGCTTGAGGGCTGTTCCTAAAAGGCTCTTCTGGCCTGCCACATGGAGGAAAAGGGTGCAGGAAGCCCTTTAGGCTGAGGTGTACGGGTGCTGATGATGGGAAGGTGGGCACTACTCCCTGAAGTGGTGTAGGAGAGGAGCACCACCTGTGTTTGCTACACATCGACCTCCCAGATTTGCCTGTGATTTGAGCCTTATAGAGATGTGTCAATTCTGTGTAGTCAAAGTGAGACTCATTGCAGAACCAAAATCAGAATCTTAGTGGTGACCGTGTAATGTCATTTGGTCTGGTGATTTTATCCAGAGCATCTCAGAACACTGTTATTGGTAGTACGTAACCTTGCTAATAAATACATAAAAATACGTGTTGAAATGATTTGTTATTATATGACTAGAGCGAACCTATGTCATCTTCATGATGTCTTGCCATCACAATCTCATTCTCTCTTAGAGTCTGACCTCACTCCTCAAGCAAGAGAATAAGGTTAGCAAAGAGCTGTCCGTGAATGTACAGCCCCAGGTGCCTGGCAGAGGGTATCAAGCATGGCAGATGTTGGAATCACATCTGCTGTGTGTTCAGAGAAGACTGATAAAGAGTGGAGCCATCACCAAAGAGAACTCAGGTAGACTCAAGCACTTCTGGGCAATTTCAGAAACTTCCCTGACAGAGAATTGACTTCAAGTCAGATATCTCCCCAGTAACCGAAAATCCTGCCAATAATGAGGAAAGAGAAGTGGACCCAAATTCATACTTCCTTGAATCTGCTTTTGAGTTTGTTCATGAAATTTGCTCGCCAGGTAAATGAATCTTGCTCAAGAGCCTGCCACGCTCCAGAAGTGGGGACCTAGCAGTGCACAAAACCAATGCAATCTGGCCCTCAGGGAGCTTCCCTGATGTGGTTTGGCTCGGTGTCCACACCTGAATCTTATGTTGAATTATAATCCTCATGGGTCAGGGGAGGGACCTGATGAGAAGTGATTGGATTATGGGGGTGGATTTCCCTCAGGCTGTCCCTGTGACAGTGAGCGAGTTGTCACAAGTTCTGATGGTTTAAAAGTGTGGCATTTGCCCTTTTGCAAGCTCTCTCTCTCCTTCCTGCCACCATGTAAGATGTGTCTTGCTTCCCCTTTGCCATAATTATAAGTTTCCTGAGACCTCCCCAGCCATACAGAACTGTGAGTCAATCAAATCTCTTTTCCTTACAAACTACCCAGTCTCAGGTAGTTCTTTACAGCAGTGTGAAGATGGACTTATACATTTCCTTTTAGGGAGTAGACACAGGCACCAAACAGACTACCAGCTAAATGCGGTGTCAGGAGAGAGAAATGTTAGGAATAGGAATGAGGCAGGGTAGGGGAGGGTAGAGGTTCAGGAGTAGAGTTTTACTTCGGTGTTGTGCCCAGGGCAGGCACTCGGATAAAATGCCTTTAAGATGAGCCCCTGTGGAATGGAAGGAGGACCTGAGGAAGCAATGCATATGGCTGGCAACTGAGGGTCCCAGTTAGAAAAAACAAAAGATCAGAGAACCTAAGGCCTGAGCCAGGGTCAGTACCCGACGTGGGGGCTGAGCAGGGTGTGGGGGACGAGGCAAGGACAGAGAAGGCCTGAGGGTGAGATCAGTTATCAGTTAGGTTAGGCCTTGCAAGGACTTTGGCCATTACCCTAGGTGGGAAATAGAGGCCTGGCATTCTCTGCGTTTCGTTTGGAGAGGATCCTTCAGGAGCAAAGGGGAGAAAGCTGGGAAAAGTAGCAATAAAGTACCTGCAAATGTTTTATATGGATTTTGTTCACATCTCCAAAAAAGTGCCAAAACTCCCCTACCTCGGCCTTTTCCAGCCACTATCGACTGAATTGTGCCCCTCCGCACCAAGTTAATATGCAGAAGCCTGAACGCCCAATGTGACATTATTAGGAGGTGGGGCCCTTGGGAGGTGATTAGGTTTAGATGAGGGTATGAGGGTGGGGCCCTCCGTCTCTCTCTGTCTCTCAGCCATGTGAAGATATGGGGAGAAGGCTGCCAACTGCAAACAAGAAGAGGGTCCTCATCAGGACCTGGTCATGCTGGCACCCTGACTTTGGGCTTCCAGTCTCCAGAAATGGGAGAAAACATACAATAAATGTCCATTGTTTAATCCCCCCCAGTCTGTGGTATTTTGTTATGGCAGCCTGCGCTGACTAAGACATGAGCCAGTTTTGTTTCTGTTTGCCCTCCCTGAAGTCAGTGAGGATGGGAGTGCTCCAGGTAGCAGTGTCAGGGTCTGAGGGAGACCACCAGAGGACATGGGCGGAGAGGGGAAGTCATGGGTCTGGAGAGGCCAGCAGGGGCCAGACCATGTCTGCTTTGCAGGCCACAGTGAGGGGCTGGCACTTCAAGGTCTGTGAGAATGGGAGCGGGAGCCCAGGGAGGGCTGCAGGCCAAGGACTTGGCTCTGACTGCCATGGAGGGAGAGCAGGTGGCAGGAGGGCAGGGCCAGAAGTGAGGACTCACAAGAGACACTCAAGCAAAATACAGGCTAAGATTGTAGTGGCTGAGACAGGGGTAGCCGCCATGAGGATGAGAAAGGACGGAGCTGGGGGCTATTGGGGAGGCAGAGGTATCGAGACCTGTGGGCTGAATGAGGCTGTGTGTGTGTTCGCGTGCCTGTATGTGTGCGTGTCTGCGTGTGTGTCCCTGTGTGTTTGTGTGTGTGCGTGTGTCTGCATGTGTATGTGACTGTGTGTGCGCACCTGTATGTGTGCCTGTTTGTGTTCATGTCTGCGTGTGTGTGCCTGTGTGTGTTTGTGTGTGTGCGCGTGCCTGCATGTGTGTGTGCCTGTGTGTGTGTACGTGTGTGTGGTATGGGTGGGGGTTGATGAATGGGGAGAAAGCTAGGAAGAATCTCAGATCCAGGCTGGAGCAAATGGCAGGATAGAAGAGCAGACAGGTGGGGTGTTTCACTGGCCAGAGGGAAGGGTGCAAGAGAAATCATTGACCATTGGCCCAGAGGTCCCCAGGATATCAGAACTTGTGGAGTGGCCTTGGTGACAGGGATACTGCCAAGATCAGATGCTGCAGGGCCGTGTGGAGAAACACATGGACCTGGGGCCAGGTGGGGGAGTAGAAAACATGAAACTAAGCAGAGGAAATGGGGATTGTGGGGGAGAGGAGGGAAGGGCTCTTGGGCCAGTCTTGCTTGGGTTTCCTTTGAGGGCTTGGGATCTTATCTTGGGCGAGCACCTTCTGATAGGATGGCACTGGGAGACCAGCAGGTGACAAGGACATTGCGATGTGGTACCCAACACCTGGGTCACTGCTGTAGTAACCAGAGTTCTGTCTTTTATTTGAATGTAGAGTTTTAAGAGCCAAACATTAAATTCTTTATTTTTTAAACATAAAAATTTCATATATAGACTGGTTCACCGCCAGGAACTCCATAGAGAGCGTTGTTCCAGATGACTCCAAAAGCCCCCTCCAACTCTAAAGTTCCAATCACTGCATGCTCAGGGCATTCGGTGTAGATATATATTTCTTAACCATACAATAGATTTCCTACTTTAACTACATACATTTGTTCCCAAACCAACCACTACTAGGAGCATTCTGTGAACTCATGTGCCATTGAATTTCTGATAGGTGATACCTAATTTTAAATTGTAGTTCAGAGAAAAAATGTTGCTATTCTATTGCTAAAACATAATTGATATATAAGGAGAGTTTGGCTTTGAATCTATTTCTTTCTCTGTATATATTTATTTTAGATTTCATGAGTGGGTATTTGATTCTTAAAGTATTAAGGACATTGCAAAAACATGATTTCACTAGATTTTTCAGAATCGTAAAGAATTATTCTTTTATAGTTTAGTAACTATCTGAAACAATTTAGACACTTTTGACATTATTTTCCTGATGTTCCTTTGAGATGAGGAGGTTGTAACTGTAATTTCATCTTTTCTATTGGATAAAAAACTAAATGACATGTATGGCGCATTGCTTTTCTAACCCGAATTCCACAGTGCAACGTGACTGTGGGGGCGTTGAAACTAAAGAGAGAGAGGGGGAAAGGGAGGCCCAACTAGAACCGAGCAGATATTGCATCTGAGAGAAGAGTAGATAGTTTTCAGTCCCCTGAAGGAAGTGCTGCACGAGATGGTGCGTTTCCTCTCATCACGTTGCCTGAACTCTCTTCAGATGCTGTGAAATGTTCTGGGATATTTGTTGAGCTTTTAAATTAGTAAAGCAATATTTTATTGTTCTAGGAACAAAAAAAATAAGTTATTACATTAATTAGAAGGTGATCTGAGAACCTCATTTGGATACAAGAAGGAGGCAGGAAAGTGCTGGGAAGAGGACATGGTCGCTGGCTAGGGCTCCATCCCTGTTTCTAAGACCATCCTGGTCCACCACACCCCCATTCTGTGCCTGTAAAAACCCTGAGACCCTAGCAGGCAGAGACACAAGTGGCTGGACATCCAGAGGAACACACCCACAGAAGAGCACATCCACAGGCGCCCGCAGACGCCAGGCAAGAACCTTGAATCCTGGATATGACCATTCTACAATGCTAGTGTTAAATTTTTTCTTGAGCAAGGTGTGTATAAATAAGTAAATAAGGGCATAATGCCAGGTAAACGGAATGGCTGGAAGGTGGGAACCAGGATTTAGTTATTTGGCATTATCAGAGGTTTCTGAGAAACACTCAGTTTTCAGCAAAAAAAATAAGTCCTCTCCAAAATTCAATTTACTGCAATTGATTTGCATGTGGTTTAATGCTGTTAACAGTCTATAAATAAAGGACTCAAATATTTGAAGTTGTAGATGCTTTCATATTGTTTTAAACAAACATAACTTATATGCAAATGGTTAAAAATACCAGAAACATTGCAAGAATGCTCTTTTTAAATTCTGAAGATATTGCTTTATTTTAAAGCATCAAGGGTGATTTAGATTTCTGGAAAAACAGAGGAGGCATGAAGATTTCTGAACTCGCTCACACACAAACCCGTCACAGGGACAGCTATGATGTACAAGCCAAACTGGTGCGAGAGCTTTTTTTTTCAATAACAATAACAATAACAACAAAAACCCTCCAAACTGAAACTGGGAAAGGACTAGAAACTTTGTTTTCTTACTAATGTGAAGTTGGAAACATATTGGCTTTCAAGTGAATTGGCCGTGACCACAGCAGCACTTGGCCCTGAGGGAGCCGAGATTGCAGGCAGATGTGAGTTTGGCATTTGCATGCCCACGTTAAAAAACTTTTCTCCTTTCTCCTACCCGCACATGGAGGCTGGCCTTGCTGGAGCTGTGCAAACTGATTACAGACACACATTACCTGGAAACATGCCGTTGACTTAACATGGGGCCTATGTACTTAGGCTCTGATTTTTGAAAATGCGACATTTATCCAGGATATTTGACAAATGCTCAGAAAGGTGTATTATGCCAGACAGCTGTCAAAGCATCAGGCTTCTCCCCTGGACAGTTCATTAACCTCATTTCCACTTGCTGAGTAAGGAGCTCTGTTTTGCCTGAGATGGACCATGGTACCAAAATGTATAGATTCCAAGTGAGGAGTGAGAAAAATAACTGAAGTATGAGAAACTACATATTTTTTGATAGGCCCCAAAGACTATCTCATTTCTTAGTATGTGTCTTAAATGCCCATTTTCTGTTGATTTTACTTATCTATGCATTTATCTATTCATCTCTTTTCAAAAAGGCTTTGAAGATGCAATGATATGCTATTTTCTGAACGAATTTCCTTAATATACAAAGAGCTCTTATAAGTCAATAAAAAAATTTCAAAGCTTATGAACAGAAAGAGAATGTAAATGATTTTAAAATATTTTCACTTATCAGTTGGACAGAGATGAAAACTTTGAAAAGACACTGAGATAACCTATGATAATGCATAGCGCTGGTGAGGTTGTGCTAATTGGAGTATAAACTAGTACAAGGTTTTTGGAAAACAGCTGGGCAAAATCTTTCCAAATTTAAAATGCATGAATTTCCTTGTCCCAGAAATTCCATCAGAATTCTTTTAACAGATAAGAAAGACTACTATTCTGTAGATTGCCTGTTCACTCTGATGACAGTTTCTTTTGCTGTGCAAATTTGTCAATTTTTGCTTTTGTTGCAATTGCTTTTGGTGTTTTAGCCAAGACTTGGAACCAACCCAAATGCCCATCCATGATAGACTGGATAAAGAAAATGTGGCACATATATACCATGGAATACTATGCAGTCATAAAAAAGAATGAGTTCATGTCCTTTGCAGGGACATGGATGAAGCTGGAAACCATCATTCTCAACAAACTAACACAGGAACAGAAAACCAAACACTGCATGTTCTCACTCGTAAGTGGGAGTTGAACAATGAGAACATATGGACACAGGGAGGAGAACATCATACACTGAGGCCTGTTGGAGGGTAGGGGACAAGGGGAAGGAGAGCATTAGAACAAATGCCTAATTCATGCAGGGCTTAAAACCTAGATGACGGGTTGTTGGGTGCAGCAAACCACCATGACACATGTATACCTATGTAACAAACCTGCACGTTCTGCACATGTATCCTAGAACTGAAAGTTTAATTAAAAAAAAAGAAACTGGGAGTTATAACTTTTGTTCTGGAAAAACAAAAGAAGAAAGGGTCCCTCATGTGCACAGAATTTGAATATGGTACAGTGGCTACCTCTGGGGTTAGGAGTTGGATATCAAGAGGCAGAGTGGGAGAGAAAGTCATTTATTCTCTGTGTGTCATTTATATTGTTTAGATTTCCTAAGCATGTACCTGTGTTATGTAGTCACAGAAAGATACTTTAAAAATATATTTGTTGATGCATAAATGACTATGAATTCACTATAAAAGAAGAAATGGCTTACAAAATTAATCCAAATTAAACTACATGATAAGGAAGTGATAAATGAGTGTAAAGGGGAAACAGAGGTAGGAGCACTGGGCTGAAGCCAGTGTGAACAGCCTGTCTTATGTGTAGATGCTGCAGGTGGGCTGAAGTTCCTAGCAGCAAATAAAAGGGAGGTGTCTCAGGCTGAGACATGATTCACGGTGTCTATTAAAAGAAAACAATCTTTTACCAGAAGTATAACTATCTTAGTCCTGAGATGAAAAGAAATTTCTCCTGTGGGTCCTCACAGAAAGGATTTAATAATTAATGTCCTCAAAATCAAGCCCAGGGTAAATGCAGCAGTAAGTGTCAATATCAATCTATCCTTGAGGTAGATTAGATTTCAGATCAAATTCTCTTTTTCTTCCTTGTAACGGCTCTCCTTTCTACCTCTGCCTGGAGACTTAGCAGGGTCTCCCACCAGAGCAGACAGAAGGTACATCTCACTCCACCCTCTGACATCAACTCCCTCATGGAACTTCCTTTGGCCAATGAGCTGAGAGCAGAGTTGGCATGAGCTGTGTCTAGCCAGAGGGTTTAAATGTGCTTGTGTGATTCGGCTTGGCCTTTTGAGCTTCAGCTTCTACCATGGGAAAATCTGAAGACACACAGAACAGTCTGGAACCTAAAACAAAGCCTGGAGTCCAGCTGAGATCGGCTAACGTGTGGCTGGGACCTGTGCATGTGGAATAAATGTTTGGTCTTATAGGCAAATGCGATGTGGGGAGCTGTTCATTACTCAGCATTATTGTAGCAGAAGCCTGGTGAATATATCCCTAGAGACAGAGAGAAGGAAGTGAAAATAAGTGCAGGAGGAGGCTTTTGAACTGCTGGGGAAAATGGGAAGAGGCACGTACTCTAGAAGAGGATGTGAGCTTCTCCTAAGATCAAGACCCTATTTGAAGACTCCACGAAATTACTGATGATGAATGGATTACAGAATCAGGTAATACAGTGCTCTATGAGTGAACTGCAAGAGTAATTACTTTTATCTCAAGGAAACCATGCCATGATGCTGAGAACAAATCCTGAGGGTATTCATTGAAAGAATGAATAGAAACTGGGATGGATAAATAAAATATGTGTATGTGTGCATGAATGTGAGAATGAATAGAAACTGGGATGAAAATAAAATGTGTGTGAGTGTGTATGTATGTGAATGTGTGTATGTATGTGTATATGTGTAAGTGCACTTGCACATGTATGACCACGTATGTTTATGCACATGGACATTCATGTGTGTTTGTATGCATGGGTATTATGTGTGTGTACGCCTGTGTCTGTGTGTGTGCATGCATGTACGTGTGTGTGCATTCTCTGTGGAGGGAGGAGACCGGAGATTATGGTCTGCAACATTCAAGGCCAGTCTGCCAAAAACTTGGTGCTAAATGTATGTCCAGGTTACAGAACCAAACGCAACTGCAGATCCAACAACATTGAGGCTCACCTTTTGGGTTTCTCCCCATCTTCTTCACCATGACTCAGTTCTCTAGGGAAAAGGTTGTTGCTACTTTCAGGAATAGTCCGGGGAGAGAGCCGAAGGTAGAGTCTGGAAATGTGCATGGAAGCACAGCCCTGATTCTATCTAATTGGTTCAAAAAAGTCTTGGACAGAATTTTGGCTTTTTTTTTTTGAGACATGATCTCACTCTGTCACTTAGCCTGGAGTGCAGTAGCATGATCATAGCTCACTGGAGCCTGGATCTCCCAGACTCAAGCAATCTTCCCACTTTAGCCCCCAGAGTAGCTGGGACTACAGGTGCACACCACCACACATGGCTGATTTTTTTTTTATTTTTTGTAGAGGTGGGGTTTCACTATGTTGCCCAGGCTGGTCTCAAACTCTTGGGCTCAAGCAATCCTCCTGCCTTGGCCTCCCAAAGTGCTGGGATTATAGGCGTGAGCCGCTGTGCCTAGCCCATATTTTTTGTAATTGGTTTTCTGAGTCTAGGAAAAAAAAAAAACAAAAAGAATGTTCTTCAGCCATTCGGGGACTTTTGGCTCCACCCCAGGCTCATAAGTGAATGCAACAACAAGGTTTAATGACTGTTGGACATTGTGTTTATCGAGAGACATGCTGCAGGGAAGCAGAAACAACAAAATTGCCTATAAAAACATCCTTTAAAAAGTTAGCAGTCTAATCCATAAAAATGAATTTTGGCGGGTGCAAATGCAGCCAGGGCCAAGGCAGGGCGTGTGGTGGATGTGGGGAGGAAATCCATTCAGGAGCGGAGGCTTGCCTGCTGCTGTCCCTGGAGTGTGCCGTCCCCTCTCCTGTTCCTGCATCTTTTTTACTCTCCTTCCTCCTCAGCAGCCAACCTCACAGGTTTGATGTGTGTCCTTTTTTCCCACCTTCCTTCTAGCTCTGAAGTGCATTTTCATTTGACATGGATGTGTATGGAGGATGTCCCCATACTCCTGATGCTTTTTCACTCAGCACTGTAACTTTAAGACCTACCCTTGTTGCTCCCTGTGCAGCTGGTTGGCTGCATTGACTTCTTCATGATATTCCTGACTGTCCCTTGCTGCATTCATTTTCCATCTCCCAATCGCCCAGTTTCCCACAGGTACAAGCAATGCTGGTGTGAACATCCTGGCTCACATATTCCTATGAACCAGGGCGGGGACTTCTCTGCTGTGTGTACCTAGAAGCAGATTCCCTGGATCATAGGGTACTTGTAGATTTAGAAGACATAGAGTTTGTATGTCTCACTTGAAGTAATTCTTTTTTTAAAAAAAATGATTTCTTTTTTAAAAAAATTGTTTTAATTTTTAAATTTTTTTATTAGGTTCTGGGGTACATATGCAGATCATGCAGGATTGTTGCATAGGTACATACATGGCAAGGTGGTTTGCTGCTTCCATCCCACCATCACCTATATCTGGTATTTCTCCCTTCGCTATCCCTCTCTAACCTCCCCACCCACTGCTGTCCCTCCCCTAGTCCTCCACAACTGACTGCAGTGTGTGATGCTCCCCCTCCCTGTGCCCACGTGTTCTCATTGTTCAACACCTGCCTATGAGTGAGAACATGCAGTGTTTGGTTTTCTGTTCTTGTGTCAGTTTGCTGAGAATGACAGTTTCCAGATTCATCCATGTCCCTATGAAGGACATGAACTCATCGTTTTTTATATCTGTGTAGTATTCCATGGTGTATAAGCGCCACAGTTTCTTTATCCAGTCTATTGTTGATGGACATTTGGGTTGGTTCTAGGTCTTTGCTATTGTAAACAGTGCCGCAATGAACATATGTGTGCATGTGTCTTTATGATAGAACAATTTATAATTCTATGGGTATATACCCAGTAATGGGATTGCTGGGTCAAATAGTGTTTCTGTTTCTAGGTCCATGAGGAATCGCCACACTGTCTTCCACAATGGTTGAACTAATTTACACTCCCACCAACAGTGTAAAAGTGTTCCCATTTCTCCATATCCTCTCCAGCATCTGTTGTCTCCAGATTTTTTAATGATCACCATTCTAACTGGTGTGAGATGGTGTCTCAGTGTGGTTTTGATTTGCATTTCTCTAATCACCAGTGATGATGAGCATTTTTTCATGTTTGTTGGCCTCATAAATGTCTTCTTTTGTAAAGTGTCTGTTCATATCCTTTGTGTACTTTTGAATGTTTTTTTTTTCTTATAAATCTATTTTAGTTCTTTGTAGATTCTGGATATTAGCCCTTTGTCAGATGGGTAGATTGCAAAATTTTTTTCCCATTCTGTTGGTTGCTGGTTCACTCTAATGATTATTTCCTTTGTTGTACAGAAGCTGTGGAGGTTAGGTCCCATTTGTCTATTTTGGCTTTTGTTGCCATTGCTTTCGGTGTTTTAGCCATGAAATCCTTGCCTATGCCTATGTCCTAAATGGTTTTGCCTAGGTTTTCTTCTAGGGTTTTTAGGGTGTTAGGTCTTATGTTTAAATCTTTATAACCACCTGAAGAATGGCAGCAAGGCCCTGTTCCTCCTGCCCAGGCCTCCTGCCTCCAGCCAGCTGTTCTCCCACAATACCATTGTTTAAAAATTGTAGTCGGGGTTTTACTGGAGACAGAGTGGGCATGAGGCTTGCAGATCGAGCCTGCAGCCAGCCATGTTCTCAAGTCAAAATAAATGAGAGAAAGAAAAGGTAGATATTAGAAGCCAGAGGCATGAAAGCCAAATGTTTATACATGCCCAGTGAGCCCATGTGAGGACAGCTGGCGGTGCAGGCTTTTGCTCTATAAGGAAGTAGCAGTTTTTTTGTGTCACATGGTGCCATGCCACAGAAGCATGGAGAAGGATCAGTTATCACCATGGCAGCCCTGCCCATCTTCACCAGCCCATGGCATGCCACTTCTGCTCCTGGTTGGGGCAAACTTCTTGCAGGTTTATTATATTTGCTGCATGTTCTTCTGCAGGTTCTGCCCAGTAAGTATAAACAGCACTGCAAAGAAGCTACAGGTTCTTTTTAAATAAAGTAGTTTAGAAACACGCCCGTGAGATTAGTCTCAACATGAGAAAAGGCAGGCAGGTGTCGCTGTAGTTTTTGCATGAGATTTGTATTTTGGGAGATTTTTATGGAAAGGCAGTGATGTTATGAGATGGAAGAGATGAGTGTTTTCAAATATAGAATTGCGTTAAGCCTGCACAGAGATTATTAAGCTTTTTCTTGCACTATAATGACAAAACATGGGTGCCTGGCACTTCTCAAAAAAAAGGGGAGAATTAGCATGAGAATATTAGGCGGGGCAGGCTACCATGCCCCAGCCGTGAGCCAGGTGGAAAGTCTGTTTCAAGCGTGCCTGTCTAGTAGCAGAGACAGGCTGCAGTCTTGTCGTGTGCCACCAGCCTCAAGAGTCCACCCAATTAGCCAGACAGTCGCTTGGCACCACAGGTCAAGTTTAGTTCCAGACAGCAGCTGTAGCCCTGGTTTGAGACAACGCAGCGCGTCTCCTGTCCCAAACTAAGTCTGACTACTGAGATTACACTATAATGACTGGCTCAAGAACCAGACTTGCATTCCTGGGATGATGCCTATTTGATCATGATGAATAAGCTTTTTGATTTGCTGTTGCATTCTGTTTGCCAGTATTTTATTGAAGATTTTTGCATTGAAGTTCATCATGGATATTGGCCTGAAGTTTTCTTTTTTAGTTGCATCTCTGCTCAGTTTTGGTATTAGGATGATGTTGGTCTCATAAAATGAGCTGGGGAGGATTCCCCTCTTTTGTATTGTTTGGAATAGTTTCAGAAGGAATGGTACCAGCTCTTCTTTGTACATCTGGTAGAATTCGGCTGTAAACCTGTCTGGACCTGGGCTTTTTTAAGTTGGTAAGCTATTGATTGCTGCCTCAACTTCAGCCCTTTTTATTGGTCTATTCAGGGATTCAACTTCTTCCTGGTTTAGTCTTTGGAGAGTGCAAGTGTTCAGGAATTTATCCATTTCGTCCAGATTTACTGGTTTGTGTGCATAGAGTTGTTTGTAGTAATCTCTGATGGTGGTTTGTATTTCTGTGGAATCGGTGGTGATGTCCCCTTTATTGCTTTTTGTTGCATCTATTTGATTCTTCTCTCTTTTCTTTTTTATTAGTCTGGCTAGTGGTCTATATATTTTGTTGATCTTTTCAAAAAACCATCTCCTGGATTTGTTGAGTTTTTGAAGGATTTTTTAAATGTCTTTATCTCCTTCAGTTCTGCTCTAATCTTAGTTATTTCTTGTCTTCTGCTAGCTTTTGAGTTTTTTTGATCTTGCTTCTCTCTCAATTTTGATGCTAGGGTGTCGATTTTAGATCTTTCCTTGCTTCTCATGTGGGCATTTATTGCTATGAATTTCCCTCGAGACACTGCTTTAAATGTGTCCCAGAGATTCTGGTATTTTGTGTCTTTGTTCTCGTTGGGTTCAAAGAACATCTTTATTTGTGCCTTCATTTCATTGTTTATCCAGTGTACATTCAGGAGACAGTTGTTCATTTTCCATGAAGTTGTGTGGTTTTGAGTTAGTTTCTTAATCCTGAGTTCTAATTTGATTGTACTGTAGTCTGAGAGACTGTTTGTTATGATTTCTGTTCTTTTGCATTTGCTGAGGAATGATTTACTCCCAATTATGTGGTCAATTTTAGAGTAAGTGTGATGTGGTGCTGAGAAGAATGTAAATTCTGTGGATTTGGGGTTGGGAGTTCTGAAAATGTCTATTAAGTTCGCTTGGTCCCAATCTGCATTGAAGTCCTGGATTTCCTTGTTGATTTTCTGTCTCATTGATCTGTGTAATATTGACAGTGCAGTGTTAAAGTCTCCCACCATTATTGTGTGGGAGTCTAAGTCTCTTTGTAGGTCATTAAGGACTTGTTTTATGTATCTAGATGCTCCTGTATTGGGTGTATATATATTTAGGATCATTAGCTCTTCCTGATGCATTGATCCTTTTACCATTATGTAATGCCCTTCTTTGTCTCTTTTGATCTTTGTTGGTTTAAAGCCCATTTTTGTCAGAGACTAGGATTGCCACCCTGCATTTTTTTGCTCTCCAATTGCTTGGTAAATCTTCTTCCATCCCTTTATTTTGAATCTATGTGTGTCTTTGCACATGAGATGGGTCTCCTGAATACTGCATACCGATGGTTCTTGGCTTTTTATCCAATTTGCCAGTCTGTGTCTTTTGATTGGGGCATTTAGTCTGTTTACATTTAAGGTTAATATTGTTACGTGTGAATTTGATCCTGCCATTTTATTACTGATTGGTTGTTTTGCCCTTTGGTTGGTGTAATTTCTTCATTGCGTTGTTGGTCTTTACCATTTGGTTCTCTTTTGCAGTGGCTGGTACTGTTTTTCCTTTCTGTGTTTAGTGCTTCCTTCAGGAGCTCTTGTAGTGCAGCTCTGATAGTGACAAAATCTCTCAGCAATTGCTTGTCGGTAAAGGATTTCATTTCTGCATCACTTATAAAGCTTAGTTTGAGTGGATATGAAATTCTGTGTTGAAAGTTATTTTCTTTAAGGATGTTGAATATTGGCTCCCACTGTCTTCTGGCTTGTAGAGTTTCTGCAGACAGATCCACTGTGAGTCTGATGTGCTTCCCTTTGTGAGTGACCCGACCTTTCTCTCTGGCTGCCCTTAGCATTTTTTCCTTTGTTTCAACCCTGGTGAACCTGACGATTATGTGCCTTGGGGTTGCTCTTCTAGAGGAGTATCATTGTGGTGTTCTCTGTATTTCCTGTATTTGAATGTTGGCCTGCCTTGCTAGGTTGGGGAAATTCTCCTGGATAATATCCTGAAGAGTGTTTTCTAGCTTGGATTCATTCTCCCTGTCATCTTCTGGTACACCGATCAGGCGTAGATTAGGTCTTTTCACATAATCCCATATTTCTTGGAGGCTTTGTTCATTTCTTTTCACTCTTTGTTCTCTTTTCTTGCCTTCTCATTTTATTTCGTTGAGTTGGTCTTCAATCTCTGATAGCCTTGCTTCTGCCTGGTCGATTCTGCTATTGAAACTTGTGTATGCTTCACAAAGTTCTTGTGCTGTGTTTTTCAGCTCCATCAAGTCGTTTATGTTCTTCTCCACGCTGGTTTTTCTAGTTAGCATTTCGTCTAACATTGTTTCAAGGTTTTTAGTTTCTTTGCATTTTAATAGAACATGTTCCTTTAACTTAGAGAAGTTTGTTATTACCCACCTTCTGAAGCCTGCTTCTGTCAATTCATCACCTGCCTGTCCTGTTTTGTTTTGTTTTTAGAGAGGGTTTATCTCGTGTGGGAGAGGCACCAGGCCCAGAGTGCCTGCCATGCCTGTCTCAGCTGGACGAGACAGGTTTCACCCAGGCCAAGAGCGCCTGTCTCTCTGTCTGACTGGGATGCCACCCACAGGCCTGCCTCCGATCCAAGCAAACCTTCTGCCTCCGCCTCCTAACAGGCATACATGCCATTTCCACCTATTTTTGTTTCAAAAATTACACAGTGCCACAAGATCCTGTCCAGCACAGCACACAGTGCGCGTGGTCTCACGCGCCTCTCCATCCAGAGACCATATTTCCGTGGTGATGCTTTCCTCATCTCTCTCTCTATTCTCTCCTCCTATAACTCTCTACCCTGCACTGTTCCTCCTTTTTTCTCCTATAACATTCTTTAGGCGTTAGGTGGAGTGGTGTTTCCTTTCTAAATTGGGTGGAAACACATTGAACACACTGCTTATAGTGAGAATGTGCTGATGTTTTAAAGCAGTTTAGTGTCATATAAATTAGCAAGTCCAGAGCCATTCCAGGTCTTTACACAGCAAGGGATACTACAATTTATTTTTTTGGATGGTTGCATAATATTCTTATGGTGTGTGCAATATGAGTCATGCCAGATTCCTCATGTCCAAAGCCCCATTTCTCTCTCAATGCTGAAGGTATACCTGAGCTGGTTCTCATGTCCTCTGAAGGTGTTAACGCCAAAGTTGCATGGGAATGTCCACAGTCTGCATGTCTGAAATGTCCAGAACAGCCTGCACAAAAGTCCTTTTCTCAGACACTGAACCACAACTGCTGATAACTGTTCAGTCTTCTCTCAACTGATAAAAAAATGATGGGATTTGAGAATGAGTTTTTAAAGCCCTGTTGGGCTTTGTGTGTGGGTGGGAGTGGGAGGTAGAGGGTGGGGATGGGGGATCTGCCTGCTATTTAAGCAGCCAGCCTGTTTCTTACTGGGGGGCGGGAAGCCTGCCTGCAGGCGGCTGTGCCGCCACGCTTCCCGCCTGTGTATCTAGCACAGACAGCCTCAGCGCGCGCTGTAAAGTTGCCAAAGCACGGTTTCTGCCTTAGCTCAGGTAGAAGTTACAGAAGTTTAAAAGTTTAGTGAAGACTCTCTCATAGGGAAGCTGTGGTAGTGCGTTAAAAGTTTTTGTGAGCCTAACTGACAGTTTTAGTATGTATACTTCTAAAGTCAAAAGGCAGTTAAAGACATTGACAAAAGAAAGTTTTCCTGTTTCCTTGTTTCTGGGTTCTTGCAGTTTTGTTTTGTTATATTTGTTGTTCTAAATTTCCAGAATGGCAAAGGCTGTTCTCAAAGTGTTTTTTTTTTGGATACAGTGGAAGTTTGCTTCTGCTTTTGTGTCTTTTTTTATGGAAGTTGTTTTTTTAGAAGCTATGTTTGAGTTTGTTTTACATTTGGAGCATTTTTGTGTTTAAAAAGTAGCTTTTTTGTTTTTTTTTTCTTTGAGAAGTTTCTCTTCTATGTTTGTGTTTTCTGGAGCCAGTTTCTTGAGTTAAAAGTATATAAGTGCTTTCTGCAGAAGTGCAGCTTTCTTCAGTTGTTTTCTTTCTAGTTTTTTTCTTTTTCTATTTCTTTTCACATTCTAAGTTTTTGGAAGTTTTTAAAAGCTTCTTAGCTACTGGTTTTTAAATTACAGCTGAGTTTTTTGTTTTATTTATGCCAGTGGCTTTCTGAAGCTAAAGGACATTCTATAGAGTTAAATATTACAGCCTTTGAAGAAGTTGGAACACAGAGACATATATTTGGGTGGGGGTGGCATGGAAATTATAGCATATTTTTGCCTTTGAACACCAGTGCACACCCACTTCTGAAAACATATTTGTTGTTGGGGCAGCCTTAGAATTTTAAGTCCCAGCATGTCCTTTTCCTGTGAATGAAGCCCATCCTCCACTTTTCCTTTGCTTTCTTCTATTTTCTTGAGTAGTATTAAACTTTCAAGTTTTGTTCAGGGATAGAAATTAGAGCAGCGAGGAATCTGAAAGAAAGGGTGCCTAAGGCTGAAGATCTTATTGTGACAATTCCTGCTGAATGGATTCAATGACAGAATCACTGTTCTGCTTATCATCTGTTGTTTTAGTTTGTTGCAATAAAATAAATATTTGCACGGAGGGTAAAAAGTGGCTTGATTTCCCTGGTATTTTTTTCTTTAATATCTCTTTCTCTCCCAGCCCCATCGGTTGAAGTCTTGGTTGGGGTGCCCCCCTGACTTTCATTCTTCTGCATCTCAAGTCCCAAATTTGAAGCCTGATGGTCTGTATGAGTTTGGGTTCTCCAGAGAAACAGAATCAATAAGGGGAGAGGGAGGAAAGAGACAGAGAGAGAGAGAGAGAGGAGAGAGAATTGATGTATGCAATTGTGCGGCTATCAAGTTTGAAGTTTCCAGGGCAGGCCTGCAGGCTTGCGTCCAAAGGCAGTCCAGAGGGGAGAATTTCTTTCTTTCTGCAGAAACTTCAGTCTTTTCTCTTAAGGCCATCAACTGATAAGACAAGGCCCACCCACAGTGTGATGGGGAATCCGCTTTACTCAAAGCCCATTGATTCAAATGTTAATCTCATCCAAATACACCCTCCCAATAACATCTAGACTGATGTTTGACCAATCAGCTGGATACCATGGCCTAGCCAAGTTGACACATAAACTTAACCATCATGGGATCAGTCCCACCTACTTCATGCCTATCTTTGGACCAGTGTGCTAGCCTTCTGCCTGTCAAGGTGAGTTATGGGAGAAAAATTAGGACCCCATGTAAATGCAGTCTTTCTTTTAAATCATAAATACCACTGACATTCTTACTCATCCAACTGGGACATTTTTGCCATTCAGTTTGTGAAGCAAATATAATGATGTGTATTTTCAGCGCACACTTCCACTGTTTGGCAGATGGCACATCTGAAACACGGTAGATGGGTGTAGGAAATTATTTCACTCCCGAGTGCCATATGGTGACATATTTCTTTTGTGATACTAGAATATAAATGTGTTAAATGTTTTTTTTTTTTTTTTTGTGTGTGTGTAGGCATATGTGTAACATCTGGAGTCTCAAAAATATCAAGGAACTAGATGTATATTCATATGATCACATGTGTAAGTGCACATATACTATGCACCCCTTTAACATAGGAACAGCTTACATTTTTATGCTTTGGTTTTATTGAAGGATCTGTGAATGAATAAAACCGTAAGAAAACATATGGAAGAACAGTCAAATAGGTTGTAAATATACTCAACACTGTTTTAACAGCATCACAGAGTGAGCATGGAGGGAATGGTATTTTACTGATTATTTAGAGTCTAAACCAGGCCTTGTGCAAAGCATTTCTCATTATAATCTTATCTGATCTCGTGAAGAAGCATTTTCCTTAAACTGGGGAATCTTAGCAAATGAAGTCCACCACCAGGATTTGAAATAAAGTTTACCTTAATCTAAATGCACGTTTTTCTTTCTCTTTTTTAAAATTTTTTACCCCCAATCACACCATAGCCACATCTCTGGCCAAACAATAAATACTTTCCGTATGCTCAGTAGTTAATTACTCATAAGGTTTTAGGGTGATGGTGGGCCGTGTACAGAGTTACTTTGAAAGTCTTCCAGGCAAATCATGCTTTGTGACTTAGAATTTGGGGACACGACTGATCCTGAACTGAGATGGACAGGAAGTCATTTCTCCCTCCTCCCTCCTTCCTGCTTCAGCACACCCCTCTTCCCGCTCAAGCGATTCTGGAGACACTTCAAGCCCACCTTGCCAGATGCCTTTGTTTTAGAAAAGTCATTTCAAGTGCCCAGAAAAGAATGGATTGGAGGGGGATCAAGTTGGGAGACTGAACATATAACACAGGCGGGATGTGATGGAGATGGGAGTGGATGCAAAGCTATCCGGGGAGTATAATACACAAGATGTGGGGTTGGGTGGGTGGCCTGGCAAAGCTGCGGAAGCGAGGTCAAAGATGACTCCTGGGTTTCTGGTTTTGGCCCTGGGGTAGTTGGAGACAAGTTTGGTAGGACAGATAGTTCACTTTGAGTCTGTGGAGTTGGAGGTGCCTGTGGCCACCTGGGTGCTTATGTGGCCTCCAGGAGGGGAGCTGGCCTGGAGATGGAGCTCCAGGAGCCACAGTGACTGGCATAGTGCCAGGTTTCTAACAGGTGTGCAATAAATACTTGTGAAATGCATGGGATGTAGGGGGCGTTGAGCCAGGCTTGTAGGCTGGGTTTGAATAGGGAGCTGACAGGTCTGCCTCTGAAGGCTGTTTCTGTCCGTGTAGTAGCAGGGATTGTTATGTATTGGTGGGGGAGGAGTGGGTGGCGATGTCTCAGGATTGAGCTGAGAGGAGCACTTCCAAGCTGGACAGCTATTTGAAGGAAGTGGGTCAACTAGAGAATGAGAAAGGGACCCCTGGGTTGTGTGAAAGGCCTGGTTGAGGTTGGATACTGGAAATCATCAAGCATCAAACATCATCAAACATGGTGGTTCCAGAGTTGTCAGCAGGTGTGGGCCTCTGTCCACACAGCGGCAGTTGGATTGAAGTTGGGGTTTCCTTGCGTACTTGCCATAAAAGCGAGGCAAGAAATACAAAAATTAGCCGGGCATAGTGGTGCGCGCCTGCAGTCCCAGCTACTCGGAGGCCTGAGGCAGAAGAATTGCTTGAACATGCAAGGGGGAGGTTGCAGTGAGCCGAGATCGCGCCACTGCACTCCAGTGTCGCCTGGGCGACAGAGCGAGACTCCATTTCGGTGGGGGGGTGGGGAGTGAGGCAAGAAACTTGATGTGAAGGACGGGAATGGGGCTGGCGGGATAGACTGGGAGGTCCCGTAACACCGGCGGAGAAGGGCCTGCTGCAGTTGAAGTTGAGCTCTCCGTGAGCAGAAGAGAAAAGCGAAGTGGGTGCAACCAAGTGGCTAAGGGGGCAGGAGAGAGGCTTCCGGTAAGAGTCGAAGTGTGAATTTTAATTTCGGTGGTTCCAGGTATGGCAAGATCCAAGGTGTAGCCAGGGGAAAGAGTTGCCAAGGTGGGATGGAGAGGAGGTCGCTGGAGGTGAGCAGCCCCGGACCTGCGGTGGAGAAGTGGGCTTAGTGGTCCCCAGATAAGCCGTGTTCCAAGGGGAGGCCGGCGGTGGGCAAAGGACTAGCAGAGGGTTCAGTTCGAAGCTCCCACTAGGGGGCGCGAGAGAGCAGCAAGTCGTCACAAGGCCGGGCTGGGTAAGGGCGGGGGCCGGGCCTTCCTGGGGGTTCCCTGGAAGCGGACCTCGAGACAAGGCCCTGAGTGCAAGCGATTTATTTGGGGGATGGTTTCAGGAGGCACAGAGCGGGAGCAGGGCGGGAGCAGGGCGGTCAGGGAAGGGAGAGAAGGGAGGAAGGGCAGCGAAGAACACACGGATGGAGGGGCTGCCCCCGGGCCTGTGCGCAGCGCCTCAGCCCTGGCTCCACGAGGCAGGAGGAGCTCCCGAGGCCTCTGTCACCTGATGGCTGCGGTGAGCCCGGGGCAGGCGCCGTCCTCCCAGAGCTCCATCCGGGAAAGGGCCACAGTGGCTGAGGGCGTCGGGGTGGCACTCCCGTGTCTTAGTCTGTTTTGGCTGTTATGGACGAGGTGCGTAGACGAGGTGGCTTAGCAACAACAGAGCGTTATTTCTCATCGTTTTGGAGGCTGGAAAGTCCAAGATCGAGGTGCTGGCAGATTAGGCATCTGGTGGCGCCTTCTCTTCCCTCACGTGGTGGAAAGGGCGAGGGAGCCGGCTGGGCCTCCCCAGTCATAGGCTCTGACCTCAGGACGGATCCGCCTTCCAAAGGCCCTGGCTCGCCTGGGTGATTCGGTGCCCCTATGCCGATGCCGGAGACACACTCAGGCCGCAGCTGCCAGGCTTTCCCGCTGGGGGGAGACGGCTGTGGGAGGGGGCAGGAGCGATGTCACGGGAGCCGCAGGACCCGCGCGGGATGCTGTGGATGCTGCTCTCATCTCCCCGCCCCGCCCCGAGACAGATGAGGCCCGCGGGGACCCGCAGCCGGCCTCAGAGGGGGCCGGGAGCAGGAAGGGGCTGCGGATGGAGAGCAGAGTGACGGCCTAGAAAGGAGGTTCCCGGGGGCTCCGGGGAGGCGGAGGAGGGGGCGCGGTGTGTTGAGACGCGAGGAGAAGCTCAGAGCCCCACGGGTATGCAGGTGCCTGCAGAGGGGCCTGTCTGGCCTGCACCCCAGGAGGACAGGGCCATGGCGTGGTGTGGGTTCGGCTGGCTGCACAGCTTCTCGCAGTTTGTCGCCAGAGTCCTTGGGAGTAGAGTGACCTTTCGGATGGCACCATCTCCAGAGTGTTTCCGAGTGTAACTCTGAGGATGGGTTTCGGATTCTCACGGTGTGTTGGAAACAGCAGTGCCCAGGCTGCTGGAGGGGAGCTAGTGTCCCTGGCAGGTCCTGGCTGTGTCTAGAGTTTTGCGAGTCCTGGAGAGGAGGCTTTGGTTTGAGGCCCCGGGGCTGGCATGCCCCAGGGGAATGACCAGAGCCAGTTCTCTGTGTTCTGAGGCTGTTTCTTCAGGTTCCTGTCAGGGAGTGTAGCCTCAAATGTGCTGCCTGGCTTTCACCCAGCGCTGGGCTAGGATGGATAAGAAGGACTTCTTTACTTTTTGCCACTTTCATGTTTTAAAAATTGACACAATCCTTTTTTGGAATGGAGGATTATACACCACCTATTATACAAACAGATTTAGGCAGAGCTGCTGGAAGAAAGGATCCTGAATGTTAGACTCACCGTCACCTTCCCAAGTGGCCAAATGGAACCCAGTTTGAAAACCACCATTCCCGATAGATTAAATCTACCCCAAATTGGGGCCATCATCAGACAGCCATGTACAGAGACACTCTTGCTTTGGCTTCTGGAGAGCCCTGCGTGCAGCGTTGCGTTTTGGTCTGAGTTTGCTGAGGACTGGCCATGGGCAGCGTCATGTGGAGTGTGCGTTGTGTTCAGTGGGCCTGTGTGTCATGAAGACACTGTGTACTGTTCACATAGAGACCCTTTGATGGGACACCACAAGAGAAATGCCTTGTAGGAGCCTCTGGCAGAAGAAAATGTTTTTCTTCTGAGCTACTAGATTAAAAAAAATTTGTGGTTCCCCAGAATCCTTGTAACAGCATTTGTCTGCTTGCAAAGCTCAGCTCCAGGTTCATGGGCCACCCAACTTCAGCCTTTGTGAACACAGTTTTGGGAACTGATGCTACCCTGGACTTCACTGAACGATCCTACTTCATTTTCTCTTTACTCTTCTTTATTTAATAGTTTTATTGAATTATTTATGTAAATCACACCTCATTATGCTTAGAAAAATGAAAGAAAGATTGTCTTTGGAACTGTAGTGAACTTGGACAATCTGAAGCCGGTTAAACTTGGATTCCCAAGGGGCAGCCTCTGAGACAAGGATTTGAATGCAGTCATTTATTTGGGAAGGGGTCCCAGAGGGTGTGAGCAGGGGAGTGGGGGAAGTGGGGCAGGGAAGGGGGAGGAACCTCGGCAGTGGTGAAGTGCTTACCATTCTGAGCAGCTGGGATCTGTCCTGCGGGGACCTCTGGGAGAGTGGGCAGAACACTCCTCAGAGTGGTTTCATGGAAGAGCATGGAATCGGGGTATTTCTCCACCAGCTCCCATTATTCATGGGTTAAGCTCTGCTCCTGGGCATGTCAATTGCTTGGCACTTCTGGCCAGCCCTGCATGTGGGCCACACATGCTGCTGGGGCCAAAGAAGGCCTTCTAGCCAAAAGACACATGTGTTTGCAATAGGAAGTGGCAGCTAGTACAGGAAGGTGAGAGCTAAGGGTGTACAAATAGCGCACCCATAGTGTGGACTGCAAGGGTCTTCTGGAAGAGCTGACATGGAAACGCCCTCATTACCTAGTGCCTGCTGATGGTTCCTTCTGAGACCCCTAATGCAGTGTTTGTAATGGAGACTGAAAGAACTTGAGGAGTTCAAGCGAAAACGATCGTCATCTCTGCTCTTTTGTCGTAACATCTCCATGTGAATGTCATGTCACCGGTGCCATTGTTTATACACAAATCCCCACTGATCTCCCAGCGGCTCTCATGGTGCAAGGTTAGCAGGAAGTCCAGTCGTTTCCCTGAGTCATCCTTCACAGATCTGGAGGCTGATTTTGTGTTTATATAAATTGGTCCTGGCTGTTCTCCCTCCCTCTGAGGAAGCAGGAGCTCAGTTACACCTGGGGGTCAGTCTGGGACGTTTTTCCTCAGAGCAAGTTGCACAGGACATTAAGGGAAGCTGCTGCTTGTCACCTGCCAACCTGAGGTTGGTGAGCTTGTGGGTCTGGGTCTGCTGCTCCCCATATGCCCCTCACAGCCAGGGTTTACACGTACATCTTACATCCTCACAGCTCAACGGAGATCAGGCCATAACCCTTGATGAGTCTTTACTGAAGGTTCTGGAGTGAACAAGTAGCAGTATGAAAACTCACTAACTCCTGCTACTGGAAGTGTCTGTGTACAGCGCTCCTGACAGTTCCTGCCTGCCCGTCTCCCCCAAACAGCTCTACCTTTTGAAAGTCCAGACCCTGGACATCCATCTTTTCCTACTCCTCAGAATTGTCTATATCCATCTTTTACTGATGCGGAAAGGAAAGAAAAGGCAGATAAACAGTGATGCTCCACAGAGCCTTGGAGAATTAAAAAGCAGCAGACTGGGCTGAGAGCCCAGGATCAGAAAGAATCTCACCGCACCCTCACCTTTAACCCAGGCATCTACTCCCCTCCATCAACTCCAATACCTGGAGTGTCTCATTGGTGTAGAGAAAACACGTCAGTCAGGTATAAGCAGGTCCTGGAGCTCTGACTAGCTCATTTGCTATTTTGGAGCAAAACAAGCTTTGTGCACTTTATAGAAACAAGTGGGATGGAGAGTATAGAAGGACAGGGTGTTTTTTTCCCCATATTTATAATTTTAATTTCTAATTACTCATGTTAAGTTGCTAAGTGGAAGAAATGACACTAGCTATATCAATTAGAGTTTTACTTTATTATTTTGAATGTTTTTAACTTTTGCATAGCAATAACCTAACAAGCATTTGTCATTTGTTGTTTTAAAAATAGTAACTTTTCATGGGGGTGTAATTTATAATGTGGTGCACATATATTAAGTGTGCATTTCCATCAGCTTGACAAATGCAGGCAGCTGTGTAGCCTACACCCCTATCCAGATACGGAACATCCCATATTCATAAAACCGTGTAGCCTACACCCCTATCCAGATACGGAACAGTCCCATATTCATAGAAACTGTGTAGGCTACACCCCTATCCAGATACACAACAATCCCGTATTTCTAGAAAGTTCCATGTGCCCGAGACACCACCACTCTTTCGGTGTCTATACCAGACATTAGTCTTGCCTATTCTAGAGCTTCATGGAAGCTCTAAACATGGAAGCATAAATGTGTGTTCCGTTGTTTCTTTTTGTCAGTGTTATTGCTCTGAGATCATTCGCATTGCCGAGTGTACATTATTTCACCCTTTTTATTGTTGAGTGATAGTATATTATGTAAGCGTGCCATGGTTTGTTTGTCCATTCTCCTGTTGATAGGCATTTGAGCTGTTCCAAGTCTTGGTGATGGACGGCATGGACATTTGTAAACCATGAAAACAAAACTTGATTCATCCTACTCTCCACCTTGTTTCCTGCCTCCAATTGATGGACAAGTCCTGTCATTCTTCTGCTACTTTTTCTCAGATTTGCTTCCTGGATCTTTACTTTATTGCCAGCACTCTAGACAGGGCCCAAATCATCTCTTGATTACTCTACGGCGTCAACACTGGGCACCCTGTGGGATTCATGTTCCTCTTTAATCCACTGTCCACCTGGCAACCAGAGTGAGCTTCTAAAAACACAAATTAGGTCAAGTCACTCTGTTACGAACTGTTTCCCTTCAAGTAAAATCCCAACTCCTTGCCTCTAATGCCCCAGATATTCAGTCCCCTGCCTTCCCCTCCAGCCTCATCTCATTCCCTTTCCTGCTTTTTTTCACTGCCCTTCAACTGCACTAGTCTTCTTTCGGCCACTCAAGTACACCCAGTTCATTACCAGCACTTGTGCTGTTCTCTGGTCTGAAATGCTGTTCCTTTCATTCTTCCCTAAACTGGCTCTTCCTCGGTCTTCGTGTCTCCATATTGGAATGGCATTCTCTGAACCCTCCTTCCAAAGGGGACCTCCCACCCTATGTTTTCTCTGTCACTGTGCTCTGGTGAGAGTGACTCCTGCTCCTCAGCACTTAGCACAATTTGAAGCTCAATATTTATTTGTCTACTGGTCTGTTGTCTTCTCTCTCAGGAGCCCATTGCCTCTGTTAGGGTTGAGAACCGGCCTGTTTTATCATTAGCATTATCCCATGGATGCAGCATGCAGTGGGTGCTCATAAGTATTTGTTGAATGAATCCCTGGGTTTTATGTAAAATGTTATCATACAAAATTCTAATTTACTAAAATTCCTTTTGCTAAACAGGGCTGGGAATGACCCACAGTTACAATCCAGTAGCTAAAATCCTTCCCAGCAAGAGGTGTTGACAAAGGACTTTGGACTAGGGAGGGCAAATGGAAAAGGATGACTTCCTGAGATACTGATTTGTGTTGTTATTTTTCCTGATTCACAAAGGAAGCCAGACTTTTTCTCACCTGCTTCAGCACAAAGTGCATCTTTCTTGCACACTTGAGTTTGTGGATGAAGATTCATACCCAGCACCCATACTTCATCCTGAAAGGTGGATAAGTTAAATCAAATGTAATTTCTGCTTACTAAACACCATCGTCAAATCTTGAAACAGCTCACTGGATTTATGAGTATTATTTTAATTTATTCTGTGCATTTTAACTACTAAAAGTTAACAGTTCTGTATTCATTTATGAATGTAAGTTTGCCTCATCATATTTTTAAAGTTTTAATTTCTGTTAGTGACACCACAAAACCAGCCACTGATATTTAATTCATTCTATATTTGTTGTGGGGCATAAGTGATGCTTTTAGAGTCATTAGTGAACTCACAAATAGAGGCCTGGCAATGTGCAGGTGGGGTAGCAAATGATAAGTCATTAGCCACTGTCTGCAGGGAGGAAATTATTCCTAGGGCTGAAGATAAGCTATTTTGGGAGCAATGTTAAATCTTCAGTTAACAGGAAAGCATTTCATAATTTGTAATTCACATGTGGCATAATTTACATGATTTGTAAATTACGAAATTGTTCCCTAGTGTACATGTATTTATGTATCTATTCATGGTATAATCTTACCTAATTCCACAACATTTAAAAATTATAGCTTCATGTTTGAGAAGGCCTGTCTTTTTTTCCACCAGAATTCAAATTACTCATTGCTAGGATTTCTGTAGCAGTAGAAGAATGCATTTTAACACCCTCATTCTCTCTCTCTTTTTCGTTATTATACTTTAAGTTCTGGGGTACATGTGTGGAACGTGCAGGTTTGCTACATAGGTACATATGTGCCATGGTGGTTTGCTAAACCCAGCAACCTGTCATGTGGGTTTTAAGCCCTGCCTGCGTTAGATATTTATCCTAATGCTCTCCTCCTTTCCCTGACAGGCCCCGGTGTGTGTTTCCCTCTCTGTGTCTACCAACACCCTCATTCTCTAGTGGCTCAGAATATGATGTTGACAAAACGAGATTCAAACCCTGTCTCTGAATCCAGTCCAGTGGTTCTACAAACCTAAGTTGAGAATGGAAGAAGAAACATTAGAGGACAAAGAGGAAAACAGAGAAGGAAGATGGAGAAATTGTGGCGTGAATAGAAACCTGTCAGAGAACAAACTGAAGGGTCCCTTTCTTTCATACCTGGTGACTGCCCACTGCTCTCTGATGGGTAGCCAGATGCATATGAAAACAGGAAACTATGAATAAACAGTAGCTTTTTGCTCTTACTGCATTTTTCCAGAGTGTTTTAGAAAATTAGAAATTAGCCATGGGCTTTCTCATCAAAGGGTAGAATGTTTTTGAAGAAAACGGAGGATTTAAATAATTTTTTGTTTGCTTATAATATTAACATCATTAATAGTCTGATATTTGTAAATATATGTGTTTTATGAGTGTCAAAGGCACTAATATGTTAATATTACTAATACATTAGTATAAAATATTAAATATATTATACCAATACACTATAATATGTCTATTATACATACCAGCATGTTAGTTATATTAATATATTACTAATGTATTAAAAAGTAAAAAAAAGATGTGAAACTAGACAGGATCTGCTGTGTCCTTGTGGTGTTCTGCTGGAGGCCTTCACCTCAACAGTGAGTTAAGCCTACAAAAGGAGGATGAATTTCTGCATTAGCCACTTTAAAATTTGTTTGTCGTTACTCAGTATATGACAGAGGAAAACCTCAAAATCCCTCTTCACTTCTCTTCCAACTCTGTCTTTTCCCAGTGTGAATAAAATCTAACCATATGTATGGTTCAAGGGTCTCTTTTCTTTTCAATACAGCAATGTGTTTTGAGTCCTCTAGTTCTGACTCATGAGTCTTAGAACTCTTCCCCACCTCATTCATTAGAGAGGCAGAGGATTGTAGTTGTGAAAAGTTTGTACATTGGAGTCTGACTTTGAGTCCCAGTTTTCCCATGGACTGGTTATATGACCTTTGGAAAATAACTTAACCTCCCATGCCTCAGGTGCCTCATCTGTGAAATGGGGATAATAATAATACCTACTTCAAATAAACAATGCAAGGAATTCCCTACGACAAATGCCTGGCACGTCGTAAGTTCTACCCAAGTGCTTATTATTATAACAAATGTATAAACATTTAACAACTCCCTTAAATTGTTTTTTATTACTTACTATTTTGAACAGTGCTGCAATGAAAATCCCTGTGATACGGTTTGGCTGTGTCCCCACCCAAGTCTTATCTTGAGTTGTAACTCCCCACAGTTACCATGTATGGTGCGAGAAATCCGGTGGGAGGTGATAGAATTATGGGCGCGAGTCTTTCCTATACTTTTCTCCTGATAGTGAATGAGTCTCATGAGATCTGATGGCTTTAAAAAAGGAGGTTTCTCTGAACAAGCTGTCTCTTTGCCTGCTGCCAGCCATGTAAGATGTGACTTTCTCCTCCTGGCCTTCTGCCATGATTGTGAGGCCTCCCCAGCCATGTGGAACTGTAAGTCTAATAAACCTCTTTCTTTTGTCAGATGCCCAGTCTTGGGTATATCTTTATCAGTAGTGTGAAAATGGACTAATATACTTCATATGTATAATTTTGTATATATGTTAATCTTTTTCTAGGACAAATTTCTAGAAGTAAAATTTCAGAAGCAAAAAACTTAGCCTTTGGTAGCTACAACTACATTGCCTTCTAAAGGTTATTATTTGTAATTCTACCAGCGGTGTAAGGGAGCACATGTTATCTGGATCCTCTCTGGTTTTTAAAAAGCTATTCTTTTTCTATCTGGTGGACAGGAAATGGCATCTCACCCTCACTTTGATTTGATGGATTAACATTTTCATCATCAAGGCAGGTGAAGACAAGGTGGGCTTTGATCAAGTTTTCCAATAGCAATCTGGGTAGCTGGTTCAAAGTCTCAGCATGCTGGCTAATGCAGAATGTAATAAAATGGCATTTAGAGGGGGATCAGCACAATGTCTCATAAAGTAGGTTCCAATGCTAAGCAGGCCAAGTTCGAGAAGGGGTGGTGGCCTAACGACAGTGTGCGTGGAACTGACTTGGGGGTTCCAAGTACAGCAAGAGTGGGATTGGGTTCCTAAATTAGCTCACATAAGCGTATGCTGCCCAGGACAAGGGAAATCTGGGGTCACACTGTGAGTTTTGAGGAAAGGTCAGCTCTCTCTTGCTGAGGGTCTGAAGCAAGGCTAGACATAGTTTTGGACATATTATAGGGACATTTTGGACCTATCTTCTGTTCTAATGAACATCTAGATTCTAGAATAGTGGGTGATTACTTGAATGACAAACTTAGAAATTCTGTGGTTGTTAAAGTTCTCCATGGTTAAGGAGGAGGAAAAAGCACCAAGGCCGATGGGTGCTTCCTGGAGCAAACAACAATATTTTTCACTGTAGGAGAATAATAATTTTTTAAAAAGTAGTTACAATAAATAATCATATAATCATTATAAGAAACAACACGTAGAATAGTTCCATCACGTCCCTAAATTTCCTTGCTTCCCATTATAGACAATCTGTTCCCCCAGTTCCAATCGCTGTCAACCACTGATGTGTTTTCTGTTCCTTTCATATTTCCCAAAGTGGAAAAATAAATGGAACAATACAATATCCTGTATGGTCTGCTACTTTTTTCACTCAGCACCGGATACTTGCTGACCATGTGGCTATGTATCAGTAGTTCATTGTCTTGTATTGCAGAGTAATATCCTATTGGACAGAGTACCACACAGTTCATGTATCCATTCATCCCTTGAAGAACATGTGGGCTGTTTCAAATTTTGGTGATTATAAATAAAGCTGCTATAAACATTTGCTTATAGGTTTATTTGTGTGTGTGTGTGTGAATATAAGTTTTCATTTCACTAGGGCAACTACTCAGGAGTGGGTTGCATGGTAAATATATGTTTAAAAAAGTAATCATGTTTTTAAAGCACCACAATTTCATTCCTGCACACTCTGTGATTTTGCATCAGAAGTAGGCACTGGGTCTCATTTTTCACATATAGGAGTTTACTTTGCTTTCGCACAGCAGGTAGTGAGGGGACTGTGAAGGTCACAGAGTTTTTTGAGGTTTTTAAATACAAAGTTGTTCTATAAATACAGGTAGCAAGCATGCAGAAATTTCCTTAGTAATATTTTTGCTGAGGAATAACAAGAGAGTAAGCAAATTTATCTTTTAAGAAATTACCAGGAAAGATTGATGGTCAATTGCAAAACTTTCATGTAGGAAGAATTTTATTGTTCTTCCATGCTTAGCATTCCTTCTGTTATGTGGAATAGTCCTGGAGTAACTTCACACACAGAAAGTACCATGTTTTCAACAGATCCAATTCATTGTAGTAGCTTCTGCCAGCAATAGAAACTTGCAGAATGTACAAGGAATTCAAACATGTCAACAGAAAAAAAAAAGTCCACCAAGTTTTCTTAAAAGACTACAAATAGAACTGCCATATTTCTGGGCATTTATCCAAAGAAAAGGAAATCATTATATCAAAGAGACACCTGCAAACCCCATGTATATTGCAGCATTATTCACAATAGCTAAGATATGTAATCAACCTAGGTGCCCAAAAACGAATGAACGGATAAAGAAAATGTGGTATATATGCACCCTATGGAATACTATTCAGCTTTAAAAGAGAGAAAAAAAAAAAAGAAACCCTGTCATTTGAGGTATCATGGATAGAACTGAAGTTTATGTTAAGTGAAATAAACCAGGAACAGTTAAACACTGCATGTTCTCACTTACATGTGGAAGCTAAGACAAGCTGATTTTATAGAAGTAAAAGTAGAACAGAGGACGCTAGAGACTGGGAAGGGGGAGAGGGAAGGGGAAAGGTAAGAAAAGATATGTTAAATAATACAAAGTTACAGCTAGATAGGAGGAATCCTTTCTAGTGTTGGAAAGCTGTAGGATGTCTGTAGTTAACAATAATGTATTAGGCAGTTTAAAATAGCTGTAAGGAGGATACTGAATGTTCACAAGCAAATAAATAATAGATGTTTGAGATTATGGATATGCTGATTACCCCTATCTGATCACTATGCATTGTACGTACTGAAACATCACTATGGACCCCACAAATATGGACAGTTTCTATTTGTCCATTTAAAAAACTTGCACCAAGAGCCACTAAATAAACAGAATTGTGTGGCAACATTCTGTGGACCCCACTGTTGAGAGTAAACACTATTGGATATGATATCATGTTCCATTAGTTCACTTCAGATCATCAGATGAGAGGGCCATGAGCTTCTTCTGTTCTCATAATTATGTAGATTTATTGTTTTGAAACAAAATCAACTTCTCTCTAGAATAAGCAAGGACATTGGGGCAACCAAGTATTCTCAGAGAGGGAGTGTTTTTAATTTTTTCAGGAATCTTAGGAAAATCAAATATCAAATAATAATATACAGGAATGTAGAGTTCAATGACCAAAAGGAAATCTCTTGACTATATGAATAGTTTCATAATATCACAGCATTGGTTTAATATCAAAAACTTTTATTTGGAAAGAAACTTACATTTGGATTTAAAGAACAGTGATTCAAGTAAAATCTGTCAAATTAGCTATCCACTGTGATAGCTTTGGGTTAAGAATGATTAGAGCACAAAAAGAGTGTGCCGTATCTCAAAGAACAATATGGAGTGAAATAATGAAAAGTATCATAATTGCCAGACCAAGCCAGCCTATTCAAAATAACAACATTATGAAGCCCTCAGTTGTGGATTGGTCTTAAGTAGCCTTCGAACAAACCCTTGAGAAAGTCTGAGAACTGAATGTTTCAATTCAGTTCTCTACCTTGTTCAGTAATTTTATTGCCGCTATTAAATTTTAATAACCAATAATTTGTGACATTTAATTTTAATTTTTATTATATATTTTTTCAGTTCTGGATATTTCAAACATTTAATTTTTAGCAGTAACAGAGAAAAATAATACAGAGGCACTAGAAACCTAATTGATTTTGAAACTTGAGCAATTGCTGAGAAATGTTCACATGGTGAAATAAAATGCTTTGTATTGCCAGCTTTTATTTAGGAATGAGAACTTCTTAATTCTGGGCCTTTGGCCAATATCCAAAGTCAAATGGTAGAGACATATGAAAAATGGTTAGTAATTAATCATGCCTCACCGGCATGCCAGGAAAGTAAACTCACCAGGAGCCTCTCTCAGTGCCTTATCGAGTTACTAAAACTTGACTTGCTTTCTTGGGTTAGTAAAGTGATACACTGTTGATTCGGGAAATTTGTAACTTAAGATGATTTCTCTGCATAGTATTCAGCAAACCATAAGATGGCTTTTTGATAATTTTGAGTTTCATCAAAATACAGATTATTATCCTGCATGAGTCCACTGTAATCTTAGCACAGAGTCTGCAAAGCGGTGGCTCCAGGGGCTGGTTTCTCAGAAATGTGGGGGCATTCAGGATCACCTAACAGACGAACGAGTTCTCGATGACTCCATCTGCGTCAACAAGCGGTTTATGACTGCTCCTTTAAAACAGAAACAAACAAGACTGTAGTTTTGAAAAGTAAACATGGTGTTTTTTTTTGTTTTGTTTTGTTGTTGTTTTGTTTTTTTTTTTTTACTTAGGCTTGTATACTTTCCTGTTCTGTAACAGATATCTTTTAGGACCCAGGAAATTATTGTATACCTTGGGAACCTGAGAAAGACCGTGTACCTGGCCAAGACTGATGATCAACCAAGTGGGATGCTTATTTCCTCTCTTTAGTTAGAAGTTTCAGGATCAAAGTGAGCCTTTGAGTTATTGGTCATTTTCTCCCTAAAAATTCTTGTTACACACACACAATTTGTATAGTGGCTTCTTCAGGAGCCTATGGCAATCCGTCCTGGCTGTGAAAACAGATGGTGTCACGCAGTGTGGTCCCAAACCAGCAGCATCAGCATTCTCTAGATATTTGTTAGAAATGCAAAGCAGCAGCCGGGCGCGGCGGCTCACGCCTGTAATCTCAGCACTTTGGGAGGCCGAGGCGGGTGGATCACGAGAGCTCGAGACCATCCTGGTCAACATGGTGAAACCCTGTCTCTACTAAAAATACAAAAATTAGCTGGGCATGGTGGTGCACGCCTGTAGTCCCAGCTACTCGGGAGGCTGAGGCAGGAGAATTGCTTGAACCCAGGAGGCAGAGGTTGCGGTGAGCCGAGATGGCGCCATTGCACTCCAGCCTGGGTAATAAGAGGGAAACTCCGTCCCCCCCCCCCACAAAAAAAAGAAAGAAAAAAAGAAAAGAAAAAGAAATGCAAAGTGGCAGCCCCCAAGTAGACCTAATCAATTGGAAACTCTGGGGATGGGCCTAGCAATCTACCTTTTCACATGCTGAGGATTCTGAGACATACTCAGGGATGAAAACGATTGATCTGTATAATACTACCTTACAAATAAGTAACTTCAGCTTTTAACTTTTTTTTTTTGAATCCTAGAAGGATTCTGTTCTTGGGCGACACAGCTAGCCAGAAGTGGTAGAAATTAACACCCGCAAAGGCAGCCCTTGTTCAAGATCTAACTATCCCAGCTCCCTCTTCGTTTTGGGGGATAATTCTTAGTGATTTTTTTTCAGTTTCCCCTGCAGAATTGATCTCCAATCGCTCACACTGATAGCTTGTTGTAATAGCCCAGCTTCTGTGATCTGCCTTCTCTCTTCTGTATTACTCTCCCTTCCCTGAAGGTGTTGTCTGCACCCCCCAAATAAGCTACACTCAAATCTTTGCATCAGAGATGCTTCTTGGTGGCCCCAAATGAAGATAATCACCTACTGCAAGTGTTCAGTAGAAATCAATAAACTGAGTTTCCCCTTCATTCTAACCTAAGTAAGCGGCCATCATTCCGTTTGTGATCCTACTGAAGAGAGGCAGAAATACACCCAAGACCTCAGGGACCATGGTTAAGAACATGGGCTTTAGAGCTAAATTCCTGTGATGGAAACTGGCCTTACCTCTCAGGGACTGTGTGACTTTGGGTTCATCTTTTAAGCTCCCCCATGCCTCAGTTTCCTCAAAAAACAGGCAGAACTCTAGTATATGTAGCAGGGAATTGTTATGAGGATTTAATAAGTTAAACAAGCAAAGTGGTTAACATAGCATCTGTTACACAGTAAGCATTTATAAATGTTGCCCATTATTTTAATATTGTTTTCTTCTTTGTTGTTTTTTCTTGCAAGTAATTTTAATTCTTCTTCAGTTCTGTTCATTTTATTTTTCTCCAAAAAACTTTCTCAGCATTCCTCCATTTTCCTCAAACCTGTTTGTCATGCTTGTTTTCTGTCAAGCCGTGGGGCTCTGTACAGCATGAAGCAAGAATAAAATTCTATTACTGATTCTTCATTTAATAGTATACATTTACCAATTAAAAGCTTTACACAAATTATCCTATTAAATCTTCTCAGCAACCTGTGGATATGGATAATGTTAATTCTTGTCCATCATACAACTGGGGAAATTGAGGCTTAAAGAGGTGAAGTCATCTTTCAAGTGCTACGTAGATGCTAAGTAATAAAGAAGAAATTCAAACCCAGGACTCTTGATTGCAGGTCCCCAGCTCTTATCATAGACACTATACAAACAGAAATACTTTGTGTTACTCTATGTTAGTGGTTTTCTTATTTTGCTGTGCATCAGAATACCCTGGAAGGATGACTGACTGATGACTAACATACAGATTGCCAGTCTCAGCACCTGCTGTGTCTAAGCCAGGCTATCTAGGGGCATTTCTAGCAAGTTCCAGGTGATGCTGATGCTGCTAGTTTAGGGATAACACTTTGAGAAATATGGCTTTGTATTATGGCTGTATTTGAACATCTGAAGAAAAAAAGCAGGATAAAAGTGATTTGGGACAATAATCTCATTCTCTTGACATGATTAACACATATGACACAAATGTCTTCTTTGGTAACTTTAAGAAAATTAGATATAATAGAAATTTATTTTTTTCTTACATAATGGACCCAGAGGTAGGCCATGCAGGGGTTGGCATGGTGCCTTCAATGTCAGAGATCAGATTCCGTTGCATAAAATCTTACTGCTCTTTACCCAGTACGTTGTTGCTCCACCATCTTCAGCATGTTGTTTCCACTATATGGTTTAAGATGGCTGCTGGAGCACCAGACATCACATCTGCATTCTAACCAACAGGAAGGAGAAAGAACTGAAGAAGGGCACTCTTCTTTGTTTTAAATTTATTTTATTTTTAGTTTTCTTTAAAATAACCACACAGAAACATAAAATTTACTATCTTTACCACTTTTAAATGTACAGTTCAGTAGTGTGACATATAGTCACATCATGCTGCAATGTCCCTCCATCTCCTTTGGAAAATTTTAGGAAATTATTACCAAAAAATGTACTGAGATACAGTTTTAAGACTGTTGTGCCAATGACACCATGTGGATAAATTCTGTACATTCACCTGTAAAGCCCCTCAGCTTTTGAGCTTTTTTCTCCTTATTGGCTACTTCTAAATAAATTTTATGAATTCCCGATTAAAAGGCTTTTGGGAAATGCCAGGTCGTTATTGTAATAAAAGATGGTGTAAGGGGCAAACAACTCTCTTAAAGCTCAACCTACTTAGACAACTGTTGTGTTTTTGGGAACATTCAATATTCCTCATTCAAATTTCTCCAAATTTTCTCCCAAATGAATTTTTAAAAATTACATAGCCTTGGCCCGGCGCAGTGGCTCACGCCTGTAATCCCAACACTTTGGGAGGCCGAGGCGGGCGGATCACGAGGTCAAGAGATCTAGACCATCCTAGCCAACACAGTGAAACCCCGTCTCTACTAAAAATACAAAAAAAAAATTAGCCGGGCGTGGTGGCACGTGCCTGTGGTCCCAGCTACTCGGGAGGTTGAGGCAGGAGAAATGCTTGAACCCAGGAGGCGGAGGTTGCAGTGAGCCGAGATTGCGCCACTGCACTCTAGCCTGGTGACAGAGCAAGACTCGGTCTCAAAAAAAAAAAAAATATATATATACATAGCCTTGAACTCTAGTGCCAAAAACAACAGCATTAAAATCTTTTGCTTTAGCAGTGGATCCTTATATCAAAATATTTTACGTAAAACCATCGGATACATAAAATGTTGCAGAAACAGTACTGCTGAGGTCAAAGTGGGAACATGGAGGGACAGAGATCTAGAATGCCATCGTTTTGGCCTCTCCTTTAGGTGAAGATCCCTAGAGTGTAAAGCAGGTTGAAACACTGCCCTCTAATAACAGCAAAAATGTCCTAATCTCTGAGCTTCTTAAATACTTGTGTGACATCACTGATAGGGACTAATTTAAAACATTTAATTATTCCCCAATTCACACATGTCTTGACTTATTTTTGATAATGGGCAGCAAATGAGTATCCTAGGATTCTACACAAATAAGCCAGTGTAATTTGATGGAATCAACACTGGTTTGGATGTTAAGAGATTTTCAGCTAACTCTTGGCTCTTCTGACAACTGGCTTTGTTACTCAGGGAAGTCAGATAATCTCTCATTTGTAGAATGAGGAGGCTAAACTAACTGGTGTCTTAGGAGTTGTTCCTTTAAGCCCTAACCTTCTGTGGTTCTCCTTAATGCCTGGATATAATGACCTTACTACTGATGGAAAGATTGTCTTGGGAAATGTTGGCCAAAACTAAACCTTCTCCCTGCACATCTGTTCTAATTTCCTTCTGCTGGGCAGATAGACACCCTGGCTGAGTTTCAGGTCAGGTAATTACATTCTGCCCACCGTGATTTTCCTTGCATTGTCAATTGGCTACAGTATTTTTCTTGATTTCTCTTGACTAACATGTCTCCTGACAATGTTGCCTGAAGCTGTGGCTTCATTTGGGAAATTTCTGTGTGTTTTAGAAAATGTAATGCTGTCATCACAATGGGCCATAGACACATCAGTCTTTTTAGGTGTTCTGACAGGGTTGGCTCAAAAATGCAGGGCAGGCTTTCATGTTGGTCTACTTTTAGTAGTAACATCTTTCAGATTTACCTAAAATAGTGGCTAATATTTGTCTATAAACTTTCTAATAGAAAACTTCACTCATACTAATGGCTAATAATATGAATGGCTTACTGTGTGTATCACAGGCTCCCTGAAGTGTTTTCCATGTATCCACCCATTTACTGTGTCACTCCCATTTTGCAGATGAGGAAACTGAAGAATGAATGGACCAGAGTTCATGCAGTTCTTCTAAGCTTCCCATGGGAGACTAGACAGATTAGTTATGATGCATCCATAGAATGGGCCATTAAAAAGAGTGAGGTAATCTGTATTCAGCAGATGTGACAAACTCCCCAAGATGTGTGCTTGTGTGTGTGTATGTGTGTGTGTGTGTGCGCGTGTGTGTGTGTGTGTGTGTGTGTGTGTGTGTGTATATATATATATATATATATATATATATATATATACGTATTTTTAATAGAGACGGGGTTTCATCATGTTGGCCAGGCTGGTCTTGAACTCCCGACCTCAAGCGATCTGCCTGCCTTGGCCTCCCAAAGTACTGGGATTGCAGGCGTGACCCACTGTGCCCAGCCTCCAAGATGCATAACTAAGTAAGAAGGGAAGGATATAGAATACTGTGACTGTTTTGCTATTTTCTTGATGTTAGTTATGAAAGGCTGCGTACCTTTTGCTGGTATATGCATGCATTTCCTTTTTTTTTTTTTTTTTTTTTTTTTTTTTGAGACAGAGTCTCACTCTGTTGCCCAGACTGGAGTTTAATGGTATGACCTTGGCTTACTGCAACCGCCACTCTCCGGGTTCAAGCAAATCTCATGCCTCAGCCTCCTGAGCAGCTGGGACTACAGGCATGCGCCCCATGCCTGACTACTTTTCTTTTTTTAAGTAGAGATGGGGTTTCACCATGTTGGCCAGGCTGGTTTCGAACTCCTGACTGCAGGTGATCCGCTTGCCTCAGTCTCCCAAAGTGCTGGGATTATAGGTGTGGGCCACCGCACTGCGCCCACACGTATTTCTTTTTCTGGTCTGGAAGCAAACTCAACACAATGTTAATAGTAGTTACCTTTGGGGTAAAGGTTTGTTTTGTTAAAAATTATTTTTACCTTCCATAATATTTGAGTGTTTTTTACCATGTGTATGGTATGTTACTTACATTTTTAGAGAAAAATTGTCAACAAGGGTTACCAGGATAGTGAGATTATGAATGATCTTTGCTTTCTTTTATGTTTCTGCTTCAAAAACATAATAAATGTTATTTATTTTGTGGAAGATTTCTATCAATAAAGGGGAACCAGAGAATGTCCAGGCTAATGGTAGGAGAGTTATTTTTTGGGCTTTCTGGCTGGCTGGTGCTGGCTAAGGTCAGTCTGGGCTGGCTACTGGTGGTGGAGGGGCAGATCCCTGAGGTTCTCAGACTCATACACAGAGGAAGAGCTTGGAGCAGACTTTGGCCTTTTCTGCCTGTTTCATCAAAACAGAAACCACAAGCTTTATCACCACTTCAAAACGCCTTTTCTCTCTTCTTTGGGATTAAAAATAAATTTTCTTCAAAGAAAGCATATGAGACTTCTAAGTCAAGTTCACAATTAAAAAAAAAATTCTTGAGAGATGTGTGTTGTGTCTTAACATGGGTTCCCTTTGTGTTTGCACCCCCAGTGGATTCTTTTGGCATGAGGGATATGGGGGCAGGACCCTGGACTTTTTCTTAGACAACCTAACCTCCTTGGTCCAAAACTATCTCAAGATTCTGCTACCAACATGTTAGAAGCAAAGACCCAGAAAACAACCCAGTCACTTCATGGGAATTGCCAGCTTTAAATGTGAGTACACACACAGCAGTTGGTTATCTCTTCGGGGGTTAAGTTACCCCATTTAGTGTCGGCTTGTGCAGACAATGGGGCAGAGGCCAGGGACACCAGAGTAATCCTTTTACCTGCCTGATCTGCAGTGACATTGGAATGAAGGGGCACTTTCAGAGGGTATCAATTTCCTGGGTAAGTTCTGCAAACAAGCCTGCAGAGCCTCAGCTTCCTCATTGTGTGTCCACTGCAGGCCGAAGGAAGCCAGCCTGCTTGTCAGTCCCACAAACAGATGAAAGACTTGGGTCCGGTGGAATTCCATTGTCGTGGTGTTTACTCACAGTCGCCCAGCGCCTCCCCTGAAATGTGGGCTGCAAGGGGACTGGTTTTCATGCCAAGCACCACATCCTGAAAGCATAAACAGCGATTAAAACTTATTATAAAAAGAGTTGGAAGGGCAGACAGGGTTTTCCGTCTCTTTTGGTGAATAAACTCAACTCCCACATGCCAACACCTTGCGGTTACCCAATACTCTATCTGTCTTGTCATTTTTCTTTCAAAGAAGCCACACCTTCCATTTCTCACAGCAAGGAGCTGTGGTGACAGACATGTAAGAATTTCATTTTCTTTTTAAAGGAACTTACATTACAGTAGGGCTTCCATGAGAAAGGTGACGTGGAAGAGCAGATGAATAGGAGCAGAAAGGTGTGTGCAAATTCTTTTGGGTCCATCAGCCTTACGAGCAAGGACTGCTGAGCCGAGTCAGAGGCTGAAGTCAGTCCTAGGGATAAGATACCTCCATGTCTCTACTCTGGGGACAGTAGCTCTACTGTTTAGACTAGTTTCTCGCTTTCACCCACATTCTCAGGCCAGTGGAAACTTCCACGAATCCAAGTCGTACATTCACATTCAACCAATGTATGTTTACATACCACTTACAATCTCAAATTTTGGGAAGCTGGAGAATGGACAGGGACACTTGCCCACAGCTCTGCAGGCCAGAGTTGATCCCACTCTGGGACTTTCTGTCCTTCTCTCCAGCTGAACAAATCTGATGATGATGGCCTCCTCTCATAGACCTTTTAAATGCTGCATGAAGTCCAAACCACTTAGCAGGATTCTGCTCCCCACCTTCACTTCAACCTCCTGGTTGCCCTCTTGCCCTCTACTCTCTGTTCTGGTCATGAAATAGAAAATATAATCCTGAATCCAGTCTTTACCTGGGTGGGGCCCCTGTCCTGGAATGCCTCCCTTTTCTTGCTTTATCTAACTCGCCTCTGTTCAGTGAAGACCCAACTCAAATGCCATCTTGTCTGGGAAACCTTGCTTCAACCCTCTAGGAAATATTAATTGCTTCTCTTTTTAGACCAGATTGTCAGTGATACTATTTGTTTGTGTGATCATCTCCTCAAAAAGTTTCTTGAGGGTTTTAAGTAAGCATTTTGCTTATTTCCATATCTTCAGTTCCTAGCAATATACTTGATAATCAATATGTGTTTGCCGAAGTTTGTATGAGATCATCAATATTTCTCATGCTGAGAATAGAGAAAAGAGAACAACATAAAATATCTTCAGTGCTAGGCTCTCTTGAAACAGGTTTTTTTCTTTGCTACTTTTTTTTTTTTTTGAGACAGGGTCTTGCTCGATCACCCAGGCAGGAGTGCAGTGGCGTGATCACAGTTCACTACAGCCTCAACCTCCTGGGCTCAGGTGATCCTCCCACCTCAGCCTCCTGGGTAGCTGAGACTACAGGCATGTATCACTATACTCAGCTAATTTTTTGTAGAGACGGGCTTTTACCATGTTGCCCAGGCTAGTCTTGAACTGGGCTCAAATGATCCACCTGCCTTGAACTCCCAAAGTGTGGGGATTACAGCATGAGTTACCAGGTCTGGCCTCTTTGCTATGCCTTGTCTGAGTCTTTTGCAGGAATTCCTTGTGGTTGTTGACAGATGTCATGGCTTATCACTGGCAGGCAAGCCTTGCAAAGCTCCTGTGAAGATTGTCCTATTGGTATCAGTTTGCTCTTTTAAAAATTATTTTTATTGATTTTGGAAACAGAATCTTGCTCTGTCACCCAGGCTGGAGTGCAGTGGTATGACCATAACTCACTATAGTCTCAAACTCCTCGATTCAAGTGATCCTTCTGCCTCAGACACCTGAAGTGCAAGTATTACAGGCATGAGCCACCACGCCTGTCCTCAGTTTACTTAAAAAAAGTTTAACAGTTTTGAAAAAAAATTGCATAAAAATGGAAATAGCTGTATTATTTATTTTTGATTTACAGTGTATACACATTGGTTATGAAAAATTCAAATGACAAAAAAGGAAAAGATAAAATGAAAAACCTAAAAGCAAAATTTACCCAAAATGCAACCACACAGATTACACAGTTATCATGTGGTAAATATCCTTCTAGATATATCTCATGCATATGCATACACACAAACACATAAACATGCTCAGTTTCATATATTCACCTATTCTGAAAACACCTTAAATATTACATAAGTGAATCACATTATACCTGTTCTTTGTCTCTCAATGTATTGGACACTTTCATAACAGTACACAATGCTTGGTGTCATCTATTCTAACAGGTGTAGGGTATTCCACTGAATGAATGCTCCCAGTGTTTTACAAATGCCTGCTGATGGATCTAGATGCTCTTCCTAGATTTTCAGTACTATCAACCCTTGCCGTGATTGACATTCTTTTTCAGTGACGTCATATCCCATGGGGATTTCAGGAAAGACAATATGTACAGGAAAGTTTTCGAGAAGTCAAAATCAACGTGCAAAATTAGTTTGGTGCCACTTTGGAGAAAGACCTGGCCTCTCCAATCAGTCTAGCATAGCCAGTCTTTTCTCCTGTATTAGATAAGACAGTTGTTTCCTGAAACAAGCACTTGTTGAAATAGCTGGCTTGTATTTTGGCGGGGGCCACGTGCTGTGTGAAAGGTAAACAATACATTTACCTTTAAATACAAGGGCCAAGCCCAACACAGTGAGATACTATTATTCATTTGAGGCCTTTCTAGATAACAAGAGACCAGAGAAGGGAGAAGCCCAACCCTGTTCCCCCTCCTGACATGTACCTACTGTGTGAAGGGGCTGGGTTCCGGGACAGAATCACCAGGGAATTTAAATTTCTTTCTCTCTCTTACTTACAGAAACCATAGAGTCCCTTTTGAGAATGCTAAATGTGTGTTCTTTTTCTCTGAGTAACTTAAGAGTCGTTTGTACATTAGGATGATTAAATCTTTGTTATATGCTTTGCAAATATTTCTCTAGTTTGGTAGTTCATCTTAACTTTATTTATGGTGTTGTCATATAGTGTGAAAGTTTTTGACTCTTATGTAGAAAACCACATAGTTTCCTCCCTATATATCTAAACTCATTTTCTAAGAGTGTTAGATTTTAGTTTGAGTGTTTTTTCAGCTTTTGGAATTAAGATATGAGAAAGTTTATGTCAAGTATTTTTGACTAATTTATTTAATATTTTAATGCCCTTAAACAGCATTGAGAGGTGAGACATCTAAGAGATGATTAGGTCAAAAGGGTTAGTTATCAGAGGAAGAAGTTCCTGATAAAAGAGTGAGTTCAGCCCCCACCCTCTCTGTCTCATGCACCTGTGCTTCCTCACCATGTGATGCTATTATCAATTAGTAATGATCATCCTGCCTTAAAACATTTGGAAGTAAGCAGCGATTCTGTGATCAAATTCTGAAGACGAAATTAGCTTAGTTTTGCCTCATTTTAGTGAAACTCTCACATAAACATTTTTGCAGGTAGCAACAGAAATTAGAGGCTAAGAATTAGAATTTAAAGAATTACAGCGACTTAAAAAGGAATCATAACAGTTTTCTTTAAATGTCAAGTTATTTTCCTTAAAAAGTTTATGTACAAGCACTTCGTAAATTCTAAGGTCTGAATCAAAATTTTGATTTTATTACTATTATTATTGTGCTACGTGAGAAGAGAAGTAAAATACTGAGCCCACGAAAAAACAGGATTTTATTTAACATAATTTAATGCACAGAGCACTTGTTCAGACTCAGGTCTGTTACATTCTTATGCAGAGTAACTCACATCATTGTTGGAATCAGAGCTACAGTCCATATTTCACTTGAGCCTTCCTCAGGGTCCAGAGTTCTGAGATAATTTCATTATCACCATCTCCCAAGCAAAACAAGCTTCAGGGGGACATAATGTGGCCTTTCCCAAGGGCTTTCAGTCCATTCTTGAACTCCACCTTTCAGCATGTGTTGTCTATTCTCTGTAGAATGAGAAAGAAAAATCTTACTGTCACACGGTACATGAGACAGTGTATGAGATTGTTCAAATTGTCTAGATAACTCAACTTAAAAAAATCAAGGTCATGAGATCCCATCCTCGTGTTCCTTTGCTGTTCATCATTTCCATGTGAGTATTAGCTGGAAGTGACACTGCACACACTGCACACCTACACCAAAGGGAGGGGATTCCCCACGTTCACATGCAGCCAGCATTTTCCTCACTGGCAGGTGCTGGGAGGGCGGAGGAGCCCTCGATCCCCCTCTTCCTGCCTCTCCTCCTCACTCTCTTCTTACCCCAAATACCATCATAGTATATCGTAGTAGATACAACAGTGAGAAAGAACTCACTTCGCAAGTCAGACAAGGCATTGCTTCCTCCCCCACCGTGTTTGGGACAAGTCACTGATGCTCTGTGTGCTTGGACATTTTATTTTCTCTCAGAGGTGACAAGTTCTGACAGTGGAGGAAGTGTGACTGTTTGATTTTTGTTAAACTCCAGCAAGAGAGAGAAAAAGAGGAAATTTTCCAGAAAAAAGGAAATGGGTCTAGATGCACTTAAAAAATGTAGTTTTGGTCTGACCTGAAGGCCAGGAGTGTTTTTTAAGAGATTATAATCTCTACTTAATTTTTGTGCTTTTTTGAAATATCCAAAATACGCGCTGTACGGGGATGGATGTATTTTGGCCCCATGGTTAGCTCAGGCACGACAGAACAAAACCTGCCACCCTGCCTCCTGGTTCCCCTCCTGTTGACGGCATGCAGTTGTCTGGCTTCCGCAGGCTGTGGTGGCAACACCTCCGGCTCCTCTCCTGCTCCCTGGTGGTTGACCTCTAAACCCTATGGGATCCGAGGCCATTCTCTGCACAAGCTCTGCACTGGGGCGCCCCCCTCAGGACACCACTGTGGGCTACACTGCCCAACACCTTGGTATCTTTCATCTGGACTGTCATAATCCCCTCCGGATCTCTATGCTTTATTCCTAATATCCATCTGTCTTGGCCTATTTTGTATTGCTATAGCAGAAGACCACAGACAGGGTAATTTATTTAAGAAAGAGATTTATTTGGCCCATGGTTCTGGAGGCTGCATCTGGTGAAAGTTTTCTTGCTGCCTTATACCGTGGGGGAAGGCATTCTGTGGGAAGGAAGCGCACGTGCATCAGTCAGAGTGGGAGGGGGAGCTGAGCTCATCCTTCTATCAGGAACCTACTCCTCTGATAACTAACTCTCTTGACCTGACCACCTCTTAAATGCCCCACCTCTCAGTACTGTTACAATAGCAATTAAATTTCAACACGAATTTGGAGGGGCCATTCAAACATAGCACTATCCTTTCACACTCTTGCAGGACGAAAGTCCTGAAATCAGAGCTCTCATGACATCTTTCCTGAGCTCAGAAATGCTCCATGGCTTTACAAATTCTGCCTGTAACGTCCCTGGCCTGGAAGTCAAGGCCTCACATATCTTACTTCAACCCAGTGTTTCAGGCAGGACACCTCGTCACGGTTCCCTTGCTCCTGTCCATGTGAGCTCCCAGGCCAGGCGCATGCTTCTCTGTTTGACCCCATGAACCTCCTCTCCTGTTGTTTCTGCCATTTGAGCTGCTCCCCCTTCCCACCGCTGCATTAACTGAAAGCCACACTTCATGATCCAGAAGAGATGCCACCTCCTCTGCAAAGTTGGCCCTGACTTTCCAGGCAGAAATGATGTGTTCCCACATGGCATTCATTGTTTTACGGTGAATTAAAGCTATTATTTTTAGTTGTAAAAATAAATTTTGTAAAACTACAAGTGTAAAATACATTTGTGTTGCAAAAGGTCCAGGTAATACAGAAAATTAAAGTTAAAAGAGAGCTGAGGGAATGAAAGCTTCCCATTCCCTCAGCTCTCTTTTAACTTTAATTCTTGGAGCTATTACTAACAGTGTGGTATGTGTATTCTCAATTTTAAAAAAAATGTAAATCCAGATACAAACATATGGATAGATGTATTTAAAAGAAATATTGGGGCTGGCATGGTGGCTTACCTCTGTAATCTCAGCACTTTGGGAGACAGAGGCAAGAGAATCTCTTGAGCCCTGGAGTTTCATACCAGCCTGGGCAATGCGGCAAGTCTCTGTCTCCAAAAATGAATTAATAAAAATAAAAAATTGGGCCATCCCTTAAGATTTTTCTGCAATTTTTGACTCAATATATCAAGAACATTTGTATAAATGTTCTCTATCAGTATATAAAAATGTACTCTACTATTCTGAATGACAGTATAATACTCTATAGAATATAGGTGTCATAATTTTCTGTTTTTCTATAAATTAATATTTTATGTATTTCCCACTGTTCTGCTATTAGAAATAGTTGTCCAGTAAGCATTCTTGTACATTTATCTTTGTGCATTTGAAGACCAATATTTCTGTCACTTATGTAGCGGCACCCTTGTTAGTGGTGCTGTACTATTAAATGCAAAACCTGCAGAGCTTGGACACTTCAACCTGTTTCTACTTTGCCAAAACTGTCGCTCCTCCCTGATGTGCTTGCTTGCTGCTCCTTGGCTCTTCTCTGTCTTTAATGTTGCCCTTAAGTCTCATAAAGGCCTCTGTCTTAGTTTAGGTTTCCCCCAGAAACAGATTTAAGACAGAGTTTTGAATGCAAGCGGCTTATTCAGGAGGTAGCCTCAAGATGCGCAGGTGGGGGAATGGAGGGTGGGACAGAACAGGGAAGACAGGCAGCACCCTGTGCTTTAATGAGCAGGTGATCACTGTGGGCACTTGAGGCACAGTCCCACGGATACTGGGTACCACACAGTGCAGAGTAGTCTCAATTGAGGGGCAAGGAAGATGGGAGTATTTATTATCCAGTTCCCTTCTGTCATCAATTGAGGGTGCTCATGGAAGTGTAAGTCCCTGGAACACTCAGTGTACCCCAGAACTCCATGGCCAGAGAAAGCCCTCAGACAGAGGGTCACGTGGACTTTCAGCCAGAATCAGGCTGCATGTTCAGGATTGGAGGGTGCTCGGGGGACCAGGGGGGGCCACCAAAGGCATCTGCTATAGCCTATTTCCAGCAACCATCAAAATCAGAGACTCCTAGACAAAGAACAGACCACAGAGGTCAGTCATCAAGTCAAGATCCCATAAAAGTTACTAGTTCATAGCTAGAAAAATGTCTTCCAGAGAGATTACCAGGATGAAGAAATGATAATAATGATAATTAATAACAAATAATTTATAATAATGTAATGATAACACAAGAATAAATGAAATAAATACTTTTATAGCCTATAAAGCTCTTTCATATATATTTTAAAAATGGAATTTCACAAGAGCCCTGTAAGTCACACATCCTGCATCACTCACATTTTCCAGATGAGGACATCGAGGCACAGAAAATTAACTAATAAGTGTCAGAGTCAGAACTGGTCACCAGTTCTTGTGAGTACAAGTCCAGTGTTCTAGAGTTATAGGATGATTAGAATTTTTCCACCCACGTTGGGGTCAGCTTGCAGTTCAAATGTTCTTTTCCCTACTCGTGGTAATAGAGCCAAAGCAGGAACAGGACTTTCAATTCTAAGATCAGCCCAATCTTTTTATTAGATGTCTTTGAGAAGTGCTACAAAATGAGAAAATGGAATATAGCACATTAGAGAAAAGACAGATAAATTCTCTCTTATTGATTTGGTTTCATAAATTTCCAAAATCAGCCCCAGTGCTAAAACAAGCCAGAAGATGATGTCCTTTAGCTAGGAAACTGGCATAATTAGAAATACAGAGGGTAAAAATTAAGATTAATAATATAAAAAACAAGAAGGATGCACATTCTGAAAGTTCTATCTTAAATATTTGACATCAAATTTTTACAATGAAACATGGAGTATTTAAAAAAAGAACAGATTGCATATTGTCACACTGTGATGGTTGATATCTACATACTTGATAGAAAGATACAAACAACTTTATATCTATCCAAAGATTTTTAGCAGAAAGGAAAGATCTCTGGGAGCACAGGTAGAGAGGCCCCACTGGACTAGAAGGAGGGGTGTGGATGGTGTAGTAAGGAGGCTAGGGCCCTACTGAGCATGAATTAAGGTTAGTGTGCATGCTGTTTAAAATCTCAGTCCTTCAAGTTGTTTCCCCAGAATTCAGGGTTCTCTTCCTGTAAGTTTCTATACACTTTTCAGAAGTTCTTCCTCCCTGCAATTTCTATTAAGAAGCCCAAGTATTCCAGTGATGATTTTAAGCTCTATGATTTTCATTATTCCTGATAATATTTTTGCCCTTTTGTTCAATCCATGTTGATCCAATTTGGGAATTTCATCATGGAACTATCTTAGCCCTTATTGCCTGGGAAGCTCTTATCAGACTATAAATAGCCCACTCAGTCAAGGACTTACATCTTTGAACATGTATAAACATCTCCTTAATGCAAAGTACAATTTCAACTTTAGTAAACATCAGGGTCACTGGGAGAGCTGACTAAGACACGGATAGCAGATGCCACCTCAGGGATTCTGGTTAGCAGCTCTGGGTTGAAACCCAAGAATTTGCATACCTGACAACTTCCCAGCAGATAACTAATGCTACTGGCCTGCAGAATACACTTTGGGTACCACTGGTGTCGGGGCACAGAGTATATTGAGACTTCCCATTTGATAAAAGGGGGCTACTCTTTAGCACTAAAGAAATTTTAGTAACTGGCCATAACACAGATTAAGTTCAGGAGATGGTGGAGGAAGCAGGAGTCTGTCCAGGAGATGCATGCCCTTATATGCAGTGTCAGTGGTCAGTGCAATTTCCAATCACTTCTAGGGAAAAATACATTGTTATTAATAATTTATGCCTTGGAATTCTGTCTGCATATTCTGTTTAGTGATTTAGATGCTTAATACTCATACTCCCCTGCACTAATATTCTCAAAGCAGGAGCCTGCTAGTAATCGAGAGATCACCACACTTCTCCGGTGATGCTCTGGACTCCACACTTGGTTATGTGCCTCCTCCCTTTTTTCTGCTGTGTGACCTCAAGCAAGTCACCTAACTCCTCTTAGCCTTAGTGTCCTCCCTGGTCAAGTGTTGACAAAATAATCTGTCCTGATCCATGCCGAGGTTGCAGCGATTGTCTAAGTAGAAATGAGCTGATACTCACTTTGCATGCTGTGAAGCCCTCTCCAGGTGTAAGGAGCTAACTGGGAGCAGCTTGTTCCTGAAGAGGAGATGGGGATGCCGCTGCCTGAACCCAGGCTCAGCTGCACACACCCCCTGCCTGGAGGATCGCCATATGGAGCCTCACCTTGTTCTCTTTCAAGATGAACTTGCATTCCCTGGAAAAAATTTCTCAGCCTTAAAGTCACAACTTCAAAAATGTAGGAGGACCACATTTAAGAGGTCTGGTGAATTTTTGGTGGATTTAGTTTTTTAAACTGCACTTTTAAAACAAACCCAACTATAGAGATGAAAGCCAAGAATTAAAATATACATACAGAATAGAAAACATCAATATTTTCAAGTACAATGAATTGAATAATCATCATAAGGAAACAATAAAACATGAAGTGACTCAGACCAGATGATCACCATTAGTCTCCATGGTGCTGGGACACGTGGTCTCTGCAGCAGGATCAGGGAGCCCAGGGTTGGCTTTCGCTTTCCCACAATGCAGAGCAGTCCCTGCAGCACTCTGCCAACAAGGATCCCATCTGTTAATGAGACAAGCTTCAATCCTAATTGGCAGAGGCTTGGAAGGTGGGGCACCCACATTACATTTTGTCCTTGCCCACAATTCTTTGAATTTTAGTCTGGTTGCCAACTTGTTCTAGCATCTCTTTCCCCTGGCATGGTATTTCTTACTGCGTAAAAACAGCTACGGAACTGAGGTCTGAAATACCTTGAGTATACAGAGATGGTGAGGATTGGAGGGGTTCATGGTGCTCTCCCAGACCTTGCTTATGAACCCAGGTTCTCTCTTCTCAACCCACACCTCTGTCCCTAGAAGTTCTCAGTAGCTTCACTAACAGAGGCAGATCTTCCACATGTTAACCTGGAAGAATCTGCAAAGAGGCATGAGTGTAAATGGACTTAGAAGAAGCGGAATTCAAGAGCAATGCTTCTATCATGATGGCCCCCTCATACCTCATGTCACTGACTGTAGGCACCCAGAGTGCTGCAAGGTTCAGGACAGAAGATCAACCCTCAGAAGCTGACTAGACATCTGTGGATTTGAAGGCAGGGATAATGTGGACACCACTGAGTCAGTTCTCCCTACAAATAGGTTGGTGGAAACCTGCCTTTTACAGGGATGTCTTCCCGTCTACTTATCTAGATGAGAATGCTCTCTAGAATAAGAGTGTGTCAGATTTTCTTTTATATAACAAATTTTAAAAACTCTTTGTTCACAACTTTCTTCTCATAGTCAAATCATAGCCATTGGAAGCACTGCAATGACGTTTCGGCACATATAGACGATGTTGGCCACGGTCACAGTGCACAGGGTAGCAGCGACCATAGAAACCCTCAGCCCAATGCCTTCATTTACAGATGAGGACATTGAAAACCAAAGACCCAACAGGACTTGTGTAGTGGTTCCTGACTAGTTAGTGGTAGATCTGTGTTTAAAATTTAGCCCATCTTTCCCAGTGCTCAAACCACTTTGGACAGGTCATATAAAACATGGTCTGATTCATGGCTGTAAGAAAGATAAAACTGCCTATGGCCAGGAGGATGGTGTAATTTCCCAAATACCACGCCATTGGGTGGTGGAAAATGAGAATTTTTCATGGCAAAACTTCCAGGAGCTGGTGCTGTGCCACATGGCCTTACCAGAAGGCAGGGTTGGACGCAACGCAGCAATCCACGCATTCATTGCAAAACTGAATTGGCTGAACATAGCACAGAATTAAAAAACACAAACGAACTGGTACTCACAACAGCATGGATGTATCTATGGGTTATGTTGAGGAAAAGAAATCAGACACGAATAAGGGTGTATTGTATAAAGCCCTCCTTCCATAGAAAGTTCAAGAACAGGTAACACTAATCTGTGGTGATAGACCTCAAAATGCGGTTATTTCTGGGTGGAAGTTGACGCTGATGAGCAAAGGCCAGATGGGAACCTAAGTGGGTGATGAAAACGTTTGCTATTTTGATCCGGGTGGGGATACGCAGGTGTTCATATAGACGGAAACTAGAGAACTTGCATCTGTGACTGGACACTATGTTCCTTATGAGATCTCTCAGTTAAGAAGATGAAGAAAAAAAGCAATGCACATAACAGATTATAACCTAAAAAGAAATTGGAATAGAATCAGTAGTTTTTCTCATTCAGTCATTATTCCCTCAGCAACTGTCTGCCAAGCCTGTTGGTGCCAGCCTGCACTCCCCCAGCACTCATCCCTTCTGCACACACGGACCATGCCCCGGGGTAGAGTGCCTTCCACCCTCTGCTCTAGGCTGTGCAGGGCAGACTGCATGCCTGAGAGCTGTGCCCTGTGGAAGCAGCCTTCTGCTAATGATAGGATAGGACTGGAGGCTAAGTACCCCCGGCTCCTCATCCTCCAGTGGGACAACTCTGAGGCATGTTCTGCAGTGGCTCCTAAGGGACAGCACCCTACCAGCCCACACTCATAGCCTGGTCTCTCACTCACTCTGACTAGGTTGCTTTTCCTTTCCTGTCTCTCTCCCACTTACTTCTCCCCTGATCCTGGGATTACCTCCTACAGAAACTCCTCACCCTCATTTCCTTGTCCCAAGGTCTGCGTTTCAGGGAACCCAAGTGACTTTCTTCCTGGTCCTAAGAAAACCCAAGAAAGCCAAGTTTCTTGCTCTCATACAACTTACAGCATGTTGGGTTGAACAGGCAATTTGACAAATATTAAAAATGAAGTGGAACAAATGCTGAGGTCAGGGAGCACAGCCTGGTGGAAGGCACAGAGCCACAAGGGACCCTCACCTAGCCCAGGAGAGGTCCCAGAAGCAGAGCTAGGAGTGACTGTGGCTCCCTTCCTTTTCTTCCTTTTCCTGAACTTCTAGTCCTCTCTATTTCCTTTCTTGTCTTCCTTTCTGAAATGAAAGAGATATTTATTTATTTAAGACATTTCCTTATGATCCCATAAATATCAGTAAGTATGATGTTGAATTCACCACCCACATTGGTTTATTGTGCTGCCTAATTTCATATCACAGAACTGAGACTCAGCTTTCAAAAGTGGCTCCGGATGTATGGGAACCATTTTCAGTACTGCTACCCATCTGCATGACATATATTTTCTAGGAAAACCCAGCACATATTTCTCAGACCATGGGGGGGAGATGCCTTTCAAGGTAGCTCAAATCTACTTACCAATCAGCAACTGGCAGAAATGTGAACCAAGAGCTCTCGTCTGGAAATGGGTAGCTGATTCATGTTGGAGCTGTCATCCCTACTCCAGCAGCCTTTCTGGGTAAAAAATTCTTCAAAGCACATACATGTGAGGCCAGACTGTTTCTCCTGTTTTCTATGCTCCTCACCAAAAAAGAATGAGACCTGGAGCTCTCTAATTCAGGACCCAGTAGAGCATCAGACAGAATGCAAGCTGTTGTTAGAACATTCCTCTCCAGATAGACTGCAGTGTCATTTCAACAAAGATGTATGGATTTAAACATGGTGTCATACAATTCTTGTGCTAAACTAGCACGTCTTCTGAGGAAAGATTCTATAGAAATAGAACCACTCCTGTCAGCTGGCCATTTAAAATATTTTTTACCTTACTCTAGTTGGTTATCAGTTTTATACAAATGTTATCCTTTATATTATAAACCTAGAAAATCATGTAAAAAATGGCAGAATATCTCTATATACATCCAAAGACCAAAGGACTCTGTTAAACAAAAAGGGAAAACTCATGAGGTTTGTATATAAAGCTAAACTCAATTAACACTAAATTTTGTTTTTAAGATAGGGTCTCACGCTGTCACCTAGGCTGGAGTGCAGTGGTGTGATTCAGCAAACTCTGCTTCCTGGCTCAGGTGACCCTCCCACTGCAGTTTCCTGAGTAGCTGGGATCACAGGCACGTGGCCATATTATTTTTTTGTGTTTGTTTAGAGAAGGGGTTTCACCATGTTGTTCAGGCTTGTCTCGATCTCCCGGGCTCAAGTGATTCTCTTGCCTTGGCCTCCCTAAGTGCGGGGATTACAGGCATGAGCCATTGCCCCTAGGCTAGACACTGGACTTTTAAAAGCAGTGACTTTTTCACTTGTTTAGGGAAAAAAGATGATGTAAGAGAGAGACTTGAACAAGTTTTTTTTTTAGCCACTTATCTTTGATGAAAAATGAAGGACTGTTTAGTCTTCTATTGCTGCATAACACACTACTATAAACATAGAGGCTCAAAACAACTTCCATATATTAGCTCACAGTTTTGTAGGTCAGACATCCAGGTAAGGGGTGGCTGGGTTCTCTGCTTAGGTTCTCACAAGGCTGAAATCAAGAGGATGGCAAGTTTTGTTTCTCTCTGAAAACCCTGAGAAGAATCTTTTTCCAAGCTCATTTAGGTGTTGACTGAATTCAATTCCTTGCAGTTATAGGGGTTCCAAGTTCCTAGTTCCTAGCTGGCTGTCAGCCACGGTATCAGTCGGTTCTTAGATATCACCCACAGTTCTCACCACATGAACATCTCTATCTTTTTTTAAAATTTTTTTATTTTTTATTTTTATTATTATTTTTATTGCATTTTAGGTTTTGGGGTACATGTGAAGAACATGCAAGATTGTTGCATAGGTACACACATGGCAGTGTGATTTGCTGCCTTCCTCCCCCATCACCTATATCTGGCATTTCTCCTCCTGCTATCTCTCCCCAACTCCCCACCCACCACTGTCCCTCCCCTATTTCCCCCGGCAGACCCCAGTGTGTGATGCTCTCCTCCCTGTGCCCATGTGCTCTCATTGTTCAACACCCGCCTATGAGTGAGAACATGCAGTGTTTGATTTTCTGTTCTTATGTCAGTTTGCTGAGAATGATGGTTTCCAGGTTCATCCATGTCCCTACAAAGGACACGAACTCATCGTTTTGGGACATCTCTATCTTTAAGCCAACCACCATCTTCCTCACATTGCAGCCCTTTCAAACTTCAAATACCTTCTAACAAGAAAAACCCAGTCCCTTTAAAGAGCTCATTTGATTAGGTCAGGCTCTTAGAGGATAATCTCCCTATCTTAAAATCAATTGATTTGGGACCTTAACCACATTTGCAAAATTCCTTCACAGCAGCACCTAGATTGGTGTTTGCTGAATAACAGGGAGGGCGTGTGTAAAAACACCAGAGGCTTTAATCTTGGGGCCATCTTAGAATTCTGCCTGTGACAGGATTATTTAGTAAATGTTGATTTACTCTCTTCAGAGAAAATTTATAATCAACACAGGAGGCAGATATGCTGCTTTTCTTGTTGATTACTTATAGGGCCCAGCAGGCAATACAAAGTAGTTAAACGGGCCATGTACCAGACAAAATAGTGAAAGAGAAGGCCCAGTGGCTTCTTGTAACTAGTCGCACTCAACTACGGTTGATGGCTGTTCTATGATAATATACTCTCCACATTGCCAAATCGTCTCATTTTTAAGAGAAGTATAAATTCTCTTGTGTGTTTTTGATTTTTTCTTACTTGAAATAGGGTCTTATTATATCACTCAGGCTGGAGTGCAGTGATCTCATCATAGCTGACTGCTCCCTCCAACTCCTGGGCTCAAGTGATCCTCCCACTTCAGTCTTCTGAGTTTCTGGGATGACAGGCATGTACCACCATACCTAGGTAAATTTAAAATTTTTTTTTTTTTTATGGAGCTGGAATCTCTCTATGTTGCCCAGGCTGGTCTTGAACTCCTGATCTCAAGGGATGCTCCCACCTTGGCCTCTGAAAGCACTAGGATTACAGATTTGCACCACTGTGCCCAGCCTTCTCTTCAGTTTTAAAAGTTGTCAGAAGAATTCTGAAAGATGATGGTGTAAATAATGCCAGAAATTTCTCTTCCCACCTAGACAATAACTGCATGGCAATATCTGTCTGTTGTGATGATTTTGGAATTCTGGAGTCTTTTGAAGACTTGCAACTTCTAGGGGAAGGCTTGGATGGTAAATTGTAGTTAATTTTGGTCATTTTCAGCTCCTAGCACAGTTGCTACTACCTATCCCTCACCTTTGGATGCTCTTGTCTTGAGCAGGCAGCATGCATGTGTTCCTGGAGAAGTTTGCACACAGCTTGTAGGAGGCAGAGTGGGCAAAAAGACCCTGTTCTCCAAATATCAGGAATTTGTACTCTGACTGCTGATGGCTGCTTCTGATTTCAGGGGTGCTGACAATGAGGAAGCAATCATTGTTGTTGGACCTTTCCCCATTATTGCAAGCCTGCTATCTCTGGATGAACTGAGTTCCAGGGTATTTAAAGAGCTGGCACCTTTTTTACTCCCTTCATTTTTCTATTTCTCCTCCTTTGAGAGCCAGATATCAAAGACAAGGACATTCAAAAGCAACCATATATATCAGGGAAATGAGAAAATCATCATGCATGCTCAGGGACACACACAGACTCAGAAAGCCAATCTTCAAGATTCTTCTTCAACCAAGAATCCTGTACTTCTTCAGCCAAGAATCGTGTGTCTGGAAAAACTGTACTGCAAAAGCAAGGGAGAAATTAAGACACTCATAGATAAACGAGGGCTGAGGGAATTCATTATCCCCCAGACCTGTCCTGCAAGGGCTATCCAAGAGAATTCTGCAGGTTGAAATGAAAAGGAGACAGTAACTTAAAGCCACATGAAGAAATAAAAATCTAAGTAAAATTAGATAGATAGGCAATTATTAAAGCTAATATTACTGTAACAATGATCTCCATTTTTTTGTTTTCTGTATAATTTAAAAGACTAGTATATTAGAAATTATTAGACTAAAAGCTAAGATTATTGCTACTTTGGTTTGTAACTCTGCATTTTGTCTTCTACATAATTTAAGAGACTAATGCACTAAAAATTGTTAGTTAATAGTTTTGGACACACAACATATAAAGATGTAATTTTGTGATAACAGCTGAAGAGGTAGGGGTTGGAGCTGGGGATGAAGCAGAGTTTTTGTATGTTATTAAAGTTAAGGTGATATAAATTCAAATTTCAGCATTATATCTTAAGATTGTTAAATATTATCCTCCATGGCAATCATGCAGAAAATAGCTAAAGAATATTGGCAAAAGAAAATAAGAAATAAATGTACACATTTCACTACAAAAAACAACACAAAAGAAGACGGTAAAGCAGGAAACGAGGACAAAAAAACAAAAAGGTACATAGAAAACAAACAGCCAAATGAATGGCAGAAGTAATTGCCTTCTTATCAGTAATTATTTTAAATATAAATGTTTGAATGTAAATGTAAATGGATTAAACTCTCCAAGTAAAAGACAGAGATTGGAAACTTGGTAGAATGGTTAAAGAAAACCATGATTCAACTATACACTGTCCTTAAGAGACTCACTTTAGATCCAAAGACACACATAGGTTAAAAGAATTTAAAAGCAAATATTAACTAAAAGATTGCATAAGTGGCATACTAATATTAGACAAAATGGACTTTAAATCAAAAAAGATTACAAGAGATAAAGAAGACCATTACATATTAAAAAATAGTTTACTACAGCAAGAAGGTATAACAGTTATAAACATTTAGGCACCTAATAACAGATCATCAAAATATATAAAGAAAAAAATTGACATAATTGAAGGAAAAGACAATTCTACAATAATTGAGACTTCAAAACCCCAGTCTCCATAACAGATAGAACAGCCAGACAGAAGATCAATTAGAAAAAGACATGAACAACACAATAAACCAGTTAGATTTAACATACCTATGCAGAACATGATTCCAAAACAGCAGAATACACATTCTTCTCAAGTGAACATGGAAAATTTTCCAGGGCAGACCACATGTAAGCAGGTCTCAATGGATTTAAAAAAGATAAGTGTCAGACTAAGAATCTTTTCTGATCACAATGGGATAAAGTTGGACATCAGCAACAGGAGCTGGACATCAGTAACAAACACATAAATTTGTGGAAATTAAACAGCATAGTCTTAAACAACCATTGGGTCAAAGAAGAAATCACAAAGGATTAGAAAATAGAGATGAATACAAGTGAAAACCCAACATATCAAAATTTATGAGATATACTGAATGCCATGCTATGGAGAAAATATATTGTTATAAATGTTTACATTATAGGACAAGAAATATATCAAACAACCTAACTTTGCAACTTAAAGAACTGGAAAAAGAAGAGTAAACTAAATCCAAAGAGAGTAGTTGAAAGAAAGTAAGAGGTTAGGGAAGAAATTAAAAAACAAAACAAAACAAAACAAAACAGAGAATGTAATAATAATAGAAAATATTAATAAAACAGAAATTTGGTTATTTGAGAAAATCAACACAAATGACAAACTTTTTGCAGGATGAACAAAAAAGAAGACTCAAATTACTAAAATTAGAAATGAAAGTGAGACAATTACTGCCAATTCTATAGAAACAAAAAGGATTATAAGAATGTAATATAAGCAATTGTACACCAACAAACAGGTTAACTCAAATGAAATGGACGATATCTAGAAACACACAGTGTATCAAAACTAAACAACAAAGAAAATAAAAAATTAGAATAGACCTATAACTAGTAAGAAAATCTTCTGATATAGAGAAGTCCTGGGTTTGTTGGCTTTACTGATGAATTCTATCAAACATTAAAATACAAATTAATACCAACCATCCCAAAAGATTTTTGAAAAATTGAAGAGGAATGAATGCTTCCTAACTTATTCTATGAAGCCATTACCTTAATACTAAAGCCAGAAAAAGACATTACAAAAAAAGAAAACTATAGACCAATATTCCTTACAAACATTGATGTAAAAACTTGCAAGAAAATACTAGCAAATTGCATCCAACAGTATTTTAAAAGGATTATTCTCTATGACCAAATGAGACTTACTTCTGCAATGCAAGAATGGTTCAACGTATAAAAATAGTTTAGTGTAATACATCACATTAACAGTATGAAAGATAAAAACAACATGATCAATTCAATCGATGAAGAGAAAGCATTTGACAAAATTCATTATCTTTTCATTATAAAAACATTCATCAAATTAGGAATAAAAAAATTACCTCAACACAATAAAGCGATATATAAAAAACCTACTGTGAACATCATACTCAACTGGGAAAGACTGAAAGCTTTTCCTCTAAAATTGGTAAAATAAGACAAGGATATCTGTTTTCACCACTTCTCTTCAACATTGTACTGGAAGTCCAAGCCAGAGCAATTAGGAAAGAAACAGAACTAAAGGCATCGAAATTTAAAAGGAAGAAGTAAAGTTATTTGTTTGCAGATGATAGGATTTTATACGTCAAAACCACTTAAGATTCCACAAAACCCTTTTAGAACTAATAAATGAACTCAACAAAAATATCAGGATACAAAGTCAACATATAAGAGACATTTCTATACACTGACAAAAACAAATCAGGGAAAGGAACTTAAGAAATCAATTCAATTCGTAATAGTATCAAATATAATAAAATACTTAAGAATTAACATAACCAATGAGGTGAGAGACTGCTACAAAAGATTGCTGAAATAAACCAAAGAACATATAAATAAATGGAATGATACCCTGTGTTCATAGACTGAAGACTTAATGTTGTTAAGATGTTAATACCACCCGAAGTAATCTACAAATTTAATGCAATCTCTACCAAAATCCCAATGATTTTTTTTGTGGTTACAGAAAAATCTGTCCTAAAATTTATGCAATCTCAAGGAAACCTGAGTAGCCAAAACAATCTTGAAAAAGAAAAAAGCTGGAGGACTCACATTTCCTGATTTCAAAACTTACTACAAAGAGACAGTAATCGGAACAGTATGATACTGGCATAAAGACAGATATATAGACAACAGAAAATAATAAAAAGCTCACACATAAACCCTCACAAATATGGTCAATTGATTTTTGACAAGTGTGCCAAGATCATTTAGTAGGGAAAAGATAGTCTTTTCAACAAATAGTGCTAGCAAAGCTGGATATCCACATGGAAAAGAATGAAGTTGGATCCTTACCCTATACTACATACAAAAATTAACTCAAAATGAATTCATGAACTAAATGTCAGACCTAAAACTATAAAGCTTTTAGAAAAAACATAAAGGAAAAGTGTCACAACATTGGATTTGGCAATAATTTCTTGGATATGACACTAAAGGCACAGGCAACAAAAGAAAAAATAGACAAATTGATCTTCATGGAAATGAAAAAATTTGTGCATCGAAAGAGTATGAATATGGTGAAAAGAATGAGAGAAAATATTTGTAAATAGTATATCTGGTAAGGGATTAATATCCAAAATATGTAAAGTATGTCTATAATTTAATAAGAAAAACAATCTGATTCAAAAATGGGCAATAAACTTGAACAGAAATTTCTCCAAAGAAGATATAAAAATGGCCAGTAAGCACATAAAAAGATGCTCAACATTACTAATCATGAAGGAAATGCAAATCAAAAGTACGATGACATATCACCTCACACCCATTAGAATGGGCACTCTCAAAAAGAGAACATAACAAGTATTGGCAAGGATGTAGAGAAATTGTAATTCTTGTTCATTGCTGGTGGGATTGAAGACTTAATATTGTTAAGATGTCAATACCACCCAAAGTGATCTGCAGATTGAATGCAATCTCTACCAAAATCCCAATGATTTTTTTTTTGTAGTTCTTTCCTTGTGGAAAGAGCTGTACCAGTATAGCATTTCCTCAAAAAATAAAAAATAGTATTACCATATGAACCAGCAGCAATTCCACTTCTGAGTACACATTAAAAAAAATTGAAGTCAGGGTCTTGAAGAAATATTTCACTCCCATATTCACAATAGCATTATTCACAACAGCCAAAATATGGAAGCAACCCAAGTATCCATCAATGAATAAATGGATAAGCAAAATGTGGTATATGTGTACATACAGTGGAATATTACTCTGCCTTAAAAAATAAGAAAATTCTTGACACGGGTGCAGTGGCTCACTCCTGTAATCCTAGCACTTTGGGAGGCTGAGGCGGGTGGGTTGCCTGAGCTCAGGAGTTCGAGATCAGCTTGGGCACCACGGTGAAACCCCATCTCTACTAAAATGCAAAAAAATTAGCCGGACATGGTGGCCTGTGCCTGTAGTCCCATCTACTTGGGACATTGAGGCAGGAGAATTGCTTGAACTGGGAGGCAGAGGTTGCAGTGAGCCAAGAGTGTGCCCCTGCACTCCAGCCTGAGTGACAGAGTGGGACTTCCACTCAAAAAAAAAAAACAAACAAAATTCTGACATATGCTACAACATAGATGAATCTTGAGGACATTATGCTAAGTGAAATATGCCCATCACAAAAAGACTGATACTGTGTGATTTTATATGAAGTATCTAGGGTAGTTAAAATAAGAGAAACAGAAAGAATGGTGTTTACTTGTGGTTGCACCACAATGTGAATGTACTTAATGCTACTGAATTGTACACTTAAAAATAATTACGATAGTACATTTTATGCTATGTGTCTTTTACCACTACACAAAAATTGCAGAAAAAGTTGTCAGTGACTTCAAATTTTTTAAAATACTGGGTGATCCTAATAAAACACCTTTCTGGTCTTTTGGTTTGTTTTGTTGTTTTCCTTGTTGAGACAGAGTCTTGTGCGGTCACCCAGGATGGAGTGCAGTGATGTGATCATGCCCAGCTAGTTTTTTAAAAAAAATTTAGTAAAAATGGGGTCTCAATATGTTGCTCAGGTTGGTCTTGAACTCCTGAGGTCAAGCAGTCCCACCACCTCAGCCTCCCAAAGTGCTGGGATTACAGCCATGAGCCACTGCACCTGGACCAACTTTCTGGTGTTCAGGGGACCCAGGTGTTATCAGTTTCCTTCTTTTTGTGGTCTTAAGGCATTCATTCATTCTAGCCATTCCTTAGAAAATACTTATTGATCACCTGTTGCATGCATATTGGTTGTAGGCACTGGGAATACAGGCTGGTCAAGGGAAGCTTCGGCGAGAAGGGGACATCTGAGGGCAGATCTTAACAGATGATGAAGGTAAACATGCGTCTTTCTGGGTGGCAAGCATCCCAGGAAGAAGGGACACAAGTGCAATGACCCTGAGGTTATCATTATCATGTGCTAGGCATATTCACAGAGTGACACAGAGGCCTGTGTGGCTGGAGTGGAGTGAGCAGGGGGAGCAGTACAAGAGGAGGTCAGAGGGGTCTATGGGGCCAGATCACCTTGGGCTGTGTGGGGTAAGGATTTGAGATTCTTTTGAAGGGGAATTTTAAGCATAGAGATTTAAGCAGAGGAGTGACATGAACTAACTTACATTTTCAAATGACCCCACTGAGTCCTCCGTTAAGACAAAATTTTGGGAAATTTAGGGTACAAACAGGGACATTTCTTAGGAATCTACAGCAGTAATCCAGGAAAAAAATAATGTGGTCTTAAATTGGAAAGCAGTAAGGGTCAGATGTCAGATTCATGTTATCATGACTAAGCAACACCAGGATTTTCTGACAGAAAGCATGCGGCATGTGAGAGAAAGAGCAGAGTCCAGGAGGACTCTGGAACTTGGGCCAGAAACACTAGAACAATAAATAATAATAAAAAGTTTAGCAGGCAGTTTATAACGTAAATAAATGATACATTAAAAATATTAAAAATAAGTAGATAAAAGGTTAGTATGTGAATTCAGCATGCTATTCCATCTCCTAGCTTATTTTCACTAAAAGTTAAGTAGAATTTTCCAGCTGTCCCAGCCTAGACAGCCTGCCAGCCCCTTAACTAAGACTGTTTGCCACTTCCTGCAACTCCTATTAGGCTTAGCATAGATACTCTTTCAAAAAAACACAGTTAAACATTTAGAAACTGAGTGTGTAAGAAGCTCCTGCCTTATCTTTTAGATGACAGCTCAAGCCCAAGAATCTGACTCTAACTTTGTGCCCAGATTTTTTTTTCTTTTTTGCCGATGGGACTCCTGCTCTGGGACACGCAGGGCCTATATGATGCCTCAAAGTCTATTTTCTGTCTATTCCTGAGATCTGAGACTTGGCTGGCCCCCTAGTCACTTGTGGCACAAGCTCTGCCTTTCCCTGATTCTTGGACTTTTAGCTTGTCCTTGTCCTTCATCATAGATATAGGGCTATACAGACTTTCTTTTTCATTTTTGTCAGTTTTGGTGAGTTGCGTTTTTGAGGAATTCATCCATTTCAACTAGGTTGTCAAATTTGTTAGCATAAAGGTGTTCATATTTTTCATTCTTTTAATGAATATTGGGTTTGTAGTGATCATCCATTTCTTATTGTCAGATATTGATAATTTGTGTTCTCATTCTTTTTTCATGATCAGCCTAGCTAATGGTATAGGTATGTCAGTTGTGCTGAGCTTTTCAAAGGAACCAACTTTAAGCTTTGTTAGTTTTTCTCTATTGTTTGTCTGTCCCTGACTCAGCCTTGGAAACAGTCTCCTAATGATAGTTGCTTGCCTGCTTGGCTCTCTCAGTTGTCCTTAGGATTGACCCGAGGCAGAAGCAATTACTATGTTACTGTGTTTATGTTCTCTCAGCGCCATCTACCTTTCTAGTCTGGTGTCCTCTTGAGATGAAGTCTAGCCTTTTTCCATGATCTTGTATTTTATTTTATCTTTATTCAGCAAACATTTATTGAATACCTATTATGTGCAGGTCACAGGAATGTGGCAGATGAATAAGCTGACCTCGTAGGACTTATGTGGTCCTGTGGGACTCATGGGTCCAGCGGGAAACTGGACAATGAACAGGCCCCAACCTTTTTGGTACCAGGAACTGGTTTTGTGGAAGACAAATTTTCACAGATGAGGGGTGGGGGATGGTTTTGGGATGATTCAAGTGAATTACATTTATTGTGCACTTTATTTCTATTATTATTACATTGTAATATATGATAAAATAATTATACAACTCACCATAATGTAGAATCAGTGGGAGCCCTGAACTTGTTTTGCTCTAACTAGATGGTCCCATATGGGGGTGATGGGAGACAGTGACAGATCATCAGGCATTAGATTCTCATAAGGAGCATGCAACCTAAATCCCTTGCATGTGCAATTCACAATAGGGTTAATGCTCCTATGAGAATCTAATGCCAATGCTGATCTGATGGGAGGTGGAGCTCAGGCAGTAATGTGAATATACTGTGAGTGGGGGAGTGGGTGTGAATATAGATGAAGCTTTGCTTGCTTGCCCACTGCTCACTTCCTGCTCTGTGATCCAGTTCCTAACAGGCCATGGACTGGTAAGAGTTGGGGGAGTTCCTAACAGGCCACAGACTGGTAAAGGTTGGGGACCCCTGACAAACAAGATAAGTAAATACAGCATTTGGCAAATACATATTTCTCTATACCCATATATTTCATATATTCAGACCTTTCACTTGACCCTTTGTTGGCTTGTTATCAAGCAGTACTCAGATGGCATCTTGCTTTTGCTAGGTTGTCGTCTTCTTAAAGATAAGGAGTCAGCGAGTAAGGTTCCTTCCATGAAGGATCTTCTCTACAGAGGGAGAAGAACATGGAAGTCCATCATAGCCTTACCATTTACCCCTACCACCATTTTGTAGGGCTGGGACTGGGGGTGCTGAGTGAGTTACCCTGCCCCAGATGGGAACTTACATGGCACTGCTGAGGCCTGGGTGAAACAATTAAACTAGAATTTTATGATAAAGGCCATGGTGAAATAGAAATATCTGTAAATTCTATATTTCCTCAGGTTTAGGGTGCCATTATTGTATGATACAGCTCAATTTTTAAAAGTTTTAAATTTTGATAACTTTTTATCTTAATAAGATTTTAAATGTCCCCATAACTCCCTGACATCATGTTCTGATGCTGAATCAGATGTCTTCCAGCCCTGCCTGGGTCTGTCTCACTGTGCTGGACCCACCATTATGAATAGGTCTGCTTCCAAGATCTATCCCTCCCCAGCTGCCTCAACCGCTTGTAGTTATCTGAAATGATAATTTCCCCAAATTTAAGAGCACCTTCATTTCTGCTGCTTGCACTGGTGGCAGATTTAATGAAATTCCTTGAGATGGAAAAGGTAGATACCCAATGTAACATGAGTTCTCACCATTACTGTTCCTGAGTTACCTATGGACAAGCCAAGATCACTATTACTGTTACTACTAAACTTATCATTATTAGTGGTGAGTCATTCCAGCAAATATGCTCTAACAGTTTTGCTGAGCAATCTATAGCACTAATTGAATTTTATCAAATGATGTTTCTTATAACTTTTGTAACATTTCTCTTTCAGTAGAACTTTCCAAAAAACATTGTCTATTTTTCTATAATATAATGGTTCTGTTGGAGCTTGAGATGTACCCAAACTTGGCAGCAATGTACTTGCAAGTTAAATTTATAATACGTTTAAACATTTATATTCTTTAACAATAAGTAGCAGGACTTAAAAGCATTTTTTAAAAATATTTATTACTATACAGTATATCTAGTTTGTCTTGAAGTGGAAATTATGTCTGGTTGTTTCACCAAGGAAAACATTTCAATTTGATTCTTCCATTTCAGAAGAAAAGATCTAAAATTACTGTCAGTTTATATTTCTGCTCTATCAGAAAATATTTCAAATGGAAATTTTCATCATGGATAAGAATGATGATATATGGATGAAAATGTTATGAATATATGTATAATGGTTATAGCAAATAAAATAATAATGCATTCAGATTTTGTCATGAATGCTATACAAATAATGAAAGGTTTGTGTCTGAGAGGATCAGTATTAATAATTATTTATTATTAAGTAAGCATTGTTAAGTAATTAAGTACTAAAAATTAAGTACAATATTTTAAAATATGACTTTATGGAGAAGGAGTACAAATTGTATAAAATTCAAGAACACACAAAACCAATTTATATTGATGGACATCAGAATAGTGGCTATCTGTAAATTCTATGTTTCCTCAGATTTAGGATGTCATTATTGTATGACACAGTTCCGTTTTTAAGTTTTAAATTCTGATAACTTTTTATCTTAATAAGATTTTAAACTTCCCCATAACTCGTTGACATCATGTTCTGATGCTGAATCAGATGTCTTCCAGCCCTGTTAGGGTCTGTCTCACTAGTGCTGGACTCCCCATTATGGACAGGTCTGCTTCCAAGACCTGTCTCTCCCCAGCTGCCTCAACCTCTTGTAGTCATCTGAAATGATGATTTCCCCAAATTTAAGAGCACCTTCATTTCTGCTGGTGTTGACTAGGTGCACAAGATGCCTTCCTGATGGTTGGACATGGCCTGCATCTTGACCTGGGTCGTGATTGATTACAGGGTTGTGAACATATGTAAAACTTCATCAAGCTGTACATTCAGATGTGTGCACCTGACTGCACATACATTATATTGCTATAAAATAAAAATAAATTCAAGTATACTCCCCCCAACCACCTCATGATATATGAATGTCTTTCACAAGATCTACAGACTTCCCTATTACAACGGACCCACAGCAGATTTTCAGCAATCAGTCCCTTTGGAACAGTGGGGGAGAGTTCTTTCATCATGTCACCTTTTCAGAAAAATATGCCAATTGAAAGACAGATTAAAATCTATTTCATCACTATTGGTCTACACGACTTTATTTATTTAGCCTGCATGTCCTTTCCTTATTTCCAGCTAGATAAGTAACAGACACAGAGCATACTTAGTTCCGCACTCCTGTAAAGAAGCCTAGTTTTGCATTTTTAATGATGAATTATGTTTCTTTTGCTTTCTTGCAAGGATTTATTGTAAAAGCCATATGCATGTATCAATAAAATGTTAAATGAAGCATTGGCAAAGATGTTGGATAATAATTTGAGATATGAGTTTGTAATTATGTCTCCCTTTGGTTTTTCTCTACTTTTGAAACGGGCAGAGGTTTGGATTTCCTAGTCTCAGGTTAGGGGTGGGGTGGAGCTGGGCAGAGCAGAGAGCATAGGCACCTTCATGGCTTCCTGGAATTTATTTCCAAAAGCCTCAACCCACTGGAGAGGGGCAGGCTTGGCTGGAGAAAGGGTTTTCTGTCTGCCTAAAAAGATTTTGAGTCAAGGAGTGAGAACAGGAATAAGTCTGTGAGTCTCTAAGAAGGTGGTTCTGCCATCTTCTTGGGAGACCTTTGGCAGGGAAGCAGAGTGAGCTATCCACAGTGGCAGGTACCTGGACACTGATTTCATTGTTACCAAAGTGGGAGCTGAGAGTCCTCATATCTTCAGGAACTACGAGCACAGGGAAGATGTTCTCAGCCATACCTGGGGTGGGAAGTTGACCAAAGACAGGACCTCCCATCTGGTCTCCAGCTCTTCCCAAAGCCTTGATATTGATCTAGGCTTGGAGGTTGACAGGGAAGCCCCAAGAACAGCTGAGATTAAATTAGGTGGGATGGAGAACTCATAGTCAGTAATAAGTTTGATTAGAAAGAAATAGAGATATTTCACATCAGAAAAAACCCTTCTAGACATTGGCTTAGGCAAGGATTTAGTGACCAAGAATCCAAAAGCAAATGCAATAAAAACAAAGATAAATAGCTGACATTAATTAAACCAAAGAGCTTCTGCATGGCAAAAGGGACAGTCAGCAGAGTAAACAGACAACCCACAGCGTCGGAGAAATTCTTCACAGTTTATACATCTGACAAAGGACTATACATCTGACAAGGGACTATATATCTGATATCCAGAATCCACAATGAACTCAAACAAATTAGCAAGAAAAAAACAAACAATCCCTTCAAAAAGTGGGCTAAAGACATGAATAAGACAATTCTCAAAAGAAGATACACAAAAGGCCGACAAACATAGGAAACATATGAAACAATGCTCAGCATCATTAATAGTCAGGAAAATGCAAATCAAAACCACAATGCAATATCATCTTAATCCTGCAATAATGACCATAATAAAAAAATCAGAAAACGGTAGATGTTGGCTTCTACACTGCTGGTGGGAATGTAAACTAGTACAACCACTATGGAAAATAGTGTGGAGATTCCTTAAAGAACTGAAAGTAGAACTACCATTTGATCCAGCAATCCCACTACTGGGTGACTACCCAGAGGAAAAAAAGTTGTTATACAAAAGAGATACTTGCACACACATGTTTATAGCAGCACAATTCACAATTGCAAAAATGTGGAACCGATCCAAATACTCATCAATCAATGAGTGAATAAAGAAACTGTGGTATATATGTGTGATGGAATACTACTCAGCCATCAAAAGGAATGAATGAATGGCATTCGCAGCAACCTGGACGAGATTGGAGACTATTATTCTAAGTGAAGTAACTCAGGAATGGAAAACCAAATATCATATGTTCTCACTCATAAGTGGTAGCTAAGCTATGAGGATGCAAAGGCATAAGAATAACACAGTGGACTTTGCAGACTCAAGGGGAAAGGGTGGGAAGGGCATGAGGGACAAAAAATTACAAATTGGGCACAGTGTATACTGCTCGGGTTATGGGTGCACCAAAACTCATGAATCACCACTCAAGAACTTACTCATGTAACCAAACACCACCTGTTCCCAAATAACCTATGAAAATAATTTTTTTTTAAAAAGAAATAAATAAAGATATTTCTAGCACATCTGAGTTTATGGACTCATACCTGCCACACTATGAAAACATTCTACCCTTCAAAATCACCATCAGTGTAATTTGAAGGGGATGTTCTAGCACCACATGCTTTTAGACTCTAAGGAAGAGATATAATGTATAAAAATGTGGTATTTGAGAAACGCAAATTGAAAAAACCAGTTTAGATACTTTGGGGCCATGCAGAGTTCCCCAATCAGGTCTAATTGTGGGTGGTGGTGGTTTGAATACCGAAGGGATGGACAGGTGGAGGTGACATCTAAGAGCTGCCACCTGGGGGGAATTTAGGCAGAGTCTGGGCCTTGACAAGCCAGCCAGTAGTGACGGTGGGCCAGAGGAGCCTCTGGTCTCTGCAACTCTGGGTAACACAGGCTCCTGGCCAGGAGCTCATTCCGAGTCAGAGTGTGTCTGCAATTAGGTCTTAGGAGTCTTGACAAGCAGCTGTAAAAAATCTCAAAGAAAGGAAGATACAGAAACAAGCCTGAGAGACAAGAAAACAAAGACATTTGATCTAGATGGTTCTTTTCTACTTCCAGTTAGGGGCTGGAACTGGTGACTGAGGTTGGGTTAGGGGAGTTCCTGGCTGCAGGTGCATGCTGGGAAGGAACTGCACCTAGTTGAAAAGTGGGAGGCTTTCAGCTGGGCTCTCTTCCTGGCTGGAACAGAGGCAGGAGGGCTGGGATTACAGGATGGCTGTCGCAGGGAATGTAGAGACCTACACCTCAGCCTCAAGCCAAGAAGGGGAGGGGACTGAGCCAAGAGCTCAAAACAGAGACTTCTAGGCATTGCTCTCAGTCACAGGCCAAAAAAAACAAGTTTAAGAAAGCTGTTGGAATAGGATATATAAGAATGAGAAACAATCTGTACTCCAACAAGAACCCTGCTCACGTGTGTGTGCATGTGTGTGTGTGTGTGCTTGTATGTGCCTGTGTGTACACATGCGTGTGCATGTGTATATGTGTGTTTATGCCTGTATTTGTACATGTGTGTGAATGTGTGTGCACATTATGTATGTATGCATGTGTACACGTGTATGTGCATGTGTGTATGTGCTTGTGTGTGTGTGTGTATGCGTGTGTGCATGCGTGTGTGTGCATGCTCATGTGGTAATGACCACAACTGGGAAGCCAGCCTGGAAAAAGCTGGCCTGGAAAGACTCGGCTTTATCTGTGTCCAGGGAATTTGGGAATGAGCATTCTGTCTTGGCCAGGAGGTGGAAGAAAAATGCAGCTAGGAAGGGCTACTTCCAGGAACCAGCTTTAAAGAGTTGTAGTTCTGGGGAAAAGCTGAGAGAGAATTCTAAATGCTTTGTCGAGTCAAGCTGGCCCCAGGAATAATCTGGTTATCTCTAATTTACCCCTTCTGATGCTAGTATCCCCTCTTGCTATAATCAAATTGCTTTTTCCCTGAATTGTTAGGAGCAGGGGCCATGTAAGAAGTAGATACAAAAATTAAGAGAAAACTTTAAGTCTGTGGTCATTGAAAGTAAAATTCTTTGTAAGGCTTCCTTGCTCTAAAATTCTGTGATTCACACATTTTACAATCCACAAAATAATGCAGTATCAATAACAATATTGTTTGCTGACTTCTGAGATCTCCATGGGAAAGATATGCTGGGGTATGAGAGTGAGCAGAATCAAGTAAAGGAATGGTTTGAATAACAACATATTGATCACAGATAATACAAACTTTTTTCATTAAGCTTCAGAAGAATCTAAGTATACATGCATTGTTTGGAATGCATAGGCTTTGGTCTCAATAAAAATATCCAGTTGCAGAGATATTTCATGTGGTTTGAACTAACAGGCAAAAAATTAAAAATTCATTGGTATACGCTAATTCACGTAATTGTATATTTTGGAGGTAAAGTGTAATGGCATATGTTTGCTGTAATGGAACTGATTGGAAAATGATCTCTTGGAGAAAATTTATTGCTGGTCCTAAGATTTCTTTGGTTTAGAAAAATGCTGGATTTAGTAAAATCTGAAGCACTAAATGAAAGTCTGCTTTAATAAAAATGTGGATCTGAGAATTGTGGTTTTAAGTAAGAGGGCATTTGATCCATTAAAATTGTATTGGTTTTATTCTTCACGATGGCTTTTCCTGAAATCCATCAGTTTGTAGCATGAAGTAAGCACTTGCCAGGTATTGCTCTGATAATGAAAGCAAGGCCCTCAATAATTATTAAAACAAGTCCTATTAATCAACTGTGACTTGTCCCTTTGTAAGGTTCTCATAATGGAAAAAAAAGCAGTTTATTTTGTTTTTGTTGAAGATGGTAAAGCAGTAATTTTATTGTCACAGAATCCCCTCGGCATCCTAGAACTCAATGATGGAAAAATATCTACAGAATTAGATCATGCCGCCTGCTTGGGCTGCCTGCACCTCTCCTTCCATACAGAGCTCCCCAGTGCTTTGTCTCGGCGAAGCTAGGCTGGACTCCTGACAAGGACTTTGCCACTCTCCTTGGATGAGGATCCTGTGGTCTAACTGACCTTATTGTTAGGAAATTGTTCATAAAATTAGGAAACTCAGAGTAAACAGAGAACTCAGACAGCACTCTTTCTTGCAGAGGGTAATGTACATGTGGAATGAGTTACTGAGAAAAGTGATTGAGGCAAGGAGCACAGATGAATTCAAGAGAGTCCCAGGTTTATTTCTGGACATGGCAGAGGAGGGGAGGGGACAAGGAGGAGGCTAGTAGGAGGGAGGGTTAAGATACATTTTTGAAGGACAGGCATGTAAATAATTTTGCTTATTCTTCAAATTTCCTTTTACGATTGTGGAATATTCCCAATGAAAGGCTGCATGTTCTCATCCATTTGGCACTGATGGGTACAGCAGAGTCAGATTCTGAGTGACAGTTCTGGTACTGCCACTGCCTCTGGGGGAGATGGTTTCCAGTGCAGAGGCTGCGGGGGGTGGGGTGCAGGGGAGTATCCCACCTGATCCAGAGCGAACGATTCAGCAGCAAAAGAGGAGTCAGAGTCGGGTGCTCTCAGTGGGTTTCACGCCTAAAAATGCACAACGGAGAACTGACCCCTGAAAGCCTCTGTTTTAAACTGTTTCTTTCTTGTTTTCACTTGGGAAAGGGCACTGAGGACCAATTACATAGAAGACCCTATCTTCTCTTCATTGCGTCAGTGTTGGACTTATGAGTGTGGTAGTCGGCTAGGGCTGCACAAAGTATCACAAAATGGGAGGCTTGAACGACAGACATGTAAATTGACACAATTCTGGAGTACCAGAAGTCTGAGATCAGGGCGTGGCCGGCGATGCCTTCCTGTGAGTACTTGCTCCGTGACTTGTCTTCTCCTTGTGTCTTCGCATGGTCTGTGTGTGCATGAGTGTGCGTCCTAATCTTCTCTTCTTACAAGGACACCAGTCATGTTGGATGATGGCCCATCCATATGACCTTGTTTTACATTAACTACCTCCTTAAATAGCCTATCTCTAAATATAGTTATATTTTGAGGTACCAGGGGTAAGGACTTCAACATGAATTTGGTGGAGACACAGTTCAGTCCATTACACTGAGGCTGAGGAAGAAACTGGAAGCTCTGGAAGAATTTTCCTGCAGCTCCAAGGGAGGAGGACACACAGCTGGCCAGGAACCTTTGTGGCAGCCTTGATGTCTAGCCTAGGAAGGGTTGTGAAAGGGCTGACAAAGGGAGGCCTGAGCTTCCAGCTCACAGCCCTGGGTACTGATATCTCCCAGCAACTGACTCAACCCTGAAGTTGGAGGCTTTTGGAAGCCAAGGTCCTCCTGCCCTGCACTCAGGCTCACTCATGACCTCCTTCAGTGCTTTACAGGCAGCACATGCAAGGAAGAAGGGGAAAATGTGGCAAGGGGGGATCATTAAATGGTGAGAAAACTGCCTTGGCTGGGATGTAAGAAACCAACTGTTTTAGGCAGGGAAACGTTATAGGTGGAGGCAATGCCAGCAGGAGAGGAGCCTGTGGCACAGTACAGTGTGTTGGCGTGGGAGGGACACAGCTCCACTTGTTAGTCCTCCGGGACATAGAATTTATTAGTCTAGAAAACAACTCCAGACATGGAACCCTTTTACACTTTTACAGCTTGGAGGTTCACTGCATCTGCCTTACTCTGAACTCAGTACCCCAGGCTGGGAGCCGGGGAGGAGGAACTTCAGTGCCAATGCTGTCAAAGGGCTCTTGCTATATTTGAGGTTTCACATCATGGCCACTTGCCTCCACTTTTCCTATGTCCCATGTTTTCCACAAGACCCCAGAGTTTTTCTTAGAAAGTTTATAAGACCCGATGTGAGTGGGGGGCTCAAAGACAAGGTCAAGGGCAGGCAAGACGGGTGAGGCAAATGACGCCATGAGCAAGTGATGGCAGGTCCTTCATGCTGCCTTCTCTTTGTGCAATTGATAGTTGTTCCTTCCCCACATTTGGTTTGGTTCCCTAAATGTTAAATCATCTTTAGGATAAGAAGCAGGTGATAGCCCATGAATAGAGCCAGAGTTCTTGTTCAGCTTGAGTGGCCTCCAGTTGATTCCTGACCGAGCTGTGGTTTGCTGCTGCTGGCTGTTGAATCACCTCCTTCAAGGATTCATCATTGGATAGGCCACTGTTGGCCCTTGGAGCTATTCAACCAAGACCGATCTGAACTCCCTCAATGAAACTCTTCCCTTTCTAGTAGGCTGCATATCTGATTGTATGAAAAGTTCAGCCCAAATGAGAGGGCCTTGGGAACACATGTTGATAGAACAGAGTCCAGCTCCTCAAATTGCTTCTCTGACTTATCTGTGCACAGAGTAATGCTTTATATGGTAAATCCTCAACTGACATTGTCATATTAAGTGACCTGACATTAAATAAAGAGGGGGAAGCAAGGTAACTAATGTCAGAGGTGTTATTGTCAGCGGCCAGTTTTGGGATATCTGTCCCATTTATAAATTAAGCTGGGATATTTATACCAGTCTAGTCTTCTCCTTCTGTTTTCTAGAGTAAGAAGTTATCCCCTTATTGTTCCATAAAATAGGGAAGCTTCATATGTTTTTTTAATACAGATTTTGTGATGATTAAGTGGAGGCAGTCAGTGTCTGGTGTGCAGTAAGCACTGTATGTGCCATTTCATCAGTATTGCTATTGTCATCCTCACCACTGAAATTAGACAAAAAGGCTTTCAAGGTTGAGATTCCTTTTGAAATCAATCATGGGCCAAGCGGCTAGTCCAGAAGGAGTTGAGCACCCCTCTTTATGACAGTTTTTAGCATGAGAGAAGCAACATTGTCCCGGAAAGACGAGATCTCAAGGCTCAGTTGTGAGAATAGAGTCTTTACATCTGTTGAAATCAGGAAGTAACTGGAATTCACAAATTCCTGGTCACTTGAGATTTCCTGACTGTTTTATGAACCACAGTTGAACATAAATTAATCTTGGGAACATACTGGAGTTTACTTGTGTCTCTAGACCATTTTATAGCCCAGATATTTTTCTGAAAGATAGGTCGTCTGTTGATTTCCACTTTTCTTAGGATCTTTACAGAAACTTCTCCAGCTTCTGAAAGGACCAGAAGAATTTACCTGTCTGAAAGCAGTGGTCACACATGAATGGATGTTCTTGAAGATGAGCAGTAGTTCTTAGCTTTGAAGGTCTTGCCAATGTATTTTTACACATAGTACTAGAGAGTCAAATATTTGGCAGGTTGATTCAAAAGAACATTTCACTGGGATGAGGGAGCACTAAATATAACTGGTGAGCAGATTTATCTTTTACTAAATGCACTTTTTATGAATTACGATAAATGCTTCTTCCTTCAGCATTACAACGTTTTATTCAATTGTTCTAGTACTCAAAAGTGTGACTGTAGGAAAGAGTGAAAATACTCAAGGGCATTATTGTTCTAGTAAGCCCGAGGAAGACAGCAGACTGGTCAATAAGTATGGACGTCGAATGTATTTACGTAATCCATGTAGTCCAGAAATGTTTGCTCAGCTTCTACCATATGTCTGGCCCTGAGAGAAACATTGGCTATTAGGCAGCGTTCTTGTCTCTGGTCTTAAGGAAAAGAACACTACTCAAGCATGCTCATATATCAAGTAGAGTTTATTGAAGAGAACATTGTGACAACTCAGGGAAAAGGAAAACAGCAGAGTCAGATGGGAACTAGTTCTAGGAACTGGGAAACGACCAGCATCTCCAACAGCTATCCTTGCTCTCTGTTTTTGCCTCTCTGTATCAGTCTCAGTTCTCTGCCTCCCAAAGTACTTTTATTTATTTATTTTAAATGTGGTTTGCATCTTGTTATAATAAGACAACTCTAAGGGTTTTCAACAAATTTCATTATGTGGGTTTGGACAGTTAGAATACTCATACTATACAAAGTAATTTCAGAGATCACTTCCTGCTCTAAAATTTTGGTTTCTCTTTACGAACTATTATGAAGGTCTTTTTCATTGATGTGAAGGACTTTGTCACTTTAGATAACTAATGCTACTGAGCATATTAAGCTCTTCAATCCTGAACAAGAGCATACAGATATCACTAAAGAGAGCACACAAAAGCTTTGCTCTAGGAGGCCAAAGGGGAAACCCATCTTGTCTCTTGGCTGCCACTTCAATGAAGTAATTAGGTAAGACTCATTCCTCCCTAAACAACAGTTACCAAATTTCAATGCAACTTAGTGTTCTGATTCAGTATTAATGTTCAAGGAAATGCTGCAGCAATTCTCTGAATATTTTCAAAGAAAAAATCACAATCCAGGAATATAGAATGTATACAGCTACTTTTACCAAGCACCATCAGAGATTAACATGTTGCATGGACTGAAACACTGGTACTTTGATATTCATTACCATATGTAAATTAAAAACTGCCTTGATCATTAGGATTGTTAATTTGAGTGTGGGGAAAAACTACTCTAATACTTATTTTAATGAGTGTCTAATGATAGCCACTATCATTGGACACTCACTAAATATAGATATGTAAATTGTTATTTGATTTCATATAATTTGATATGGAGTTAGATGGAATATCTACAGACTGCATCAAATTAAACCAAAATAGACTCTTACATATTGTAAGGCTGGTTGCCTCACCGGGAGCTCAGAGGCGCCCATCCCTCCCGGCGCCAGGGAATAACGTCATCACTCCGCGACCGGCATCTAGCTCCGCTGCTTGGCCTCTCCAACACCCACCCCCTGAAGCAAACTCTGCACCCGACACCTAGCACCCGCTGAAAAACCCCCGCCCAAAAAATTTTCAGAAAAGCCCCACCAAACCCTGCCCAATAACTCTGTCCTGTTTAGGTCATGCTTCCCCAAGATGGCCCACTCACCAAAGATCCCACCTACCTACCAGTAGTAACTGGCCCAGTACACTTCCTGTGTCCCAATATCCAGTCAAGTGCCTTATGCTTTGTCTCCCCCTATATCCAATCAAATGCCTTCACTCCTTATAAAACCCCTTGCCCTAAAAAGTTACACACGACTTCTCTGGCCCCTACCTGGACCATAGAACCTCGCCCGGGAGCCGAACAAATTGGATTTTCATTTTCTTATACAGGCCTCAGTTTCCTCATTTTGACTCGACAATATACCTTACACATATTTGCTTTGGGTTTTTATTTTCTTTTTTAGAGACAGGGTCTCACTCTGTTGCCCAGGTTGGAGTGCCATGGTGTGATCATGGCTCACTACAGCCTCAACTTCCTGGATTCTATGAATGTGTGCCCCCCCACACCCAGCTAATTTCCGTATTTTTTTTCCAGAGATGAGGGTCTCACTATGGTAGCTGGCATCTGGGAAGGCTTTTTAAATTATTTGCTTTAAATCTTTTAAGTAAATAGATTAAACCCCTATTTGAAATAAAAGTAGCTGTTTACTCATGTAAATGCATTGTTTTTCCTTGGCTATTTAAAGGCAAACAGATTAAAGGACATGGAGAGTCTAAAGAGGCTTTAGTGAAGAGTATGTTGAAATTCCTACTTTTGTTTTTCCCTACTGCACTCCTTTCACCCCGATTCATTTAGGCTTTCTATGGCTTTTAAAAGATGAGAAAGAAAAGTTTTCATTTCTAATTAACACGATTTCAAAAGCAGGCAATGGCATTAGTTTCCATTTAAAAGGAAAGAAAACCAAAAAAAGGGGTGACATGTTCCTCCACCAGCAGGACAGGGGGTATGGGGTAACTTCGGGACATGCCAAGATGCTTTTTTCACTGAGAGATTTATTTTAAAATATTACTTTATAAGCAAAAGGGCAATCTATCATTGGATTTTCTAACACTATGTCGGTGTTTTAATTTAAAATAACAGGTCATGTGATATTAATGAGCAGGCACTTGTTCTCAAGTCCTCCTCAAGAGTTAAGAGGGCTGGCGGTAGACTTGTCTCAAACTCAAATAAGGGGCATTTTCATAATTCTCAGTGAAACAATGAAGATATTTGTCCCTTCTCCCACTATGCACATTTCCCAAATGCAAATGTGACTTTAAAGGAAGACTGCCTGGATCTCTCTGAATTCTGGACCCAGTGATGGGAGAACAGGACACCCACCCAGACAGCCCACCAACCCAGCAGTTGCTTTGCAGTCTGGGGGAAGGGGAGGAAGCTCCTACTTGGAGGATGGGGCTTTTCCAGAGGGGTGCATCCCAAGTTATCAATCCCTTTGTGTTCGCAATTTCCTATATAGGAGAGATTCAAACTTTTTATAGACATTTTGGAATCTGTCTCCAGATTAGGCCATTTGCCATGTTAATAGTGAAAAGGACTCCTAGGGTCAGGGGAACATCATTATTTTCTCAGCAGATGTGTAGCACAGTGGGGCAGCATTGGACTTGGTATTTGACATCGACCACAGCTTAGCATTGGACATCGACCACAGCTTTGCTCCTTGTTCATTTATTCCAACAACAAATAGTGAGAACCAATTGCATGCCAGGCACTGTCCTTGCTGCTGAGACACCCAGGGATCAGGTGTGGCTCCTGACCCGGGGGCTCACCTCTAGGGCAGCGTTTTCCAAATGCTCCATGGTGGAGGACTAGCATTTAAAATTTAAAAAAATTCATCACAGACTAATAGTTTTGTGAAGTACAATACAGCCAAGCAACTAGAAAAGTGAAAATAAAGATATGCAAAATATAAGCCCACATTTCATTGTTATTAGATTCCACAAGTATAAAGTTACTCTGTCAGAGTGACTACATGGTTCTTTCCTATTTCTATAGTTATCTCTTTGCAGGCAGGTAACAGCCTGTGGAGGACCACACCGAGTTATCATTGGTCTGGTAGGTGCTGCCATCCTAAAAGGGTAACATTTTCCCCCGACCCCTAGAAGTGGGTGGAATAGAGCCACCATAGTAAACGTCATTGGATGCTACTCAGCACCGTGCCTCCTGCCTTCTTCCTGAGAGACTCCAACTTACTCAGCTGTGCACTGGGCACACCATCCTGCTTGTGGCTAGCCCCAACTGTAGGTTGTGACAAACCTGACTGGCCTAAAGGTAACCCCACATGCCTTACCCCTAAATGGATCAGGAGGAGGCACTTGATGGGGTCTAGGTCCATGAGCTCCAAATCAAGCTTTGCTGTGAGTGTCTGGAAAGGTCTCTCTTTGCTCTTTCTAGACAGCTTTTAGAAGCAATCCTACTAGATTAAGAAAGTGTATTAGTTGGGGTTCTCTAGAGGGACAGGACAAATAGGATAGATGCATATATGAAAAGAAGTTTATTAAGGACTATTGACTCACACGATCACAAGGTGAAACCCCACCATAGGCCATCTGCAAGCTGAGGAACAAGGAAGAAAGTCTGAGTTCGAAAACCTCAAAAGTAGGGACGCTGACAGTGTAGCCTTCAATCTGTGGCTGAAGGCCTGAGAGCCCCTGGCAAACCACTGGTGTAGGTCCAAGAGTTCAAAAACTGAAGAACGTGCAGTCTGATGTTTGAAGGGAGGAAGCATCCAACACAGGAGAAAGATGGAGGCTGGAAGACTCAGCCAGTCTAGTTTTTCCATGTTCCTCTGCCTACTTTTATTCTAGCCATGCTGGCAGCAGATTAGATGGTGCTCACCCAAACTGAGGGTAGGTCTGCCTCTCCTAGTACTGACTCAACTGTTAATCTCCATTGGCAACACCCTCACAGACACACACAGAAACAGTACTTTGCATACTTCAATCCAGTCGAGTTGACACTCATATTAACTATCACAGCGAGAAAGCATGAAGTCCAGATGGCTGGACCAAAAGAATGACCTAGACTGGGTAGTGCTGGATGGCCAAGTGGAGGGGGGGGGAAGAGTGAGTCTTGATAACATTCTAATTAGCCCAAACTTTCCACTCCCATGAGCCAGTCTGTTCCCTTTAAGTTGATGCTAGCTGCCATTGTGTTATCTGTTGCAGACTAATACAATTTGTAGTAATTGAAGATCTAGTATTTATTGATACATTATTATCAACTAAAGTCCATAGTTTACATTAGAATTCACTCTTAGTGTTATATGTTCTATGGATTTTGACATACATATAATGACCTGTGCCCACCATTACAGTATCACACAGAATAGTTCCACTGCCCTAAGATACCCTCTGTTCTATCTATTTATCCCTCTTCTTTTCCATGGACCCTTGCCAACCACTGATCTTTCTATCGTCTCCACAGTTTTACCTTTTCCAGAATGTCATGTAGTTAGAATCCTGCATTATGTAGCCTTCCCAAATTGACTTCTTTCACTTAGCAATATACATTTAAGGTTATTTTTTTGTGTGCCTGGTAGCTCACTTCTTTTTGTGACCGAATAATATTTCATTGCCTGGATGTGCCACAGTTTGTTTATCCATTCACCTAATGAAAGCCATCCTGGTTGCCTCCAAGCTCTGGCAATTGTGAATAAAGCTCCTATAAACATTAATGTGCAGGTTTTTGTGTGAACGTAAGTTTTCAGCTCCTTTGGGTAAATACCAGGAGTACCATTGCTAGACTGTATGGTAAGGCTATTAACCTTTGTAAGAAACTGCCACACTGTCTTGCAAAGTGGTGGTACCATTTTGCATCTCCATAAGCAACAGTTCTTGTTCCTCTTCATCTCACCAGCATTTGGTGTAGCTATGAGTCTTGGATTTTTGCCACACCACAGAATGACATTTTTATATATCCCTGAACAAGGGATGATATTTACAATTCTTAGCAATGAGTATCACCAGGACAGGAGTTCACAGAATAGATGTGGATATTCAGGCGAAGACTGGATGATCACTGGCCCAGCCTGCAGCAGAGCACCATTTGAGATCATTGCCAAATGCCTTCATTTGTTCTTCTTTCTCCCTCACTGGAAAAGCAACAGCTCATGTGCATCTGGACTGCTCCCTACAACAGCTCATTCTAACAAGATGCCAGGACTCACTAAGCCATATTTAATACTCTTCTTCTTTGTTAGGACCCCACAAGCTCCTTAAGACCTGAAGAATCCTGGCAAGAGTAAGGGTGATGGAGTTCTTTGCTGTAGGGGGCAGCATCACATGGAAGTATGGCTTCTCACTGACCTCAGCAAGGCCCAGGTGAAAATTGGAGGCGGACTACATTTATTTTCAGTGTTTTGCCTTTTTGCCATTTCTTGTTCCTTACTTGTCTCAAGCAGTCTATCTCACTAGGGAAATATTTTATACTAAAATTTCAGAAACTTTCATTAACCTAATTTAACCTCCTTTAGAGAGTTTTTGCCTTTAAGATCTAAGGGGGAGAACATTGCTATACTCAAAGAATGGAGCTTAGACGTTAGGTAAGCATCAATGCAGGAAACTCACTAGAGTCCTCAAGAGGTGTCTGCTCACCCAGAATTTGATTCCCAGGATTCTTCTGGGAATCAGAGACAAGGGTAAGCAAAAGTGGGGAAGAAAAAAATGAGAGAAAAAGAGGTAGAGCAAAGCAAGGAATGGACAGAAACACAAAGGAGAGATGGGAAGTGGATGGAGAGGGGGAAACAGATCGCGATTTGTGATGGTTTCAGATGGTACTAAGCAGCCCCTGCCCAAGTCTCCAGCCATTCTTTCCACGATGCTCAGTGCCATGGCTTTTATTCAAAGCTAAAAGATAAATTTCATTTGCGCAAATTTATCTAGAAAGGGCTAAAAATCAGGCGCATACTCTTTGTTTTCAGCGTGAGAAGTTCTCCAATGTGGGTTGCAAATCTCCCATCTGTTCCCCAGTGCTGTCTTGTACATTTGGATTTCCGATTAACCAACAGATGTGGGGGGAAAATGGCTGGCCTGGCCAGAGAGGTCCCCCATGACCACACATGTGCAAATACTGAGGCTCACAAATCATTCCCGTGAACTCAGCTGTAGCTCATGTGATCCCCCCCCTCTGCTGCCCGCATCAGATGTCTGGGAGAATTTGTGATGAGGATGGAGCTGGGTCAGGCAGGAGGGGAAAGAGCCAGCAGATTTGACTTTAAGGATGAGTTTAATCATCTTTTTGCCTCACATTTCTTTTCCCAACAAATTCTAAGGAGTGGGAACACTGTCAGGAAGAAAATAACAGAAAATATTTCCCTAAATGGACTAATAGCACCTTAATGAATGATTAATAAAAGATAGGACTCATCAGACCCAGCTGAAATGTATTTGAGTACAAGGTAATTTTTCTGGATACAAACAACATAATCCTTTCTTCACTGTGTTAGTTTTTTTCCTAAGTTTCAAAAGAGCAAATAAAAGGTTCACGAGTTTCTCAGACATCAAATAGTTCTCAAAAATGTCAACAACATCATTGTAAAACTAATAAAAATATGGCACAGATTTAGCACGTGTACTTTAAGGAAATATTAAAAAAGGGAAAGAGAAGCATATGGAAAAGCATGCTTGGGGTTTGAGCAGATCAACCTCACATATTTAGAACAAAACAAAACAAAACAGAATAGAACAGTTCTGGAGGTAATGTTGAAAAACAATGGCTTACTTTAATTAGAAAAAAATAACAACGCCTCCTTTCCTTTTTCTTCAACAACAGTGAAGTTGAAAATGGACTTAAGCCATTACCTTTGGCTGTCCTAGCATGGGAGGGTTTCAGACTTTAATTTCTTTCCCAGCCTACGGTGTGAAAGGAAAAGTTGTCTTGGCATGGAGATACACTGTCAGTGCCGGCTCCTGGAAGATGAATGGATGTGCATTTAAGATCGGATAGCTGAGAACATCTCTGAACATCAGTTTCTGCATACATAAAATAGAGCCAATAAACTCTTCCTCACCAGTTTCTTGAGATAATTAAGTGATGTAACATGTGGGAAGTGCCTGCCTTAGGGAGATGTCTAGATCAACACTATTCAGTAGAACTTTGCAATGATGGACGTGTTCTATGTTCTGTGCTGTCCAACAGAATACTTACCAGCTACATGTGGCCACTGAACACTTGAAATATGATAAATTCTATGAAGGAAATTAATTTTTACTTTTGTATGACTCTAGTTAATTTAAGTTTGAGAGCCACATGTGCCTAGTGGCTACCATATTGGATGGCTCAGGTCTAGACAACATGTAATGTTGATCATGGTGATGATCACATTAGTTCTGCTTCCTCAAGTTGGAGTCAAAGTTTTATGCTCAGGGAGCTGCTGATGCATCAAGAACTTGTGCCTCTAGGATGGGATCAGAAAACAAACCTTTTTCACAGCAAGTTATATCACAGTTAGGTCTTTGTGAATATGGTCACCTGTGGCCAGGTAAGCTTTGAGTTTGCCTGTTCTTTGATTCTGCCTTCTCTTAACCAGTTAAAAGGAAATATCAGGGAGAAATGGGCAATTTATGTACAAGAAGTAAGCATGCTTTCTTTCTGTCATGATCAGATTCTGTGCTCTGTTACTATTGTTTTCATTTTAAATGTTTTTATTATAACCAACAATTGATAGTCGTAGGATTAACTGAACATTCAGAATGGACTTCTCCTCACAGTGGCCACAGTGTCTCAAAATGACAGCACAAATAATGATCAAATAAGTATATAGATGCTTTAACTGAGGTTTAAAAAGAATCAGAATATCCCGTGGTTTTGAAGTGTCCTATTAAGGCAGTCACTAAAGAATATTTCACTTTGCATAAAAGACTATTTCAAGGCTATCAGCCAAATGCATGGCTAGTTGATGGATCCCACTGGGCTTAACAAGCATAATTAAGGTCTTCACCAAACCTTAATAGATTGGTATCATTGAACACTGACCTGTGCTTGGAATGTTTTTCTTCTTTGCCTATCACCTGTGTCTGAAATTTTCCTCAAATATTGGCAAAGAAAACATATAAGGGAGGATTTTCTTTTTATTCATATATTGTGATATTTTAAAGGTATCTTTTAGTAAATGGCATTATCACATTAGCATCTAACTGACTGATCCAATGAGTTATACCAAAGTGCAAGATGCATACACATGGGACTCATATCTCACATTCATTATAATAACATCCATGTTTCATGCAATCTCAACTCTCCTGAATGCTTCTAAATCCAGTTCTTTCATTTCAAATAAATTGTCAATAGAGAATCTCTGAATATCAACATAATATATCCAAGATCCCAGGAAACAATGCAATTGGCCATTTAAATAATTAGAAGATGAGACTGGCCATTGTTGGTGTAAGGATGAAACTACCTGGGAGAGAAGTTATCAGGTTGGGAAAGAAAGCAGGAACACAGGTAGAAGAGACAAGAAGGAAATAAAAGAAGCTAAAGGCACAAGATGAGAACAATAGATAATAAAGAGAAGGTGTAAGATAATGAGAGTGGTAAGCACCAGGTTGGAGTCGAGCTTTTCCCAGCCAAATAAGAGTGGCTTTTCAGAGAGAAATGGAAAATGTTTATAAAGTACCGCTGTTCTTTCTTTTGGCACAATAATTTAAAAGAGGGCAAGAAGGAAAGTGAGGAGAGTTGAAGCCCTACAAAAACATTGCAGGTTGTGATTAAGTGACCAAGGATTGGTGCATACCACCCGTGGGTCCCATATATTGCATTGCAACCCTCTGATGACAGGGTATGCTCAATTAATGTTTATACTTATAGTAAGATTATTTTAGCTTGTGTTCATTTTTATCCAGGATATAGTCTTGTGATATCCTTATTTTCCATTTATAACAATTACCTCAACTATTTGTTTCATCCTTTTATATTGGATATGTTGATGCATTTTTCTTTCTCTTTCTTTTATTTTGTTATTCTTTGCTTAACAAGCACAATTAAAGACTTCGTGGACCCTCATTATCTTATAACCTTCCCTCTACTACTTCGTGTCTACTTCAAGGCCATGATCTTGTTCTTTTTTATGACTGCATAGTATTCCATGGTGTATGTACCATATTTTCTTTACCAAGACTACCATTGATGGGCATTTAGGTTGATTTCATGTCTTTGCTCTTGTGAATAGTGCTGCAGTGAACATACACCGTGCATGTGTCTGTATGGTAGAATGATCTATATTCCTTTGAGCATATACCAAATAATGGGATTACTGGGTTTAACGGCAGTCGTAAGTTCTTTAAGAAGTCGCCACACTGCTTTCCACATGGTTGAACTAATTTATACTTCCACCAACAGTGTAAGTGTGTCTTTTTCTCTGCAACCTTGCCAACATCTGTTATTTTTTGACTTTTTAATGATAGCCATTAGGACTGGTATGAGATGGTATATCATCATGGTTTTGATTTGTATTTCTCTAATAAATCAATGATGTTGAACTTTTTTCATACGAATATTGGCTGCATGTCTTCTTTTGAAACAAGTCTGTTCATGTCCTTTGCCCACTTTTTAATGGGGTTGCTTGTTTTTCTTGTAAGCTTGTTTAAGTTCTGTGTAGAGGCTGGATATTAGATCTTTGTTGGATGCACAGTTTGCAAAATTTTTTTCTCATTCTGTAGGTTGTCTGTTCAGTCTGTGGTTTCTTTTGCTGTGGAGAAGCTCTTTTGTTTAATTAGATTCTATTTGTCAATTACTGCCTCTGTTGCAATTGCTTTTGGTGTCTTCATAATGAAATCTTTGCCTGTTTCTAGGTCCAGAATGGTATTACCTAGGTTGTCTTCTAGGGTTTTTGTAGATATGGGTTTTGCATTTAAGTCTATAACCCATATTTAGTTACTTTTTGTATATGGTGTAAGGAAGGGGTCCTGTTTCAATTTTCTGCATATGGCTAGCCAGTTATCTCAGCACAATTTATTAAATAGGGAATCCTTTCCTCATCACTGTTTTTTGTCAAGTTTTTCAGATAGTTGTATGCATGCAGCTTTATTTCTGGATTCTATATTCTGTTCCATTAGTCTGTCCTTCTGTTTTTGTACCAATAACATGCTATTTTGGTTACTATAACCCTATAGCATAGTTTCAAGTTGGATTGCATGTTGCCTCTAGCTTTGTTCTTTTTGCTTAGGATTGTCTTGGCTATTTGGGCTCTTTTTGGGTTTCATATTAATTTTAAAATAGTTTTTTTAGTTTTGTGAAGAATATCTATGGTAGCTTGATAGAAATAGCATCGAATCTATAAATTGCTTTGGGCAGTATAGCCATTATAAAGATGTTGAGTCTTATTATCCATGAGCGTGGAATGTTTTTCCATTTGTTTGTGTCATCTTTGATTTCTTTGAGCAGTGTTTTGTGGTTCTCCTTGTAGAGCTCTTTAACCTTCCCTGTTAGCTGTATTCCTGTCTGAGTGTCTTCTTTCAGAAAATCATCTTTGAGCTCTGAGATTCTTTCTTCTACCTCATCTATTCTGATATCAATACTTGTGATTGCATTATGAAATTCTTGTAATGTGTTTTTCAGCTCTTTCAGGTTAGTTATGTTCATTTCTATACTGGCTACTTTGTCACCTCCTACATTGTTTTATCATAATTTTTAGCTCCGTTGGATTTGGTTTCAATGAACTCTTGTAGCTTAATGATCTTAATTCCTGTACATATTCTGAATTCTATTTCTGTCCTTTCAGCCATCTCAGCCCAGTTCAGAACCCTTGCTGTAGAGCTGATGTGGTCATTTGGAGGAAATAGGCACTCTGGCTTTTTGAGTTGTCAGGGTTCTTATGCTAATTCTTTCTCATTTTTGTGGGCTTGTCTTCCTTCAATCTTTGAGTTGCTGACCTTTGGATGGATTTTTTTTCTTTATCCTATTTGATGACCTTGAGGGTTTGATTGTGGTATAAAGTGGATTCAGTCAATGGGATTCATTTCTGGAAGATTTTAGGAGATCAAAAGCGGAGTTCCCAACTCCTGGACTGCATGCTGTAACTCTGGGGACTTGTACTGAGCTCTGACTTTGTTCTCTGTCTCTTTGAAGTTAGGAATCCACTGCATTGGGGGGTGCCAAGGTGCTCCTGGATCACTGGTTCCTACACTCCAATGGGTGGTGTCAGCAAAAGTGTTTTTTAGTGTAGTGACAGTGGGATTCATCCTCTTTCTCATATACCCACAGTAGTGGTGGTGGCAGCTGCAAAGTGCTAGTGGGCGCCAGGGTGCCTGCCCCTCTGCAGGTGTTCAGCACAGTGGTGGAGGCAATGCAGCTGTGGGGGGGAGGAGCTTTTGCTGGTGACTGTGTGCATGGTCACACTGGAGGTGATGTTGGCTCAGGGGTGGGACACTGGCAGGTGCAGTTCTGGGTGCCTTTTCTGTGCCCCACAAGCATGGGTGATAGCTCAGAGCAAGGGAGGATCTGTCGTTCTCTGTGCCTGTTTTCACTCCTACAGCAGTTAGCGCAAGGGCGAGATACTGGTGGGGGCAGGGATGGCTAGTTCTGTGTCTGTCCAGGCTCCATCTGCAATGGTGGTGAGAATGGAGAGGGTGGGTGAACTGCACTACTTGGGCACTGGTGATTCCAGAAAAGCAAAACTCACCTGCACAGACACATGCCAGTAAAGCAATGTGGGAAGTTGCTGTGGGCAACTAACCAAAAAAAGTCCAAGTCCAGACAGGTTCACAGACGAATTCTACTGGATGTACAAAGAGAAGCAGGTACCATTCCTTCTGAAATTATTCCAAACAATACAAAAGAGGAAATCCTCCCTAACTCATTTTATGAGGCAAACATCATCCTGATGCCAAAATCTGGCAGAGATACAACTAAAAAAGAAAATTTCAGGCCAATATCCATGATGAACATCAACACAAAAATCTTCAATAAAATACTGGCAAACTGAATGCAACAGCACATCAAAAAGCTTATCCATCATGATCAAGTAGGCTTCATTCCAGGGATGCAAGGCTGGTTCAACATAGACAAATCTATAAACATAATCCATCACATAGAGCCAAAGACAAAAACCACAGGGTTATCTCAGTAGATGCAGGGAAGGCCTTCAACAAAGTTTAACAGACCTTTATGCTAAAAACTCTTAATAAAGTAGGTATTGATGGGAATGTATCTCAAAATAATAAAAGCTATTTATGAGAAACCCACAGCCAATATCATATTGAATGGACAAAAGCTGGAAGCATTCCCTTTGAAAACTGGCAGTAGACAAGTGTGCCCTCTCTCACCACTCCTATTCAACATAGTATTGGAAGTTCTAGCGAGAGCAATCAGGCAAGTAAAAGAAGTAAAGGGTATTCAATTAGGAAAAGAGGAAGTCAAATTGTCTCTATTTGCAGATGACATGATTGTATATTTAGAAGACACCATTGTCTCAGCCCAAAATCTCCTTAAGATGATAAGCAACTTCAGCAAAGTCTCAGGATACAAAATCAATCAGAAATCACAAACATTTCTATACACCAATAACAGACTAACAGAGCCAAATCATGAGCAAACTCCCATTCACAATTGCTACAAAGAGAATAAAATATCTAGGAATACAGCTCACAAAGGATGTAAAGGACCTCTTAAAGGAGAACTACTGCTCAAGGAAATAAGAGAGGACACAAACAGATGGAAAAACATTCCATGCTCTTGGTTAGGAGGAATCAATATTGTGAAAATGGCCATACTGCCCAGTAATTTATAGATTCAATGCTATCCCCATCAAGCTACCATTGACCTTCTTCACAAAACTGGAAAAAACCACCTTAAACTTGATGTGGAACCAGAAAACAGCCTGCATAGCCAAGACAATCCTACGCAAAAAGAACAAAGCTGGAGGCATCATGCTACCTGAATTCAAACTATACTACAAGGTTACAGTAATCAAAACAGCATGGTACTGGTACCACAACGGACATATAGACCAATGGAACAAAACAGAGGCCTCAGAAGTAATGCCACACATCTACAACCAACTGATCTTTGACAAACTGAACAAAAGCAAGCAATGGGGAAAAGATTCCCTGTTTAATAAATGGTGTTGGGAAAACTGGCTTAGCCATGTGTGGAAAGCTGAAACTGGACCTCTTTGTTACACCTTATACAAAAATTAACTCCAGATGGATTAAAGATTTAAACATAAGACCTAACACAATAAAAACCATGAAGAAAACCTAGGCAGTACCATTCAGGACATAGGTGTAGACAAGGATCATGACTTAAACACCAAAAGCAATGGCAACAAAAGTCAAAATTGACAAATAGGATCTACTTAAACACGAGAACTTCTGCACAGCAAAAGAAACAATCATTAGAGTGAGCTGGCAACCAATAGAATGGGAAAATTTTTTTCCAAGCTACCCATTTGACAAAGGACTAATATCCAGAATCTACAAAGAACTAAAACAAATACACATGAAAAAAACAAACAACCCTATCAAAAAGTGGGCAAAGGATATGAACAGACACTTTTCAAAAGAAGACATTGATGTGACCAACAAACAAATGAAAAAATGCTCATCATCACTGGTCATTAGAGAAACACAAATCAAAACCACATTGAGATGCCATCTCATGCCAGTTAGAATGGTGATCATTAAAAAATCTGTAGACAACAGATGCTGAAGAGGATGTGGAGACATAGGAATGCTTTACACTGTTGGTGGGGAGGGTAAATTAGTTCAACCGTTGTGGAAGACAGTGTAGCGATTCCTCAAGGATCTAGAAATAGAAGTACCATTTGACCCAGCAATCCCATTATTGGGTATACATCCAAAGGATTATAAATCTATCTATTATAAAGACACATGCACATGTATGTTTATTGCAGCACTGTTTACAATAGCAAAGACTTGGAACCAACCCAAATGCCCATCAACGATAGGCTGGACAAAGAAAATGTGGCACATATATACCATGGAATACTATGCAGGCATAAAAAGGGATGAGTTCATGTCCTTTGCAGGGACATGGATGAATCTGGAAACCATCATTCTCAGCAAACTGACACAAAACAGAAAACCAAACACGGCATGTTCTTACTAAGTGGGTTTTGAACAATGAGAACACATGGACACAGGGAGGGGAACATCACAAATTGGGCTTTATTGAGGGTTGGGGGTTAAGGGAGAGATAGTGAGGAGTGGGGAGCCTGGGAAGGGTTACTATTAGGAGAAATATCTAATGTAGGTGATGGGGTGATGGAGGCAGCAATCCATATGGCATTTGTATACCTATGTAACAATTCTGCAAGATCTGTGTATGTACCCAGAACTTAAAGTAAAAAAAAAAAAAAAGATGCAGTATGTCTAGCTATGTAAACCTTAGATTTCACACTTTCAATTTATTAAGTACAGTTTTATAAATTTAGTGTGAAGATGAAGGTTGGATTGCATTTAATATTCTCTGCTTCTAAAACTAGACAATTATGTAATATTTTAGAAAGATGGTCATGAAATGGTTTATTTCCTTTAATGTCAGAGTTTAAGGAGTTAAATTTCAGTTATCTGGATAATTCAGGTTTATAGGACATCTACCCCTAGTGGCCTGTAAAACAGAGATGTAACTTAACATACAAGTAGCGTGTCCTGGTATATTTTTCACTGTTCTGTAATTCAAAGTTTGAGAATGCAAATGGGACCCATTTAAGTTGCAAGGCAAGTTTGGGGTGATAACAGTTTATCCAACTTAGAATTAAAGCATAGAAATATAATCGATATATAGCAGAAACCTCAAAGGGTGTTGATATATTTGATCTGATCAAATGTTATATTTAGTCTTCCTTCATCTATTACCCTTAGCCTTGCCCCTTGATGCATACTCTCCCATCTCTTACCATTTTAACTGGATATTCTCAGGCTTATCTACCTTCAACCTCAGAAGATAAGGGGCTCCTCCAAAGCCATGAACATGCTGCAATTTTCTATGCATGTTTTTAAGCACATTCCATTGTGTGCTCTGGCTGCAGTAACAGAGTACTATAGACTGGATATCTTAACAGAAATGCATTTTCTCACAGTTCCGTAGGCTAGAAGTATGAGATCAAGATGTCAGCAGAGTTAGTTTCTTTTGAGCTTTCTCTTTTTGGCTTGTAGATGTCCATCTTCTGTTTGTGTCTTCACATGACCATCTCTCTGTGTCTTTGTTATAATCTTCTCTTCTTGTAAGAACACCAGTCATATTGAATTAGGGTTTACCTATATGACCTCATTTTACCTTAACCACCATTTTTAAAGACCCTATCTCCAAATGCAATCACATTCTGAGGTACTGGGTGTTAGAATTTCAACATATGAATTTAAGGGGGACACAATTCACCCCATATTTTCTAGCTTTTAAGGTCTCCTTTTCCTGTGTAGACCCTCCATTGCCATCAGAAGTAGCCTCTTACTCTTCACAAGCACTATACCTTCCATAGTGATTAATTGGCACAGTTTTTCAACGTCTCAATGCTTTTATGTCCACATGCATTCTATACCCAGGCCATTGTGAGTAAATAATCTTGATGCTGTTGGTGCCGTGGGTTATCTGTGTCCCATTATCATCTGGCAATGAAGGTATCTGTGCCTTTCTCAGCTACATGAGCCACAGAATCTCAATATCCCATTTTGAAATTCTGTTTCCTGGAGGCACTCTGATACCAATTACTGTATCAATCAGGATCCAGGCAGAAAGCAGACATCATGCTTAAACTGGGTAACTTGAAGATAATACAGGAAAATGGCAAACAATAGTGCAGAATCCTGAAAGTCTGAATCTATTATCAACCTAAGGTGTGACTGGGCAAGGGGAGGGAGTGGATTCTGCCATACACCACATGCATGCAAAAGAGCTGTGTAGGGCTACTTGGTTCCTATTACCTTTATGTAAAGACAAAACCGGCTAACGTGAACTCTTGGGAAGGGAGATAGAGGAATAAATACCCTGACCTCATCCTCCTGCCCTCTGGGATGCTCGTCTCCAATCCAGAAGCAGGGCACTGAAGCCTACCAATATTGTACACAAAGGCTAGCATCCTGGAGCTCAGAACAGAGGACAGGAGGTCAGAGAGCAGATCTAGAAGGGCAGACAAAAATATCCAGAACAAGTTTAACTCTCCATGGGCCTGAACTAGTGGTTGCAATTGCTGGAAGGTAGAAAGTGTTAGAGGGTGTTCAGTTTTGGGATCCAGATGAAGTGAGAGGGAATTTTAGTGTGTTTTGTGAAGATTTGCCATTATTTGAAATTGTGTAAGTACTGTCCCAAATTTTGCAAATGATGCTATATTATAAGATAAAGAAGATAGTCATACTCATTGAGTAGCTATATTTATATAATGCATTTATATAAATGCATAAATATTTATACTATGTAAGTGGTTGATGTTTACATTTGCTTAATTCTCCCAAAAGTACTACAAAAAGATACCATTATCATCCACACTCTACATATGAGAAAATAGCAAAATTATAACTGGCTCAAAGTAGTGGTTGTTGGAACTAGGTTTTAACCCAGGCAAGATCATCTGTGTGCTTTCAATCTTAACCATAAGGCTGGATGTCTTCTCTAATTTCTTGTTGATCTCTGTACTTGTCTGTTCTTGCACTGCTATAAATAAATACCTGAGACTGGGCAACTTATAAAGATTAGAGGTTTAATTGGCTCATGGTTACACAGGTTGTACAGGAAGCATGGTGGCATCCACTTCTGGGGAGGCCTCAGGGAGCTTTTACTCATGGCAGAAGGCAAAGCAGGAGCAGGCCTGTTACATGTCAGGAGCAGGACCAAGAGAGAGGTAGGAGGCACTACACGCTTTTAAACAACCAGATCTCATGGTAACTCATCCACTCACTATCATGAGAACAGCACCGAGAGGGTGGTGCCAAACCCTTCATGAAGGATCCACCCCCATGATTCAATTACCTCCTACCAGGCTCTGCTTCCAGTATTGGGGATTACATTTCAACGTGAGATTTGGGCGGGGACACAGATCTAAACCATATCAATGGCTGTTAAGACATGCAGTTGAACGCTATATTTGTTAAACATCTGCTGTTACCTAGGGGAATCTCTAGTGCTTGGAATTAGGAAAACTCCTAGTTTTGTGGTCCAGGGGAATCCATAAGCCTCCCTAAGACTCCTGCATGCTTTAGGAGAGCTAACTTACCCTGGCTCTTGTGCCCTGGTATATAAATTTGTGTCCTCATATGTGAAGCAACACATCTTGTTATTACAAAAGCATCCGTCAGAAAAGGGCAAATTTCTATAATGTATACATAATATAAAATGTTACAGGGGAAATAAGGGAGTGTTTTACATTATATATATCATTGCAAATTACTTTAAAACTCTATATTAGATATGTCTATTCTCTAGTATTTTTTCTTAGGTACAGTATTAGTTAACTGCCAGAAAAATGCAGTATAACAACTAGATAATCTCTGTAGCATACAGCAATAAGTGTTGATTTAGGTGTCAAGCCAAAATAAACTAAGAGTTGACTGAGGGTTAACTGGGCTTAGCTTAGTGGTTCTGCTGATCTTGGGTGGCCTTGCTCTATGCATCCAGAGGTTGGCTGGGGTCAGCTGGTCTTGATTGGAGTATTTCTGCTCCACATTCCACCCCTCTGCCTGGGGCCAGAGGGCTGACCTTCTGCCTCTCCTCATGGTGATGGTAGAAGCTCAACTCCAAGCATTCAAGTGTATGACAAGCATCTGCTGTGCCATGTCCATGCAAAGCACGTGGTTGCATGTTTCTTAGTGCTCTGCTATACCATTGGATGTGGATGTATTATTTATTCATTATTTATTTATTTTTAAACTACTTTATTGAGATATGACTGGCATGTAACAAGATGCACATATTTAATGTACACAACTTGGTGAGTTTGGGGATATGTATAACCCATGAAACTATCACCACCATTAAGGCCATTTATGAGGATCAGTGACCCAAAAAGGCCATGAAAAGCTTGTTTGCCACTTTCACCATGGGAGGGTTCATCAAGAAGGGGCCCTCTATAAAGCAGAGAACAGCCTTCACCAGGCAATGAATCTGCCGGTGCCTGGATCTTGGACTTCCCAGCATCTAGAGCTGTAAGAAACAAATTTCTGTTGTTTTTTAAAGCCACCCAGTGTATGGTATTTTGATACAGCAACCCAAATAGACTAAGACAGTGAGATAATGCAGTATTTGTCTTTTTGTGTCTGGCTTTTTTCACTTAGCATCATGTCCCTCAGGTTCATCCATTTGTTGCAAATGGCAGAATTTATGTCATTTTAAGGCTAATAGTCCTTTGGATGTATATGCCACATTTTCTTTATCCATTGATCTGTTGATAGGCATTTAGATTATTTCCATATCTTGCCTTTTGTGAATAACGCTGTAATGAACATGGAAGTACTGGTATCCCTTTGAGATCCCAATTTCATTTCCTCTGGGGTATATACCCAGAAGTGAGATTCCTGGATTGCAATGCAGTTCTGGTTCTATAATGACTACAGTCAAGTTACATTCCCACCAACAGTGTCTCGTTCCCTTTTCTCCACATCATCACCAGTACATGTTAGATTTTATTTTATTTTTAAAATAATAGCCAAACCATTTGGATATGGTTTTAAATATTCCAAATAATAGATCAACTGTTTTCTTTGCTGCCAAAGGAAGAAAAGCAGCGGTTGGAAAAGAGTCAAAAGAGTCAAATTTCTGGTGATGAGCTGTTTGCTCTGGAGATAATTTTCTGAGAAGTGCATATTAAATAACATGGCATTTCAGCCTTGAAGTGAGGGGGTGTAGACTATTCGGGATAATGAATATAGAGTTGAGGTGTCCCACTGGAGCAAGTCACTTAGAATCACAGAATGAGTATTATCAAGTACATGATGTAAATTTAAAATTGTAAATCTCATTTTACAAACTTAGGTGTGTATCTTTCCCCTCTCACAGGCAGCCCATTTCAGTGTGGAAAATCAGTCTTTTATCAACCAGATTTGGAATAGTGCCATGATTTGTTCATGTTCAAGAGCTAACTGTTTCCTTCCACACAGAATTGGCATCTGGAGGCATGTTGCTGAGTGCCACTGACTCCTTGTGGGTTGAGCTGGGGCGGCCTCCTCTGTTTAGCACATGAATGCTGTAAACTGGGTATGCTAGGCCATTCTTTCATTGCTATAAAGAAGTAACTGAGGCTGGGTAATTTATGAGAAAAGGTGGTTTATTTTGGCTTATGATTCTACAGGCTGTACTGGAAGGATGGTGCTGGCATCTACTTTAGGTGAGGCCTCAGGAAGCTTTTATTCATCGTGGAAGGAGATGGGGAGCAAACATATCACATCGTGAGAGAGGGAGCAAGAGATCAAGCAGGAGGAGCCAGGTTATCTTTAACAACCAGCTCTTGTGTGAAATGATTAGATGGGGGAGCACCCAGCCATTTGTGAGGGATCCACCTCCATGACCCAAACACCTCCCACCAGATCCCAACTCTAGCACTGGAGGTCACATTTCAACATGAAATTTGGAGGGGACAAATATTCAAGTCATATCACTGGATGAGATGTTCTGGGACTGTATCCAAGCTCCATCCAGGTAAGCTAGTGAGAGGCTCTGTGCTGGAGCCGAAAGTACACTTGACTTTATAAAGTGTGCCAAATGATTATAATTAGATCACAACCTTTTTCTCCAGATTTTCAGTTCTTGATTTACCTAACCTTAACATACTATCAAATAGCCATTCAATGACATATACCTTTGCTCTGTGTCAATTAGTTTAAAATTATCTGTAATGAAATACTCAGTTCTGAAAATTATTCTATTCACACTGAGAGAAGATGCTGTCAGAGCTTCCATGTTCTTCTCAGAGGAAGCTTCTCACAGTAAGGATCCGATGCTCTGTCTGCAGGCTCGGCTTGACCACAGGAGTATGCTCTGTCCATAGGCAGAAGCCACTCCTGGAGCTGATGCTCTGTCTGCAGGCTCTGCTTGGCTACAGGAGTATGCTCTGTCCATATGCAGAAGGCACTCCTGGATCCAATGCTCTGTCTGCAGGCTCGGCTTGACCACAGGAGTATGCTCTGTCCATATGCAGAAGGCAATCCTGGATCCAATGCTCTGTCTTCAGGCTCGGCTTGACCACAGGAGTATGCTCTGTCCATAGGCAGAAGCCACTCCTGGAGCCGATGCTCTGTTTGCAGGCTCAGCTTGGCCACAGGAGTATGCTCTGTCCGTATGCAGAAGGTACTCCTGGAGCAGCTCTCAACCAGTGATTGAGAGATAAATAACCTGACTTCCTCATCCCTCAGGTGAGCTGTGTCCTACACAGTCTGCCACATACCCCCAGGGGGATTGAGCCTCAGTTGCTCAATTATCACCTCAGTAATAACTTAATAATCAATGCACCTGGTGTTGACTCCTTTTCTCCTTTTCACCTCTCCGCTTGCCTGCGTGCTTCCTGAGATTTCCTCTCGAAATGAACTATAAAAGTGAAATCCTTATCTTAGAGTGGAATTCTGAGGGAAACCCAAACTAAGATATAGCATCAACATGTTTACTAACGTTAGAAAGAATTAAGGTTCAAAGCAAGCATAACCTTGCCATTTAGGGTTTTCTTCTTCATAAGTTTCTCATTGTTTTTGCCACTCTTAGTATACAAAGTATTTTTTTAATTAAAAATACCTATTTCTCATTACAAAGCTAATCTGTATTCCATGTAAAAGAATTGGAAAAAAACAGATAAGGATTAAGAAGAAATGCATGGCTAATAATGTTACAACTAGAAATAACTGCCCTGGAATATTTGTGTTAGTCTTTCCATCATTTTTCTTTGCATGGTGGGTTTTAAAAACAGTATCTCCCATCTCACAGGCTCTTTTCAACTGTGACCTTGACACTTCTATTATTGAGAATTGGGACTGGATCGTTTACCCTTGAACCTGGGCCTGCCTTGACCAAGAGAATGTAGTGGAAGTGACGTTGGCTGACTTCTGAGATGAGATTATAATAACGCCACACTCTTAGATCTTGGCTTTTCTTTTGGACAGAGACTCATTAGGGAAATCCAGCTGCCATGCTGTGAGGAATCTCCAGTTAGCTCACATGAATAGACCATATGGTTAGGGGATTTGGCTGGGAGCTCTAGCTGAGGTCCCAGATAGTAGCTAACATCAACTACCAGACATGGAGATGCTTCCATATCATCCTTGCTCCCAGCTGTCGAGACACCGCCAGCTTTTGAGTCTTTTCAGCTAATCTTCTAGATGTTGTGGGACACAACAATGCTATTTATTGCTGTATCTTGAGTCAGTAAATGTATGACCCATAGAATCTACGAGAGTAATACAATGAGTGTTTAATGCCAGTGTATTCTAGGTGCTTTGCTATACAGAAATAAAAACTTGAATATTCCTTCTTGCCAATGTCTTTGTATTCTCTAGTCTTTGTATTCTCCTCTGATTTGCTGAGGTCATTGATGTCAATCCTGTTGGGCTGAGTCTCTTGAGCTACATCAACTCACAGGTCTTTGTCAGCTTATACACAGATACCTTTGGGGGGCATGTGACCATCTCTGAGCCAATCACTAAATAGCCTTATGTAAGTTAAAAATTTGGGCCGGGCATGGTGATTCACATCTGTAATCCTAGCACATTGGGATGCCAAGGCAGGTGGATCATGAGGTCATGAGATCGAGACCATCCTGGTCAACATGGTGAAACCCTATCTCTACTAAAACACACACACAAAAAATTAGCCAGATGTGGTGGTGCATATCTGTAGTCCCAGCTACTCAGGAGGCTGAAGCAGGGGAATCACTTGAACCCAGGAGATGGAGGTTGGAGTGAGCCAAGATCATGCCACTGTACTCCAGCCTGGGTGACAGAGTGAAACTCTGTATCAAAAAAAAAAAAAAAAAAAATTGATTAAGGGACTGTGGGTAAAAAAAAATTCAACTAGAAAGAAACACTGTCAGACACACATGCATAGGTACTTACGATTAAAAATAAAAACATAATTTAAAAATATACCAAAGCATAAAATAAATTACCACTGATGTATAGAGCAATAGGTAATTGCCATACAAAGACCATACTCTTGTCAACTAAAAATATATTTTGTCTAACATAAAAAGGAACCCAAAGCATTTATTCATGAATGTCTTGTTTGGTACAGCTCCTATCACAGTATGGGAAACATAAGAGCCCTTCCTCCATGGCTGATATTCTCCATCTTCAGCGAATCTGAGGAAGGTTTGAGTAACCTAAAATCTGTGGATAACACAAGAACAGAAAATCAAGCACCACATGTTCTCATTCATAGTGGGTGTTGAACAATGAGAACACATGGACACAGGGAGGGGGAGCATCATACACTGGGGTCTGTTGAGGGGGGAGTAGGGGAGGGACAGCAGGGGATGGGGAGGTTGGAGAGGGATAACATGGGGAGAAATGCCAGATGTGGGTGACAGGGTGATGGAGGCAGCAAACTACATTGCCATGTATGTACCTATGCAACAATCCTGCATGATCTGCACATGTACCCCAGAACCTAAAGTGCAATAATATACATGTGTATATATCTATATCTATATCTATATATAATCTTTGGATAGATTTTTATCCTTTGATAGTAGTTCATGAATTTACATACTTGTGCTAATTTAAAACTTTTTAAATATAGCAGCAAGACTGTTGCATGATCAAAGAAAATGGAAAAACTAAACAAATCATTGAGACATTTTCCCTCCATCTTGGTACTTTTCATAGTTTCCCATTTTAAGAAGATCTTATTACTTAAATTCCTTTAGAGAAATGTTATACTATAGAAGAGAATATCCATTTTTCCTGATTCTTCACTGATGTCTGTCTCTAGATTCAGCAGCTCCCTGGTGTTGGGGTCCCAACCCTCCCTAAGCCACCTTGGCTCTCTTTCCTGTCCAGCTGGGTTAGCCCAATCCTCTGGATGCAGCTGGACTTTGCTACCTTCAGCTTCTGTCATGGTGGAGTCATAACAAGTGCCTGTGTCCAGACTTGGGAGTGCACTGGGTTTTCCAGCCGCAGCCTGAAAAGATGCCGTGGAGACAAGGCAGTGGGGAAAAGTGAGTTAATACACCTCCTGCCTCTGAAGAGGTAGGCTGTAAACCGAACCAGGATTCAGAGCAAAATGAATCGGATGTCTTCATTCGAGTAAATACTGGACATTCATCCACAACGTGAAACCACCATAGGTACAATTCAGAAACATTGGCAGGCGCTGTTGAGGGGAGAAACGCAGCAGGGGCCTCCAAGCCAGAGATGAGGTGGCACGGGCAGAGCTGGGCAAGGACACTTCTTCCACATGATGCTTAGCTCGCGCTGTTGCTCCTTGTCTTGTTTTCAGGTGTCATATTTGCAAAAACAAATGGAATTGGAGGCCGCGTTGTATCCTATCCGGCCAGCTAAGACCTGCTCATGAATCACTGGCTAGCTCCATTACTTAGCTAATGTGTCAGAGCTGGCTCCGCTCTAACTGACCTTCTCCCTTGCCTGTAAAAAGTGACGCATTGATTTTTATTACTGACTCTGTGTTTCAAAACTTTTTGGGGACTGAAAAACCCACCAGGCAAATCTCAGGCCCTAGAAAGCAGTTAAACTGAATTGCAAATAAAAGGCTTAGAAAGTCCTTAAAATCATAACCTGGACATTTCCAGTAGGAAAAGTTAACTTTGTCTTCTCCTCTGAGTTAACAGATTTGGAAGAATCTAAATCTTTTCTGTTGGATAGACCACATGCTACCATTTCCACAGACAAGATGCCTCCTGAAGTCGGAAAAGTTTTCCTTCTGAAATCACCCAGCCTCTTTAGCTTAATTTGAGCAACAGAACCTCTTAGACTTTTGCCTCTTTGTATCCAAAACCAGCACTACTCCTGAGAGCAGCCTATCAATCATTTACATATTAGTGTGACATTCAGTCAGCAACCATTTAAATAAATTTACTCAGATAAATATTTATTAAGCACCTACCTTGTTCTAGATACAAAGATGGGTAAGCCACTGTCCCCAACCTTTAAGTGCTGTTAAAAGAAAAACTTTAGACAAATTAAGTTTAATGGAGTTTAATTGATAAAAGAACAACTTGGAAATCAAGCAGCACCCTGAGCCAGAATAGGTTCACAGCAGCTCCAGGGCTGCCACGTGATTGGATAACATTTATGAACAGAACAAGTAAAGAAACATAGAAAATAGAAGTGAGGTACAGGATTGATTATAGCTCAGTGTTTGCCTTATTTGAACATGGCTTGAACAGTTGGCTGCCTGTGATTGGCTGAAACTTGGCTGTGGGATTGGCTGAGACTCACTACTTGTTAAGAGAGTAGATTGCAGTCGTTTACACATCCAGTTAGGTGACAGTTTGCTATGTATGGAGAAACCTTAAGGCCAAATTTAAATATGTAAGGAAGCATCTTTAGGCTAAATCTATTTATTTATTTTTTGAAACAGGTCTCACTCTGTCACCCAGGCTGGAGTGCAGTGGTGCAATCACAGCTCACTGCAGCCTCAAGCGATCCCCTCACTTCAGCCTTGGGAGTAGCTGGGACCATAGGGCTGTGCCACTATGCCAAGCTATTTATTTCATTTTATTTTTGTAGAGACTAGGTCCTGCTGTGTTCCCCAGGCCAGTCTCAAACTTGGGGGCTCAAGTGATCCTACTGCGTTGGCCTCCCAAAGTGCTGGGATTACAGGCATGAGCCACCACGCCCTGTCTGGCTAACTTCAACAGCACAAAGAGGAGAAACAGACAGGTAGATGCTGGTAAACAATGTGTAAGCAGGAAGGTAGTGGAACCGAAGTTCTGTGTAGTCAAAAGGAAGACACATGCGACAGGAGGCTTGAATTAAGGCAGTGTTTGAGTTGAGCTTCTAAAAAGGAGACTTTCAGCAGGCTTGAGTGGGGGTAGGTGAGGAAGCAGCCATTGGCAGCAGGGAACAGCACACACAGGTGAAAGTGGGAGACCGCGTGGGGATCTGAGTGTGGGTGGTGGCATGGCAGACAATGGTGAGACAATGGGACTGGAAGGGAATTTGGGCCAAGTCACTGAGGCCTCAGATAATAAGACATCTTACATAATATATCTTAATAATGCAGGCATAATAATAAGACATCTTAATAATGTAGGCAGTGGAAAGCCAGGGTAGAGTTGGGGTGGCAGACTGACAGGGTGAGGTCTCTGCTTAAAAGACATACAGCGTTGATGGCATTGTGGCAGGTGAGTTGGTTGGAGACAGAGTGACAGCTAATGCCAGCAGTTGAGGTTACAAATCAGGTGAAGGCAGTGGAGATTAAAATGAGAGAATAAAATTGAGGAACATCCTGCTCTTAGGCTCAATTTAAACCTACAGAACAACGTGGGCAGAGGAGTTGAAGATAACTTCAAGGTTTTTCACCTAAACGATTTTTAAATATATATCTAAGTATAAGATTGTATTATAGGATTATCTACAGTTAAAGAAATTCCAGGCATCATCTGCAGCTAAGAGTGAAAAGAGAATTTACAAATGGTAAAAACTCTAAAAGAAAATGAATCTTAATCTCCTTACTTTCTTTCATCCTGATATTCTTATTTTATCCCTTATTATTTAAGGGTTAAATTGGAAATATTTAGGAGTTTGAATTTTATCTGATAAATGTTTAACACAAAGCATTTACCAATGGCTACTAATTCGTAGTTGTCCCCCAAACACTTAATTACAAATTATGCAACTGAATAATTACAAATTATGTAACTGAATAATTTTATTATGCCCTAGTATCATATGCCTACACACTGAGAATGAGCCGTGGATTACCATACTCAAAGCAAGCCCAATGTATAATTTCAGCCTGAAGAAGATTCTGCAATTTTCCTAAGAAAAAAAGGCCTGCCATCCCTCTTTGCGTGTGAGTGTCCTTGTGTTGACTCTGGAACGTTGGCTGTCAGTGGCTGGGCGCCAGTCCTGCTGACTCGGCTGCCAGGAAAGGGAGTGGAGTGGACACTGGCAACCCTGGCCAGAAACAAACAAGGAGTAAACCCAATTTTTCAAAAGCTTCAGGCCATAAAAAAAAGAAAAGTCAAAAGGTTTTAGTGATGAGAGGAGATTGGAACTCAGCCCCTCTCTATTATAAAATAAACAAAACAAATACAGCCATTTAGAAGTGAAGTCACCTGATCATGATATAACTGTGGTTCTGTGTAATGCATTATCACCCAATGGGACTCAGTGAGCTGTCAGGGAGGGGAACATAGGCTTTGGACTTGGGCAGTCTGAATTGGCAACTGAATATCTCCACTCACTGCTTGTGTGACCTTGGATGAGCTGGGCTTTCTGAACCTAGGTCTCTTCATCAGTAAGCTATGATAAGTTTCACTTTCAAGGCTTGTCATGAAGATCAACTGAGCTGACACAGAGAGGACTCAATCACCTGGCAGGTCGTCAACCATCAGCCCTTTAGTATGAGCCAAGCTCGTTCTCTGCTAGGCACTTGGAATATGGTAGTGAGAATAAGCTTGCTCTCACAGTCCCAGTTTCTAAATAAATTTTTTAATCTCATATTTATTTAAAATATATTCATTTTCTTTGTTACTTTTTATTGATACATAATATTTGCACAGACTTATGGAGTACATGTGATATTTTGTTACATGCATAGAATGTGTCATAATCAAGTCAGATTGTCCATCTCCTCCAGTGTTTATTTCTGTGTGCTGGTAACATTTCAAGTCCATTCTTCTAGCTATTTTGAAATACACAATACTTTGTTGCAAACTATAGCCATCCTACTGTGCTGTCAAACATTGGAACACATTCCTTCTATCTAACTGTATGTTTGTACCCATTAACCATCCTCTCTCATCTCACTGACCCCCCCCACCTCTGGTAACCATCATTCTACTTCTGTGCCCATGAGATCAACGTTTATAGCTCCCGTACATGAGTGGGAACATGCCGCATTTGTCTTTCTGTTCCTGGCTTATTTCACATAACATAATGTCCTGCAATTCTATCCATGTTGCTGCACATGCACGATCCCCTTAACAGCAAGACAGATAGTTTTAAAAAGAAGCAAAAAATGAGTATTATAGCGGGACAGTTATTGCCCTTAGACCAAGGCAAGATGGGCTCTGTAGTTTAAAAGCCCCACCCTGGGCTTCTTCCAACTGAGCCCCTCTCTTTAGTCTAAAGGGTCTGCAAGGCCAAAATCACATGCTGCACCTGCTCAGAGCCCATGCCCTTCTTCCGGACTTGCTCAGGGGACTAGGATCCTGGAATTCCCTGCTCCAACCACCCCAACCTTGTTTCTAGGGTGTACATGGGTCTTTCTTCTTCAGGGTATGCTATTCCACTGGGGTGGGCACCTCGGACCTGGGGTGTGGCTGCTGTAATGTTTATAGTTTGTGGGATGGAGGTTGGCAAGTGTGTATGAATGTGAGGTCCCCTGCGGTGCAGGATGGATGGGGGTGAGAAAGAAAAGAGGGCAGGGCAGCTGTGAACTGGCTGGCCCTGCCTGGTGCTTCTCAGTGCAGAGCACTGAAGAGTCGAAGAGACTCCACCTTCCATCCTGGTGCTTCAGGCCACTAGGAGGGTACACTAGTGTAGAGGCAGATTGGAGGAGAGAACACCTTTGTGTCACAGCTTTGTTTCTCGATAGCATCTGTGGCATACTTAGACATCTAGTAGATGGGCCTACATTTACACCCTTGCTCTGGGCGGGGCATGTGGTTGGCAGAATATTCTTCCAATGAGCTCTTTTGACTGGCCCATTCATGTATCTCTTAGTTTCTTGAACCAAATCATAGTCGCTTTTAAACCTCTCTGTTCCTTCACATAGGCGTGCCTCTTACTTGGAACCCAGTTTCTCTCCATTTCCTTTGTAAGCCTTTTGCTCATCCATCACCGAGGTCACAAGTCATTTCTCTGTGAACCCCTCCTTATCAGAGCAGGTCTGAGCATACTATGGTTATCAGTGTGGGCATCACCCCAGGGAGATCTGGGTAATGAAGTCCAGCTGCAAACTTATCTGAAGAGCCTGAGATTCAGTAGACTGGAGAAAAGTCTCTGGCCTGTAATGGAGGCTCTGGCCCCTGTATTCTCTACCAGGAAGAAGGGGCAAAGGAGGTAGTCCAGCGAGTTGTCTGGAAGGACTCTAGAACATACCACAAGGCACATCAGCCCCCATCTCATGGGCTAGAGCACTGTGAGCCAGGCTGGGAAATGTCCTCAAGCCCTGATGAGCCTGGAGTCCTGTGGAAGGAGACAGTGCATTTGGGGAGTGAATAAGAGTCTCTGCAGGACCAGAACTTAGTTATTCAACTCTAAAATAATGAAATAGGAAACAAAGTAGCCTAAAAATATAGTAACATAATGTAGTGAATGAAGTTAATGATATAAATAGATGTGAATTATATATTGTTCAATATATAATGAAATAAAATAGATAACTTTTAAAATTTAGGAAATCAGGATGTGTCTATCCATTGCAATTACTCCTACTATTCAAATGGCCACTTTCTCAGCCAGGCCCTGGGTCTGTTTTCTTAAAACTGCCATGTATTTTCTTAAAACTGCCACACACTTTCAGGTCCTCGTACCTTTGCTCACATTTACCACTGCCTGGATGCCCCTCCCCCACTGTCTCCATCTGGTGCAATCCTACTTGACACAGCTGCTAAACACCTATGAGTCCTCACCTGCCTTGGAAGTCCTCTGTTTGTGCTCTTTTTCCCACTTTGAACTCTGACTTATTTTTCTCTCATAGAAAAAATGGAAAGAGCAAAGAGCCTTTTCATCATAGTGGTTTATGGTTCCATCTGTTTAATTACCAAACTGAGACCTTCAAAGACCTCTTCATTCCTCGGCTTCTTCATCCCACTATGTTGTTGTTATCCTGGTACCTTCATCCTTGGAGTCACAGAGAGGAGGATTGGTAACTGGAGGGCAGACCAGTAACTTACTCTCCCAGGACTCTTCCTGGGTCTAGGACTGGTCTGCTCCTTCGAGGGGTCACTTCCATTTTGTTTGGAGCCTCTAGCCTGGCTGAGTCCACCATGGATCTGAGACCAAGGAATCCTGGGGTTTCCTGATCGTAGCCGCATGTGGTGTCCATTCAATGAGGGTAATGTGTGAAGAGCTGAAGTCTGATTCATACCTTCGAGACCAAAAGAAGGGCATTGGTTCCAGTGTAAGTCCCATAGCAGAAACAAGGCTCGGAGCTCATTTCAAAGGTGTTCCTTGAATGAAGCCAACTCTTTTTTGGAGAGGGGGGAGAGGAAGGGCGTCTCCATGTTTTTATCCTTTCTCACTGTATTTTGTGTGTCTTGGTCAGAGACTTCATCAGGATTCAGTGGGATGGCATTACATGGCTCTGTAGGTGTCCTGAAACTGAAGGAGAAATTTAGGTCCGTGTGGTCACGTTAGTTCTCAGGAGAGAGCAGGCATCCAATTTCAATGAGGAATGTGACACAGAGAAAAAAAGCAAGGTCAGGTGATTGATTCGACATTGAGGGCTGAAAAATGTAGAAGTCAAGTAGAACTAATAAGCAAACATGTACTTTTAAGATGAAGTCCATGTTGCTGGTGCTCTGCTCACATCACCTTGGCCCAGCCTTGAAGGGCAGCTGCAGAGTGGATTCCCTGATCTTGCTTCCTGGAGGTGTCCTCTGGCCAAATAAGGGGGCATTCTCGGCCCTCAAACTGAGCAGGCCAATGAGGGGTGGGCACTGAGGGGCACACACCCAACTTGTGTCCCGCTCAGAGGGACGGTTCTGAGGCATGCTCCCTACGGTCTCCCAGAGCTGCCCCATAAGGGCTGAGCCCCAGTTACCCATGATGGTGACGCTCATGATTGCACCCTCATGGCTTCCTTCTCTGTCATGCCTTACTTCTCACTCCCACACTGCCCCCCTGCGTCACTTCCTAAACTAAATGCCTCCATCTAAGACCTTGTCCCAGGGTCTGCTCTGGGGGAAGAACAAAAGACAAAGCACTTACAATACACTTGGTACACTCAAGACTAACAGAAACGTAAGCTTCTGAGGATTTAAATGCAAATAGAAACAATACAGTAGGAATAGACTAAAAGGCCTGTGCTCTCCTTGACCCACCCAGCCTATTTCAGACTGATGGGCTTGGGGTCATTTTCCACCAGAGTGCTTATTGCTCTTAAATTCTTGGTTTTCCGGATGTGGAATATTAACACCACCTAATAAGTTGAACTACTTGTTCTTTATTAGAGAACTGGAGAACCGGACCCATATGTTTGACGGCAGCTTGACAAAGCTCAGTTAAGAGCTCACACCTATGAATACAGCGTGGTTTGCCAGAAAAGGGGCATTCACTTTCCGAGCCAAATATAGTACACTGAAGCACTAAGATGTACGAACTGAATCTTGACCTGCTGGTATGTAAACTTTTCAACGTTCCCAAATTTGAAGACAGGTTGGACATTTTTCTAGTGGAGTTCCTGGACCCAGAGTTATTTTTCATGAAGCAGTTTTGTAAAATTTATGATGTGAGGACACAATATGTCTTTTTCTTGTGATTCATCCTGCTTGCAAGCTTCTCTGTAGCAAGCTGGCAAAAGGCAGTGGAAGGGACTTCTGGGGACGGTCCTGTCATTTCCTACAGTATTTTCGTGAATCATACAGAGTGAATCTCCTCCCTACCCCCATAGTCTGGCTGGAGAGAAGCACCCTTTCATAGGTGACCTTTCCCTACAAACATGGGAAATTAAAAGTAAGATCTTCAAATGAAGAAAGGATTTGACGTTTGTTCGTTTAAAATCACTCATCTTCAACTCATCTTCAGTTTATAGCTCTATCCCTTTCTTTTACAGATGGAGAAAATGAGGCCCAGAATAATGAATAGATTTGTCCAAGATAACCCTCATTGTTTAATCAGGTTGTTTCAGAGCTCACATCCCCTGGTCATGTGTATGCTGGAGGACTCAACTTTTGGAGTCTCTGTTATTTTACTTGTGAAAAAGAGGTAGTAGTATAGTTCTTGAAGATTCATCTTACAGAAGTAAATTGATAGGAAAACTAGTTTAATAAGGTATAATTGACATAAAATAAACAGCATGCATTTAAAGTGTACAATTTGATAAGGATTGCCTTACGTGTACATCCACGAAACTGTCACTGCAATCAAGATAGCAAACAGTCCTCATCTGTGAGAGGTTCCCTATGTCCCTTGCCATCCTCCCCTGCATTCCTCCTTCTCCTCCTCTCTAGACAATCACTGATTGACTTAGTTTGCATTTTCTAGAGTTTTAGATAGTGGAATCACACGGATTTTATTCTTTTTCGTATGACTTCTTTTATTCAACATAATTGTTTCGACATTCATTCATTATATGGAATGTACCAATATTCTTTCTTTTTATTTTTGAGTAGGATTTCAAGGTATGGATACACCTCAACTTGCTTATTCGCTCACCTGTTGGTGGGCATGTGGGTTGTTTAAGTTTTGGGTTATTACAAATAAAGCTGCTTGAATGTTTATATATATGACTTTGTGTGTATTTAGGCTTTCATTTTTCTTTGGTAAAAACTGAGAATGGAATAGCTGCATCGTACGGTGAGTGTGTTTCTTTAACTTTATAAGAAACCGACACATTGTTTTCTAAAGGGTTGGACCATTTTACATTCTTACCGGCAGTGTGTGAGATTCTAGTTCCTCCATATCCTCACCAATACTTACTGTGGTCAGTCTTTTTAGCTGTTCTAGAGATATCTCACTATAGTTTTCGTTTGCATTTTCTTAATGACTAATGATGTTGAGCATCTATTCATGTGCTTATTTGCCATCCAGGTATTTTTTTTCAAAAAAAATCTGTTCAAATCTTTTAATGTCAATTATGTTTTAAATGTTTGGCACATAGTAGACTCTTAGTGAATGCTATTTTACTGTCTTCTTTTATTGGACATTTTTGCAGCAACAGTAGAAGAATTACTCCCAACTCCTTTAAGTTCTCTAAGTCAACAATTATTAAATGATTCTCATTGTGATCTACCCCACCTGAGTCCTTTTGCAGAGAATCATTACAGAAACAATATTCTCTGCTCTTAAAAACCTTATGGCCTATAAGAGATGGAGAAAAAATATTTTTGAAGTAAACCTTTTCTTTCCTATGTTGTATTTCCAGTTCATATCAAATAAAACAAGGCATGCTTGATGGTAGAATTTTCTTTCTGTGGCTCCTTCTAAATATACATGATTATTCACTCCATGTTGAAAACACAAAGACATCAGGACACAAAGAGAGTGCCCTGTGAATGCTGTGGGAGACAGCAGGCTTCTTTGGTCAACAGCCTAGTTGGATGTGCTGAGTGGATTTACTCACACTTGGTAACTATTTGAACACATCTATCCACAATTACATATGAATTATTCAGTATACAAAACTTTCTTCTTAATACTGTAGGGATATGAAGATGAGATGGACGTGAGCCCTGTTGATCAAAGACCTGAGAGTCTAAAATGAACAAGCATGCCTGGGTGTATTTCAGACACTGGGGCAAGTGATGTGTGGTGTAGGAGAGAACGATGCATTGCAGTGAGGTTCTAGGAGAGAAATGGGTCAATCTACTCAGCACTACCAATGTTATTGTTACTATTCTTAAACACAGGCAGCTACCTGTGTTTGCCCCAGTCAGAGCATTACCAGGCTTAGTAATGCTTCCACTGGGGCCATCTGAGAACTATCATAATTTGGGTAGACTGGTCTAGAGGAATCCAGCACTCTTCTAACCTTGACTCTGCTTTCTCCAGTGCTAGCTCCATTCTCCAGCTTTGGTAGGAAAGGTAGCCCCAGTGGTTACAGGTGAAGCCTGTGATCTCAGAGAGCAAGACTTCTGATGGGCGATGAGCGCCCATCCCTGGAGTAATCACTATGACCTGGGAGATGCATTTGAATTGGACTGGCCAGTGAGAGGCCTACCTATCTGCCTAGAGGAAAACTAATCACTTGCACAGGAACATATTGAATGAAAGAGATGCAGAAAGCTAATGGAGGTTAATTGCACCAGTTTTGTAAGGGTAACAGAAATAATAACTATTTATGGAATAAGTATTTCTATGTATTTATTTTCAAATTGCAATTAAGAGCGCCATTGTCCCCCAGTTCTTTACCCCTCCCTTAGCCCTATACTTTGGCAAGTGACTTGCAGTCCCCTACTTCTATGGGAGGAGTATATGACCTTTCTCCTTGACTCTGGGCGTGACCTTGCAATTTGCTTTGGCCAGTGACACCAAGGGGACAATGACAGTGTTGGGTTCTGATCCTAAGCCTTAAGACACATCACGTGTTTCTGTTGTTGCTCTATCTTCTGCTTCTTAAAAGAAGAGTATCCCCTAGCTGTGTGGGTGTTCCTGGCATGGGCTGAGGGGTTGGAGGGTGACCAGTGGAATGGGGCTGCCCCAAATAACACACAAACTCATGAGCAAAGTACATTCTTCTGGTTTATGCCACTGAGATTTTGAGGTTGTTTATTATGCAACGGAAACTAACTGATTCAAGGGCCAGCAGGGATGAATACAGTATCTCAGCATCTGTGAATGCAATGCAACCTATACAAACGCAGAAGTTATAGTGTTCACCACTTTATTCCCAGTGCCTAGAAGATTGCCTGACACATGGTAGATCCCCTGCAGACATACTCCAAAAGCACTGCTTCACTGCAAAGTGCTGGCCACTGTGACAGGGACAGACGTAGAAATAGACACGTGAGGAGGAGTGCCTTAAAGGAACTTGCCTGTGTTTGGAGAGACCACATGGGTATGTTAAGTTTGCAGGGCAGGACGAAAAAAGTACCATATTGAAAATAGTTTATGTAAGTAGAAGTGATATGTGTGTCATCAGCGTTGTATCAGAGGGGTGGCTTGGCCCCACTCATATCCTCTGTCCTGCACCTATCAGGGCACACTGGTCTGACTCCTGGCTCTCATTAGCCATCGCCTCTACCCGAGAATCTCTGGCCGTCAGAGTCTACTTTGCTTTCTTGCACAGGCCAGAAATACCAGAATATTAATCTCACCCTAACCCCTCCAGAAACAGCCCTCAGCTTATGACTGATGGGAGTTGGTGTCTAAATGACCCACTGTCTTGCTTCTTATCCCAGACGAATGACATCGAGGTGTGTTCTACTGTGGCTCTCATAATTCCCGATGAGATTAAGCTCCTGTTACCCTTAGATAACTTGCTTGATGATGTATATCTTGGGATCACTCCTAAACAAATGACTTGCCTGTGAATTTTTGTCTTAGCATCTGTTTCCAGGGGAATCCAAACAAAGACATGTGAGAATTAAATTTTTGGTTTTATTCTTGTTTTATTTTCTTCACAGATATGGTTATCTATAAACCAATTTTGAATTTTATTTATCAACAATTTAAGTTCTACTGCTTTAAGATTATATGGACATTAAAAATACAGAAAAATAGAAATTAACAAAAGTTAAAGGAAATACAATTTTAAAAAAGTCTCAAAAGTTGTGGTGGCTTAATATTGCCATGAGCTAATGCCTTGAGGGCTAGTCCGTCTGGAGTGGGGAACAGAGCTCTCAGTAATTAGACAGTTTTGGCCTGTGGCTTGTCACATGGCTTGTGTGTTCACCTGGCTTTAGGAAGAAAAGGAGGCATGGTAGCCCTGCCTTCACCTTGCACTTTACTTCACCCTCACTATCAGTGTTGACTTTGATTCATGGATGCTTTTCAGAGATCTTTTTCTCTAAGCCGCCTAGCCAATTTGGGGGTGGGGGGGTTAGTGTACCTAAAACCAAAGAGTATAATCCATAAACCCACTAAATTGGGCACACGTGAGCTGCAATATGTCACAAGACGCAGAAAACCAGCCCTGGAGTGAGGGCACCGCCTTCCGCCTCTGTCCTTGGATCTTTCCTGTAATGTCAGTGACACATGACCACTGGCATGCAGCCTGCTAAGGGACAGTGTCCATCTGCATGTATACCAAGACAAAAGCCTGCCTCATCATTTATTTAGAGAAAGCAAACATAAATAGAAGAAATTGTATTTTCCTCCTATTCCATAGTTGATCATCTCTCATCTTGCCTGGGTATGTCACTTGTTCTGAAGACAGTAGGAGTGAAGCGGGCCTTTTGAAGTATAGATGAGTTGAGAGCCAAGGATGGAGACGGAGTGAAGGCTCCTTGGGGGAAGCATGAGTGGACAAGGCCAGCGTTCCTAGGGAGAGAGTGGAAGGTTTTTAAGCTTATTATTCTAAGGACTATTGAGAACATTTTAGTGATCAAAGTGAGATTGACTGTTGTTCGCTAATCGGGCTCCCACACGAGATCTTATATTGCCTGTTAGTGCAGGTTTTATATAATTTCTATTCATCACAGCTACTGAAACAATTTTTCCCTCACTTTTGCCCTTTTGGTGCTAAAAATGAAAACCAAAGGGAGGGGGTATAGAATTTAGGATTACAGAACTAGGGATTTGTTGGTCCTTAAATAGGTGGGTTCTGTTTGTTGAAAGAATGAATATACTATGAAATTTCATAGTATGTTGCAAGTTCCATCATAATACAAAGAAAGTTCAGGATGCTTAATATTTTATTTATACTTATGAAAATCATTGGTTTGTAGCCTGAGTGGTGACTTCTTTCAAAACCGAGAAACACGCATTGAGAATTTACTTAGAAACAGTCACAGAAATAATGGAAACATGATTTTTATTAAACTTTAGATGAAAAAATTAAGCTTTTTTTTTCAGTCTCAGATCAGTAAAGGTCAAACTCACCATCTGAAGTTAGTTTGTGTGTTTTTTTCTTTCTTTTTCATTTTTTAAAAAAGATCTCCTCATTTAAAAAATGTGTGGGTCATCAGACCCCACTCAATAAAACTTGCTCCATTGATTCTAGAAAATGGCATATTAAGAACCAGGAGCTATATTATGTTATGCACATCCCTTGGCCTTCTATGGGTTATTTTTGCAAATAAAAGCTCAGTGGAGGGACTGGACAATCTTGAGGCAACCCTCCCTCAGAAGTGGTTTGCTTTGCTTGTACATCAATGCTGTTTATAAAGTTGTCAACCATGAGACCTTATTACAGCAAAGATGAAATGGTGGTTACTGCAACTCCTGTAAATCATACTTTTCCATGGACATTTCCCTGTTCATTAGGGGAGTAAACGGCAATGGTTGAAGTGTGTTCATGATTTTTTAAATAGGTTTCTTGATGAACTGAGGATGAAGGGTTAAAACTGCAAGCAAGCCAAGGCCCTGTTTCTAGGTTTTGAGCCCCAGCGATTTCACTTCGTGGTCTTAGAAACTCACAGTAAAATCAAAGAGTTAATACTAATTTATAGGCTCTGCCCTGCTTTCATGTATCAGCCCTAGTTAGCGACCTCAGGAAGGGCAGCAGGATAAGGCACCATATTTCAAGGTTGGCCTTGCAGTTATGGCCTCATTTACAAGCCACTTAAAATCAAAACACAACATTGCATATTCCTTTTGTGCATTATAAAGAGACTCCTTAGCCTCCTAACTCACCCCGAGAGATATTCAGATACACCGCATTCAGAGAGAATGTGGCTTCCATCAGAATAGAGACTCTGAAATCCATGTTTAGAGCTGTTAAGTGCCCCAAGTTCTGGAACAAACTCTTATAATAAACACAGTGCCAAATGGATGTATAGAGATGTTTCTCTCCAGCAAAGATAAGGAGATGGGTGGCTGACAAAGGATAGATGTGCCACTTTGGAAGCTGGCATGAAAATGAATGATATTTTTAGTTTTTGGAAAGCCAAGCAGGCCCCAGAGTGGTGGGGCAGTAGTTGGCCTCAGAGCTGAGGCCACCCATTCTGCTGCTGGCAGCCACAATGACGTGCCCTTGGCACTATGTCGCTCCCCCTACTTGGCAACCTCAGTTTTTCTAAACTCATGGGTGAGAGACGAATGATGTCAGAGGCCCAAACCTTTGGATACTGATCTAAAAGAATCAACCAAAACCCAACACCCGAGCTTCAAAAGTTCCCACCTGAAGTAGAAGCAGTTTTTATGGCAACGGACAAAGGATTGCTCTGTTCCTGCTGGAACTGCTTGAGGACCCAGCACAGAGGTGGGCAACGATCGTCATCAGGGTTTCTGCTACTTGCCTTAGCCCCTGCACTCTTCAAAAGAGATCCTCAGGGCAGCAGTTCCCCCGTGAGGCACCTGCCTTGAGCCTGGATGCTGAAAACAAGATGGAAACTAACCTCATTCTATGCCCACTTAATCTTCCTAATAGTTTTAGCACAGAATGACTCATATGAGCCCATTTAACAGGTGAAAAAATTGAGGCCTAGAGAAGTTTTGAAGCACATCTGTTCATAGCTAGTAAAAAGTGTATTAGAACTTCAAGTTGGTGTCACCCTATAGCCACAGCTATCTATCATGGTGCTGCACAGCACCCAGATAAGTCTGCGCTCTGGAGAGTTTACGTTTTTCACTGCTTACAGCTCCTGTGTTAGAGGTAGTGAGTAATGGTGAAAGACTGGGCCCTAGATTCAGATGACATGATTGGAACTGCAAGTTCATCACTTTGGAGCACCTTGGGCAAATCACTTGTGCTCCACAGTCCTTTGTTTCTGCATAAGTAAAAGTGTGATAGTAATAGTAGTGGATAACAGTGCCTGCTCAGAGTTATTGTGAGTTAATTACATGAGTTAAATCATGTAAAGTGTTGAGGGCAGTGCCTAGGCACATAGTAAGAAATGTGAATGATTACTGTTTTTATAACCTTGTTGTTAATGCTAATTTGCTCCAGATGGCATGGTATATAGTGGTAACAGCTGGTGACTTCTCTCCCTTTGGATAAACTGTGCTAACTTAATACAGTGGCTCTCTGGAGCACTAGAGGCCAAGCCAACCCTGCGGCACATTTAAGGCCTCAGTTTACAACGCCCTGCCAGTATCTCATTGGCCAAATCAAGTCATGTGGCCGATCTCATCATCCATGGAACAGGGAACATATTTGGGCCATTAAGCTGTATGATAGAGAGAGAAAATGAAGGATTGGAAACCATAACTGCACCCACCAAAAAAGCTATTGTCTTCTTCAAGCCTCACAACAGCACCCCGAGAAAGGTCATATTGGAAAGACATTATCCTCTCCAGTTAAGGATAATTATCCTTGTGGGAAACATGAGACTAAGGGAAATTCTATGGTTGCCAATACAGTTGGCACCGGGGCCAGCCCTTGAATTCGAGTTTTTCCCACTTTACCCAGATGTTATGGTGAGTTGCATGTTATGGCACAGCTGCAGGTAAAGGCTTTGCATCTCCATAACACAACAATCATGGCTGACATTTCCGATCCTGACCTACACTAACACACAAGTATCTCATTCACTCCCCCTTGTAGGCATATACAGTTGGCCTGTTTGTTACTTCCAGGTTTATTTTACAGGTGTGGAACTGAGGCCTGTGGCTCTCAGTCAGCCATAAGCTTGCATGAAAGTCATGCCTCGCTGTGTTTCTTTCTTTTTCTAGAAACAGAATGAGGAAAACATGTTTTTCCTCCTTTTCCTTCACATGAGGATTTCCTTGAGTTTAAAATCCTATGTTGATAGAGATGGTTTATTTAGAAGAGCGTTGGCCTCCTTGGAAGAAAGTTCCTGCATAAATTTGAAGTGTTATGGTGAGATGGTATCCTGGAGATGTATGTGTGAATAATAAAAATGTCAGCACCTGCTGCAAAGAATCACTGAATGAAGGGAAAGGAAAATACCATACATCAAAGAAAGTTAGAGGTTTATTTAGATTCAAAGTACCCTGGGTTAGGACCACACCTAGTACATTGTCACATCCAATAAGTGTTGAGAAGCGACTGTCTAGCACATGAGACACAGTTGCGGAGACGTCCTAGGCAGGCTCCACCACGGAAGCAAAATATGATCCGGTTGCAATGGAAATCCACTCTTTGCTCATGCGCTGTTCCCCAAGTACTCACTTACTAACATACCGCTCTGCTAATGAACCAAACACAGGGAGTTGCTTTCTAGAGCAGAAAAAAAGGGACTGTGAGAAAAGCTAGGGTGGGCAAAGGGGTGAATTACTGATGATGGCAGTGGATCAGCTTCCAACACGTAATTTTTCAGACGGGAATTAATCTAGGCAGAAGTTCATCAGACCCAGTTCTTAGATGTCTTTGGTCTTTGTGAAAGATGCTGCTGGTGCCCTGGTCATAGACTTCATGGGGTTCTTACTGGAAGCACCACTGCTCATTCATTATCTGGGGCTTTCTTGAGCATACTTTCTTGCACAAGGTGGGGCACAGGCTGGCATTGTGGGGGTGGTGAAAACCCCCAGGAGTGACCCTCAATCAATCTTAGTTGGGAATTGGTGGATAAGAGATCCTGCTTCCTGGCCTCCCATTGGGACAACTCAGAAGCGTGTTCTGCACCCTCTTCCAGAGGCCTCTAATGGGACTGGGCCCCAGTTACTTATGGAGGAAACCATCCCTGTCTGTTGGCTTGTACCCCTTCCCTGTCTCACTTCCTTAATCCTGTGTTCCATCCAGTACTGCTCGGGATCATCTCCCCAGGAAAGTCTCTTGTTTCAGAATTTGCTTCTCAGGGGATGTAAACTAAGACAGCTTTTACAATCTAACAATCCTTTCTGCTATAAGTTCTGTGGAAAGGGTCACAGACCACGTGCAGTCACACAACGCTCTTTGGATTACTAGTGCCATGGAGGTGAGATGGGGGAGATCACCTCCTCCAAGCAGGGCTCAGGATGTGTGCACTGTAGGCTAAGAGGGCAAGTGGGTTGGGAGGTGGAAAGGGTCAGGAAGGAGGCACGGACATCGTCAAAGCTTAAGGAGAATGAATCATTGACACGTGAAAATGGATACTGTGACACTAAAATATATTTTCAGGCAAACTGTTCACCACAAACCCAGAGTTCCTCTAAACAATTGCTAGGAAAATCTTCCAGGAATTTTGAGGATCTGGGGGACCATATTTTCAGAATCAAAAGTTGGGAACCAGTCTGCCAAAGAATGTTTTGTTTATGATTTGTGAATGTATCTGCACAGAAAAAGACATTAGAGAGAATATTGGGAATTAATCTTGCTCCAAAAATGCTGAGATTTGTGGTCACCAGACTCAGGGGTCATGTCATCTGATTTAGTGTTTCTCAGCAGACTGCATGTGTTACCATGGGTGGGAGAGTGATAAGAGCAAAAGCTGAAATTAGAATATTTAAAATTATTGAGATTTTGCAACAAAGCTTACTTGAAAAATAATACTATAATTTTATTTTCTTAACTTTTACCATAAAAGAAATAATTAAGTGCTTATAAACATATAGGTTTATAATGTAAAAATCTAGATGTTTTATTTCTATGGTGATGAGAATCAGAGTCTCTGAGTAACTGAAAGGGTGTAGGCTTTGAAAGGTTTATTCATTGATTTAACTTACATTTATTTTTCATCTATGGATATGCACTATGCAAGCCCTTGAGATATAATGATAAATAAAACAGACAAAATTTTTCACCATCATTAGGTTTATCATGAGGGAGACAAGCATCATAAACAAAAAAATGTGCCAAGAGAATCTGTGAGATTTTTTTCTTTGATAGAAATCTAGTGACCTGTCCAGGATGAAACAGTAAATTAATGGTAAGGCTACTGCTTCAACCAGTGGTTCTTCGCCCTCACAACAAGAGGGTGCAGACGAAGTACTTAGCGTAGTGCATGGCACATATTAAGCCATCAAAATTTTAAAAACGAATGAATTAGTTAATTTTTTAACTTAACTTTTAAGTTCGAGGGTACCTGTGCAGGTTTGTTACATAGGTAAACTTGTGTCACAGGAGTTTGCTGTACAGATTATTTCGTCACCCAGGTATTAAGTCTGGTACCCATTAGTTATTATTCCTGGTCCTCTTCATCCTCCCACCCTCCACCCTCTGATAGGCCCAGTTCCCCTCTATGTGTCCATGTGCTCTCATCACTTAGCTCCCACTTATAAATGAGAATATGCAGTATTGGGTTTTCTGTTTCTGTGTTAGTTTGCTAAGGATAATGGCCTCCAGCTCCATCATGTTCCTACAAAGGACATACTCTTGCTCTTTTTTGTGGCTGCATAGTATTCTGTGACGTATATGTACCACAGTTGCTTTATTTAATCTGTTATTTATGGGCATTTGGGTTGATTCCATGTCTTTGGTATTGTGAATCACGCTGCATGAACATATGCATGCATATATCTTGATAATAGAATGATTTATATTTGTTTGTGGATATACCCAGCAATGGAATTGCTGAGTCAAATGGTATTTCTGTTTTTGGGTCTTTGACGAATTGCCACACTGCCTCCCACAATGGTTGAACTATTTACACTCCCACTAACAACATTTAAGTGTTTCCTTTTCTCTACAACCTTATCAGCATTTGTTATTTTTTGACTTTTTAATAGTCATTCTGACTGGTGTAAGATAATATCTCATTGTGGTTTTGATCTGCATTTCTCTAATAATCAGTGGTATTGAACTTTTTTTTGTATGATTGTTAGCCATCAAAATTGTTAACTCCTTCCCTTCCATTCTCAGTTTATAAGTCTTTGATATGAAGGGTACTGAGAAGAGCCCCTGGCATATAAGTGCTGAAAATACTAGTTACCGTTATTGTTAATAGTACAGTCATCCCTTAGTATCAGCCAGGGATCAAAATTGCAGTATCGAAATTAGCAGATGCTCAAGTCCCTGATGTAAAATGCCGTAGTATTTAAGTATAACCTAGGTACATCCGCCAGTATACTTTAAATCATCTCAATGTAAGGTTAGCTAATACAATGTAAGTGCTATGTAAATAGTTGCTATACTGCATTACTGCATTTTTTTAAATTTTTTGTTATTTTTATTGCTGTATCGTTGTTTTTTTCTAAATATTTTTCATTCCTGTTTGGTTGAACCTGCAGATGCAGAACCCAGGGATGTGAAGTGCAGACCGTACAGGATTCAGCTCCCACTGAGAGACAGAATGTATTTCCCAAAGTGGTGGAACTACAGATTCAACTCTTTGGTGTCTGACTTCAAGCTCCTGGCATTCTCCTGGTTTGTCCTCCCTCTCCTGTTCTCTCTCCCTGTCTCCTACTCCCTTTTCCTCCCTCTCTGATACTTCTTTTTCCTTGGAAAGTTAAATCTATTATCTCAAAGAGTTCTTAGTATTCTGCAACTACTGAGCTTTTCTAGGGCATCTGCTGTAGGGGGTGGAGTTGACTGACAGCCCCAGCTGCCAAACCTCCAGATCCATTGTCATAAACACTGAGACTGCCCTTTCCCTGGGCTGCTCGTAACCAATGACTGAGCATGGCAGGGCTGTTAGAACCCGCATGTTTCTGTCAATCCTGTATTGATCAACCTTTGCTTGGAGACTCCTTGATGCACTGGCTGAGACTTTCTCAGAACTACAGTCTAAAGCTCTTCCAACCCAACTCTTCCTCCTTCTTATTTGCTATTCCTAGGCTTCCAATTGCCTTGTGGTTTGAAGGCTCTCTCCGCCTTCTCCTGTCCCTTGTCTCCTTAATCTTGCACAGGATATTTTATACTAATCTCCTGCATGTCTAATCTAATGTTGTTTTACAGAAGACCTAAATCGTACAGAACAGTAAAACACCTTGAGCAGAGGAAACAAAATTCAGTCTAACACAGATCCATCTGGAATACCACTGAGAGGCTTAGTTTCTCCAAATCTCAGAAGCACCTTATTATGCTGGATCCAGTCTCTTATGTGGACTTGAGAACTTAAAAGTAGAGCAGCCAGCAAGATGGTCTCTGAGGTAAAGGCACCCGTAATTGGAATCCTGAGGTCACCTCGCTTAGGTAAATAGCTACGCTCCAAAGGTCAAACAGAAATGTCTACTCTACAATTACTATACTGCATTCATAATTTCTCTCCTCATTTTATACTCTGATGAAATACCAACCTGGTCATTTCTGTGCATTGTCAAGAGGGTCGAAGTTGAAGCAAAAGCAAGCCGCTGGCTGGCTTAGCTTATGGTTCCTCTGGCACAGGAAAGGGGTGAGAGTCATTATTCTTATTGTTTAGGAGTTAATGGAATTTTGCATGCCTGGGCTGAGCGTATGTTTATTTTCTGGCCCTTGATAATTACTGTATTCCCATTTTCAATATGGATTTGCTTCTAGCCAATGGATGGTCATCAGTAGCCATTGTAGTTCTTTTTGAGGGACCATATATGCCATGCTATTTTTAAACTTGGCTCTATGTACAGATTTTTATTTTTTGAGATGGAGTCTTGCTCTGGCTCCAGGCTGGAGCACAGTGGCACAGTCTCGGCTCACTGCAACCTGCACCTCCTGGGTTCAAGCGATTCTCCGCCTCAGCCTCCCAGGTAGCTGGGACCACAGGCGCGTGCCAACGCCCGGCTGATTTTTGTATTTTTAGTAGAGACGGGGTTTCACCATGGCCAGGATGGTCTCAGTCTCTTGACTTCATGATCTGCCCTCCTCGGCCTCCCAAAGTGCTGGGATTACAGGCGTGAGCCGCCCGTGCTCGGCCTATCTACAGATCTTAAAAGAATATAGATTTTCCAGCTGTCCCACATGCTTGTCATCCCTTAGTATGTTCTATATTTTCCATTTCAGTCATTCATTTTATTTAGTCATTTTAGTCATTCCAGCTCCAGTCATTTGAGCCATGCCCAGTGTGTTCACGCTGTGGTTCTAATTTGCATTTCCCTGCGGTCTAATGAGGTTGACAGTCTTTTCATGTGCATATTGCCCATTTGGGTGTCCTCTTTGTGACGTACCAGTTTGAATCTCTTGGCTATCTTCCTAATGGGTTGTCGGGCATTTTAATATATTCTGTTAAGTCCTTTGCTGTATATATGTACTGCAATATTCACTCCCACTTTGTAGCTTGCCTTTTAATTCTCATATTGTTTTTCAATAAACAGAAGTTCTTAATTTTAATGCAGTACAGTTTCTACAATTTTTCCTTAACACTTACTATTCTTTGTGTCCTGTTAGAAAACCTTTGCCTATCTCAAAGTCATGAGGATATCAAATGCTACACTTAATTGTTGTGTATTGTTCTCTTTCTTTCTCTCTGCGTGTATACACATACACATATACACACATTCTCTCTCTAAGTATGTGTGTATACACGGAATATGACAGTAAAAATTTTACGTAAAGTCAGGCTGACACAGATTCAAATTCTGGCTCCTTATAATAACCCTGTAAGGCAAATACTATTCCAGTTTTATACCTGAAAAACCTGAGGTCAAGAGGTCAGGCTAAGAATGAGTCCATGGTCTTAGCACTAGTGGGTGGGAGACGAGAATGAATCCAGTCTGGTTGAAGAGCCCTTACTTCTGGCCTCCATCTTAGTCTGGGCTTCCTAAAGTTTGTACTTTTGTTCCTTATTGGCATCAACTGCAATCATTACGTAAGATTATTATGAGGATGAAGGGAGTTATTGAAAGTGTCTAGCATGGTTCCTAGGACATAGTAGGTACTAAATACTTTTCCCTTTCTACTACTATTAATACTTCATGAAATAAAAAGCAGCCAGGCACGGTGGCTCATGCCTGTAATCCCAGCACTTTGGAGGCTGAGGTGGGAAGGTTGCTTGAGCCAAGGAGTTAGAGACCAGCCTGGGCAACATGATAAGCCCTACCTCTACAAAAAAAATTAGCCGGGCATGGTGGTATGTGCCTGTAGGCCCAGCAACTTGGGACGCTGAAATGTGAGGACTGCTTGAGCCTGGGACGTTGAGGCTGCAGTGAGCCATGATCACACCTCTGCACTCCAGCCTGGGTGAGACCCTCAAAACACATAGATAAAATAAAATAAAATAAAATAAAATAAAATTACAAGAGGCCAAAGGCTGATGTCTCTTCTTCTTTCTTTGTGTTTGGAGCAGAGTAATTGAGCTTCTGTAATGCTTTAACTAACACTGAGAAACTCCAGACAGATCCTACAGTTAACAAAACATGAATGTATTATCTACTTAAAATGAATGCAATAAATGCTCATTGATCTATAACATCTACTTTTGCGTGAAGATCAACAAGCTTTCACGTGGTGGATGGAGTAGATATGAACGTGAACAGTGTCAGATGTGAAGATACAGTGGGATTCTTGCCATCCACTCTTCAGTGTTAAACCTTCTGCAGATGATCCAGCTACATCCCTGCATCCCAGTAATTCAGTAGCAGATTACCAACCTGAGGTCTTTGAAAAGGCAAAAAGGTCTGAATTAGTCCAAAAGTTCAGGGCGAAACTCTAAATGACTTTTAGTTACAACGGAAACCCATTTGGAAAATTGCTTTTTTTTTCTTCTGAAAAACTGCTAATACTAAGAAAAAATTGCAAAGTACTAAGAACTCTTTGAGATGATAGCTTTAACTCTTCAAGGAGAAAGGAAGTAGCAGGGAGGGAGGAAAAGGAGAGGGAGAGAGAGAGCAGGAAAGGGAGGACAAACCAGGAGAATGCCAGGCGTTGGAAATCAGACACCAGGGGGTTGAATTTCTAGTTCCACCACATTTGAGAGCTTATCGATAGTAAAAAGATGGTAAAATTTTCTAAGCTCTGATTTCTCCATGTGTAAAATGAGTGTAGCAATGCTTGTTCACTTGTTCTTTGTGGAGAGTCAGTTAGGTGGCATACAGAGAGGACCCAGCACATTGTGCATGGAGCACTCAGGAAGGCGTGTTTCCCTAGTTTTCCTCAGGCACCACCTCTTTTCTTTCTTTATGACAATAGCTCTTGTGAAATATAGCCATTGGCTAGAGACAGCAGGCACAAGATTTAATATGGATAAATGTGCCCTGCAGATGTATGTCTGCAGTCTTTGCCTTATTAGCACTTGGGTGGAGTGACTGCATTGCCATTTTCAGGTAGGGTGGTCTTTGTAAAGCCACTCAACAGCCCTGAGAGAGACATCTGATTTGTAAAATGAAGATGCTCTTTTCTGGTCTTCCCACCTCATGCACTGCTGCAGAAGTGAAATGCAATAGCACACAAAGGTGCTTTTCACAGCAGTATTAATTGAGCAATCAGGGATCCATGTCTTCTTCTTACGAAGCATTTCTCAAATATCTTATTGATTGAATGCTTCCTCATAAGAACATAGATACTGATAAGTTTTTCTTACAACAAAATTTCAAAAAAATGTTATTTTACATCACATTTGACAAATCACCACACACTTATAATTAATGCAATATGCTATTTTGTTCATTCAGTGATGCAGATTTACTTGACATATGGATACAGTCAAAACACTTTTAAAAATACATAAGAAAAAAACAGAAAAATGGAAAGCAAAAATAAGCAAACCTCCCACTTCATACTGGACTGTCCTCTAGGGTGCTAACACAGTAAGACTCCGTACTTCCTTAGACCAGTGCACAGCATGGTCAATGCACTGAATCCCACCCACAAAGACGGCCTCATTAACTATTCAGAAAATTGCTGTTTAGTGCTTCTAATCTAAGACACCGACAAGAAGTCATTCTAGCCATGTGTTACAGACATGGATATGCAAAGCCCAGATTTGCCTTCAAGGAAGGTCTTCCCCCCAGCTGCAGGGGTGTGGCTATCAGGTGCCTCCGCGATGTGTCTCAGCTGCAGAGATCACCCTTCCCAGGGTAGCATGCATCTAGTGGCTGGGAGAAATGGAGAATAAAAGTCTTGCAGTTCCCCTGGTGTTTGATGACTCGTACAGTAATCATTCTAGAGATCCCTGTCATGATGGCCAAGCTTTATAATGCCTGTGTCACCCTTCAACAGTTTCCCCTGCCAATCCTGCTTTCTTTCCCTTCCTTTCACAAGTTTTTGATCCCAATATAACATCTTTTTAAACACACACACACACACACACGTGTGTGTATATGTATATATATGTGGTTGTGTGTGTGTATGTGTGTGTGTGTATATATATATATATATTTTAGAGACAGGGTCTCATTCCATCATCCATGCTGGAATACAGTGGTACACCATCACAGCTCACGGTGGCCTCAAAATCCTGGCTCATGTGATGCTCCTGCCTCAGCCTCCCAAGTAGTTGGGACTATAGGTCTATGCTACCATGCCTGGCTAATTTGTATTTTTTTTTTTTTGTAGAAACAGAGGCCTCATTATGTTGCCCAGACTGGTCTTGATCTCCTGGACTTAAGCAATTCCCAGACCTTAGCCTTCCAAAGCACTGGGACTACTGGTGTGAGCCACGGCATCCAGCCCCTAGTAACATCTTGCACCCAAAACTCTGTCTTTGCACCTGCTACTAGGAACCCAATCTTACATGTTGTTCTTCTAGATAGGAGAAATAATTCCAACTGTTACTGAACCGTGATGTCCAATGCAGGGATTCTGCTTTAGGGGCTAAGGATGACAGCCAGTAGTTAGGCCCATGGGTTTCCAAAAGGAGTGTTCATCCTCAATTAGCATCACTACTAGAAATGGTCACAGAGGCTCCATAGAAGGGATGGGCTAATCCGCATAGGCGAGGGAGGCAGATGAAATCAGCATCCGTTGACGGGCCAGAGCCTCACATGTTTGGTTTGGGCTGAAACAAATCATGTTAAGTGATACTCTAATCCTCCATTACACGGTTATTTTTAGCTCTCCAACATCTCCCTGTATTCACCTTCTTATGTTGAGAATACTTGGGTGCAGATGTATTCGGTGTTTTACACTAACCACTATTTAACAAGCTGCCCAATATTCAGTGGGAGTTGGGATGGAAGGGCCAGCCCTTCACCACTGAAAGCTTGACTTACCTGATATTTTTTATTAAAATAAAAGTTGACAAGATTTAAAACGTAAATGAATGGTAAGTTAGGGCAGACACAATCGGTTGTCTATCCAACAGCTATGCCTTCTCCCACATCTTTTTGCTAGAACAACTCCAATAGGAGAGTGGCTAGATGTACGGATTTTGATTTATCTAAACCTACTGTTCAATAGATAACCACATGTAGTCATTTATATTTCAGTTAATGAAAATTAGAAATGTAGCGCTTCATCACCTAGCCACTTCTCAAGTAATAGACACATGTGGCTGGTGGCTGCCATACAGAACATGGAGATAAGAAGTAATTCTCTCGTCATACAAACTTCTACTGCACAAGATTGGTCTGAACTAATCATGGTGCCTTTCTCTTACTTTATCAGCAGAATTTCTCCTAGCATAACCATTGAACATTGAATTCTGGCTAATCACATGTAAGAGAATGTAAAGAGACAGCATTCATTGAACACTGAATTCTGGCTAATCACATGTAAGAGAATGAAAAGAGACAGAATTGTAGGAAGGGAACGCCCCTCATTTTCTGCTTGGGAAGATGTCAGGTAAGGACATGATGCAGAAGGATCATGCGGACAAAGGGAGGGTGTCAGCCTGGAAGTACAAGAATCTAGGTCCTTGACAGAGTCATTGAGCTGAAAAACTTGCCTCCCTTTATTCCTCATTAACTACAAACTTAATGCTCATAGGATTTAAGCCTCAGTTCTTTGGGCTTTCTTTTATTTGTAGCTTAAAGCATCCCTAACTTATATTTAAGAAGTTTGAAAAAGAAGACTAGAAGAGAAAAATTTACTCCTTGTCCTCCTTCTTTTTTCCTATGTCCCAAATATAAATTTTCCTTTCTATGTACAAATTTGCACATAATATGACCATATGGTGTAAGTACACTTGTCTTTGTTGTTTTTAAATCTATCTTTTCTCTTAAAATTAAAGCATGTGTTCATTGAACAAAAACTGAAGAATATAGAAAATGGTAAGGGAGAAATTAAAATCACTCAGATATCTACCGGAGAGAACAAATATTAACATACTAAGGTTTCCTTTTGTAACTTTTCATAAATTTGATCTACTTTATACATTGGCTTTTAAAAATGATCAGCACAGGGTACTATTCCTGTTTTAAATGGAAGAACGTGACAGATAATACGACCATGATGTGAATTATTAATCTTATTGCCAACTAAAAAACCAATTAAGTGTGGATTTTAGAGCTGTAAAAAATTATGACTCACTTCTTTTATAATGAAAATGAACACTAGATTACCTATGAAACTCTGAAAAATGCTAATTAAAATATACTGGTTTAGACTCAGAATAATTTTAGGAAGGTTACAAATATTTTTGACCATTACTACGATTCTGAACAAGAGAGTATCCTGTTTCACCTACAGCTGCTTTGTAATTATGCTTTTCTTTTTCTTAAGATTATTTTCTCATTGTAGTTTTTTTGCTTTATTGAAAACATCAAAACCAACCAACACTTTGCAAGAAGTTACATGGACATACTCTCCCAATTTAGATTTTTCTTTTAAAATAAACAGCAGAACTGTGTCTGCTTTGTTCATCACTGTAGTCCCAGGGCCTGCCTCGCCCATGAACCGGCATACAGCGGGCTCTTAGCAGTGACCTGTCTGGCAGTGAGAGAACCCAGGGAGAGCGGGCAAAGCTACATTTCAGTGGGGAAAGAGTTTGAGGAGAATTTCATTTATTTATTTTCTTCAAAACATTAAAGGGAAGAAGTAAAAACAAAAACAAGCAAACAAAATAATATTTGTGGAAAGTGATTTTCAAAAATTTCCAAACTACTGTGGGGTGATGAGTGACAAACATTTCCATAAAGTTTCCCATTCTATCTGTGTCTTTCAATGTGAACAAAAAATTTCTTTCTAACATTTGCAGATTGTTTTTTTTTTTTTGCTTCCCTACTACCTCCTTTAGTGATTGGAAGTCATATGAATTTTTCTTCAATTTTCTAGCAAGAATTCTTTGTTTTGTGCTGTGACTCATGTGAATAATATCTCCTGGCTTAATCTGAAGCTCTGTGTTGGCTCTGCCAGCATGAGACAGGAAGACCATATCCACTTTTGCCCAGTAAATTTTTCATTCTCCCCACCAGGGCTCCACTTAAGTGAGAGTCCACTGGAGACTGATGTGCTGACATGGTCACAGCCAGTAAAATTCTAGAGGGACAGCATTTGGAGTCTATGCAATTTGAAAAACAATAGCTCCATTTCAGAAACAAAAGAAATGGCCATTTTTGGCATTTTGGAAGAGTGATTAAAATGTTTAAAGTGGTTTCAAGGGCTCCTGAGCCCAGAGGAGTCTTACATGAAGACACATCCCTTAATTCTGAGCAACTCTGGGAGGTAGCTCTCTAGTCTGGGATCAGTTTCTGCTGTGTCTGGCAACAGCCTACCAAGTCTCACCCACCAGATATTCCTGAGGACAAGGAACCTCTTAAATCTAAACTATGATAAAGTGTCTTAGTTTGGGCTCCGGGAAATAGATTCTGAGATAAAGAATTGTGAGTACAAGGGTTTCATGGAGAGTGCTTTCAGGATCTACACCTGCAAATATATATAAGGAAGGCCTGGACTGAGCAGAGGGAGAAACTGATCCATAATACAGGTGCAATGAGGCCTCAGCCAATTCCTGGGGGCAGATCTGGCTGTGTACAGCAGGTCCTGAATAATGTCGGTTCATTCAATGTCCTTTCCTTAAAACGTTTGATGAGAAAAAAATTGATTTGCAGCTGGGACCACTGTCTGTGTGGATCTGCACAACCTCCCCATATCTGCATGGGTTTTCTCTGAGTACTCCGGTTTGCTCTCTCATTCTAAAGTCATGCACATTAGGTTAATAGGCATGTCTACATGGATCCAGTATGAATAAATGTGAGTGTGGGTGTGAGCGCGCCCTGCCATGGGAGATTGTCCTGTTCAGAGCTGGTTCCCACCTCACCCCATGAGCTGCTGGGATGGGCTCTGGTCACCTGTATCCCTGAACTGGATATAAGCAGGTAAGGAATTATCTTACTTGTTTTTATTAATGTTTCTTAAACGTATGTATAGTTCACATTTATTTCAATGTTTAATATTAGAAATGTTTTAACCTTTACTTAGAAGTTTGGTGTTTATTTTGTGATCAGAAATATGCCATAGAAACTTCATTACAATTTATATCCATTAGCCTATGGAAAAATTATTTTTGTTATATGTCGTTTTGCTTAAAGCTGCAGTTTCCAGGACTCTATCAACAACATTAAGTGAAGAATTTGTGTAATTTGTGGGGTCAAGTGCAAAATAAAAATGTAGGGCCTCTTGTTCAAAATGTAGGAAAAAGTATCACTAGAGGTACTAAAATATACCTTTTTTTTTTCCTGTGGTCTCTCAAATTGTCATCGTGGTGTTTATTTTCTTCTAAATGTCTTTTTAAGGAAAGAAAAACAAAAAATTAAATTATTAGCAAGGATTTCTACCATTCATCTTTATATTACACATTGCTAGTTTTAAACACAAGTATTAAAAACATTTAACTTGCCTACACGCAAGGACTTCATGACCAAAACACCAAAAGCAGTGGCAACAAAAGCCAAAATAGACAAATGGGACCTAATCAAACTCCATAGCTTCTGCACAGCAAAAGAAACAGTCATTAGAGTGAATCGGCAACCAACAGAATGGGAAAAAATTTTTGCAGTCTACCCATCTGACAAAGGGCTGATAACCAGAATCTACAAAGAACTGAAACACATTTACAAGAAAAAACAAACAAGCCCATTCAAAAGTGGGCGAAGGATATGAACAGACACTTTACAAAAGAAGACATACATGAAGCCAACAAACATATGAAAAAATGCTCATCATCACTGGTCATTAGAGAAATGCAAATCAAAACTACATTGAGATACCATCTCACGCCAGTTAGAATGGCGATCATTAGAAAATCTGGAGACAACAGATGCTGGAGAGGATGTGGAGAAATAGGAACACTTTTACACTGTTGGTGGGAGTGTAAATTAGTTCAACCATTGTGGAAGACAGTGTGGCGATTCCTCAAGGACCTAGAAATAGAAATTCCATTTGATCCAGCCATCCCATTACTGGGTATATATCCAAAAGACTATAAATCGTTCTACTATAAGGACACATGCACATGAATGTTCATTGCAGCACAGTTTACAATAGCAAAGACCTGGAACCAACCCAAATGCCCATCGATGATAGACTGGACAGGGAAAATGTGGCACATATACACCATGGAATATTATGCAGCCATCAAAAACGATGAGTTCGTGTCCTTTGTAGGGACATGGATGAACCTGGAAACCATCATTCTCAGCAAACTGACACAAGAACAGAAAATCAAACACCACATGTTCTCACTCATAGGCGGGTGTTGAACAATGCGAACACATGGACACAGGGAGGGGAGCATCACACACTGGGGTCTGTCGAGGGGAAAAAAGGGAGGGATAGTGGGGGGTGGGGAGTTGGGGAGGGATAGCATGGGGAGAAATGCCAGATATAGGTGATGGGGAGGAAGGCAGCAAATCACACTGCCATGTGTGTACCTATGCAACAATCTTCCATGTTCTTCACATGTACACCCAAACCTAAAATGCAATAAAAAAAAAATAAAAATAAAAATTAAAAACAAAAACAAAAACAAAAACATTTAACTTGTATGGAGAATCACCAAAATACACACTTTGTATTTTATTACTAATGAAGGCACAGGTTTTTGTTCTAACAAGAACAGTGAAAACACTGCGCAAAACTAACTCAAATGATTTTATTTCACTTCTTGACATGTGCATATTCTGCTTTCTCTGCCTTTGGCGAACTGGTGACTAAGAGAACCGAAAGGAAAAGTAACCGTCTGATCGTGGTTGGCTCATATAGTGAACTAACATGAATAAGAGAGGACATGGTAGGGTTCCCTGGTTGTTCATGTTTCTTAGAATGCCATTGTCTTGTTTCTGTGTTTGGAGAAAGTTCCGGTTTGGATGGAAAGTGTGGCCTCTACAGGCTGTTGGTATCCACGCTTACTCAGCTGTAGATGAGATGCTGATTGGTAATCTGCTTTAAGGCTTGCTGAACTCCCACTCATCGTGGGGCTTGAGAATGGGACAATAAAAAAAGGAGAACACATATGTTGTGCTATCTCTGCTGCTCACGTGCATGCTCCGTTTTTCCAGCGAACTTTACCTACAAAACACAAATTCAAAGATCAGATTGTTAAGAATTTCAAGATGGTGACAGCAGAGCATAAAACCAAACCCAGGGTTCTTCTGAGTGTGGGGTCTCGTGAGGTTCTTCAGATTGCGTGCCCATGAAGTTGGTCTTGTTTGGGAAACTCTGGAGCTTGGATGTCCCTTCAGAGTTGCTCTAACTAAAGTAAACAGGAGCTGGGATTTGAATACCCACACTAACCAGTCAAGGCTGTGAGCCAGCCCCTTGGAGGAGGCATAACTTTGGGCAAGACAGTTCTTTATGGCCTAGGGAAATTATAGTATGGAATACACACGTTTGTCAAAACTAGAAAATAGGTACACGTGCTGCAAGGAGGAGATATGGACACTGCACCACTACAGTCACTCCATCAAGGTCCAGGCTTTCAGCACAGGGAGTTTTGAAGTGAGCAGGAACAGCTCTCTATGCTTTGAAAAGCTCTCATAAGAGAGCACCAAGGAATGAATTTCAACCTTGTGATTTTAATATTTTTGTTGCAATGATCTTTTTGCTTCACATGCACCCATATGCCCACATGTGACTGCGTATCCAGTGGATTCACAACTCTATGCCAGGAACTCCTACAGTCTTTGACTTTGCTCCCCTGGACCATTCAATTCCAGAGCTCCTGAAGTTCTGTAGGAATACCGCAGGGTACCTACAAGTTGTGGTTCCTCCTGTGCCCTGCATATGCCTGTATGTACAAACCTGGACACACCACACACCCGTCTTACCATTGGATCCAGCCTCAGCAGTTTCTTTGCATCACAGCAAGCCTGAATGTAATTCTTTTTTAAAATTCTTGCAACAAAAGCAGATGGTTCAGTTTCTCACTGAGCTAATTCTTGACGATAACAAACATATATGACTAATATTTTGTGTTTTTAATCATTTTTGTTTAGAACCTCTTTATGGAAACATGCCTAGCTTACTAATGTAAAATTAACTCACTCATTGACTCATTTGGCCAGTTATTTATTGATCTCCTATTTATCAGACAGTGTGGAATATAGAAAAGGTCTCTGCCCTCCTGGAGTTTCTAGCCCAGTGAGGAAAACTGATAATACATAACTAAACAACCCATATACCAGTATAATTACAGTGGGTAAGTACTAGGAAGAAAATGGTTGTGAAAAAGGTAACCAAGAGGGGTGTACTTTGATAACTCTCACCTCTTAGATCTTTATTCCTGGCTTGATTTCCCTTTTAGAGATAGACAATGCAAGTGTTTTTTTTTGTTTCAACTTTATTTTTGTTTTGAGACGGAGTCTCACTCTATCTCCCAGCCTGGAGGGCAGTGCTGCAATCTCGGCTCACTGCAACCTCCGCCTACCAGGTTCCAGCAGTTCTCATGCCTCAGCCTCCCCAAGTAGCTGGGACTACAGGCGTGTGGCACCACTCCTGGCTAATTTTTGTATTTTCAATAGAGACGGGGTTTCACCACGTTGGTCAGGCTGGTCTTGAACTCCAGACCTCAGGTGATCTGCCTGCCTCGGCCTCCCAAAGTCTGGGATTGCAGGTGTGAGCCACCACGTCTAGCCTGTTTTAGCTTTGTAAAGCCTTAGTTTCCTCATTTGTAAAACTTTACCTCACAGGATTGCTCTGAGGATTAAATAGCTTGTCTTAGTTTGAGTTCCCTCAGAAGCACATCTTGACATAAAAATTCAGGTTTATATAGTTAATTTGGGAAGTATAGTTAATTCAGAATTGCAAGGAGGAGGATAGGGAAGTAAGGCAGCTGCTGCAGGGTATGTTAATGGCCAGTGTGGACAACTGGCGCTAATCCCACTGGAGACCCTGGGGGAGACATGTAAAGTACCCCTGGGTTGTCCAGAACCTGGCTCAGAGTTCTCCTGCTAATGGGGAAGGAAGTGTGCATATTTATCCACCACCTCTTGTTTATTGTTGGATGAGGGCTGCTCCCAGAAGTGTTAAGTCCTTGCACATACAATCTGCCCAGTGAGGGGCCGAGCATGCTCCTGCAGCCAGAGAAAACCCTCCGTGGAGAGCTACAGGTGTGGTTGGTGAGTTGGGTTGGCCTGCATGGGACAGGAGTGCCACAGAAGCATGGTGGCAGTATTGCCAGCCAATGCTCCAAACAGCCAATGCACATAAAGTGGAACCTGCCCCTTAGAAGGTGCTTAATAAATGAAAGCTATCATTTTCTCGCATTTGGTACTTGTCAATCATGTTACACAAACACACACACACACACACACACACACACCTTATTTCACAGGCTATATTAAAGCTCCTTGAAATTCTTTTTCAATATCCAATATTGTTTCTTTCCCATATTGGGTACTTACTGGAGAGACTAAATCATTTCTCAATTTTTGCTTCTTGTTAAAGTCAACTTCATTGAGACGTTTTCACATTTGTATTGCTTGACTATCACCCAACAAGTTAATTGTTTTATCTTAATAGTACTCTCCTTAGAAAAGATAATTGGGGAAAAATAAGCCTAGAAAAATATGAAACATCAGCTTAGCATTTCAGGAAGCAGGGCAAGATGATTTCATTGCGTGCTGGCAAAGTGTCACGTTAATGCTACTTTTTAAAAGGAAATGTTCATGGGGTTTTAAAAGTCTTGAAAGTAAAGATAAGATGTGTTCATTCCACCTAGCAATGGTGGGGAAAGAACTGAGATGGGCATTCACGCCCCAGCTTATACAGCATGTCATCTCTCTTGTTTTGTCTTCAACCTTCCCTTTAAGAACTAACAGAAGGTCAGTACATGCCTTCAGAAATTTCAGGATTTTGGCCACATTTATTTTTAAAAAAATTCTTTTTGTATAAAATCAGGATGGCTTAATTCACTGTTAGGCCTTGGTTGGCTGCCCAAATATATTCTTCAAAATTAGACCCATTTCTTAAATATGTCTGGAGCAGTGTCAAAACGGCGTCTGAAGCCAAGGCTAGTGTGTTTTTGAAGCTTTACACAGAAAAGATCTCTAAGGATTTCAGCTATGTCGAGGCAATATTTCTGTGGAGAAAACTTGTATCCAGGCTGACATTTTCCATTGTGGGTTTTTTACCTGCTGTGATGCGGAATGGCCAAGATATGAAATCTCTGAAGTCGGGGTTATAACACAACTTTACTGGCCTCTGAGGGCTTGTTGCTCACAGCCATTGTTCACAGATGCCAGATGATCTAAGAAGATCATGGAAACCTGGCACCTCACTGTCTTTTGGCTAACACCACCAAAGAAAATTAATTGTTATTGTTTTTGGAAACTCTCATTCAATGCACAAAACAGTAATATCAGCAATTACGGTTTTTCTGTTTTTTCTTTTGGGGGAGGTTGGGGTGGGAAAATGATGAACACTGTGATTTTATTATAGCTGCCCCAAATGGCTGGTTTTGGGGCAACAAAAGGGTGTTACATTCCTGTGGCTGAAAATCTTATGAAGCTGTAAAGCAAAAGCACTCCACTAATTTGTCTGAGTTGATGAGATACAATGACTGTGAGCCTCCTGTCTGATTCGACAGGGCTTGGACTTCTGGTAACTCCTAGCCCAAGACTGGTTTGCTCATTAGCCTGTTGAGAGCATACAGCCTTGCGTCAACTCAAATCCTTCTTTTCTGTCAGCTCATGCTTCTTGCAGCCCTGACTCACTCCATTCTTCTACCTCTGATACTTTACCCCAAGCCATGATAGTTCTTCCTCTCACTGTGGCCAGTCACGAGCTTGAATCTCTTTCTTCCTTAAAAATGGTAACCCCAATTCTATATCCTCCAAGTTGTTCTTTTGGCTCACCCCAGCATTCCGCACAGGCAGTTTCATCCTTGCCTCCTAATGTGCGTTTCATTAGCTTTCTGTTTGATGTTTCAGCACAGTCCCAGATCTAATCATCCAAGGTGCTATTGATACAACCAGCGCAGTGCTCAGTACCCAGCAGATACAAAAGAAACTCCTACTGACAGTGCTAGCCGGGGGAAGCAGGACTTCTTTTCTCCGAATGCCACAGCAAATGGATGCTAATGCTTCATAAAGTCGAGTTGATCCTCCGTGTAACCCTATGTACCGGGCATCTGGAAAGCCTAGCGTTTGGTTTTGTGGGACACATGTCACTTTCGGTTGTGTTGTGCACCATCTGTTTCCCCTTCCTAACAACCTTGACTGGATTCCTTTTGGGAAATTAGCCTTCTCCCATGGTATTTCTTGGAATGAGGAATATCCAGGCAACTCTCTCCACCATGGATGCAGGTGGGGTCTCTTCCTCCAGCTCCTCCTTCTCATCGCCTCAGAAAAATCAGGGAGCTGGCCAAGAGCCCTGCCTGGGCCAGAGTCTGACTTCTGGCATGCTGAATCTCCAACAGAGAGGAAAATGCTGGACGTTCTTCATTCCAGAAGCATACATGAGGTGATCAATTAATTCCTGCTGTCTAGATGTCTGGCATTTTCCTACATCCTCTTCTCATCCTGTTTGGTTTCCACTTAATTCTCTGACAACGTTGGTTCTTGTTAGTTGTAACCAAAGATTCTTAATACACACTTTTCTCTATTGTTGATTTGCTATGTAAGAGTTAGAAATTTCAAAATTAGCCAAGGCTTGAGTTTCTCCTCCTCAAAAGCAGTTTTCTATAGTGGGATTTGGCATTTAGAAATATGAGTGAGACAAAGGATAACATTGTTTGAATTAATCTGAAGCGTCCATACAGCATTTGAGGATTACTTTGGGAGAAAACAATTGAGTTCTAGGAAATCAAATCCAAGAATCATTTTTTGGTTTGTCTTTCTTTCGAAGTGCAGGCTTAGAATTGGAGAGGGGTCCAAAAATTGCTTGTTCATTTGATTTGATGGTTGCATGGATGTGTGAATAGGGAAATGCTGTACTTAAACTACAGGGATCCACTATGGGGCCACTATGTCAGGGAGAGGGACAGCTGGTGGTCATCGTGAGGGAATAAGAAGAAAGTAGGGCGTATCTCTTGCACAAGAAACAGACCCAAGAAGCCCTGCAAGAGGCCAGAGTTCTTTCTTTCCAGACAGGAGCTCTCAGTGATTAAAACCCACATAGGCTTCAGAATCAGGTCTGTTGTCCTTTTAAGGCCAACTGGGTGCAGAGACCCCTGTTAGTCTCCCCTGGTCCTCTTGGCAGAGGGTACAAAAATATGCCAAGGGACCTACAAGCTGCAAAGACCTCTGGAATCAAATAAGTACCTGCTCATGCAGTTTCTGAAAATCCCACATCTGAACGAGAACCAGGACTGCTGCCTCCAGGGAAGGTTTGCCAGGAAAAACACTGCAGGGCCTCAGTGCAAACAGGACTGCTCAGCAGAGCCTGGTGGATGCGGTGCGGCAGCTGGCCACGGGCAGTGGAGGCGAGGTTGCTGTACAAACAGGCCAGTGCTGAGACAAACATCAAATCTGCATCACTACCTCATCTGTCACAAGCCAGCTGGGAAAGGCACCGGGAGCAATGGATTGTTTAAGCTTATATCTTATAGGGAGTGGAGGAAAGGAAGAGACATTGAACTTGATGATTTGGCTAATTTGGTGAAAGAATTAAAATATTCAGGTAAAAATAAACACAACCACAGTGAAACTTAATCTAGTTATTCTCCTTGAAAAACCTATTCCTACTGTTATCTCCCAAATGAAAATTTGGGATAATTCTTAATTGATAAATGGACTGCATTCCTTTTCAAATTTGTACTCTAAACATTTTCCTCAACAACTATTTCAAGCAGGAGAACACGTGTTACACATTTTGAACTGTGCAAATAATTGATCAAAACTGGATATAAACACAAAGGGATAGTAGACACACAGTGGCAATGAAAGTCTCTTGATGTTCAGAGAGTCCAAGCCACCATATTGCCAGGCATCTTTGTAGACACCCCTGAGTTTCTTGTAGGAAAGGAAGCACGGGAGGCACTGACTTTTCTAAGCCCTTGGTTATTCAGGGGCATCACGGGGTGGGGGGTGAGATGGGGAAAGTGAGACTCAGGTGTGGAGGGTTTTTGAGTTACTTGTCTAAGGGCAGAAAGGAGGGAGCAGCTTTCAAAGGTGTATTCCATTATGTTTCTCAGCTCTATTCTGGCTTCTTTTGATAGGTTCTCTTGAAAAGGGAGGTCCTTATCCAGAGATGGGAACCCAAGAAACAGAGCATAGCATTGGAAAAAATGTCTGACATAAGAAAGTCAGTCCCCCTTATTTGTGAGGATGAAGCCGTTTTTGCATCAAGTTTTGAGTCCAGACCATTTGTTTAGGTCTCAGGGCTGGCTAAAGGTAACTTTGGAACCTGTCCCTCAACCATGCTTTCAGTATCTGTTGTTGTGGGGTGCATGTCTTCCCCTTTCTCGCGTCCTAGCCCCTGTTGGCCTTGGCTGAAGGTGAATTGTCTTTCCTCTAGGCCTGAAGAGGCCCCACCTTACATCTTACAGGGGACACACAGCAAAGCCTGGAAAATCAGTGTCAGAGAGATCTTCCAAAGCTCAGGAGCTGAGGTGGTGACAAGGTTTAGAGCTGGCAAAAAGAGAATGCCACTAGATGGAGAATGAGGTGGAGGGAGAGCATCAGGGTCAGTGGTGTGCAGGTAAACTGCCTCTCACAAAGCCCCCCCAAAACAGCAAAAAAACGAAGTCCTGGTTTGTGGCATTTGCCAATTTCCATGGTGTAGATACTCCTACCATGACCACGGCCCATTTCTAGCTACTGATAGTTTAACACCGGCTCACAAAATTCCTAAATATTTAGCAGTTGGCTTTCTGAGCTGGTAGTAGCCATCTCTGCTGGCTCAGTACCCATGTACAGATGGACTCAACTTCACTTAAATCACTGCATCAATGATCTTGCAATTGGAAGGATGCCAAGTCCAAGATGAATGAAACTGACAAAAAAAAAAAAAACAAAAAACAAACAAACACAATTCAAACAACTTCCTAAGTGCTATGGCAAAGGGAGAACAGTGTCTTCTTTCTGAGGTGACGGGAACACTGTGAAGCAGGGGAAAGAGAAGGACCAGAAGGCAGGATGCTTGATCAAGGTTACAGTGTAAAATTATCTGAAAAAGTGTATGCATCTTCTATATGCCCTGCATTATCACTATACCTTTATCAATTCATTAGATTTCAAAACAGTCATATTGTCACTATTATTATCCTCAATTCAGGAGTAAAGGGTTGACATTACGGAATGGGGAAAATAATTTTGGGAGCCTGGAAGATGCACTACCACCTCCATTGTCTACCCACTCCTCTGGTATAGAAAAAGTCTACTCAGGTTTCAGAACTCAGCTCTGTTTCCCCCTCTGGGAGCCTTTGCTGATGGCCTTAGACTATTTGTATTCCAGAGATAGTCTAGTCATTAAATGAATAGAAATCATGAAGGAATAAGGTAAGAGGCAGAGAAGGGCCACTATAAAATTTGACTTCTGGTGCCATCTAAATGGTTTTGTCTAGGGAGAAAGACTGAGAACTTTGGCTCCTATTTTATAAATTTGCATCAGTAAGCATCCTTGCCTTAGGATATCTTAACATAAGTTTCAGACTAAGATGCCTTAGTCTGAAACTCACTGGTTAAGGGGTGAGTTTTAAGTCCCGGTAAGCTGTGCCTGACCACCAATTTTGCAAGACAATTCTAGGCATGGCAGTGCCTTAGAGTAGCCCAGAGAATGATAGTATTGATGAAAGTAGATGTATAAATATAGCTCCAATAAAAAGCAAAAACAAAACCAAAACCCTAAAATTCAAAACTCCAACAACAGAACACACTATACCAATACAAAGGCATGGTAGTGATATAGATACTAAACTATTAATTTTATAGGCAAACACATTCAAATGTTTACACACAAGCATGTTTTCCTCTGGCTTATTTCCCTTTGTATTTGCTTGAGGAGTGTGTTTTGGAGAGAAAAGGTGTCCAGATAACCAGATATATACAATGCCTCTTTGGCAAACAGCTGTCAGGAGTGGGCATTCACACACTTTCTCAGTGACGGTAAGGGTCAACAGTAGAGAAAATAAACTGTGTGTGCTGAGAGGCAGCACGAATGAGCTGCCGTTTTGTCTTCGTCTTTGCTAAACGTGCATAAAACTAAACAAATACAGATGAGCAATTTATCAAAAGATAAAGAAGAACGAGTGTGTGCTTGTGGGTTTGAATTTATGTTTAGGCATAGACAATGGCTTTTTTTTTTTTAATCCAATACTAACCTTCTTGTACTACGACGGAAAACCGAGGTTCAGAGAAACAGCCTCACCACACCCAGTAATGTGCCTAAAATTAGACGGTTCCCTGCTCTCTCCAGACAATGGCTTTTTAATACTTTTTCTGCTTTTGTTTTCGTGCAACTATCACTTTTCCATTTTCATTGTCTCTCAGCTACCTTTTACCCATCATGTTATAGTTGAACCCAACTTCACAATGTTTGCCAGATATTAATATTCTTGCCAATGAAAATGAGCTTAAAAATTATGTGGGCAGAGGGCAGAGGAGGCCCCACTGGTTTGTAACCCTGAATTCAAACTCACCTGCTTTAAAGTCTCTTTGGCCTGACCACCTTCAAATAACTTTCTCTGCCTGCTTTGGCTAATATAGCGTTTCCAAAATAGCATGAAAAAGTTTTCTCATTGTATTTCAAAACGAAAAATGTTCCATCTACATCTGGAAATACTAAAAAATGTGCTCTCTTACAGTATTTTTTTTTTAGTAGGTATGGACAAGGTTCTGACCCTTATTATTGGAACTCAAATCCAGATGGAGTTTGGTAAGGTTCTAATCATTTGAGGAGTATTCTTTTTTGAAGATTTGTACATCTTTAGGGGAATTTTTACTTTAAAGAAGTTATCATTTGTGGGAGGTCCCTTATGAAGGTTTTCAATAGTTTGGGGAATTTCTCTTCTTTGAAGATTTCTATAATTCAGTGAAAACATTTGCTAACTGAGATGGTCACATTTCTCTACTATAAGTCTCTTCTTCCAAAATGAATTAAATCCCTCTTTTAATGTATTGGCTGTAAGTAGGTTAAGAATTTTTCTTCCTCTTCTTTTCTAACTTTGGGAACAATGAAAAGACCATTCTTGTGTTTGAGTGAAGGTAAGATTTAAAGATTTATAGTTGTTCAGGGAAACAACCAAAATAGCAAAATAATGAATGCATATGTTAATATCATTGGGTGAAAGACTAAAATAGCAATGATCAAAGAAAAGGGTAGATCAATGTGTGACATTTCTGTCTTGTAACTTACTGTGTCTTTATGGAAGCCTTATTGTGTGCAAATTAAAAAAAAACGTTCAAAGGCAGTTTTTAAAATGCTTGGTTAAAGGCTACAGTCAGTATAGTTTAAAAGGTAACTGATCTGTAGATGAACTAACGACTACCAACACTATCTCTTTCTCAGTCTGTAGTTGACAGATCCCTCCTTCCCATGCCTACAAGTCTGAAATCTACTAAAGTTTCAGAGTTGGCTGAAGGCAGTAGTCGGGAAAACTTCAGCCCCAGAGATTTCCATCTCTAGACCATCTACTCTTTGGCACCTAGTGCCTTTTAGGTTCTGACTTTACATAAGTTCAAGGGCATCTGGCTCTGGTTACCTTGTAACGTGACTTTCCTCAACATTTTCTTTGTGATTTGATATCAATATTGGTTCTCTCGCTACCTGCATTACAGTAGTCCTGAAGTCCATTCAGCATCCAGAAATATTTAGTAAACAGCTACTGTGTGCCATTAATTATGCTAGGTGATTGAGCTCCCACCCCAGAGAATGAAAAATATGTCCCAGAGGACCTTACCCTGAAATGAAACCTTACCCTCAGATCATGAACAATTTGGCAAATGTCTTGGTTTCCTCCTGTTACTCCCATTCCTCCCCTTGACCAACCTCTGAGTGCAGCTGCAGTTGGGGAAGACAGTTCAAGCAGGGGAAGACTCTTCCTCTGCCAGGAAGTGCCCTCACAAGGGCCTGTAGGATGTCTTTTGCTTTCTTCCCCCAGCAGTGCTACACCCATGGGAGGCTGATTAGAAGAGAAAAGATAGCCACAACTTCTGTGGCCTGAAAAAACAATAGAGGATGGGTAAGGGAGGTGAATACGATAGCCTCTCTTCCTTCAGGGACACACCTCCAAGAGGCATTCTGTACTCTGATCACAGAAACCCCTGCATCATCAATGCAAGGTCTTCAGCAGTGACCTCGATCGTGTCCTTTCGTACTATTTTCTCCTCTGTTTCACTCTTGAGTCCCAGAATCACTTCTTAGACCCATAAATGACCCCTATTCAGGACTTTGTCTTAGGCTCTGCTTTAAGAGAAACCCTAAGACAAAGAACAACAATAACAAGCAATAATTATGTAATATAAGAAGGGATACACGCAACTTACAGGAAACAATTGAGCAGGACAAAGAGACCAGGGTACAGGCCAGTGGGTAAAAGTGACATTTGCACAAAGAATGGCAAAGATGAGTGATTGGCCCAAAATATGTAAAAAGACTCCTTGGGAGGTAGGGAAGATAGTACAAAGGCCCTAAAGCAGGATTCTTCCTGGGATACGGCTGCAGGAGTGAGACCTGGAGAGAGTAGATGAGAGACGGGGAGGTAGGGAGGACTGGACTGCATAGCACTGCCAGACCATTGTAATGACTTTGAGGTGGAAGCCAGCAGAAAGTTGCAGACTCAGAAACTCCTCCAACAGAGGCTGGGCTGGTCAAGTGTGTCCAGGTCCCTTCTAACTTTCCATTACAGCAAAGAGATTGCATGATTGTATCTCCTCATTTGATGTCTGGCTTCATCCTTTCATCTGTTAAATAGAAATGGCAATTCTTGTTATTAAATTTATGAGATGTTGAGGTCAAGATTCCTGGAGAAAGGCTGATTTTCTAACCTCTGTCTTCTTGGTGAGTAATTATTTCCAAACCTCTTGTTTCCATATCTAAGGAAAGTTACCAGTGGAAGAGCTGAGATTCTTTTTGTTCTCAAAAGCTGTTTGATTGCCAAGCTTCTAACAGACATTTTGGACCATGACAATCTGTTAACAGAATGCTGGATCACAGACCCAGATGGAGGGAGATGGGGATCTTCAGGTATACTTTATCTTGGAGACTTCAGATATGCTTCCTCTTTTGACACCCTGGTATTTAATGAAGCACAAGAGCATTAGCACGTTCTAGCATTTACTCTTTCACATTGTTTGATTGTTCCTACTGAAATTTTAAACCTTAATTCACATTAGTGTTAATGCATCAGTAGCTTGTTGCTTGCTTGATGTGTTATGGTATTCATGTTTGCTCTTTTCTGATGGATTCTTTTTTTTAAGTGCAAAATATAACATTTACTTTTGTGTAACAATCATTTGAGAAGTCGAAAGTACCCAGGATTGTATCCAGAAGCGTAACAGTAGAAGAGTTCTGTGATGCCAATTACATCTGTACCTTACTGTGTCACTCTTCTACTTTTGCTAAAAATGCTTTTAAGTGGATGTGTGTTTCCATACAATTTCATATGGGAAATGATTATCACAAAATATACATTTAAATATGCAGAATTTCTATATAGAAAAGAGCTCTGTCTAGCCAGTGTGAATAAGTCACTGAGCTTTGGATTTTAAAAAGCCAGGAGGATAAAAGTATTATAAGGTGATCTATTATTCTCATGAATTAAAGAACTAGAACAAGACTGAAATGAATTAAAAAAATGATTTACTTTCTGGTTCTTTTTCATATGTTCTTAAAACACAAAATGATGTTGGTGAACCTAGATAAGAATTGTAATTTGTATGTTCCTGGGAAGTAATCTATCCCTTCTACATTTTAAAATGCATTGACATAGAGTCCTCCATAGTATTTGCAAGCAATTTAAAAATTTCCATATTTGTAATTTGCCATTTTAATTTTCCTAATGCTGTTTATTTTATATCTTCTCTTTTTATTTTAAATTTTTATTGATACATAATATTTATACATATTTATGATATATATGTGACATTTTGTTACATGCTTAAAATGTGTAATGATCAAGTCATGGTTTTTAGGGTATCCATTACCTCACCTATTTATCATTTTTATGTAGTGGGAACATTTCAAGTCCTTTCTTCTAGTTTTTTGAAGTATGCAATACATTGTCGTTAACTATAGTTACCCTACTTCTAACAGTATGTTCGTACTCATTAACCAACCTCCTACCACACAACCTTCTGAGCCTCTGACATCTATTATTGTATGCTCTACCTCTGTGAGATCAACATTTTTAGCTCCCACATATGAGTGAGAATATGTGATATTTGTCTCTTTGTGCTTGGCTTACTTCTATCCCATCCATTTTGCTGCAAATGACATGATTTTGTTCATTTTTATGACCAAATAGTACTCCATTGTGTATACATATCATATTTTCTTTACACTTTTATCTACTAGTGAACATTTAAGTTGATTCCATATCTTTGCTATTATGAATAGAACTACAACAAACACGGAGCACAGACATCCCCACTGATATACTGACTTTCTTTTCTTTAGATAAATACCCAGTGGTGGGACTGCCAGATTGGTGGTTCTATTTTTAGTTATTTGTGAAATCTCTGCACTGTTTTCCATAGTGGCTGTACTAATTTACATTCCCACCAACAGTGTGTAAGAATTTTCTTCACATTCTTGACAGAATATGTTATTGTCTTTTTAGTAATAGCCATTTTAACTGGGGTAGGATGATATCTCCACTGCGGTTTTGATTTGCATATCTCTGATAACTAGTGATATTGAAGATTTTTTTCTTGTATATCTGTTGGCCATTTGTAAAACTTCTTTTGAGAAATATCTATGTATGTCATTTGTCCACTTTTTAACGGATTCTTTCTTTTTCATTGTTGAGTTGTCTGAGATCCTAGTATATTCTGGATATTATTGTAGGATAGTTTCCAAACATGTTTTACTATTCGACATGTTGCCTCTTTACTTTGTTGTTTCCTTTGCTGTCCAGAAGCCTTTTAATTTAATGTAGCACCATTTGCCTATTTTTGTTTTTGTTGCCTGTGTTTTTGAGGTCCTATCCATAAAATCTTTGCTTAGATCAATATCCTGAAGTATTTCCTCTATGTTTTCTTCTAGTAGATTTATGATTTCGGGTCTTATGTTTCGGTCTTTAGTCCACCTTGAGTGAATTTTGTAGGTGTTGACAGGGAGGGTGAAATTTCATTCTTCTGTATCTAGATATCTAATTTTCCTAGCACCACTTATTAAGAGGGTGTCCTTGCCCAATGCATGTTATTGAGCCTTTGTTGAAAATCAACTGGCTACAGAATGTGTAGGCTTATTTCTGGCTTCTCTATTCTATTCCATTAGTCTATGTGTCACTTTTTATACCAATAGCACTCTATTTTGGTTGCTATAGTCTTGTATTTTGAAGTCAGGTAGATAACACCTCCAGCATTATTCTTTTTGTCCAGTATTGCTTTGGCTATTTGGGCTCTTTTTTGGTCTTAAATAAATTCAGGATGATTTTTAATAATTCTATAAGAAATTACATAGATATTTTGATAAGGATTGCATTGAATCTGGAGATTACTTGAACAATACAGCCATTTTAATGATAGTAATTCTTTCTATCAATGATCATGAGGATCATTGTGTCTTCTTCCATTTGTGTCCTCTTCAATTTATTTCTTCACTGTTTTGTAGTTTTCCTTGTAGAGGACTTTCACCTCCTTGGTCAAATTTACACTTAGTTATTTTTTTGGTGGCTATTATAAATGGGATTGCCTTTTTGATTTCTTTCTCAGTTCATTATTGGTATATAGAAATGCTACTAATTTTGTACGTTTATTTTATATCCTGCAACTGTACTCAAATTATTTGTTAGATTTAAGAGTTTTTTGTTAGAGTCTTTAGGTTTTTTTTTAGATATAAGATCATATTATCTGCAGAAGAGAGACAATTTGACTTTCTGTTTTCCGATTCAAATACCTTTTATTTCTTTATCTTGTCTTATTGCTCTGGGTTGGATTTCCAGCACTGTGTTGAAAGGAGTGGTGAAAACAGATATCCTTGTCTTGCTCCAGTTCTTACAGTAAAGGCTTTCAGCTTTTCTCCATGCAGAATGCTAACTGTAGGTTTTTCATTTATAACCTTTATTATGTTGAGATATGTTCCTTCCATGCTTAGTTTGTTGAGAGTTTTAACATGGTGCGATGCTGAATTTTATCATATGCATTTTCTGCATCTATTGACACAGTGATATGGTTTTTGTTCATTTTGTTTATGTGATATGTCACAATTATTAATTAGCATATGCTTAGTAGTCCTTGCATCCCTTGGATAAATACCACCTGATCATGATGTAACATCTTTTAATGTGCTATTGGATTCAGTTTGCCAGTGTTTTGTTGAGAATTTTTGTATTTATGTTAATCAGGGATATTGGCCTGTAGTTTTCTTGTTTTGTTTCATTTTGCCTAGTTTTGGTATCAGGGTAATGCTGGCCTTGTAAAATGAGTTAGAAAGAATTTCCTCCTTTTCAACCTTTTGGAATAGTTTTAGGAGAATTGATATTAGTTCTTCTCTGTAAGTTTGATAGAATTAGGCAGTGAGGCTCACTAGCTCTGGACTTTTCTTTTTTTGGGGAAAGTTTTCATTATTGATTCAATGTGTTGTTACTCATTATTGGGCTATGTAGGTTTTCTATTTCTTCCTGATTCCATCTTAGTAGGTTTTCAGGAATTTGTCTATTGCCTCTAGGTTGTGTAGGTTTTTAGTGTATTATGGTTCATAAAAGTCTACGATGATCTTTTGTATTTCTGTGGTATAAGTTGTAATGTCTCCTTTTTCATTTCTACTTTTCTTTATTTTGGTCTTGTCAAGTTTTTTCTTGGTTAGTTTAGATAGTGTCTTATCAAGTTTGCTTATTTATTCAGAATGTCAACTTTTTGTTTCATTTATTTAGGTTTTCTTTTAGTATCTGTCTAGTTCTGCTCTAATCTTTATTATTTCTCTTCTACTATTTTTGGATTTGGTTTGTTCTTGCTTTTTTTACTTTCTTGACGTACATCATTACACTATATATGTAAAATCTTTCTGTTTTTTTAATGTAGGTATTTATTGCTATAAAATATCCTCTTGGCACCGCTTTCATTGTGTTTCATAGGTTTTTATATGTTGTGTTTCAATTTTTGTTTGTTTCAAGTATCTTTTATGTAATTCCTTAATTTTTTCTTGACCCAGTGGTCATTCAGGGGCATGTTGTTTAACTTGTACAGTTTCCAAAGTTTCTGTTATTTGTTTCTAGTTTTATTACATTTTGGTCTGAGAAGATACTTATTATTTCAATTTATAAAAATGTGTTGAGACTCTTTTTGGGTCCTAACATATGGCCTACCCCAGAGAATGTTCCATGTGCTAATGAGTGTATTCTGTAGCTGTTGGATATAATGTTCTCTAAACATCTGTTAGGTTCATTCAATCTAAAGTGAAGTTTAAATCTAATGTTTCTTTGTTAATCTCTGTCCACATGATCTGTCTAATGATAAGAGTGAGGAGTGGGGTATTGAAGTCTCCTACTATTATCGTATTATAGTTCTTCACTCCCCTTTGATCTAATAATATTTGCTTTATATATCTATATGCTCCAGATTTGAGTTCATATGTTTAGAATTGTTAAATCCTCTAAATTGAACACTTTATTATTTTATAATGACTTTGTCTCTTTTTACTGCTTTTGACTTACAGTCTGTTTATGTGATATAAGTGTATTTATTTCTCCTTGCTTTTCATTTCTATTTGCATGGAATATCTTTCCCAACCCTTTACTTTCAGTCTCAGTGTGTCTTTATGGGGGAAGTGAGTTTCTTGTAGGCAGCACATTGTTTGGCCATGTTTTGTTACCTATTCGGCTAATCTGTTTGTTTTAAGTAGAATGTTTAATCCTTATATATTCAAGGTCGTTATTAATATGCGTGAGCATATTCTTTTAATTGTATTAATTGTTTCCTGGTTATTGTATATATCCTTTTTTCTTTTTTCAGTTAGAGTTTAAAATTGTGGTTTTGTGGTTTTTCTGTAGTTGTTAACATTTGAGTTATTTATCTTTCTTTTTTTTTGTGTTTTTTTTTTTTTTTTCCAGTGACTTTTATACTTCTGTGTGTTTTAATGTAGATATTGTTATTTTGCTTTCAGGTATAGGACTCCCTTAAGCATTTCTTATAGGCCAGTCTAGTGGTGATTAATTCTCTCAGCTTTTATTTGTTTGGAAAATACTTTATTTCTTCTTCATTTATGAAGGGTATTTTTTCTGAATATTATATCCTTACCTGGCAGTTTCTTTTCTTTCAATACTTTGAATATATCATCCTATTGTTTTCTAAACTGTAAGATTTCTGCTGTGAGATCTAGTTTTAATCTGTTGGACGTTCCTTTAAAGGCTTTTATGCACTTATCTCTTGCTGTTTTTAGAATTCTCTCTTTGTCTTTGTCTTTTGACAGTTTGTCTATAATGTACCATTGAGAAGACCTTTTTGGTTGTATCTGTTTGGTGATCTCTGAGCTTCCTGTACCTGGATGTCTAAATCTTTTGGTGGAACTGAGAAGTTTTCAGCTACTATTTTGTTCAGTAGATTTTCTATGCCTTTGACCTTCTCTTCATTTTCTGGAACACTCAAAATTCAAATATTGGTCACTTGATCGTATCCCATATGCTACCTAGGCTCTATTCATTCTTTTTAATTTATTTTTAAATTAATTTTTGTCTGATCTTGTTATTTCAAAAGACCTATCTTAATTTTTTCTTCTGTTTGATCTGATCTCTTGTTGAAGACTGAATGTATTTTTAATTTGATTCAAGAAATTCCTTAGTTTCAGGATTTTTGTTTGGTTCTTTTTTATAATACTTATCTCTTTGGTAAACTTCTCATTAATATCCTCTATTGCGTTTTCTGGCTTCTTTATATTATTTATCTGTGTTCTCTTGTATCTCACTTAGATTTTTAAATATCAATATTTTGAATTCTTTTTCTGTCATTCCATACATTTCTTTTTCATTGAAATCTATTGTTAGTGAATTATTTTGTTTCTTTGGAGGTGTCATATTTTCTCATCTTTTTGTGTTACTCATGTATATTGACAACTGCACCTCTAGTGTAATAATCACTTCTTCCAATTTATTGAACTTGCTTTCATACAGGAAAACTTTTTTTTCTGAAGATGTATATATGGTGTTGGTTTGTTAGGGCACTGATTCTGGGTGTGTGCCATCGGGTCATCTCAACATAATGTTTGTGGAAGTAAATAGCATCAATGGTGTCTGTGATTTCCTTGGTGGCTTGTTAGTGGAGGATGTTGTGAAATACTGCTGGAGATGGGGATGCCATGTGCCCAGCCCTCAGGCCCCAGTAGTGGTAGTGGTGGGCTGAGCATGCCTGACCTTAGGCCCCAAGGCAGTGCACACTCACATTAGTGTTAGTGGGTTAAGGAGGGGGTAATTCTTGGGCCTCCAGGCAGCTTTCTCAGAATGGGCAGTTGGGCAGGTCCTTGGGCACTTGGGAAGTAGATGTGGTGTGGGTAACTGAAGTAGCATTAGCATGACAACCCTCTGCCTCCCATGCAGTCTATGCTGGTGTTTGTGGTGGCTGCAACAGGCTAGGCATGCCAATCGCTGGTCCCACAGGTGGCATGTGTAGGTGGGTGCCAGCTGTGGTGGTATCAACAGGTTGACTGAAGGTGTCTTTAGGCCCCTTTGAGGAGTACTCATGTACCAATGGTGGTTGATGGGCAGGGTGATTCCCAGGTCCCCACATAGCATGCTTGAGCATGTGGTGGGAGTGGAGCTGGGCTGGGTTGGTCTGTCTTCAGCATCCTCAGTTGTGCATGTGGGCTCTGGCTATGGGGGACAGAGGATGGGTATTTCCTAGGCCCCTGCCAGAGTACTTGAGTGGAAGCAGCAGCAGCTACACTGTGGTCCTATTACTGGGGGAAGGTGGGGTTGCTTTCAGTGTCAGCAGTTGTAGGAAGGTGGCTGGGAAATACATGCTTCTGTCCTAGGTGGTGGCTGTGGAGGGGAGAAGCTTGTCCTTTAGATGCTTGTAAATGTGTAGCAGCAACTTTGCTGGGGGTTAGGGTCATTGCCTGTAGTGGTTGTAGCTGTGGATCAGGGAGTCTGTTTTCAGGACATGAAAATCCATGGTAGTCCCACTGCTGGGAGCTGCAGAGTTGCAGCCAATGGCTCATTCTTCAGCCCTGGCAGTGGCTGTAGATGGGGGATATCAAGAGAATCTAGGGATATGGAGATACTGGGGCTGAGCTGTCAAAATGGTGGTGTGCTGTAGCTGCTTAAAGCCCACAGCTTGTATGGGACTCAGCATGAACTGCTTTGGAGTAATGCTATTGTGTGGTGTCCTGACAGCTTCTTATGTTACTCTCAGGGCTTGAGAGGGCAGATGGGCTCTCTCATGGCTAGGATTGCTGGAGCTGCAGTGGAAATGAGGACCACTGGGGCTCTCTCACTTACATTTTCTCCATCCACTTGAGGAGCTCCTCTGGGATCCTAGCTTATCCCAGCTGAGCAGGCTGCCTCACTTTCCTCTCCTACCTTGCCTTAGGTGTTCCCTGTCACTTCTCTGTTGAATTACAGTGTTCTTCTTAGACGATCTATTCAAAGTGTAGTTATTTACTCACTATTTTTGTTCTTCTCTGTGCAGAAGGTACCAGATGACTCTACTCAGGCATCTTGTAGCCCCTCCTGTATCTTTTAAATTTTTATCTTGGTCAAACTTTCAAAAGGTTGTATACTTTGTTGTGTTAATTTTTTTTAGTTTTATTGAATTTTGATTTTCTAATTCATGCTTCAGGCTTTGATATTTGTTCATTCTGCCCTTGTAGTTTTTCTGCATTTATTGTGCTGTTACTTCCTGTGCTTCTTTGTTTAACATATTAGCTCATTTATTTATATTCCCACCAGCAATGCACAAAAGTTCTAATTCCCCCACATCCTATCAACACTTGTTACTTTCTGTTTTTTGTTTTTTTAATTATAAATTTCCTAGTGGGTGTAAAGTGACATCTCATTGTGGTTTTTATTTGTATTTTCTTAATGAATTCTGTCTTGTTGATCTGTCTAATATTGACAGTGGAGTGTTGAAATCTCCCACTATTATTGTGTGGGAGTCTGAATCTCGTTTTAGGTCTTTAAGAACTTGCTTTATGTATCCGGGTGCTCCTGTGTTGGGTGCATATGTATTTAGGATAGTTAGCTCTTCTTGTTGGGTTGATCCTTTTACCATTATGTAGTGTCCTTCTTTGTCTCTTTTGATCTTTGTTGGTTTGAAGTCCATTTTATCAGAGACTAGGATTGCAACCTCTGCTTTTTATTCTCCATTTGCTTGGTAGATCTTCTTCTATCCCTTTATTTTGGGTCTATCTGTGTCTTTGTATGTGAGATGGGTTTCCTGAATACAGCACACCGATGGGTTTTGACTTTTTATCCAGTTTGCCAGTCTGTGTCTTTTGATTGGGGCATTTAGGCTGTTTACGTTCAATGTTAATATTGTTATGTGTGAATTTGATCCTGCCATTTTGTTACTGGCTGGTTTTCTTTCTCATTAGTTGACTCATTTTCTTCATTGCATTTTTGGTCTTTGCCCACTGGTTTGCTTTTGCAGTGACTGGTACTTGTTCCTTTCCGTGCTTAATGTTTCTTTTGGGAGCTCTTGCAGGGCAGGTCTGGTGGTGACAAAATCTCTCAATAATTGCTTGTCCACAAAGGATTTTATTTCTCCTTCACTTATGAAGCTTAGTTTGTCTGGATATGAGATTCTGGGTTGAAAGTTCTTTTCTTTAAGGGTGTTGAACATTGGTCCCCACTCTCCTCTAGCTTGTAGGGTTTCTGCCGAGAGATCTGCTGTGAGTCTGCTTGACTTCCCTCTGTGGGTGACCTGACCTTTCTCTCTGGCTGCCCTTAGCATTTTTTCCTTCATTTCGACCCTGGTGAATCTGACAATTATGTGCCTTGAGGTTGCTTTTCTTGAGGAATATCTTTGTGGAGTTCTCTGTATTTCTTGAATTTGAAATTTGGACTGCCTTGCTAGGCTTGGGAAGTTCTCCTGGATAATATCCTGGAGCATGTTTTCCAGCTTGGATTCATTCTCCCCATCATATTCAGGTACACCGATCAAGCATAGGTTAAGTCTTTTCACATAATCTCATATTTCTTGGAGGCTTTGTTCATTTCTTTTCACTCTTTTTTCTCTTGTCTTGCTTTCTCTTTTTATTTCATTTAGTTGATCTTCAATCTCTGATATCCTTTCTTCTGCTTGATCGATTCAGCTATTAAAACTTGTGTTTGCTTCACATAGTTCTTGTGCTGTGTTTTTCAACTCCATCAGGTCATTTATGTTCTTCTCTAAGCTGGTTATTTTAGCTGGCATTTTGTCTAACCTTTTTTCAAGGTTTTTGGTTTCTTTGCATTGAGTTAGAACGTGTTCCTTTAGCTCTAAAAAGTTTGTTATTATCCACCTTCTGAAGCCTGTTTCTGTCAATTTGTTGCTTTCCTTCTCAGTCATAATGTGATCTTGTGTTGTTGAGGAGTTGTGATCCCTTGAAGGAGAAGAGGTGTTCTGGTCTTTGATGGTTACATCTTTTTTGCACTGGTTTTTTACCGTCTTTTTGAGTTTACCGGGCTGTGTTGTCAGGGAGCTACTTGCTGAGGTTGCTTGTCTGCCTGTGGAGGAACTACTGGGTTTCTAGGGACTCCTTCAGGTTACTAGGGAAGCTTCCTGTGTCTTTTTTGTGTATACTGGGAGATTAGGCCTGCCTCTTCTGCTTACCTGTAGGCGCTGCTTGGTTGTCAAGAACACGGTCCCGTTGCTACATGGGCTTCCTGTGTTTTTTGTTAAAACATGTAGCCCAGTCCCACCCCTCTAATGGGGGGGTTGTGCCCTTCCTCCACTGGGCTGGATCATTCAGGGTTCAGCTCAGACTGTGGCACTGGCTACACAACCCACTAGAGTTAGAGTTTCAGCCCTCTGGGGTTTGTGGAGGAGGGTAGGGACCTGCCCAGCAGCACCCGGCCATCTCCCCCTTTCAGCTTCCTCTCTCTCCAGTCATGGGGTAGGGGCCTGCCCAGCTGCTCCCATCTTTTTTTTTTTTTTAATTGCATTTTAGGTTTTGGAGTACATGTGAAGAACATGCAAGATTGTTGCATAGGTACACACATGGCAGTGTGATGTGCTGCCTTCCTCCCCATCACCTGTATCTGGCATTTCTCCCCATGCTATCTCTCCCCAACTCCCCACCCTCCACTGTCCCTCCCTATTTCCCCCCCCCAGCAGACCCCAGTGTGTGATGCTCCCCCTCCTGTGTCCATGTGTTCTCATTGTTCAACACCCACCTATGAGTGAGAACATGTGGTGTTTGATTTTCTGTTCTTGTGTCAGTTTGCTAAGAATGATGGTTTCCAGGTTCATCCATGTCCCTATAAAGGACACAAACTCATCGTTTTTGATGGCTGCATGGTATTCCATGGTGTATATGTGCCACATTTTCCCTGTCCAGTCTATCATCAGTGGGCATTTGGGTTGGTTCCAGGTCTTTGCTATTGTAAACAGTGCTGCAGTGAACATTCATGTGCATGTGTCCTTATAGTAGAATGATTTATAATCCTTTGGATATATACCCAGTAATGGGATTGCTGGGTCAAATGGAATTTGTATTTCTAGGTCCTTGAGGAATCGCCACACTGTCTTCCACAATGGTTGAACTAATTTACACTCCCACCAACAGTGTAAAAGTGTTCCTATTTCTCCACATCCTCTCCAGCATCTGTGGTCTCCAGATTTTTTAAGGATCACCATTCTAACTGGCATGAGATCCTCCACGTGGTATCTCAATGTGGTTTTGATTTGCATTTCTCTAATGACCAATGATGATGAGCATTTTTTCATATGTTTGTTGGCTTCACGTATGTCTTCTTTTGTAAAGTGTCTGTTCGTGTCCTTTGCCCACTTTTGAATGGGCTTGTTTGTTTTTTTTCTTGTAAATCTGTTTTAGTTCTTTGTAGATTCTGGATATCAGCCCTTTGTCAGATGGGTAGATTACAAACATTTTTTCCCATTCTGTTGGTTGCCAGTTCCCTCTAATGATTGTTTCTTTTGCTGTACAGAAGCTCTGGAGTTTAATTAGGTCCCATTTGTCTATTTTGGCTTTCGTTGACATTGCTTTTGGTGTTGTGGTCATGAAGTCCTTGCCTATGCCTATGTCCTGAATGGTTTTGCCTAGGTTTTCTTCTAGGATTTTTAGGGTGTTATGTCTTATGTTTAAGTCTTTAATCCATCTGGAGTTAATTTAGTGTAAGATGTCAGGAAGGGGTCCAGTTTCTGCTTTCTGCACACTGCTAGCCAGTTTTCCAAACACCATCTTTCAAAGTTAATTTCCAGTTTTATTCTACTGTGACCTGAGAGAGTGCTTAATTTTTTTTTAAATTGCATTTTAGGTTTGTTTTTTATATTTCTTACATCTTTTTTGTTCCTCCATTTCTCCATTCCTGCTTTTTCTGGCATACTAGATAATTTCTAGTGTACCATTGTCATTCTCCTGTAATTTATTTTACTATTTATTGAGTTATTTTTATTGTGGTTGCTCTCATGATTACAATTAACATATTAATTTATAGCAATCTATTTCATATTAATGCCAACTTTATTTCAATAAGTTTCTGCCAAATTTTGTATGTCCATTTATTTGTTGTTAGACATTTGAGTTGTTTCTACATTTTGGCTTTGGTTGATAATGCTGTTATGAACATTGAGGTACAAATATCTGTTTAAGTCTTTGCTTTCAATTCTTTTGAATACAAACTTAATAGTGAAATTTCTGTGTCATATGTTAATTCTATGTTTGAAAACAACAAAAATGTCATTTTTTTAGAGATCTTTTTTCTTTTTATATCATTATGATAAAAAATTACATCTTTGTGACCATCAACATAAATTTGTAATTATTCCTTTATGTAGTTGTATTTTAAATCAGATAGAAAAAAATAGTTACAAAGAAAATTTATACTATCTTCTATATTTACCTGCATAGGCAACGTTGTTGGTGTCCTTTATTTTTTCATGTGAATTCAAATTATAGTTTTGTGAACTTTCCTTTCAATCTGAGGAATTTTCTTTAGTTTTTCTTGTTGGGGGAGGTCTACTAATTATACATGCCTTCAGTTTTTGTTTATCTGGAAGTGCCTTGATTTCTTTCATTTTTGAAGGATAATTTTGTTAGATATAAAATTCTTGACTAAAAGTATAATTATTTCAGCATTTTGAATAAATCATCTGACTCTCCTCTGGCCTTTATAGTTTTTCCTGATAAATCAGCTATTTATCTTATTAAGGGTCCTTGGTCATGAGGAGTTGCTTCTCTCTTGCTGCTTTTAAGATTCTCTGTGTTTGTCTTGCCAGTTTGATTTGGTTTGTCTAGAGGCTGATCTCTTTAGCTTTAATCTTATGTAAAATCCACTGAGCTTCTTGGATGTGTAGATGAATTTTTTTTATATATAAAACTTAGGGATTTCTAAATTAGGGATTTCTAATTTAGCCATTATTTCTTCAGATATTCTTTCTGTTACTTTCTCTCTCTACTCTCCCTTTGTTACTCCTATTATGTGTATGTTGTTATGCTGGTTGGTGTCCCACAGTTCTCTAAGACTCTGCTCACTCATTTTCATTCTTTTTCCTTTCTATTACTCAGGCTACATTATGTTATTTTTTAAATTTTAAAAATCTAATTTATTTTTTAATTTTACAAGTAATAAATGTACATATTTACATGGGGTACATAGTCATGTTTTGATATATATAATACTTAGTGATCATAAAATAGTTTAGAAAGTATTTCTTCCTCTTTAATTGTTTTGGAGAATATTTTGAAGAGAAAGATTGGTGTTAATTCTTCTTTAAATGTTTGACAGAATTCATTAGTGAAACCGTCTGGTCCTGGGCATTTCTCTGTTGGTAGTTTTTGATTACTGATTCAATTTCCATATAAGTTATGTGCCCATTAAGATTTTCTGTTTCTTCATGCATCAGTCTTGGTAGATTGGATGTTTCTAGAAATTTGATCATTTAACCTAGTTTCTGCCCACTGCTGTATATAATTTTTTAATAATACTCTTTGATAACCTTTTTTTTGTTTCTGTAAAATCAGTAGTGATGTCCCCATTTTATTTTAGATTTTGGTGATTTGAGACATTTTTATTTCTTAGTCAATCTAGCTAAAGGTATGCTCATTTTGTTAATCTTTTTGAAGAGCCAGACTGGTTCATTGATGTTAGCTATTGTTTTTCTATCCTCTAATTTACTTACCTACACTCTTATGCCAGTCTAGTGGTGATCAGTCTTGTGCTTGAATAGAAACCACTTAAAATGTTCATTTTCTTTTATTTCACACTTGAGGAGAGGGGCCTGTAAATTACTATCTGGAGATGGAATCTTGCCTGCCACTTATTTTTTTGTAAATGAAGTTTTATTGGAATATACACATGCTCATTTGTTTATGTACTGTTTTCACATTGCAGTGGCAGAGTTGAGTAGTTCTAACATAGACTGTATGGCTTCAAAAGCCTACAATATTTACTGTTTTGCTCTTTACAAAAAAAGTTTGAGGACTTCTGCTTTAAGAGGCTTTCAAATGGATTTATATTTAAAATGCAGCAATGGCCAAATTTATAGTAATGATTTCTTTTGCCAGGAAGGTGGAAGGTTCTCATACTGTAAAACATTTGCAGACTTTAATACTTCTCTGTCATGCCTTGTTTAATAGACAGACAAGCATGAAGAAGGCACCATGTGGCAGTAAGGGAGGTGGATGCTATGGGTGTATCACAACACTGGGCAGCATATTCCTAACATTAGGAGATTATCTGTCTAGCTGAACAGAGAACACCTGTATTATTTAAGAGGAATATTTAGCCGCATTTAAACAAAAGCTATTTCACAAGTCACTAAGTATACTATAAGAATTTCCTATAAGAAAGGGCATCCTTGGTCTAATAGTTCAGGGGATTTTTATTGGGAGAATGAAAAATTATAACCTTCATTTTATCCTCAAAATATGTCAAAAATATCTTGAGACATTGGGTACTAGGACTGATAGGTGTCATGTATTTACCTCATTTGAAAAACACATTTCAATAACAGAGTGAGACTCTTGTCTCAAAAAAAATTCAAATGTCTTTTCTAAAATTGAAAAAACCTATTATTTCCAAATAAATAACCCTTGCAAACTCGAGCCACACTTTTTTCCTTTCTTTTAAAGTTCAGCTTAATATAATTGAAAACTGAAGTCTGAATCTCTGGGCCTGTAAGGAGTAAAGAGAGACAGGACAGATAGAAATAATTGACAAGTAGGAGTTACTGGGCATTGGCTCCATGGGGGAGATGATAGTGGTTTCATAGAAGGCAATGGTAGACTCTTAGTCAACTGAAGCTTGGGTAGGACTTAGCTGCATAACTAAGAAGCCGAATCTGTTTTGTTTTTTTTTTTTCTATAACATAAAGAGTGTGAAAAGGCCATTTTATATTCAGAGAGTGGCTTCTCTTGGAAAATATCCCTGAACATACCATGGAGCAGTGTCAACTGTAATATAAAATGTCCTAGAAATCTTGCAATTTACGAGTTTAATGGCACACCTGAGGATTACGAGGTTTTTTCCATCCACTCATAATAGCCCAGTGACTGATTTAACAGAGAGGAAGCAAGATGAATAATCTTGATCACCTTTAACATTTTTCCTGTCTTGCTGACTTCAGAGATTTAGGGGGTGCAGCATTTGCAGGAATTGTATGTCTTTTTGGCGATACTTTAAAATTAAACTCAAAAGACGAAGAGGAAAAATGGTATTAGATAGATATAAATATGCCATTATTTGCAAATGGTATTACTTTGTGGATAGGAAGCTCTTCATTGCTCATCTGTTTTTAAGTTTAATGACCTGCTTATAAAGGTGTAAGGACTTATTGCCATTGTGCTTCCTCTCTGTTGACACCATTAGCCTGACAACTGAGGACAGTGGACAGCTCTATATAAGTTCAAGTTCTGCATCTACTTCTTTTTATTATTATTATTATGTTTCTTATGCATTAAGTTCTGGTGTACATGTGCAGATCTTGCCGGATTGTTACATAGGTATTCATATGCCATGGTAGTTTGCTGCCTCTGTCCTCCCATCACCTACATTAGGTATTTCTCCTAATGTTATCCCTCCCCCAATCTTCCCACTCCCCACTATCCCCCCTTAGCCTCCCACACCCCAACAAATCCCAGTGTGTGATGTTCCCCTTCCTGTGTCCATGTGTTCTCATTGTTCAACACTCACCTATGAGTGAGAACATGTGGTGTTTGGTTTTCTGTTCCTTGTGTCAGTTTGTTGAGAATGATGGTTTTCAGATTCATCCATGTAATATTCCATGGTGCATATGTGCCACATTTTCTTTATCCAGTCTGTCATTGATGGGCATTTGAGTTGGTTCCAGGTTTTGCTATTGTAAACAGTGCTGCAATGAACATACGTGTGCATGTGTCTTTATAATAGAACGATTTATAATCCTTTGGGTATATACTCAGTAATGGGGTTGCTGGGTCTAATGATATTTCTGTATCTACATCCTTGAGGAATTGCCATACTTCCTCTACTTCTTAATTCCCCTTTCCACCCTTCAGTTGTGTTTGTTTGTTTTTTTTAAATCTGTAAAGTAGGACTAATAAAAAAGTTACTATTCCTTGTAGGGTTTTGAAGGATTTTCTTGAGATAATGTAAAGTAGCAGGCATATAATTAGCCTAAATGTAACTCAACCATGTTTGTTATTTTAATATACACATCACTACCCATCTCTAGAGCACAGGATTACCAGAATACAAATGATTTTGAAGATTCATGTAACATTCACACATTGCAAAAATCTCATTTGTGAAGCTCCCATTGCAACCTGTATGATTCTAACAATGCCAAAGTCGTTTTTCGAACATTTCCAGGTATTAAGGAATTTTACTCTGTTGTCTCAGTTTTGTAAATGTCTGCATTTCTCTCTCTCTCTGTCTGTCTCTCTCAATCCCTCTGAATTTATTTATTCAGTAGATGAAATTCAGAAGAAATGGATGCTATAGGAATATTTATGTGTTTAAAGGTTGTGGTTTCCCCATTACAATTACTCACCAGCAGCCTCAGCACAAAGTCAGAGACTGTAGAAAGAGGAGTCATTTTTTTCTCTGATTTCAGGATGCATCTCTAGAGTGTTTCTGGAGTAATGGATCTAAAATAAAAATTTTAAATGCTGGCTTTTAAGTGTGAATTTTTCTTCAGCACTGTTATTCTCTCCTCATAACCTTTTATTTCACTGGGTTCCAGAGAGCAGACAGTTTACGTTGCTTGATTTGGCAGATCAATGGGGAAGGACAACTAAAGAAAGATGAAAGGTATCTTTTATACCAAAGTAACTCAGTTCTCTTTCACTGCAGGTGTAGTTATGAGCGCTAATGCCATACCCTAGTTTCTCACCTCTATTCTTATTATACTTGCTTTCTAGATGGCAATTAACTTAAATACTGAGTTTATGTAGTTTATCTAGTAGATAAAGTATCTGGATGTATTTTTGCATCACTTATTTACATAATAATGTTCAAGAATTTTTGTGAATTTCAATCACAGAAAAGACCCAGTAGGGTAATTTTCAAAGGAAAAAAATAGAAATAACCAAGTACAAGAATGGTAAAATATCTTTCTGACTGTTAATTTGGCAAAGAACAGAATGTGTGTGTTATGGATTGAATGTCTATGTCCCTCCAAAATTCATATTTTGGAACTTAAACCCCAAGGCGATGATATCAAGTGGTGTGGTCTCTGGGAACTGATTAAGCCAAGAGGGCTTTGCCCTCATAAATGGGATTAATGTGGGTATAAAGAGGAATCAGAGAGCTACCTGGCTTTTCCATCTCTTTTGCCACCTGAGGACATAGTGTTTGTCTCTTTGCCCTTTCTGCCATGTGAGGACACAACAAGAAGTCGCCATCTTGAAAACAGAGAGCAACCCTCATCGGACTCCAAATCTGCCAGTGCCTTGATCTTGGACTGTGCAACCTCTAAACTGTGAGAAGTAAGTTTCATTATTTATAAATTACCCAGACTGGGCATGTTTTTAATAGGAGAGGGATGGACAAAGACGGTGTATAACACTCAGTATCAAGAAACTCCAAAGAAATGGGCACCCTGACACTCTGCTGTGTAGTGTAAATTCACACAAATTTTGTAGATTAGTTTGGCAATATATATCAAAATCTTAAAAAACTTCTAGGCACGAGCACTCTGTTTTAGAAATTAAGTGTATGGGAGTAGTCTGCAGGAAGTTGTATCTATAAATTTGTTTATCACAGTTCTGTTTATACTGGAAGATAACCCTCAAGAAATGTTAAATAATAACAGAGGATTATAATTCATGATAGAATTCTGTAAAGACATCAAAATTACCTATTATAGAAAAATAAAAATGTTTATGAAATGTAAAGGGAAAAGATTTTGAAACAGTTTTTTATTTCAAGCCCATTTTGGTTAAATTTATATATGTATGTTATATTCTGTAAAGGTTTATACTGACATGTTCACAGTAACTATATATAATGGGAGTTGCAGTAATGCTAATAGTTTTTCCTGACATCCATATATTTTTCAATTTGCTACAATAAACATGTATTTCTGCTAGATGGGTAAACAAAGATGCTTTTTTTAATTTTAAACAAAAGAGATCGGTAAGATTATCTTAGTTTTCAATCAGATTCTAAGCTGTCTGGGGCAAGATTCAGGTTATGAAGTATCAGATAACAAACATAATAGATAAATCTAATCATCATAGCAGCTAATTTGTTTTTCAGCTAAGTGCATTATTTTTCTAAAGCAGTCTGGATGAATTTTTTTAAGGAATGATCAACTCTTTAAAAAAATTATATTTTTCTTTCATTGAATCAGACTAATAGCATTGACGCTATTATAAAGGATAAAAACCACAGAAGAATTGGTTGAGCTTGTTGTAAAAACATTTATGGACAAACTATATTTTCAAAGAGCTTAGACTAACAATGCTTCAAACCTTAAATCTTTCTTGTTCTGGGTGTTCTTTCATCAATGAAAAACAAAAGCAGAAACAGAAAGCCAGAAATTCCTGCTCACCATCTCCCTAAAGCACCATCTCCCTTATTGCTTTTCGTTGACTATTGTCAGTTCCTGAGTTCTAGCTAAAAGGTGCCTCTTGAATATTTGTCAAATTTTTAATACTTCTCCTGAAATAAGATTATAGGGATCTAAATAATTTTCTCAACAGGTGTTACCTAGAAGTCTACTTTCTAAGTAAAATGTTTGTGTTAGTTGCCTAAGAATCAGGATGGTGTTTTCTATGCCCTGGGTATGGGAATTTGACCAATGAGAGAATCTGGCTGAATAGCTTGAGCTTATTAATATTGGTGAATCTTTTGAGGTTTGGGATAGCTTATGCTATATTTTTTTCCCAAGGAAATTGAAGAATTGTATATCATTTTGTTTACTGGGTCCCTGGCTCTCCTTGAAGTTGGGTCTTTGCATTTTTGCAAGGTGAATGGAAAAGTATGTGCTGAGAATTTCACCATGTTTTGGAAGAAATGCAGCAAGAAGAAAAGAACTTTGTTTCCACCTCATTTCTTTTAAGGAAAACTTGGAATATCTGTGGGTGCAAACTGAGAAAGATCTGCTTATCTATTCCCTACTCCGGAGTTCACAAAGGATCCAAATCTACTGTTCTCTTCTGGCACTCTTAACTTGCACATATTGGAACCTTTTATGGCACAGGAATGGTCAAGCTCTCCTAAACAAGGACAAGCCTTTATTAAATAATTTACTGTGGTTGGGAAATGGTGAGGAAGCCATCTTCTTTGTCTTCTTTTCTCTGAAAATAAAATTTTGTCTGATTTTGTATTAAGGACATTTGGGCTTTGCTTTATTACATTTTATACTTCAATAGCTCAAAGCTCATGACAGTACATGTCTAGTCTTGCAAACAACATGAATTTGTTAAACTAAACTTTTTAAAAAATCAGCATAACTGGCTATCTTTCTTTATAAAATAATTTTTCTCTCAATTCAAGCTAGTTGCACTGTGTGGGGTATGTGTTGTGTGTGTGTTGTGTGTGTGTGTGTGTGTGTGTGTGTGTCTGTCTGTCTTTATGTGCTGCCTGAAATCCATATGTCCTTCCTCAGGATAGAAAGAATTTTAAACTCTAGGTAATAAATATCAAACTTTCAAGACCTAAACTGGAAATGCCACATCTGACTTATCAATTGTTTCTGGACTGTGCTTCTACAAAACACAAAGCACATATTTTCTAACCACAATTGAAACCATTTTAAAATAGTGTTTTGGAGGAGTGAATCTGTTTGAAACTTCTGTAAGCTATTTTTAGGACAGCCATGAAAATCCTCCATGTTCTATGCATTGGATTTTTCTGCCTCCTTCCTCACAAGGGTCATCTTCAGGTTAATGTCACAGAAATTGGGACAATTTAATGTTTGAGAAATAGTAAAATAGCTCCAGGAGATATTAGACACCAACCCATACCATGTAGTTTTCTGAGGGTGAAAGAAACTAGAAGGAAGTTTGATATTACTCTCATTCCATGAGACATCTCTAAGAACACAAACCCCAAACTACCCAGGTAGGCCTTGCATTTTGGGGGAGACCACCAAAAGAACGGGAGCTCACTTCCTCTGGTGATTCAATAAAGTGAAAAGCCCCTCCTGAAGTTTTTGTCCAGTGGAACCAGAATCTAAACATGTGCTCATACCCAGCTCTTTGTCTTTAATGCCTGAGTCTTCCGTGTGACTCATTCTGAAAGTCCAGGTGTGGAAGGGAGAGGCACATGGAGGAAAAAACCAGGCTCAGAATTTATATTTGTCTAATGCCACATGTTCCTAAACTATTTCTGGGCTGTTTCAAAACTGGTCTGCACAGATATTAATCTCTGTGACCATATGTCTGAAACATTTCATCGCTGAGTAACAGCTGAAAATAGTTGGTGGGGCTCTGGGGGATCCATGTTAGGTGTTGTAAATATGGTCAGAAGAGGAACCTGTGTTTGGGACTTATGGAAAAATAATGAGAAATGCCTGTATCTCCTCTTTATTATTTTTGAGCTTGGCTGCCTGACTACCGTTGTTAGGCCCCAGGTAAGTTTATTCCCAAAGAGTAAGGGTTGGGGTGGATGGCATGTGTGGATTATCTCAGGCATAGGATGAGATCAAATGAAGTTTTCATGCGATCATCTTGTTAACTTGGAGTACTTTTTTTTTAACCTATGTCATCACAACAACTTTTTTTCAAATCATGTTTCCCCAGAAGTATATTACACAAATAAAAATCTAAAACCAGAGAAATACACTGTACCTAAGATGACCTCTTATTCCATATAAGTAGTACTAGTTTTTAATTGGCTCTTCCAAACGTTTAATTAATTTGGGGAGGGTGGTCATAAAAATGATACATATATACCCTTAACATTTTAATTTAATGTAAGGTGTGAAACTATGAACTTATTTTCCAATCTTTTGATGTAAGGCCAGGCCTTCACTTTGAATAGGTGGTAGCTGATTGAAGTTCTACTTTGTGTTTCTTGCAAAAACCACGTCAATAACATATCTTCTGCAATTTCCAGTTTGGGTTTTTCTAAAGCAAAGCAAGAATTGAAATCTGTGTGCAAAGATATCTGAGTGCAGAATCATCTTGTATTTCGACAGTACATATACCACTCCAACCTTAATTGTTTCTGGCATAGTTAATTCAAGGTGTTTTGACAATTCAACTTTATTTAGTCTCTTCAAAACATTCAATCGAGTGTTTAGAGATACAATGCTCATTTTCTTTCCCCACTCGAATTTCGTCAATGTGTACAATATTTAATTAAACTTAATAATGACTACAGTAGTATAAACTACTTAGAAAGAATCACAGCTAACACTTGTAAGGTAGATGTAGGGGGTCTCGGGTATTAGAGAGTAGTTGTCTAAATCTGAGCATTCTGAACCTATGGACATTAGTCAGTATGTTAGAGGGGGTGGGAAGAATTAGTCAACTTCATGAATCCCTAAAGCAAGAGTCAGTTAAAATAGTGTATTACATAGAATGGACTAAATAATGCTGCAGCGAGGAATACTTCCCAAATTGTCATGGCTTGCGATACATCTTATGTTTTTCTCATGTTTTATGTCCGTTACTGATCTTGCCCTGGTACCCAGCCTGATGCAGCAGCTACCCTCGGGAGCATGCCTCATCACTGTGGCAGAGCTTGTTGCAAATCAGTGATTCTACCTGGGAGTGACACATAACTCCACTCACAATTCATTGTCCAAAATAAGTCAATGATCACACCTGACTTTGGTGGGACAAATAAACACTATCCTACTCTGTGCATAGAAGGAAGAAAGATGAAACTATGCGGTGAATGGTTCTATAACTACCATAGATAACATTTTGTTTTTTTGAGATGGAGTCTCACTCTGTCACCCAGGCTGGAGTGCAGTGGTGTGATCTCGGCTCACTGCAACCTCTGCCTCCCAGGTTCAAGTGATTCTCCTGCCTCAGCCCCCTCCAAGTAGCTGGGATTATAGGCGCCCACCACCATACCTTGCTAAATTTTTGTATTTTTAGTACGGATGGGTTTCACTATATTGGCCAGGCTGGTCTTGAACTCCTGACCTTGTGATCCACCCACCTTGGCTTCCCAAAGTGCTGGGATTACAGGTGTGAGCCACCACACACCGCCAAATAACTTTTATTATAATATTGTACATTAATAGCTCTTTCTTTGAAGGTACTTACAATCAGTAAGCTAAGTGATTGCTTTATAGCATAACGCTAGTGAATCCACTAAGACAACCTTTCGAAGTTGGTACTATCATGCCTGTTTTACAGATAAAAAAATGAAATATACATAGGATAAATACTTGCCAAAGATGGATCGTCAATAATCACTTGAGCTCAGTAGTCTGATGCCAGGGTGAATGTTCTGAGCGCCTATGCTGCAGCTTCCTCTAAGAAAAAAGGAGAATTACAGCCAGACTCCAGTAGACACATATTTGAGTAATAAAGTCAGCTGCAATGCTGGGTTCAGCTTTGTCATGAACAATCCCAGGATTTTCTTTAGCATTGCTTTGTTCTACTATTGGCCCCAGAGATAATTTAAGAGTCATTATCTCTATGTTTAGCCAACCTTAAATCCCAGACCTGGACTGTCCAATATAGCAGACACAAGCCCATGTGACCACTGAGTGCTTGAAATATGGCTATGTTGAATTGAGATGTGTTATAAAATACATTCAGGATTTCGAAGACTTAATATGAAAAAAAAGCAGTGTATCTGACTAGTGATTTTTCATACTGCTTATATGAATGACAAGTGTACATATATTGAATTAAGTAAAATACATTATTAATATTAACTGTACCTGTTTTTAAAAAAAAGTTTTGAATGTGTATAAATATTTTAAAGTTACATATTCAAATCACATTATATTTCTTCTTTTAGGTGGTTTTTGGTTACATGAGTAAGTACTTTAGTGATAATTCTGAGATTCTGGTGCACCTGTCATCTGAGCAGTATACCCTGTACCCAGTGTATAGTCTTTTATCCCTCACCCCCTTCCCACCCTTCCTACTGAGTCCCCCAAATCTGTTTTATCACTGTTATGCCTTTGTGTTCTCATAGCTTAGCTCCCACTTATAAATGAGATCATATGATATTTGGTTTTCTATTCCTGAGTTATTTCTCTTAGAATAATGGTCTCCAGTTCCATCCAGGCCACTGCAAATGTCATTATTTCAATCCTTTGTATGGCTGAGTAGTATTCCATGGTGTATATAGACCACATTTTCTTCATCCTCTTGTTGGTTGATGAGCATTTAGGCTGGTTCCACATTTTTGCAATTGAGAATTGTGCCACTATAAACATGTATGTACAACTGTCTTTTTTATATAATGATTTTTTTTCCCTCTGGGTAGATACCCAACAGTGGGATTGCTGGATCAAATGGTAGATCTACTTTTAGCTGTTTAAGGAATCTCCATAATATTATCCATAATGGTTGTACTGGTTTACATTTCCACTCAGTACAAAAGTGTCCCCTTTTCACCACATCCATGTCAATATCTACTTTTTTTTAATTTTTAAATTTTTTCCAATTTTGCAGGAGTAAGGTGGTATCTCAGTGTGGTTTCAACTTGCATTTTGCTGATGATTAGTGACATTGAGCATTTTTTTGTATGTTTGATGGCATTTGTATATCTTCTTTTGAGAATTGTCTATTCATGTGCTTTGTGCACTTTTTTGATGGGGTTCTTTTTTCTTGCTGATTTGTTTGAGTTCTTTGTAGATTCTGGATATTAGTCTTCTGTCAGATTTATAGATTATGAAGGTTCTCTCCCACTCTGTGCTTTGTCTGTTAACTCTGCTGATTATCTCTTTTGCTGTGCAGGAGCTTTTTAGTTTAATTAAGTCCCATCTCTTTGTTTCTGTCACATTTGCTTTTGGGTTCTTGGACATGAAGTCTTTGCTTAAGCCAATGTCTAGAAGGGTTTTTCTGATGTTATCTTCTAAAATTTTTATGGATTCAGGTATTAGATTTAAGTCTTTGATTCATCTTGAGTTGATTTTTGTGTATGGTGAGAGAGGATTTAGTTTCATTATTCCACAGGTGGCTTGCCAATTATCCCAGCACCATTTGTTTAATAGGGTGTCCTTTCCCCACTTTACGGTTTTGTTTGCCTTGTCAAAGATTAGTTCACTGTAAGTATTAATATTTGGCTTTATTTCTTGGTTCTGTATTCTGTTCCATTACGCCTGTTCTATGTGCCTCTTTTTATACCAATACCATGCTGTTTTGGTAACTATAGCTAGGAGTATAATTTAAAGTTGGGTAATATAATGCCTCCAGATTTGCTCATTTGCTTAGTCTTGCTTTGGCTATGTGGGCTCTTTTTTTGGTTCCATATAAATTTTAGCATTGTTTTTTCTAGGTCTGTGAAGAATGATGATGGTAGATGGGAATTGCATTTAATTCGTAGGTTGCTTTGGCAATATGGTCATTTTCACAATATTGATCGTATCTATTCATGAGCATGGGATGTGTTTCCATTTGTTTGTCTTGTCTGTGATGTATTTCAACAGTGTTTTGCAGTTTTCCTTGTATAGATTTTTCACCTCCTTGGTTAGGTGTATTTCTAAGTATTTTATTTTTTGCAGCTGTTATAAAAGGAATTGAGTTCTTGATTTGTTTCTCAGCTTGGTGGTTGTTGGTGCATAGTAGTGCCACTATTTGTGTACATTGATTCTGTGTCCTGAAACTTTACTGAATTCATTTATTAGGTCTAGGAGCTTTTTAGATGAGTCATTAGGGTTTCCTAGGTATGTGACCGTATTATTGGTGAACGGTGATGGTTTGTCTTCCACTTTGTCAATTTGGATGCCCTTTATTTCTTTCTCTTGTCTGATTCCTCTGGCTAGGACTTCCCATACTGTGTAAGTGGTAAAAGTGGGTATCCTTGTCATGTTCCATTTCTTATGGAGAATGCTTTCAACTTTTCCCCTATTCCGCATACTGTTGGCTGTGGGTTTGTCATAGATGGCTTTTATTACCTTGAGGTATGTCTCTTCTATGCCAATGTTGCTGAGAGTTTTAATTATAAAGGGATGCTAAATTTTGTCCAGCACTTTTTGGCACCTATTGAGACGATCATCTGATTTTTGTTTTTAATTCTATTTATGTGATGTAGTATGTTAAGTTATTCCAGCATCCCTGGTACAAAACCAACCTGATCATGGTGTATTATTTTTATGATATACTCTTGGATTTGGCCAGCTAGTAGTTTGTTGAGGATTTTTGCATCTATGTTCACAGGGATATTGGTCTGTAATTTTCTTTCTTCGTTATGTCCTTTCCTGGTTTCGGTATTAGGGTGATACTTCATAGAATGATTCAGGGATGATTCCCCCTTTCTCTATCTTTCAGAATCATTTCAGTAAGATTGGTGCCAATTCTTCTGTGAATGTTTGATAGAATTCAGCTGTGAACCCATCTGGTCCTGGGCCATTTTCTTTTGTTGGCAATTGTTAAATTGTTGTTTCAACTTTACTACTTGTTATTGGTCTGTTCACGGTTTTTATTTTTTCCTGATTTAAGCTAGGAGCGTTGTATATGTACAGGAATTTATCCATCTTCTCTAGGTTTTCTGGTTTGTTTGCATAAAGGTATTCACAGTAGCCTTGAATGATCTTTTATACTTCTGTGGTATCCATTGTAGCATCTCCCATTTCAATTCTAACTGAGCTTATTTGAGTCTTCTCTCTTCTTTCACTGGTTAATCTCACTAATGGTCTATCAATTGTGTTTATCTTTTCAAAGAACCAGCTTTTCTTTTTTTTTTGATGGAGTCTCGCTCTGCTGCCAGGCTGGAGTGCAGTGGCATGATCTTGGCTCGCTGCAGTCTCCTACTCCCTGTTTCAAGGGATATTCCTGCCTCAGCCTCCTGAGTAGCTGAGATTACGGGCACGCACCACCATGCCCAGCTAATTTTTGTATTTTTAGTAGTGATGGGGTTTCACCATATTGGCCAGGATGGTCTCCATCTCCTGACTTCATGATCCATCTGCTTCAGCCTCTCAAAGTCCTGGGATTACAGGCGTGAGCCACTGCACCTGGCCCAAAGAACCAGCTTTTTGTTTCATTTTTTTTTTGTATTTTTTTATTGTTTCAACTTTATTCAGTTCTGCTCTGATCTTTGTTGTTTCTTTTCTTCTGCTGGGTTTGGGTTTGGTTTGTTCTTGTTTCTCTGGTTCCTTTTCAGTACTTAAGGGTTAAATTAAACTCAGAAATCACAGTCTATGCACACTCTGACCTCAGAGATAATGCTGTTCCACCCAACCTTTGCTGGATTTGCATTCTGCTTTGGAATTCCACATCTTGAGAATTAGCTCTTTAATGGCAAAAGCGCCAATAAGCCTTTCCCAATTCTCTCCATTGTGAAGGTAATATCTCCTAGATCATAATGCATGTAATATCCATGTCAACATATTTTGAGTATAAAGGATAAAAGTTAGAAAGCATCCAGTTGGAATTCTGTGTAAAGTTCACTAAATCTGAGGAGGCAGAGGAAGCTCTATTTACAATAGCTTTCTCCTCCCCTCAATTCTCCACCTTCCATTTAATTCCTCAGCACCTTCTCTCTTTATCCCAGGCTTTTGCTCAAACCTGCCATCTTCTCTATTAGGTAAAGACATCTGGGAAAAATTTTCCAATCCGTCAGTTCCGGACCCTCTGGACGGTCAGTCAGGGAGTTGGCGGCAATGATCTAGCTGCCCAGGGGCCTGTTCTGCCCTTCTTGTCTTCATGGTTGCAAATGAAGTGCCCCTGTGGGTCCCTAGCATGTGAGAGAAGGACCTCGTCTTTGCCTTGGTGACACATTGCTTTCCAAGGATGTCTGGGGTCTCCCTTTGCCTACACAATGGGGGGAAAATTGCTTCTCTGAACATGACTTGCCCCTGCAAAGCCAAATGGCAACTCTGGCCCTTGTTTGGGTTTTGTGTTTCAAGCTGCATGTTGGATTAGCCAGCTGCTTCTTCAACTCTGCTCCCTCTGTTCATCTTTTGGATAAATCTGTTAGTTCTTCAGACCACACACGTGAAAAGGGTACTTGCGAATAACTCCTCTGCCCTCTGACTTCACTTTAACAGCCCTCCAAGGAGATTAGGTCGCAAGTTCACTGATGGCAGGAAAGGCTCGCTGCAGGTCTGAGCGATCCCACACATTTACGGTGCCATTCCCAATTCATAAAGAAGCCACAGTGCCTTGAGAGCCCAACGACTTTTCCATGTGTTTGGTATTTTTAGTTCTAAGCACTGTCTTCAGCAGGTCTCCAACATGTGTTTGAGAATGACCCAGTGGTCCCATATTAAGATAATTATTTTAACTGCTGTTTTGAAACACCACAGCAGTGTACCAAGAAACTTCCTACCCAGCAACCTGCACAGTTGGTTAAGCAAAAATTGATCCCTAGTTAATCAAATCAATCTAATAAGTTGTAGATAAATACATGATTTCATCACCTACAGTATGAGCACCCAAAGGGAAATAAGTGACCTCACTAAAGGTGTTGATTCTTCCTATAATAAATGGTGCAGCCATATGCATGTGCTCAGCAACCCATGATCTCACAAGGCATGTTGCTATAATAAACTGAAACAATACGAGAATGCAGGAGGGAAAATGCTACCCATAGCGAGCGTGACTACCTGGAATATGTCTTAACAGACTAAAACATAAATTAGCCTCTATAAATCTCATTGCCTGTTGCTTCACTGACGTACATGTCCTGCCAAAATATGACATTCTTGAAAGGGCTGTATAAGTAGATTAAATGGTTTTTGTCCTTGGGAATGTGGAAGCCTTTATTTGTTTTGTTAAGAGACTTTTAAATATCCTTAGGTTATGCGTCAAACAGATGTCCAGGGTAAATGCTCCTGACCCATTTAAACATTGCTTAGCTTGAATTAAGGTCCAGTTTCTGCAGCTTGTGTATAGTTCGACTCACTGGGCAGCACCTGACAAAACTGTGAGGCTGGTAATGCTAGGTTTGATGGCTGTATGGTGTGACTTTTAATGGCAGGACTGAGGAAACTAAGATAAATTAAAACCTAATTGAGTGCGTTAACAGTTTTAGCAGTCTTCACATATGGATCCCATGAGGACACTTGAAAAGATGTTACAGTTTAGCTCCTGTTGCAAGGCTTAGCTGCAGAATGAGACCTGAACAGTTGTCTTTCCAATCCATTTCACAAGGTTGAGTTTCTTTATATTTTAAACGTTGTATTTACTGCGTGCAAAGTCACATTTGCCCTTCATCCCCCAACTGGTTCAGTGTATGATGAGGGGGCTTGGGATGTAAATGTCCCAACATGAAAGCCATCGAACATTCATTAGATTTGGAGATTCCTACGGTGATCGCTCCATGCTAGAAAGTGCTCTTCAGGCAGGGATCTCAAGGAGTCTCAGTTGCCTTAAAGTAAGGGCCTCCATTGCTCACTTGCAGTCAGAGTAGCTCTAACCTGCAGACTCTGTTTTGTAACTTGAGCTCACCTCTCAAAGAAAAACACTCTCTGTGTGCCTCACAGTGCAAACAAAATCAATGCTATCTGAGTATTCAGCCAACTGTAGACCCTATGGTTTTTCTGTCATTGCTAGAGTCCATTCCACTGACTTGGAGTAAGCTGCAGAAGGTGAATGACTAGACAAAGCTTTTTTTCAGGGTCTTCAAAACAGATTCCTTTCAACTGCAAGTAAGAGTTCAGTGTCAACAGGGCACTGATGCCTATATAAAGGGACAGGGGAAAGGATCAGAAGAAGAGGTCCTTTGTTCTTGCAATTAGAGAAAAAGCCTGGGAAGTGACTTATCGGTGTGTTTGGTGGCATTTCCTAAATGTAGGTTTTGCATGGCTGATGGAATTAACCTCACAAGTCTTGTTTCTTATAAAAGATTCCCTGAGGGTGGCTGATGCAGGGTTTCACTATTTTTTTCTGTGAATAAAAGCTGTCTGAGTTTTCCCTCTGATTTGCCCAAAGAATGTGAGGACTATAGAAAGGAATTAATTTCTTAACCAGTTTGAATTCACTTAGGACTCTGTGAGTAGCAGAGCAATGCTAATGTGCACTAACAGAGATTCCAAAAGTTCTTTCAGAAAGTACCAACTAAAGACAAGTTTATCCAATTGGCTCGAGTTAGCTGGAGACGTCTAATATTTTAAATAATGTTCTTATAACCATTTTGCATTGCCAAGTTTTTTGGCAAAATTGAAATTCTCTAGCTGGGTGGCTGGGTGTGCAGTTTTTCAGAACTGTTATATATTTGATGTTTAGAGTCACCTTTCACATTTGTCTCAAGAGATGAGAAAATATTAGATTAAGCTAATGAAAGTAGTGTTTTTATTTCAAATATGAATATTTTGCATAGATTTATTGCACATCATTGCATTAAGTATTAACTTAGATATTCCTGAAAAATACCCCGTCCTTCCTCCTCCTTAATACATTCTTAACTAGTGTGCATATACACATAAAAGGAAATAGAGTATTCAAGCACACCATGTGTGTACTTTGCACACTGTTATCTACTTTTGGTTCAAATAGATTTGTCTATGGTTGAGAAATTCCCATTAAATATTGGGGTGAGGTTCAGATGCCATAGACACTTGTTTACATTTTGCCAAAGGCTTTCTTACATGTGAACTCATCAATCAGCACTCTCTGAGAAATAAGGGAAGTCATGGGCCTGCCTCCTCCAGGTTTCATTATTGCATGGAATGTGAGGGGGATTTCTGTCTTAATTAATGTATAAGTCAGCTCTTCTGAGTTTGGGTGGATATCCTTGAGAAGAAAGGTAGCTATAATTAGCAGCCTCTACTCTCTTTCGTGTTCCTTACAAAAAAAGAGAGAAACTGTCTCATTTTTAGGAATGGACCAATTATGAACTTCCAACCTTTCCATTAATGCTTTGAAGCAATGATGGCGCTGGCTGATGTGCTTAAGTGGGACCATTAAATTTAGGAAACAAGGAGAGGAAATAAACAGAGAGAGTAACTTGAAACTAGATGATCCTGGCTTAAAAGATATGACTTGCTCTTAGGCTTACTCACTTCTTGTAGGATTTCGGGAAAAGAGAAGAGCTTCACAGAGCCCCTCTTATTAATAACCCCTGCCCACCCTCCCCTACTTTCCAGATCCCTTCCTTTCTACGGAGGGGCCTTGTAGGACACCTACCAGAGTCATACATCAGAGAGTGGCTTCTGCGCAGTTATGGCTTCTGCCCAGTCTCGGCTGGGTTTGTGTGGCCAGCTTATGAGAAAGTTCACTTAAGAGGTTGATTTAATGTCTCCGGTTTTAAAATGTGGAATGGTATGGTCTGAATGGCTCTGAATTAGAATAAAGTCTAAATTGGTTTGAAAACAAGGCCTGGATTTGAAAGGGAGAGTGCTGAAATCAAAGAATGTCAGAGCCAAAGTAATGTTAGCAATTTAATGAGAATTGCATGTATTCTCTCTTATGTGCGTGTATGTATGAGTGTGTATGTGTGTACGAGTGTGTGTGTGCGTGTATATGAGTGTATGTTTGTGTTTGTTGGGGAGAGAAATGGGATAAAAAGGATCAGAATCTCATGTAGACTTTTCCTAAGTCATTTCCCCCCCCCCCCAAATTCTCATTTGTCCACCTCTATAAACCTTACTTAGCTGAGAACTGCTGCCAAACGAGGCAGTTTCTAATGCGTTAGGAATCACTACATGAATCCCCCTTGAGGAAGAGCTGGGCCCAGAGAACTTAATGACTTCCAAGGTCACACAGCAAATCCAAGGCCAAGCCTTGTTCCCTGCTCCTGTTCCAGGCTCCTCCCATGCCACCACATCACCAGGCTTGCCATATGTTACCTTTTCTCCTTTGGATCTCAGCTCACAGGAATATCCACAGCCAGATACGAATTATCACCTTAAAGCATTAATTTTTTATTATTAGCTTGATACCAAAGGAAACACATGTAGAAAAGTGAATGCTTTTCTCCTAAGTGCATTTCTCCCCATAATTTCAGTGAGCTCTGTGTGGGTGACAGTTTTTAATAAAATTTCTCTCCAGCTGCTCCTATGAGAAAGTCTAGAAACATTGACCTTTAGTCACTGAATGACTGAGCTGTTTACTCTGGCTGTGGATGAAGCTTGGGTGTAGAGTCCTCTGTCTTCTTGCCTGTGCTGGAGTAGTGTAATTTGGAGGCAGTGACTCAGGCTTCTGTGGGGACTTACTTAGTATAACAACTTTTCTGGGGCTGGAAGGCCACTTCTAATATTTTCCAAAGAGGACAAGAAAACAAAAGTTTCATGGGAAATTTTAAGAATGAAAGTTCTCTGCATGTGAGCCTTGGAAAGCTATGCACAAATAGTACCCATTAATTTCTGTCTTCTTTGTGTAATTGGGAACTCATGTAACAACTTACTGGCTGCATGTTTGGTGAGCCCTTATGTTAACAGCTTCTTTTCTGTTTTTTGGAATGAAGACCACATTCCACCTGCTCTTTGACTAGGTTGTCCCATGATGCCTCAGTAGATGATCTGTTTCCCACTTCCCTGCACCATGGCACTGGCCTCCTCTTCACCTATCTACCCTTTATCTTGCCTTCTCCAATCTTCTTTTATCCTGGAGGCTAGGATAATCTTTCTGAAATAAGGATACGATCAGCATTGGTTTTAGAATGTAGCCCAATCTCATGACGACTCATGGGACCTGTGGGATCCAGCCACTGTCATCACCTTTGGCCTCATGTAGTCCTGCTCTCTCCTTATCCTCTGTGAGCTTCTGCCTTTCTAGAAAACTCTCTATTTCTTGGACTTGCTATCTTCTGCTGGGACTTCACCTATTGCTCTCTTTCCTCTCAGCCTACCACGGCAGATTGCTTTGCTGGTCCAGTTTTTTATCCCTCCCTTTGTTCATATGTGGGCAATGGCCTCATCATAAGCAGAGTATATTTCTCTGACTCTTGGCTTTGGTCATGATCAGGTGAGTTGCTTTGGTCAATTGTATGTGCGTGGAGACAATAGTGTCCAAGCCACAGCCTTCAGAGCTTTCGAAGGTTTTCACCTGCACTCCTGAGCCTCTGCCATCACTCCAAGCAGAATTTCTCCTGGGTGGCTGCCGCCTGGCCCCTCACTTTGTGACCCAGAATAAACCCATGTGCCAGAGACAAGCCCCAACCTTCGTAGGGTAACAGTGAGCTGGATGTGTAGCTTAAAGCAGAGCGGCCGAGCAAAACGCAGCTTACATCAGCTGACTAGCTGACCCTCAGCCAATCTGAGGACACATGAGCAATAATTAATGCTATCTTAGGCCACTGAGTTTTGAGGTAGTTCATTACATAGTCAAAGCCAATGAATATGTTGGCCAATGCTGACTTTGCAGATTGCAGCTTGACCACCTCATTTTTGCTAGGAAACCTTCCTGAATCTCTCTCTACTCCTCTTTGATGATTGCCACTTGTATGTGTCTCCACAGATAACTTGTCCAACTCTATTCTGTCTTTCCTCCAGACCCAAGAAGGCACAGACCTCACCTGTCTTATGCCCCTGCATCTCTAGACAGTTTCTCCATTCACTCTGCAAATCTCTCCTGAGCATTTCCCAAGTTCCAGGCATTGTATTAGGAAGTGACTTACAAAGCTCCTGCTTGAACGAAGCTCACATTCTGCTGGAAGAGACAGGGAGAACCACACACTGACACACACATGCACACCCCACGGTAGTAAAAAAGACAAACAAAGAAAAGAGAAAAAGAGCTCTGGGGAAATGCTGCTTTGTTGTTTTAGACAGGGCAGGAAGGAAGACTGACTATGTGAGCACTGATACAGACACGTTGCTGGTTCGATGGCTGTGAATAAGTGCAATTTCTTTCCCATTGCTTCTACCTTCTTACTGAAATAAGAAAACACCATCAACAGTGCTCTGCTTGATGAGTAATTCACCAAATGAGTGAGTAAATGGGTTTCAAGCTTAATGCAAAGCATATTCATGCAGCAACCTGAAAAGCATGAAAGGGGACACAATGACAGAGAGGTGAGTGCACTGATTTTTGAGGGAGCATAAATAACCATACACTTGTAGCTAATCAAGAAATTCATTAAAAAGCAGAAAGTGAGAGACAAGGAGTGAATAAAGCTAAAATAGGTGTGGAATTTTCTTTATAACTATTTAGGAACCAGCTTACTTGAATCCAAAATGTCTTGGTTGCAAGAAAGAGAAACACTGTCAGATCAAGTCAGGAATATCAGGAGGGGGTAAAAGGCTATCCAGAAAACTAGTGGAAACAGCCAGCTCTGGAGACAGCAGAGACAGAGGAGACATCAGAAACCAAGGTTGATACTGTCTTCTCATTGCACTAATTCTTTTCCCCTCTTTTGCAATCGGTTTCCTTTGCTCACTTGTAAAGCCCAACAGAGGAACTAAGGCCTGAAGTCCACAGGGCTCTTGACCTCTTGCACCCACCACTGACTGGCCTGTTGTCAAGGTCTCTTACTTCTTGAGGGACAGAGAAGTGCTGTTTGACGCAGCTTAGTCTTTGATGCTCAGTTAACCATATAGATCACTACCATGAGCTGTTGCAAAGGACTAGGGTGGGGTCCTGACATCTATAGAGTGCTTCCTCCTGCAGCTACAGGTGGGTTGGGTAGGGCTTAGATCTATATCTGGTGGAAGCCACAGGCTCCAGACATCCTTAGTTTGGTAGGATCTCACAGATCTCATGAAGTTGTAGAGAATATTAATTTTATAATAAGGTAAAACTAGATTGTGTTCATTTTATTTCTTCAATAGAAATACATCTTATGCAATTTTTTAAAAAAACAAGTGACCCATATTCTGTCCATACGCTGATTGAATGAAAAATTAAAAAGGTTTTATCCAATGCTGACCACGAATAAGTACACACCAAATGTCATGATCTGTCCCAGTACGGAGTGAAGGCCATCTCTACTGTCATTATTTAAAAAAAGAAGTTGCCAAGTTCTCAACTGAAAATATAATGAAAATACAATGGAATTCTAATTACAAAGATTTGTATTCAAGTTTTGGCAATTACAAATATTGGTATAACGGCAAGGCTTATATCTCCTCTAAGCGTCGGTTTCTATTTCAATAAAAGAGCAAGCAACGTCAGGTAGAATAGCTCTAAGAATTAAATGAATGGAAACATAACAAATACTAATGTTTTGGTAAACCCTAAAGTACAATATAAATGTTCTTCCATTGCAAACAAGAACATACCTCTGCTATCCAGTATGTTTTTGTAGAAAAGTCAATAAGAATTATATTGTAATTGCTTGGATAAAGCTTATCATGAGCTGGATGTATTCCAGAAGTAAGAATGTGCCTTTACTTTCCATTAATATTGTATCCTTGTGAATAAGTCAGAATCCACATAGAAATAATCAGCATTGTATTAGGTAAAATGTTGAACAGCCAAGTGAAGATTCTACAATATTTGAAGAAATGTCTTCAGCAGCTTCAAAATGATGCTTATTAAGATTTACATATTTTTGACTGTAAATTTTATGTGCTGAATAGCAAAAAAAAATTTTTTTCTAGATATGCTGGAGAATGTAGAATTCCTAGGAAGAGAAAAGAATTACTCACATCTACATTTGGATATTCGGTTTTGAGGATGGAAAGGAATCATGAGCCAAGGAATGGGCAGCTATATTCACACATATCTCGTCAATGAACAAGAAGGGCTTACACACGCCAAATCTTATCATGGAATGGCAAGAGCTTTGGAAGAAAACTCCCCAATAGGGAGGAGCTTAATGAGTTCAGCCAGACTCAGCTGTAGGATGTGTGTTAAAGCAGAGTATCTGTTCCAAGATAGGCAGAATAATGGCCCCTCAGAAATGTCTATGTCCTGATTTCTGGAACTTGTGAATATGTCATATTACATGGTAAGGGGAAATTAAGTTGCAGATGAAGTTAAGGTTGCTAATCAGTTGACTTTAAGAAATGTCGAGGAATTACCTTCATAGGCCCAAGGCAATCATGAGTCCTTACAAGTGGAAAAAGAATTAGTGTAAAAGTGAGTCAGGATGAGAAAAACTTGACCTGCTATTAATGGTTGTGTAGAAGGAAGGGGGTCATGAGGGAAGGAATGTCGGCAGTGTCTGGGAGCTGGAAAAGCCAAGAAAACAAAGTCTCTCCCAGAGCCTCCAGAGGGAACACAGCCCTGCTGACACTTTTTGTTCAATGAGACCCATTTTGGACTTCGAATCTCCAGAGATAGAAGATTATGAATTTGTATGGTTTTAAGTTACTAGGTTTGTACTAATTTGTTACAGTAGCAATAGGAAACTAAAGCAAACACCAGACTCCAGCTTCCCCCACTTCTTGGGTGGGTTAACTCAGGCATGACGTGCATGGTCTCAAGGCTTCAGTGAGTTGGAGTCTTTGCTGCCCACTGAAGTACACTGTTCAATAGTCTACCCTGTAGTCCATATTTCCCCCTCATGTCACCTTTTTCTTACAGTTCTTCCTGGAGTAACTATTTAATTCCAGATAAATGACTTGCCCCCCTTTCTACTTCGAGATTGCTTCTAGTGGAACCCAAACTCAAGGACGGGCATAAACACTAGTCATAAATTCTGGGTTGTGGTCTGCTTAAAGGGATGCAAGAGTTTGTGTTGCTTCCTCAAGGCCTTTGGTGTAGTTGTGAGTTGTTTCTGCCTGCCTTCATTCCACTTTCTTCTGATAAAGCATCTTGCCTTTGTTCAAGGCACTCCCTTGTCAAACAACAGTGTGAGCCCCTGTCTTGAGGTGAGGACACCTACTCCAGCCTGGCACATATGCATTCTTTTGGTTTCCATGAATGGTTTTGGTCTGGGTAAGTGCAAGCCCTTCGATAATTTTCTCTTTCCTCTTGGGCTGCCTGTTTGTGTGGATCTGGGCCAGAGCTTTCCTGCAGCCATTTGCAGTCACCTTGCAAATGCTCAAGGGGAGAGACTACTTGGGAATAAAGCTGGCAGGGAGGAAAGCAGAGCAAGAGTGAGAAGAAGACAGGCTATAGGACATCTTAGGGGCCAGGGATTCAGCACATCTGATGCAAGTTCTATCATGGGACTTTTCAGGACTTTCCATAAGATTAAATTTGTTTTCATTTGCATTGAAACTGGTTTGAGTTTGCTTTCCATCTCTTACACCCCAAAGTATCCTAAGTAATACAGACTTGATCAGACTGCTGGTCTTCACTGGTCACCTGTATCTATCGGCAAAATGTATTTCAGAAAGTAGTGGGATGGGGCTTACTTGTTGAACTGAATAGGCTGTGCACTGAAAAATGGCCCTACATGGGACCAATCCAGCAAGTGACATGAGGAGCTCACCTCCTGTAATGAAGAAGCGATGGGTGGAAAGCTTGGTAGATGCCTCACTAGGTAAGGTGATGCTTGGAGCTTGGCATCCAGGAGCAGTGGTTTAGGGTAAGTTTGAGGCCACCTGTCTAGTCTCCTCTGAGGGTGGCTGTCTCAGTGGGGCAGTGTTAAAGGAGTAGAAGGCAGAAGGAGCGAGCTCTGGTCTGCCACGGGAGACCATACTTTGCAGAGTGATTAAGAGATTGTCATAAGATAAGTTAGTAGAGCATATGTGCAAGACTGCTCTATGATAGAAACTTATAAAAAGTTTTAAATTTCTTAAATAAAGAGCTATTAAAGGAACCATAGATTTTTAAAAGTTTTTCCTTTGCTCAAGTGAGATGACGTTCAAATGAAAACCCTTATTTCATTGGACACAAATTTCTTTCTTATTCTTAAAGTTCAGCTTCTCCTCCACTGAAAACATTTTTAAATGTTTGGCTATTCCCAAACCTCCAAATCCCACTTCTGCATCCCCAGGAGTCTCACTGGGAATCCAGGCCAGCCCCAGGGGCAGGCTCAAAGCCTTCATTGTTTCCAACAATGACTTAAATCGATTTCATAGCTGATTTCCAGAACTGGATCTGAATTTTATTTATCATCCATGATTTAAATTCCTACTGTGTGTCAGCAAGGAGTTGCTAAAGATATTCTCAAGCTGCCTGCAGTCTAGGGGTAACATGGCAACAGGGATAGCTTGAATCACGTGTTACTAAGGATGGAACAGGGGAACAGTAATTGAAGTGACCACTGATCTATCATCAGAAATAGTGGAGGACGTAAGAACCTGTGAAACATCTTTAAAACGAAAAGAAAAATTACTAAAGTAGATTTTTTTTAATCCAGCAAATACATGCCTCAGGAATTAAGGTGAATTAAAGACATTTTTCGATTAAAGAAAACTGAAAGACTCAACCAGCAGCAGACCTACGCTAAAAGGCAATCTTCAGGCTAAAGGGAGATGATACCAGACAGAGGCTCACATTTTCAGGATGACAGGAAGAGCTCTAGAAATAATACATCTGTGGGTATATGTAAAAGTTGTTTTCTCTTAGTTTATTCAGAATACATATTACTGTTTAAGGTGTGGGTTGTAAAAGCACAGTTGGGGAGATCAGAGCTAGCCCACTATTTATATTAGTAAATACAGCTTTATGCAACCACAGCCACATCCATTCCTTTAGGCCTTGTCCACGGCAATATGTCACAATTTAATTACAAGAGTATATTTGACTAGTTGTGACAAACCATATGACCCTGAGAGCCTATTATGTTTATGATCTGGCCCTTTACACAAAAGATTTGCCAACTGTTGGTTTAAAGCAAAAACTTGTAACACTGAGGGTTTAACACATGTAGATATAATACGTCTAACAATACGAAACTCTATGCCGCAAGGTTCTTACATACTAAACCTAGTACAATGCTAACTCTAGTAGACAGGAAGAAGTTAAGGATGCATATTGTAATCTCTAGAGCAAGCACAAAATAATAGTGCAAAGAGGTATGCCTACAAAGAAAAGGGCTAAATTAAAATGGGATCTCAGTATTAAAGGAAGGAATCCCAAAGCCATTTTCTTCAGACACGGCCACATGTCAATCGTCCCCCTTATGTCTTCATAAATGGAATCCAGCTTTTGCCTGAACTGCCTATGAATGCCCTGACACCCTTGAGATAATTAAATATAAAAGAAAGAGTATGCTTGATAATAAATATAAAATGACTTAATATAAAATTGGTACAATTAGAGAACTGATCTCTTGGTGTTCAAGCGAGGTTGTTTCTCCTTCCTTGACATTTGGCAAATCTGATAAAGACATCGAGTACCTGCCGGTGTGATTTATTGTCTTCATGTTTGTTTTGAGTTCAGGCCCCAGATGACCCATAAAAAGCTGTGGCTCTCCTGAGAGAATGAAATAATATCGTACAGACCTTCTTGAAGGTTTTTACTTATTTTTCAAACATGATTTAGTTATTTGTTATCACCTAATGCATAAAATATTTTTAAAAATCCGTGTTCTAATTTTTATAAAGTTGGAAGATTTTTCTTTCTCTTTTTGCAAGACTGTTCTAGGGCAAATGCTGTTTGCACTTTTTAAGTCAATTAATATTTTAAAATATCTTGCAAATTCAGAAGTAAATGATTGAAATAAACTTAGATTCCTTTTTAATAGCTGTTCTTAATAGATCGTCATAAAATAAGTCAGTAGAGCATATGTGCAAGACTGTTCTATGACAGAAACTTATAAAAAGTTTTAAATTTCTTAAATAAAGAGCCATTAAAGGAACCATAGAGTTTTAAAAGTTTTTCCTTTGCTCAGGTGAGATGACATTCAAATGAAAACCCTAATAGACTTATTTCATTGGACATATTTCTTTCTTATTTTTAAAGTTCAGCTCCTCCTCCATTGAAAACATTTTTAAAATAAAAGCTAGTGTAACAAAGTGTCCAATTACTGTTTAGAAGTCAGCTGGCTGTAAAAATTCCCCTGAAGCCACATCACATCTATGGGCACGTTAGAGAAGTACTTTTAGCTTTCACTGATGTGTGATTGGGGATGCCCTGGCCCTCCTAGTGACCACTTAGCACAGTGACATTGCAAGATACACAGCTCACACCTGACTGCTCCGTCAGAGCTTACTTAATAGTTCTCAGAACTCATTCTGTCATTTTACCCACAAAACTTTTTGCCGTATAAATAAAATTTCCAAATTCCTGCCTCATTAGAAATTAGATGCTTTCCAAAAACACTGTATTGCTTTGTATATTTTTCCATTCTGTTTCCTGATAAGGGGAAACACTCCCCCAGGACTGAGATAATGAATTTAGTTAAATTACTAGAGAATTTGAGATTGAGTATTAAGTAGAACTATTTTATTGGATGACTGATACTGGTGTTAGAATTTAAGTGGGTTGGGCTTTTCATTATAATTTAGTCATTTGGTAGCTGAGAGTCTTAGCTTTAGACCAAGTTAAAATGGACATCTTAAGGGGAATATGTCTTTACTTTTAAACCATGGTCTGCAATATCGCTGAACTCCCCTCAGTGCCACACGTGGCGCTGACAGGCTCAGCAGAAGAAAGTCAATGCCTGCAATCCTAGGAAAACACAAGTCTCTCTGGAAAATGCTGTGCATGGGATATTTGCTTCGCTGTCACATGGAATTCAGTCATGAGGTTTGAAGACATTCAACTGCGCTTCCCTAAAATCAAACCAGACATGCTGCATGGTTGGTGTTAACCAGTGTGCAAGCAACTGTAGTTTCCCTTTGTTTAAAATAACTTTGAAAGGTTTCTCAAAACTTCCAATAATATTGTATGTTAACATGAACTAAACTGCTTCAGACTCTGCCATGTATTTCTAAGTCTTAATAATGTAATATGACTATTAGCAAATAAACTAGGTACTTTATAGGCATTCAAATTTAATTCTTACAAGCCTATAATAGAGATACTATATTATCTTTATTTTAAACTGAGTCATAGACTAATTAAGAAATTTTTCCAACATCACAGAGTTTGCAACAAGGGTAAGATTTAAACCCAGAAGTCTAACTTCAAAGTCTACTTTCTTACCCATTATGTAGTTAGCTTCAGTTATGAAGCTCTCCATAAGTTTATAGCTTCAGTTATGAAGCTCTCCATAACCAAACAATATGCACTTGCAATAGATGATAAATTATTATGCAACTACTAGAGAAGATCAGATGAGATTCTAGTAAAAGGGAACTTCTGTGCATCATCAGCCTCTCAATGTCCATCATGATCATAACAGTTTTTTTTTTTTTTTTTTTTTTTTTTGAGATGGAGTCTTGCTCTGTCACCCAGGCTGGAGTGCAGTGGTGCAATTTCACCTCACTGCAACCTCCGTCTCCTGGGTTCAAGTGATTCTCCCACTTCCGAGTATCTGGGATTAGAGGAATGCAGCACCACTCCCAGCTAAGTTTTGTATTTTTAGTAGAGATGGGGTTTTGCCATGTTGGTCAGGCTGGTCTCGAACTTCTGACCTCAGGTGATCCACCTGCCTTGGCATCCCAAAGTGCTGGGATTACAGGCTTGAGCCACTATTCCCGGTCAATCAGAACAGTCTTAACTGCAATTTGTTGAATGATAATTTAAACTGAAAGGCATTTCCCTGTAGAGACCCCAGGATCCACACTTAATATCTGTTTCCCAACATCAGAGACTTTTTGACTTTTTTTTATGAGCCTTGGAGGAATTCTAGCAATATTTACTGAGTACTTCTGATGAATCAGGCATTGGGCTAGGAACTGTAGGAAACTGAAAGATAAATAAGGAAAATTCCTATCCTTTAGGCAATTGGGCTCTAGCAGGGAGACAGAGAAGCTTACTCAAGTAACCACTGAGTTTCAAGCAAAACACAAGTGGAGTAGAAGAGAATGAGATCAGAGTTTCCACGGCAATCTGGGAAGACTACATAGAGAAGATGAGATTTGAACAAGCCATTAAACAATGCAACCAGTAGAACTTTGAAAGGCAGATAATAGTCCTGCAGAGTTGGTAAAATAAGGAAAATATGGGACTGGGAGTAAAAACAGAGATTTTTAATACTCCAGGCTTATTTCAAGGTCTTCCAATTACCATCTGACTGCCTTGGTCAAATCATTCATTGTTTTGTGCCTTAGTTTCTTTGGTTGTAAAATAGAGACTGCATCCTGGGGTTCTGGTAACAATGAAATAATATACAGTATTGAGAACAGTTAATAAAGAGGCTATAAAATACTGACCTTTTTTTTTTTTGAGACAGAGTCTCGCTCTGTCCTGAGGCTGGAGTGCAGTGGCGCAATCTCAGCTCACTGCAACCTCCACCTCCTGGGTTCAAGTGACTCTCGTGCCTCAGTCTCCCAAGTAGCTGGGATTACAGGCATGCACCACCACATCCAGCTAATTTTTGTATTTTTAGTAGAGACTGGGTTTCACCACGTTAGCCAGAATGGTCTCCATCTCCCGACCTCATGATCCACCTGCCTTGGCCTCCCAAAGTGCTGGGATTGCAGGAGTGAGCACATGCCTGGCCAATACTGACTCTTTTAATTTATCATTTCGTAGTAGTAGAAATAGTGTTTAAGGAAAGAACCAGCAAAAGCAAAGACATATCACAGGTACCTCTCTAATTAATACATGAGATTATCTATTTATTTGATCCCTACTATTTGCTGCTGGGTGCTTTGCACGTATTGCCCCATTTAATGCTGCCAGTGATGAAGCAACATTTGACTGATTTGTTCAATCTCTCTCATTTTTCTCATCTATAAGCAGTGGTCAGTAGCTCAAATTTGTACATAGGTATAATAAGGATATGAGATAATATGTGCAAAGGATCTGGTACATGGCAGGTATTTGAGAAATGCTTGCTTTTATTATTTATTATTCCTCCGTCTATCTATTTCCTGATGAACATTTCACCCAGCCCCTGGCTCGTAACCTTGATCTTGCCATTACTAATAATTACATAATTGACTGTCCTTCTGGTTTACTGACTGAAGTCCAGTGTAGGGAAGACCTTGCTTTATTCTAAATACCGACTCCATCACATCCTCATGTGACTTTGGTCACATTATTAACCTTTTTGTCTCAGCTTCCTCATCTGTCAGTGAGGATCAAAATTGATGCCTGTCACTGTGTTTTCATGAGAAGTAAACAACATAATAGCGGACTGTACTTAGTTCAGTGCTTGGTATAAATTGAGTACTCTCTAAGTGGTTAAATGGTTATCCATGTTAGTCACTGTCACTTTAGTCCAAGATACCCAGGCTTCTCCTCACCGTATGGTTCTGTGGTCAAGTTACCTTCATACTATCTCCCTTCCTACACGTTTTCCCTTCCAAATTCCTTTCTTTACCGGAAGTCAAGGCAATCCTTTAAGAAATGGAAGTCACAGCATGTCTTTCTCCAGATTAAGACTCAACAATATCTCTCCATGTTTTTCACCGATTCTACAAGGCTCTTCCTGACCTAGCTTAGTCTTTCCCCTGGCTTTATCTCCTAGATAAAGAAGACCAGTCATCCTGGACTTCCTCTCATTCTTCAGACATATCAAGTTCTTTCCTACCTCTGGGACTTTGCACTTGCAATTTCCTGTCTGGAATGTTCTCCCCACTCATCCCCCAGATCTTGGCATGATTGACAGTTTTTTTTTTTTTTTTTGAGATGGAGTCTTGCTCTATTGCCCAGGCTGGAGTGCAGTGGTGCGATCTCAGCTAACTGCAACCTCTGCCTCCCGGGTTCAAGCAATTCTCCTGCCTCAGCCTCCTGAGTAGCTGGGATTATAGGTGCCTGCCACCACGCCCAGATAATTTTTGTATTTTTAGTAGAGACGGGATTTCACCATGTTGGCCAGGCTGATCTTGATCTCCTGACCTCAGGTGACACACCTGACACAGCCTCCCTAAATGCTGGGATTACAGGCGTGAGCCCCCATGCCCAGCCTGCATGACTAAATTTTATTGCTCGTGTCTATGAACATTACTTCCCCAGAAACTTGCTTCTTAACCTCCAACTTAGAAAAGCATTTGGTCACTATTTGAAGACAAGATAATCACACTTCGGATAGATATTATAGTGCTATGCCCTGTTGTGTTCCGGTCGTAACAGGTACCAGTGTCTTGATATTTTATTTCTATTTGTTTATTTTTTTGTTGTCCTCTCCTATCTGAGGAGAATGAAAGTTTGGTGAAAGCAGAGTCAGAGCTCAGTAAATATTTGTAATGAATCTGTAAACCAAGGACAACGGTAGGAACTCTGTCACAGGGCTTTATAAGGATTAACCAAGATAATGCATGCAAACATTTTAGTACAGTGCCTAGAACACAGTCAGGTCTCAAAGGATACCAAATCTATTAGGTTCAGGTAATAAAATAGTATATGGAGCTCCATTCTTCCCCCTCCAAGTGCCTCAAAGGCCAGAGCGAAGACACAGATGGCTCACAAATGAATACATCAATGTATTAGGTTGGTGCAAAGGTAACTGCGGTTTTTACTATTACTTTCCATGGCAAAAACCACAGTTACTTTTGCACCAACCTAATAGTAAATGCCCTGATGGAAATGTACACCAGGGGCCCATAGTGCAGAGAGGAGAAGGTAATTAAAGCTTCCAAGAGTGGACAGAAAGCTGAATGGAGGAGAGGGCTCCCCCAGGTATCTAAGGAGTGAAGGTATTTTCAGACAGAGGGGGGTTGCCTGTGAAAAGACACTCAGGAGCATTTTGAGATCTTACTGAAACTGAGGGTGTATGTGTGGAGTAATAGGGATGATGCTGGAGAGGCAGGCTGTGGCCAGACTCTGGAGGGTTAATGAGAAGTAGTTTTTCAGGGGTTTTAACCTTTTGTCCAGAATAGATTATGCACAGCACAAAGAGAAACGGTAAGAAGAGAATCTACAAGGCAAGGGTTCTCAGGCTTTTTCTTTCATAAATATGTAATGAAATAGCTTTTACCTGAATACAAGATATTAATGGTTTTAGCGACCCTGACTGTTAGCATTGTTTTTATTGTGCCCGTTTTGCAGATGAGAATGATGAGGCTCAGTCTCTTGACTCCAAATCTGGTGCATATGCTATACTACAGTGCTTTACTGGACAACTTTTGGGGGGTAGGGCTGAAAATCAAAGATTCATTTTATACTTGACTGAATAATGCAGATATATTTTTCCCCCCAAATATCTAGACATGCTGTTGAGTGAAGTACATATGACAAGGAGTGGAGAAGTCAAACCTCAAGAGGAAGCCATGTCACTGACCTGTTTACGTCCCTTTCATCCTACCTCAATTTGAATATACCCAAGAAATATATAAGGCTCCAGGGAGTTCCCTTGGCGTTCCAACTCAATTGGCTCCTCAACTTGAACTGTCAACCTTCTCTCTGTTACATTTCCACCAAATTAGAGGGCAGCACCAATTTCTAAGATAAGAGTGCTTAATATCAGATCTAGAGAGATGCTGTGGGCTCTATCAATATCCCCATCATCACCACTTTCATAACTATCACCATCACCACCATTCTCACAACAATCTACATCTTCACCATCACCATCTCCATCCTCACTATCACCATGACAACATCATCATCACCACACTCAGCCCCATAATAACCAGCAACACTGTCATCAACATTCTTTACCAAACTTTCCCTATGTGTCAAACATTGAGCTAAAGTGTTTTTTAAATTTATTAGCTCATTTTATTTTCATGAGAATCTCAAATAGCTTTTCAATTCTTATTTTGAAGATAGGTAAGTCCATGGTTTCAATAAATAGTTAGAAGGTATCACAGAGGTGCCTTCCCTCACTCCATCACCAGTGTTTGGCCAGTGCTGTCCTGGACCACCATTTTAACTAGGCTAGCACCCACCAACAAATGTAAGTGATGAAGCAACAAAGTGAATGCCATTGGACCACATCAGACTTTGGCCTTCAGCTTTCCAGAAGGTTGTTGTGCAAGAATTCTACAAATGAGAAATATTGACTTGTACACTTGATTGAGGGGCTGATACTTGCAACTCCTAGTGAACATCCTGGGCTTCTTTTACCAACACACTCTTAATCTTTACAAGACAGAGAACAATTCTGTTGGACAAACAACAGAGGGCTGAAAACAGTTTTAGGGCAAGTTATACTCTGTGCTTAAAAACGCACAGGGGCAGAATGAGAGGGTTTCAAGAGGGTACCTAGATGCATCTACTACTCACCTCTTCCGTGGCCAGAAACCAAAAGAGTGAGTAGATAATCACACTTCAAATAGCTAATCTAAGAGAGAACATTGGGATTCAACATAGAAGTGATGGAAAACACTGAAAGTAAGAAAAGAAAGGAAAGCGAGGCAGCCTGTTCAATCAGGATCAGCTGTGAGTCTTGAGAGGATCCCTAATGTGGGGGAAAGGGTAAGGGACCCCCAGTGGCACACATTCCCATTGTTGACTACTATAATCCTTGCCATGGGAGAGCCCCCAAATCTTGCAGGCTCTGAGTCTAACATAGGGAGCTGCCTGGAGACTGCATGAAGACATTGCTGCAGATAGGGAGCTCATGCTGGGTCTCATAAACCCCAAGTCTTAAGCAACTGAAGAACAGCCTTATCTTGAGACCCCAGCTCCCACCAGACTGGGTTTTGTGGCCCTTGCAAGGGCTGAGGTGGCAGTCTTTGGCAGTAACCTTGCTGCTCCACCAGAGAGGCAGCTGTTAATTTACACATGCCCCGAGGAAAAATTCCACTACCTGTAATCACCACTTCCACTGTGGGATGCTGCAGCATGAGCAAAAGCATGAGCAAAGCTCATGTCTCCAGTTTCCTTACTATGGCTGCTCCTAAAGAAAGCAACTCTGTACCTCCCAGTAGCTGGGCCACAGCACAGCCACTGCCTCACCTACCTGAGCATTCTGCCGGCAGCTGGGGGGATTTCCCCAACAGTGCCTATCACATGTAGTACCTGCATGTACCACTGGGGAGCTTGAGAACAGGTCTACCTGGCCTGACTCTACTTCCCATCCCTGGGCCAGAGCATACTGTCCATGGACCTGGGGATCACCCAGCCCAGTCTACCATGGGTGGCACCTGAGCAATTCTCCTGCGGTCTGAGATCAAGCCCACGCAAGTAGCCACTACCACCACAGCTGACCACCTAATTGCTTCACCTGAGGAACTGGGGACCAGTTCATCCAACCCATGACAGTCACTGCCTATATCAGCACAGACTGCTTGGGTCCCAAAAGGTTGTCCCACCACTGCTACTGCCTTTGACCATGTCACACCAGCTGCCTCAGGGATCAAGAACCTGCTGAACTGCCCAACCCACTGCTCATATTCCCAGCACACAAACAAACCATCTGGAGGCTGAATAATTGGGGTGTCTGGACTCAGTAACACCAGTGTTGGCATGTGCCACTCTGGAGCTCAAGGACAGTCACACTCAGTTCATTGCTGACACCACTGGGGCTTGAGGACTGGCCTATGTGGCATCCCAGTTCCCCACAAAACTTCACCACACCCTCCATTAACAACTGCACCCTAAGCTGTCAAGAAATTATAGACACCACTGATGCTGTTTGCAGCTGAAGAAATCACACACAAAGCACACTACTACGCAGGTCCAGAATCAAAGCCAAGATGCTCTACCCGACCAACATTATAGATACATCTCTAGGAAAATGTTTTCCTTTACAAAAGCAACTGGAAAAAATTGGAAGAAGTGATCATTATACCAGTTGCAAAGATATCAGCGTAAGGATAGAGGATACATGAAAAAGCAAGGAAATATGACGCCTCCAGATAAACACAATAATTCTCCAGCAATAGAACCTAATCAAAAGAAATTTATAAAATCCTCAAGAAAGAATTCAAAAATATTGATACTAAAGAAGCTCAATGTGAACTCCTTTTTTAGATTAATTCAACTAAATTTTTTGAATTCAATTCAATTTTTAGAATTCATTAGAATTCTAAAACATAAGCCAAACAAATTACAGCAACAATTCAGGGTACAAAAAGAAATTTACCAAAGAGATAGATGTCATTAAAAATTAAAACTAAAACATTGGGACTGGAGAATTTAGTGAATGAAATACAGAAACACTTAGAAGCTTCAATGGTAGTCTTGATCAAACAGAAGAAAGACTCTCAGAGCTTGAAGACAGGTCCTTTGAAATAGCCCAGCCAGAGAAAAATAAAGAAAAAAGAATAAAAATGATATGGGGACACCATAAAGTAACCAAATATAATTGTCAGTTTTCTAGAAGATGAAGGGGAAAAAAAAAGGGTTAAAAAACCAATTTAACAAAATAATAGATAAAAACTTCTGAAGTCTAACAAGAGAACATATTAAATCCAAAATTAGTAGAAGGAAAAAAAAAAACAGATCAGAGCAGGACTACACGAAATACAGATTTGAAAAAATACAAAGTTTCAACAAAACAAAAAGGGAGTTTTTTTAAAAAAGATGAACAAAATCAGTAAACCGCTTGCAAGGCTAACAAAAAAAAAAAAAGAGAGAGAGAGAAAACTCAAGTAAACAAAGTCAGAAATTAAAAAGGAGACATTATAACTGATACTACAGGAACACAAAAGATCATCAGAGACTATTATGAAAAAGCATACATTAACAAACTAGAACTCCTAGAAGAAATGAATATATTCATGTACATATGCAACATATCAAGATTGAGTCAGGAAAATGGAATAGCTAAACAAAACAGTAATGAGTAATAAGATTAAATCAGTAATAAAACATCTTCCAACAAAAAAATAATTCAGGACCAGGTGGCTTACCAAACTTTAAAAGAAGACTTCACTCTAATTCTCCTGAAACTATTCCAAAAAAATTGAAGCGGAGGAAATTCTTCCTAACTCATTCTGTGAGGACAGTTTTGCCCTGATATTAAAACCAGACAGCTATGCAACAAAAAGGAAAACTGATGAACATAGATACAAAACTTCTCAACAAAATACTAGCAAACTGAATCCAAGAGCACATTAAAAAATACACCACAATCAAATGGAATTTATCCCATGGATGCAAAGATGATTAAACATATGCAAATCAATGAATGTGATACGACTTATCAACATAATAAATACAAAACCATATGATCATCTCAATAGATGTGGAAAATTCCACACCCATACATGATGAAAACTCTCAAGAAACTAAGCACAGAATGAGCATGACTCAACGTTAGTAAAGGCCACATAGGACACACATACAGCTAACATCATACTGAAAAGAGGAAAAGCTGAAAACCTTCCCCCTTAAGAACTGAAATAAGACAAGGATGCCTGCTTTCACCTCTTCCAAGTACTGAAAGGTCTAGCTCCAGAAATCTGGCAAGAGAAAGTCATTCAGATTAAAAAAGAATAAATTAAATTATTCCTCTTTGATGCAGATATGATCATATAGCTAGAAAAACCTAAAGACTCCACCAAGAAACTCTTGGATCAATCTGATAAATAAATTCAGTATAGTTGCAGGATACAACAAAAAATCCATAGCATTTCTATGCACCAATAATGAACTAGCTAAGAGAGGAATCAAGAAAGCAATTTCTTTACAATAGCAACAAAGGAAACAAAATATCTAGGAATAAATTAATCAAGGTGGTGGAAACCCCCTAAAAGTAAAACTATAAAACACGAATGAAAGTACCAAAGAGCACACAAATCAAAAGACATCCCATGCTCATGGATCAGAAATATTCATATCATTAATGTTTTGTACTGAAACCGTAACGCACAAAGCAGTCTATAGATTCAGTACAATCACTGTAAAATAACCAATGCTATTTTTTGCCAAAATAGAAAAAATTCTAAAATTTGTATAGGATCAAAAAAGAGCCTGAAATAGCCTGAGCAAACCTCAGCAAAAAGCACAAAGCTGGAGACATTATACTACCTGTTTTCAAATGTATTACAAGGCTATAGGAACACAAACAGCATGGTATTGTTATAAAAACAGACGCAAAGATCAACAGAAAAAAGTGGATAATCTGGAAAGAAATTAACATATTTAAAATCAACTGATTTTTGACAGAAGTGTCAAGAACATATGTATGGAACAGACACCCTCTTCAGTAAATGGTGCTGTAAAAATTAGATATCCATAAGTAGAAGAATGACACTGGATCCCTTTCAATATATGAAAATCAACTGAAGATGAATTAAAGACTTTAGCACAATACCCAAGACTATAAAACTACAGGAAGAAAACATAGGATAAAACACTCAGGACATTGGCCTAGGCACATATTTTATGGTTAAAAGCTTAAAAACACATACAATAAAAACAAAAATAGACAAATATATTAAACTAATAAGATTCTTCACAGCAAAAGAAACAGTCAATAGAGTGGAGACAACCTGTTAAGTGGAGAAAATATTTGCAAATTTTTAATCTGACAAAAGACTAATATCCAGAATATACTAGGAACTTGAAAATTTAACAGTAAAAAAAAAAAAATTCTGCCAGATATAGGTGATGGGGAGGAAGGCAGCAAATCACACTGCCATGTGTGTAACTAAGCAACAGTCTTGCATGTTCTTCACATGTACCCCAAAACCTAAAATGTAATAAAAAAATTCCATTAAAAAGTAGGCAAAGGACATGAATAGATATTTCTCAGAAGAAGACACACAAATGGCCAACCAGTACATGAAAAACTGCTTAATATTACTAATCACCTGGGGAAATACAAATCAAAACCGCAATGAAATGTCATCTCACCCCCCAATTAAAATGGCTACTACTAAAAAGACAAAACGTAAAAGCTGCTAGTGAGTTTGTGGAGAAAAGGAATTCTTATACACTGTCAGTGGGAATGTAAATTACTGCTGCCACTATGGAAAACAGTATGGAGATTTTGCAAAGAACTAAAAATAGAACTACTATATGATCCAGCAATCCTACAACTGGGTATTTATCCAAAAGACAGGAAATTATACTAAAGCAATACCTGTACTCCCATGTTTATTGTAACATTATTCACAATAGTCAAGATATGAAATCAAGCTAAGTGTCCATCGATGAACAAATGGATAAAGAAAATGTAGTACAGACACACAATGAAATACTATTCAGTTATAAAAAAGAAAGAAATCATGTCATTTGCAGCAACAGAAATGAAACCAAAGGTCATTATGTTAAGTGAAATAAGCCAGACATAAAAAGGCAGATACTATATATTCCACTCATTTGTGGGGAGCTAAAAATGTTGATCTCATGGAGGTAGAGAGTAGAATGACAGATACCAGATGCTGGGAAGGGTGTGTGGATGACAGGTCGTGATGAAGAGGTGTTGGTCAATAGGTGCAAACATGCAATTACATGGAAAGAATAAGTTACAATGTTTAATAGTAAAGTAGGGTGACCATAGTAATCAACAATGTGTTATATGTTTCATAATAGCCAGAGAGAGACAACTTGAAATGTTCTCAACACATAAAAATGATAAATACTCAATGTGACGAGCACCTCAATAGATTGATTTGATCATTACACATTCTATGTATGCAACAAAATATCACATGTACCCCATGTGATAATCATGTAAAATATTATGTATCAATAAAAAAATGCATAGAAGCATATAATTTGAGAAATAGCTTTACTGTATTATCAATAGTTGTTTGCATAATTTGCTTGATCTCTTCTGCTATCTAAGACTCGATGCTAGGTACACGTGAAGTCACTGAAGGAAACAGCATTTTCTTTGTGAGAATGATTTAGCTATCAGTGGGAAAATACCATACTGTAAATTTGGTATGAATTACTTTCTTTACATTGGTGAATTTGGATAAAATAATTTTTATGAAAGTGAGATAAAATGACAGTTGCCAGAAAAGTATTTCCATTTCCATTATGAAATAAGATAATTTGTCCCACAGTACTCCCCCACCCCCATTCTGTGTCATGACCAGGTGAGATAGGTTTGACTGCAAACTCCTTTATTAGTAGTAAAAAATAGTCCTCACACCATGGTAACATGAGAGGGAAGCATTTCTTTTAGAATTATAAAATTCCTTCAAAGGATTTTTTGTTAGTTAATTTTTAAAGGCACACTTGGTGATCTTGGACAATCCACTTTCCCTCTAGGGACCTGTATGCTCAGCTGAACAAAACAATGTGAGTGGGTGAGATGATTTCAAAGATGTCCTCAATCAATGCAACTGTTTGCTTAACATCCAAGTGCTTGTGCAGTACAAACACTGTGTGGGGTGCAATGACGGGGCCATAAAATCACTGCTTTGTGCTGAACAAATGATGCCTTGACTATCACCTAAATAAAAATATAAATCAATTTTATTGAATGTGCTACAGCTCTGTCCCCTCTCTCTGTATTCTTTTTAATCTTTATATATTCCATAGCCCGTAATAATGCTTGGCACGTAAGCCTCACATAGCCACTGAATCAAACTCTGGCATTATATGGCACATATTAGGTCTTTACGGAACTTGAGATGTTTCAAATGAATAGAAATACGGGGATCGATGGGATGGGTGGATAGGAATGACCTCCACCCTGGATTCAAAGAGAAATAAAGTTTAGAGACACTGTATTCCTTGATGCAGTAGAATCCTCTTTTTGCCTCTTTTGAAGTTTGCATTTCTTGGTGTGTCTTGCGTGTTGACAGTGATGTGCCTTGGTCTCTTCCTTACTGCTACAGGCATCAGTCAGTTCACCAGGCTCACTGCAGCTGCAATCCCTAGTCAAACATTTATGTTTCCTCTCTGAAGTCCCTCTTTCTAGTGCTTTAATTGCTTTTTCCGTAGGCTGGTGCAACTGTGAGTCTCCAGTTTGCATATGTGAGCTCACATCTTCTTCAAACATTCTGGCTGACTTTCCTTTCCGAAGCTACAGTTGCAGCAGTGTGAGTAACAAAGCCTGGGATGGGTGTTTCCTCACTCATGAAGGTGTTGCTTCATCCTAGGAAGCTAGAAACACCAGAGCAGCATTCGAGGGTCAGACCAACTGAGCCAAGCTGTGATTCTAATTTTCCCATGTCCTTTGTGAGGGAGAGGCAACAACACTAATTAATAATAAATAAAAAAGGGGAAAAAGTAACAAGTCAACCTCCTAGATCCTTCTGTGTTGCAAGACCAGCAAAGAGAAAAGACTTCTAATACCACAAAGTGACATAAATTTGACAAATATGATTAAAGCTAACCTAAAGCAGCTGAGCTTTATGGGTTTACAGGGAATTAAAAAGGTATTAATATTTACTTGTTCTTTTTCCCAGGATGGTGGATGTCCCCAGATTGAAGTAGCACATTGTCTGCCACCAAACTGATGGGATGGAAAGGAATCACCATGTTTTTCTGCTAAACAGAAATGGTCATTTCATACTCACCATGCTATGCTTTACATATGATTTGGTTGTTCTCACCAAAACTCATGTTGAAATTTGATTTCCCATTGTGGCAGTGTTGAAAGGTGGAACCTGATGGGAGGTGTTTGGGTCACGAAGGCTCTGTCCTCATTGATGGCTTGATGCCATTCTCACAATAGTGAATTCTTCCTCTGGCAAGACTAGATAAGTTCCTACAGGCATGGATGAGTTCCTGAAAGAGTATGTTGTTATAAAGCCAGCACTCTCCTCAGGTTTTCTTTCTTAGCATGTGTCCACTTCCCTTTTTACCTTCTCTGCCATGTTAGAAGCAACATGGAAACCCCCACCAGAAGTCAGGGCCTTGCCCTTGAACTTCCACCCTGTAGAATCATCAGCTAAATAAACGAATTTTCTTTATAAATCATGCAGTCTGTGGTATTCTGCCATACCAACACACTATGGACTAAGACATACTGCTATGGAAACAGCAGACAAAAATGTGTGATGAAAATTACCCTACGGCCGAGCGCAGTGGGTCACGCCTGTAATCCTAGCACTTTGGCAGGCTGAGGCGGGTAGATCACTTGAGGTTGGGAGTTCGAGACCAGCTTGACCAACATAGAGAAAACCCATCTCTACTAAAAATACAAAATTAACCAGGTGTGGTGGTGCATGCCTGTAATCCCAGCCACTCTGGAGGCTGAGGCAGGAGAATCGCTTGAACCCGGGAGGCGGAGATTGCAGTGAGCTGAGATCATGCCGTTAATGGTGCTCCAGCCTGGGCAACAGGAGCAAAATTACATCTAAAAAAAAAGATTATCCTGAAAGGGAAAAATGCAATTACCAAATAAAGGCCACTTAAGTGGGACATCACCTCATGGTTTCAGTGTAACCAAGTTTACACATTTACTACACCAGAACAAAAATCTTCTGTTCTATTCTTGCTTGTGCAAGTCATGCAACTTTCTTAATTTCTTTAAATATACATTTTTTAGTTTATTTATTGGAAATGAAACTTGCTTATTCACAAAATCTTTCCAAATATGTCAGAGTATCAACATTAAATGGATAAAAATGTATGCTTCTTTGTAGCCAGTTATTATAGCTCTCAAATGGAATGACACTGAACGGTGGTCACCATCATATTTTTAAATGTATATTTAAACATAGCTATAAGGCTAAGTGGTCTCTTGGCTAAAAAATTAGTATGCATTATTTCCAAGACATGTAATATTTACAATCAATCTACATGTTTGGCTCATATCAAGATGCTGACAGGGCAGAAACATTGTTGCATTTGTGATGAATTTAAATTTGTGACTGATGTTTCTAAAGTACTAGCCTCATAGCTGGTCTAGGAGAAATATTGCCCACTCTCTCTCTTATACTTTCGGAGTAGTTGACTTTTAAACGCCGGCATGTTTTTCCACACCCTGTGTCCTGAGTCTCAGTGGGCTGGCCTGACTGACTTGGCCATTCTGCTAATTCAGTGCGTGTCACAGATCGACTTGCCCCGTAGATGCATCAGTAGTGCACAGAGTGAAAGGCCTTGCCATAAGCACCTTCCTCATCCCTGTTCCTGCCCGCAGAAGTGTGTCCTTGCTCAAACAACAAGCAGAAAAACCTGAGTGTATGGATTGTTATAAACTCAACGCTGCTTCTGAAAGACCAGCACAATTTGCTGTTTCTGCTGGTGGGGGTCAGGGGAGAGATGTTTGCTGCAGTCTTCGCAAACAGCTTATACAGATTGCATTGATCTTTTTCTGGATGGGTTGTTAAAGGCATTTGTTTGTTACATATATGTGTGAATATGAAAATCAGATATAGGAACCCAGGCATGGCTATGTCACTTGCTAACCTGTATCCATCACTCTTCTGTGGCCATTCTTTGGAATTTTCCCACCTTGGAACAAGCAGGGGATGCTTTACTGTGAATCTTACAACACAGACTCCATTCATGTTACCCAAAAGGGCTTTCTCTGATGTTCACTGTTAGGCGTAAGGAATGGGAAGGAGTGTCAGAATGGTTAAACAATAAATAATGAAAATTTAAATAAATTCAATTGTTTTCTAGCAATGAAAGGAACCATGTAAAACCACACTAGTTGCATTAATCCTAGTTAGAGGAATTCCTTATGTAACCCAAAGGCATGATGACCTTCATAATTCTCCAGGCAAGTTCTTCACGTACCATCACAAGTGGGACTAAGGATCTTAGGAACATGCAGAAGAAATGTGTCATTTTGAAGAATTGTATATGGAAGATTGCTTAGGATTCTCCTGGCTTCAAATGATGTGGAATGAAATTATTTTCAATGAAAATCTTTATCAAAGTTATATCACGAGTGTATCTAACCCTACATTTATTGTATTTGTGCTATTCTATGAATATATTTTGATTTAGTATTTGATCAGTCTTTACCGATTGTTGAGAATCGACTAGTTCAGCGCTTCTCAAAGTGGTAAAGGGCTAGGTTTTGAAAATTTCTTCTCTCTCCTGGATTGGTGCATAGTCTTACTGCACATGACTCATCTCCAGCTTGCACCACATGCTAATCGCCACATAAGTTTGGCAGCATCTGAACAACTCTGTCTTCATTTCAAGGAAGAGAACACGGATAATGCACATGGATATTGCAACAAGGTCAAATTGCTACGAAAATTTCCAAATGCATTTTCTGCTCAGTTGCTTACTTTGTTGCAAACGAATAGCAGGTAGTTAACATAACTGGCAGTGCTCTGCAGACCACACTCTGAGTAGCACTATACAAATTTACTACCTGCTTATGTCCTGAGAGGGGATGGGGGAAGAAATAGGGGAAGTCCTAAAATGCCGTGATGCCATATTCAAATAGTGATTTATGAAGAATTGTTCATTTGGTATTCAGCACTGGGCAGAGATTGAACTTAAGGGAGGCAAGGAGTCTTAGAACCTGTAGTAAACCAGGTAAGAGTTTATAAAAAGCTAAAAGAACGGGTTTTCATAAAGGTGGTGAACGGTGAACAGGGGTTCTTCTGGGCACTATCAGGGTGTTTTGTAATTTGCCAGCTGAATGAATGCCAAGATTGATGTAAATTGGGGGTTGTAAACCCAGTGGTTTCTAGATGTTTCTCAGGAATCACAGACAGGTACGTGGTAATAGGGTATGGTGGAGACTGTGGTGAACTAGAGAACAAATGTCGTTAAACGGCAATAACACTTATTCAATTCCAGGTAATCTTCTGATTTTCAAAAAAACAAAACAAAACAAAATAAGACAAACAAACAAAACCAAACAGAAATTATACCTTTTTACATAAAAGCTCTCAATTGCTCAGTTGTTATCATCTAATTTAAATCATTTAAAAATTCTGTGCGAGCCCCAAAGAGAGAAACAAAGAGAACATGATTAGGCAGATTGTGTGTGATCACTGAAAACTCTCTTGAGGTTTCTGGAGATGAAACAGAGTCTAGCAAGTTCCATGGAATGGAATGTTGGAATGTCAACTTCTTTAAAGGTAATGCAAAACATAATTTTATATTAATATGGATAGGGAATGTATAATGAAGTAAACAGTGAAATTTGCAGGTATCCCTAAGAGACATTAGATTCAAATAAATGTCAACATTTTAGCTGAGTGGGTAGCTTCAGTCTGGGCTCCAAAAATGTTGGATGACTATTCTCCTTTCCTCACTGGGGTTTCTTAGAGAAACACTCTGTGAAGCACTATGTTAGTTTTTATGAAAACAGCTCCAAAGTGCCGAACCCATCCAGTGAAATGCAGTTTTTTAAAAATTAAAAACACAACTGGCCTTAAATATGTGGCTTATTTAAGATATTTCATATTAGAATTAAGGAGCACATAATTTCAAAGAATCCCCTGGGGAAATAAATAGTTGTTGAATCAATTCAGTTATTTCAGGTATAAAACTGTTAGGCATATGTATTCAGATGAGTTACATTGTTCTGAGAGACAGTGGTACCTGGCCTACCAAGGGAACTTAATTCCACTGCAAATTGGTACGGGAACTCTTAACAGATGTGCTTACATTTCTCTTCTGAACTTAAGTAAAAGCAGGCATCACCCATGCCTCTGTGGCTGTCAGTTGACTAATTTAGAGATGACAAATCTGTGACAGGCAAGCACTGGACTAAATGGCTATGGATCCTGCAAATACACACGTTCCATATCCTTCCTAATGCACCACCTCTGGGTATGCCATCAGTCCATTCTGGCCCCCTGAGCTCAGTACAAAGACTTTTGTTGCTTCTGAAATAAAAATGAAAGTAAATATCAGAGGTGCCAAGAGACATCAGGGAATGTGAACTAAGTGTCCCTGAGTGGTGAACACCCCATTGTAGGCAGGTGGTGGATAACATCAGCCAGGAGTAAATGAACGTGGTGGAGATTGGCTTCCTCAGCCAGAGAGGGCCTACACCTGCATTAACCCAAAAGGCTGGAGATGGAGCAAAGGGTGTCCACAAAGATCAGGGTAGGCTCAAAATTTGTCGTAGTTTGGAATCCCCCCAGAAGCAAACCCTGTGACAACAATTGGAGTGCAAATAGTTTATTTGGGTTGTGAAGAAAGTTCCATCAGAGGAGTCAGAAAGTGAGCAGGAAGAAAGGGAGTCCATTGGAGGTGCCTAGGGTAGCTGCTTACAACAGCAAGCAGCTGGAGCTCAACCCATTTGGGGAGCTCTGTGGGCCTCAGGGTTATCCCATCTATGGGGTTATCCCAATTGATGACTGCAAAGCCTTCAGGCAAGGAATGAATGCAGGTCCTGGCAGAGGCTGGAAGTCAGATGAGGAACCTTGGAGGGGAAGAGCAAGGGGACAAGTGTAGCCACCAGTAGCATCTGTCACAAGACCTTCCTAAAGCTATCAGTGCCCCTAAGGGATATGCAAATCCAAGAAACAATGGTCAGTGTGTGCATTTTTGGGAGCTGAAACGTCTTCTCTCTGTATTTTCTAATTGTCAATTTCTGGATATGCTAATTGAAATTAAGCTTTCTTCCACCTCCCCTTCCATTTAAAAAAATTTGGTGCCCCTTATTTGTGGGTGCCCTAGGTACATTCTTGGCCTGTCTCTATAAATTTAGGTGATTACTGGTAAAAAGTAAAGTGGAAGTAGTCATGAAGATGACACTTCAGGTCTCAATTGGAGATTCAAAGTCAGTCATTTCCCCCAGTTAGGCTCTAACACAATGTAACGTGATGAGGGGAGGGATTTGCTAATCACAAACACAGTCACCACTGAGTGAAGGTATGGTCTGTGCCAGGCCCCCAAATTAACTTCCCCCATTAGCTTCCCAATCTTTCTTTTGGGGAGCCACACCCCACATCCCTTGATCACACTGGATTGTAGAAAACACAGATGATAACAATACTGGTTAATGTTTACTGTGAGCATACGAATGCCAGGCACTGCTCTAAGCCTTTTGTGTGTTTTAACTCATTTTATTCCCCACAGTGACCTTCTAAGGAAGGACCTATTATGATCTTTATTTTGCAGAGGAGGAAGCTCGGGCTTAGAGGGAAGGTACTTGCCCATGTTACACAGAGCTAACACATGTTGGAATCTAGATTTGAACTCATGCCTTCTGTGTTTGGAGATGACCCCCACCCGATCCTGACCCCAAGCACTGCACCATTATGCTGCAAGCCATTCACGACTCAGCTGAATCACTAGATGATGAGGAGAGAAATTGCAAATATGATGTTGTTGGCTACGAGGCACAAAGGTCTCCCGGCAACAGGAACTCGTTTATGTCACCGCAATCTCCCCCATTTAATAACAGAGGGAACATCAATTTGCAGACATATCCTCAGCAGGCAATTTGCCCAGAAAATAGGGAGCAGATTTCTAGATCTGGGGGAAGGAATGGGAAAGAATCACTCTCCTGTGGAAGGGGAGAATCTAGGGAGCAGACTCAGAGCCGTGTGAGGCAGAGCACCTTCCAACACTGGGGAAGTACCTTGAACTAGCGTCCCAGGATGGAAGTCCAAGGAGGATGTAGGTGAGGGTCCTGATCATTTGTTTATTTTTTTATTTCACACAAAGAGTGGTTCAGTCATAGGAGTCTGGATGCCTTGGAGTTTGGAGGAACTCGAGCAACATTTAAGTGACAGGGTTGTAGGGGCTCTGATGGGAAGGGATTCTGGGCCTGTATGTGAAATGGTGTCCTTCAAGTCTCCGCTGCACAGTGAAGACATCTGCACATTTTTGTCATCAAAATTCTAGAGATTGAGTACAGTGGTGTGATCATAGCTCACTTGCAGCCTCAAACTCCTGGCTTCAAGCGAGCCTCTCACCTCAGCCTCTGGAGTAACTGGGACTACAGGCATGTGCCCCTATGCCTGGTTAATTTAAAATATTTTTTATAGAGACCGAGTCTTTCTATGTTGCTCAGGCTGGTCTTCACCTCTTGGCCTAAAATGATTCTCCCGCCTTGGCCTCCCAAAGTGATAGGATTATAGGTGTGAGCCATGGCACTTGGTCTAAAGATTGGTTTAAGAAAAGGAAATATGATGGACACAGGGTCATCATATGCCCAAAAGTTCACATTATAGGTGAGAGCTTTCTTTTCTAGGCAGACATTTCCAACCATGGTCAGGTTTATCCTCTAACCCTTAAAGTATGCCCTTCCCAAACCTCCCTCCTAGACTCCTAAGCACTGTCATTGCAAATCCTTTTTTTTTTTTTTTTCCATTTCCAACTGGCCTCTCTTCTTCGGTCTCCAGCTTCATTTCTGAGTGACATTTGGCCAGTAGACTTGGGGGAGTCCTTTGCATGGCTGTCTCTTCAACTGACCTCAGGCAAAATGTTTGTTCTGGAATGCATAATGCTTAAAGAGTTGATCTTAAATTTCCTGAAAATAAGTTTCTCTCAGCTTCTGTGTGAGGAAGGAACTTCTATATTGGCTGGTGACCATTTCAAAGCTAACCTCAGTCTTACAATTAGTGTGCTTGGCAGTGCTATTGGACATTGGAATGCAAATGTTCACATCCCACCTTGAGCTTGCAGGATTTTTATGCATTTCCTTTCTGTTGGACAACATGGAGAGTATTCCCAAGAATTACTTCCAGTCACAACCTGAATAAGGGGAAATGCAGCTCAATATCCTGCTCCAAAGCCTTTGAACTTCACCAGTGCATAACTCATGGGACACACCCTTATCAGTTGTATAAATGCTCACAGCATGGTGTTTCTTTGGATGGGAGTATTTTCAGACGACGATAATTTACCACCTCAAGTCAATAGTATACAGAGGTCATATTTGAGAAATTTGTTCTAAATTCATTATCATTAACATGCAAGGCAGCTGCAGGAAATTATACAACTTGCAAAGCATTTCAAAAAATGTTCACATCCTGATATCTGGGCTGTTTGATCCGGAAACAAAGGGAAATCATGATCTTTCTGGCTACAGCCTTACTAACAAAGAGTTTTGCATTTCTTAATATTCATTTTTAGTCCAAGTTATTTTTATTCCAGTGACACTGATGCTCGCCAGTGATTTTAGATTGATAATAAGAACCATGTTTGTGGGTTGGAAGTACACCGCCAGGATCAGTAACGATTTCATAACGGCATCCCTGCATGTTTGAAATGAGCTCTGAGAATACGAGTGTCCCGAAAGCCAGGACGGAATAACTAAGAAAAAGGAAATCTTCTCATCTATAGAATGGGTGAAATATAGAGACATGAAATGAATTAGGACTTCATTATTGCAAACAACAAAAGTTACGTGATCTTTAATGTAAAACAATGACCGGGAACTCTAGTACAGCTCAGCATATTTGGCAATTAAGTCAAAGGACCTTTCTGGAGGATTGTATGTTTTGTAAAGTTCAGAACTCAGTCCAATTTCATGGGTTTTGAAGTTTTTAAACAAATCTTAAACCTTGCATGGTGCCAGTTTTGAATTTACGTGCTTCAAAAATTCTTGACGAAGGACAGTTGGTTTCTGAGAGAAGAAACAGCGGAAAATCAGATAAGCAAGCATGGGCCACCAAGACACAGGGCTTCTGGAGGACCCATTTTTCTGTCTTCTGTCTTTCCTTCTCTGCTTCTCTCCCACATTCCCCAAATGTGCACCAGATGTACAATTCCAGTGTGCATGATTTGTTCTGATTGGGGGTTTCTGCTCATCTTAGCTCTACTTTCTAATCAAAAGGCACCTAAAGTAATAGGAATCAGGCTAACAGCCCCATCTTAACGCGCTACTCAAGGGATACTCAGGAGCTCTGAAAAGCCATGGCTTAGAATGCCTGAAATGCACTGTACTAATCACTCCTTTGTGTTAAGGCCCCTGAAAAAATAATAATATCCCAACTGAACATGGTAAGGGAGGGTTATCTGGGTTGGTAAATGCAGAGAGGAGACCTTTCCTACCCGTTAAGGAGTCAACTCCACATCCAGAAGCTCTGAGGGTCTAAGAGAATTGGACAAAGACATACATGTTCTAGCAGCAGAGGGAGGAGAGGGGACACGGAACACGGAAGAGCCTGGGAAGGCTGTGGTGTGAGGATGTCACCAATGGGAGACTGGCCAGGTGGGGACAGCACAAGGACATTGAAAACCTGCAATTTGGAAACTTAACAGAGGCTGAACAGCTGGGCTGTTTCTAAGACTGATGTAGCTTAATGAAAAATCTTGCCAGACCATCTCTAAGATTTTCAAACAGAATTTTTACTTTGCCTTTCACCTCAGTCCCCCATGTATTTGTGAATCTCTCTAGATACTTGCTTTACTATTTCTTACATCTCTAATATGAAGAATTAATGTCTCAGGCATAAGAACTTTATGTTTTGTACATATATGTTTTCTAATCACATCCCTGACATGTGTGAGGCCTGGGAAAAAGTTCACATCCCATGGGCACAATATTTAAAAGTTATAAATCAATCTGGCGAGCTGTTAAATAAAGCAGATTCTATTCTTCTACATTGACAGATATTCTATCTTCATCATGATAAAATAGAAAAATATGTGCAAACTAAGGTTTTTCATGCGATGGAAAGCAAAATATCAAATATGACTGAATTTAATTATTATTGTGCACATGCCAGTGATATTTAGAATATCAAAACACATTTATTTGATATGTTTTGATATTTTATATTATACTTTTCTTTTTGTGTGTGTGCGTGTGTGACAGAGTCTCGCTCTGTTGCCCAGTCTGGAGTGCAGTGGTATGATCTTGGCTCACTGCAACCTCCACCTCCCAGGTTCAAGCAATTCTCCCACCTCGGCCTCCAAGTAGCTGAGATTACAGGTGCTTGCCACCACACTTGGCTAATTTTTGTATTTTTAGTAGAGACTGGGTTTCAGCATGTTGGCCAGGCTGGTCTCGAACCCCTGACCTCAAGTGATCTGCTCACCTCAGCCTCCCAAAATGCTGGAATTACAGGCGTGAGCCTGGGTTGATATCATATGTTTTGATATTTGAGTTTTAGAATATCAAAACATATGAATAACATATGTACAATTTATAAATTACAAAATATTTTTCTTAAAATTTTCTTGCCTTCATTTCAGCAAAATCACAAATTCTATTTTTTAAGAGTCAAGATTTTTATATCATTTGCGTTTTATAGAAAATGATGCTAACTTGGTAAACTTGCTTCAGTCACTGTTCTGAACAGGCTCCTAAAATTAATTTCAATTTTGAGAGATTTTCCTCTGCTAAGGCCAAGCAAATGAATTTTCAATACAATTCTTTAAGTGAAATTTAGAAGAGAACTGAAAGGTGAAGTTTGCATGTCACGTTCAAATGTTGTAACTCTGTCATACCTGATATGCTATTATCATAGAAATTATAAAAATATTTGAATAGTATTATATAGATTGTTATGACACATAAAAATTGTCACTTCTTTTACAGCAATATCAGGATCCATGCAGAAAAGGTATTGGATTCTTCTCTCTTCAGAAAGATATTGGATTCAAAGTTCTTGGATTCTTCTCTAAAATTTTTCTGTGCTAGGATATTATCAAGAAAACCAAAAATATCATCTCTTGTTTAATTTATTTAAATTTCTCTTCAAGCAGCACTATAGTATCCATAAAATACTCTCTGTATTTATTTTGGAATCATTTGTATTTGAATTTTTCCCCTTATAATAGAACTGTTTTTGTGTTATTCTAATTTCTTTATTTTTTTTTCCTGGAAGATTTCTTTATTACATAGTCCACATACACTTTCGATTAAAAAGAAAACCCACATTTTATCTAAAGTTAAAAAATTAATCCTTTATAAAGTAAAATAGCCAAACTTGGATCTGTTTCCAAGTTTAACGAAAGCTATTGCTAACATTAATAGCAGCCACAATTCCTACAAAATAATGTGAATAGTGCAAATTCAAAATTAATTTGATTTTCTTCCAAACAGGATGATTCACTATTTATTTGAGCATGTTAACATTTTACTTAACTCTTCTGATACACTTTGTATCTTGTCTAGATTAAATTTGATTTCTTTATCAGCATTCAGCCAGCATTCACTGTGTGATCAAGAGAAGTCATACAGTCAGAATTGATAGTGTTTCATCAAGATGTTCCATTTTGGGGTAAGTCCAGAAAATGTCATATACAATTTTGAATCATTGCAAAGACTGTCATTGCTATTGGCCCAGCTAAGGCCATATCTCATAGTAACAAATTCAAAACATGTGCCATGCAGGGCTCAAGGAATGCTTCTGGTTTTCAGCCAAATTTATGGCTTTTTTTTTTTTTTTTTTTTTACCAACCATGTCAGCACCATTATCATAGATTTGCCCTGTACAATCTTGCAAACTGTTTAAATAAAGCTGACATTTAAAATTTAATTTTATAAAAATGTCATCAGTTCCTCTGCAAATATTTTTATGAATGGTAAGTAGTCACAATTCTAGCATCTAATACGAGGCCTAATAGCATTCTTTTGGATGTATAATTTTAAGGGTCATGTGATTTTTTTTTAACACTTGCAAAATGTTCCTCGGCTGCCACACTACTGTTGTGTAGACTTAACTGTTGTGAAGAGTTAATTCATGTGCACCTCTGCAAGCAGTGCTTGGACCACAAATAAAGCATGAGAATGGTTGCTTATGCTCTCTCATTCTATCCGAGGAAGGGTTCCATAGATTAATTGATGTTTTTCTCCAGCCAAGTGCTTCTGCTGCTCAAATTCTCTCCACTTCTGAGCAGTGTATATTTCTGACTTTGGCAGTCATAAGGTCCAAAAGCCTTCAGGGTATTTCGGGGCAGCCTCCTTTTGTTTCAAGTACTTAGGGCAAGAGATGCTAGGTCTCTGATTGTACTATCTGGGTCCAATCTGATTGCCAGAAATTGTTCTTCCTGGGCCAGCTGGCTACACTGGTGATCCATGAGCTTCCCTCCCTGTTGACTCACATATTTAGTCCAAAATGTAACTTTCTCAGAAGGAGGATCTCAAGTTATTCCTACAGAGAATGTGTTAGAATCTTGTGATAATGTGTGAGTGTGTGTGTATGTGTGTGTGCGTGTTTACTTTTCCTTGTTGTATTTACACAGAATTGTGTCTGATACATACTAGGTGCTTCATAAATACTTGTTGAATAGATAATAATAATTTTAGTAAGAATGTCTACTTCTAGATATTTTTTATAGGAGTGTTTGGCAGCTGACATTAGAATGTATTGCCTGAATGGTGTAGAAAACATTTTGATAAAGCAAGTGATAATGGAAGATAAATATATTTAATATATAGAATGATGATTTAATGGTAAATTATAGACCTGTATCCCCTAAGCAGTGTCTTCTATTGAACTGCAAATAGCATAGGTGAAAATGCCCGCCACTGTAATGACTGTTGATTATGATGTGGACAGGTATGGATTCATATTTAAGTTCTCTCACCTTTCCTCTTTCATACTGCCACATTAGACTATGTCCAGGAATCTTAGCTGCCATTCATCGATGTCATGATGAAGGGCAGTGGGAGACTGTTATAAGCCTGAGGGAAATGAAACATATTGACCAAAAGGGAGGAAAGAGAAAGAGCAGGATCCCATGACAGAGGCTGGAGCAAGACTGTTGACTCAGCTAAGATAAGGATGTCCTGTGGTGTCTCAGCTGGATGCTACAGAACACCTAGAAAACAAAATGTTAAGAAAAAAAGCATTGGATAAGAGTGACCTTTGTCAGTGCTCATAAAAGCTGTGCATGTCAGACAGTCTTGCTTAAGATCTTGCTAAAAGGATGTGCTAAAAGAAACTTGTATTCCTGTTTCAAAGGCATTTGACTAGCAACAGCAATAGCAAAAACAGCAGCAACAACAAAACTTAGTTGAGCTTCGATAGAACTTTGTCAAGGGTGTAGATTCTTTTTTCTTTTTATGTCTGCTGTCAATTTTTTAAAAATGTTTTATTTCCACAGTTTTTGGTGAACAGGTAGCATTTGGTTATATGAGTAAGTTCTTTTTTTTTCTTTTTAAAGGAAAAATCACTCTCCTCTTTATTATTAAACATGTTACGTGCACTTTTTATATATATATATGTTATTGTGTTTTAGGTTTTGGGGTACATATGAAGAACATGCAAGATTGTTGCATAGGTACATACATGGCAATGTGGTTTGCTGCCTTCCTACCCATCACCTATATCTGGCATTTCTCCCCATGTTATCCCTCCCCAACTCCCCACCCCGCCACTGTCCCTCCCCTAGTCTCCCCCGACAGACCTCAGTGTGTGATGCTCCCCTCCCTGTGTCCATGTGTTCTCATTGTTCAACACCTGCCTGTGAGTGAAAACATTCGGTGTTTGATTTTCTGTTCTTGTGTCAGTTTGCTGAGAATGATGTAAGTTCTTTAGTGGTGATTTGTGAGATTTTGGTGCACCGAGCACCCAAGAAGTATACACTGAACACAATTTGTAGTCTTTTATCACTCAGCCCTCCTCCGGCTCTTTCCCCGAAGTCCCCAAAGTCCATTGTATCTCATTATTATGCCTTTGCATCTTCATAGCTTAGCTCCCACTTAGGAGTGAGAACATATGATGTTTGATTCTCCATTCTTGAGTTACTTATGTTAAACCACCCCTGCATCCCTAGTATGAAACCCACTTGATTATGGTGGATTATCTTTTTGATATGCTGTTGAATTTGGTTAGCTAGTATTTTGCTAAGGATATCTGCATCTATGTTCATGAGGGATAGTGGTCTGAAGTTTTCTGTTTTGGTTACGTCCTTTCCTGATTTTGGTATTAGGGTGCTACTGGCTTCATAGAATGATTTAGGGAGGATTCCCTGTTTCTCTGTCTTGTGGAATAGTGTCAATAGGATTGGTACCATTTCTTCTTTGAATGTCTGATAGAATTCAGCTGTGAAGCCATCTGGTCCCAGACGTTTTTTTCGTTGGTAATTTTTTTATTAGCATTTCAATCTCACTACTAGTTATTGGTCTATTCAAGGTTTCTAATTATTTCTGACTTAAGCTAGGAGGGTTGTGTGTTTTTAGGAATTTATCTCTATCCTCTAGGTTTTCTAGTTTGTGCATGTAAAGGTGTTCCTAGTAGCCTTGAATGATCTTTTGTATTTCTGTGGTATCAGTTTAATATTTCCCATTTCATTTCTAGTTGAGCTTCTTTGGATCTTCTGTCTTCTTCTCTTGGTTAATCTCACTAAGGATCTATCAATTTTATTTATCTTTTCAAAGAACCAACTTTTACTTTCATCTATCTTTTGTATTTTTTTGTTTCAATTTTATTTAGTTCTGATCTGATCTTGGTTATTTCTTTTCTTCTGCTAGGTTTGGGTTTGATTTTTTTCTTGTTTCTCTAGTGCCTTGACATGTGACCTTAGACTGTCTATTTGTACTCTTTCAGACTTTTTGATGTAGGCATTTAAGGCTATGAACTATACTTTCAGCACCACCTTTGCTATAGCCCAGAGGTTTTGATAGATTGTGCCATTATTACTGTTCAGTTCAAAGAATATTTAAATTTCCATCCTGATTTTATTGTTGACTCAATGATCATTCAGGAGCAGGTTATTTAATTTCCATATATTTGTATGTTTTTGAGGGTTCCTTTGGGAGTTGACTTTCAGTTTTATTCCACTGTGGTCTGAGAGAATACTTGATATAATTTCAGTTTTCTTAAATGTATTGAGATGTGTTCTGTGGCCTATCATATGGTCTATCTTGGAGAAAGTTCCATATGCTGATGAATGGAATGTGTATTCTGCAGTTGCTGGGTAGAATGTTCTGTATGTATCTGTGAAGTCTATTTGTTTTCGGGTATAGTTTAAATCCATTGTTTCTTTGTTGACTTTCCGTCTTGGTGAATTGTCAGTGGAGTATGGAAGCCTTCCACTGTTATTGTGTTGCTGTCTATCTCATTTCTTAGGTCTATTAGTAATTGTTTTATAAAATTGGAAGCTCTGGTTAGGTGCATGTAAGTTTAGGGTTGTGATATTTTCCTGTTGAACAAGGCCTTTTATCAATATATAATGTCCCTCTTTGTCTTTTTTAACTGCTGTTGCTTTAATGTTTGTTTTGTCTGATATAAGAATAGCTATCCCTGCTTGCTTTTGGTGTCCATTTGCGTAGAATGTCTTTTTCCAACCCTTTATGTTAAGTTTATGTGAGTCCTTATGTGTTAGGTGAGTCTCTTGAAGGCAGGAGATACTCATTTGGTAAATTCTTATCCATTCTGCCATTCTGTATCTTTTAAGTGGAGCATTTAGGCCATTTACCTTCGTGTTAGTATTGAGATGTGATGTACCATTTCATTCATTGTGCTATTTGTTGCCTGAATACCTTGGGTTATTTATTTATTGTATTTTTGTTTTATAGGTCTTGTGTGATTTATGCTTTAAAGAGGTTCTGTTCTGATGTATTTCCCAGATTTGTTTCAAGATTTAGAGCTCATTTTAGCATTTCTTGTAGTGCTGGCTTGGTCGTGGTGAATTCTCTCTGCATTTATTTGTCTGAAAAAAAAAACTATGTCTTTACTTATGAAGCTTAGTTTCTCCGGATACAAAATTCTTGGCTAATAATTGTTTTGTTTAAGGAGGCTAAAGATAGGGCCCCAATCCCTTCTAGCTTGTAGGGTTTCTGCTGAGAAATCTGCTGTTAATCTGATCGATTTTCCTTTATAGGTTGCCTGGTGCTTTTGTCTCACAACTCCTAAGATTCTTTTGTTTGTCTGGACTTAAATAACCTAATGACTATGTGCCTACACAATGATTATTTTGTGATGAATTTCCCAGGTGTTCTTTGTGCTTCTTGCATTTGGATGTCTAGATCTCTAGTTTTCCCTGCTTATTTCCCCAAATATGTTTTTCAAACTTTTGAATTTCTCTTCTTCCTCAGGAATGCCAATTATTCTTAAGTTTGATTGTTTAACATAATCCCAAACTTCTTGGAGGCTTTGCTCATTTTTTAAAAAATTAGTTTTTGTTTATCTTTGTCATATTGGGTTATTATGAAAACCTTGTCTTTGAGCTCTGAAGTTCTTTCTGCTGCTTGTTCAATTCTATTACTGAGACTTTCCAGTACATTTTCCATTTCTCTAAATGTGTCCTTTATTTCCTTAGCTGTGATTGTCTTTTATTTATGCTATCTATTTCACTGAAGATTTCTCCCCTCATATCTTGTATTATTTTAAAAATATTTCTTAAGTTGGACTTCACCTTTCGCTGATACCTCCTTGATTATCCTAATAATTGACCTTCCAAATTCTTTTTCTGGCAATTCAGGAATTTCTTCTTGGTTTGGATCCATTGTTGGTGAGCTAGTGTGATTTTTTTGGGGGTGTTGAAGAACCTTATTTTGTCATATTACCAGAATTGCTTTCCTGTAACAATTCTCATTGGGTTCCTTGTCATTTGGGTAGACTATGTCAGAGGAAAGATCTGGAGCTCAAGGCTGCTTTTCAGATTCTTTTGTTCCATGGGGTGCTCCCTTGATGTAGCACTCCTCCCTTTTCCTAGGGATATGGCTTCCTGAGAACTGACTGTAGTGATTGTTATTTCTCTTCTGGATCTAGCCACTCCACATGGCTACCAGGCTCGAGTCTGGTACTGGGGGGTGTCTGCATAGAGTCCTGTGATGTGAACCATCTTCAAGTCTCAGCCATGAATTCCAGCACCTGCTCTAGTGGAGGTGGAAGGGGAGTGAAATGAACTCTGTAAGGTCCTTAGTTGTAGTTGTTTAATGCACTAGTTTTGTGGCGATTGGCCTCCCCCCAGGAGATGTCACTTTCAAGAGAGCACCAGCTGTGGTCATATAGGGAGGATCAGGCAGTGGACAGGGCCCTAGAATGTCCAAGAGAATATGACCTTTGTCTTCAGCTACCAGGGTGTGTAGGGAAGGACCATCAGGTTGAGTACAGTTAGGTGAGTCTGAGTTCAGACTCTCCCTGGGCGAGGCTTGCTGTGGCTGCTGTGGGGAATGGGGATGTGGTTCCTAGGTCAATGGAGTTTTGTCTCCAGGAGGATATGGCTGCCTCTTCTGTGTCATGCAGCTTGTCAGGGAAGTGGGGGAGAGCCAGCAGGCCTCATCCAACTCCCACACAACCCAAAAGGCCAGTCTCACTTCCACTGTGCCCCTGCCAACAGCGCTGAGTTTGTTTCTAGCTGGTGGGTGAGCGGTGCTGAGAGCTTGCCCCAGGCTACCAGCCTCCCAGCTGAGAAAGCAAACAAGGTTTTTGCGCCTCCCTGCCTGTTGAGTCTACACACCAAATTCATGCCCACCCCCAAGTTCTGGCCAGGAAACTTCATGTTCGGTGGAATTGTTACCAAGTTTAGCTGGCAGTTTTCTTCCCCCTGCGGTCTTTTCCCAGTTCCTCTGGTAGCCTTCCCCAAGGACCCCTGTGAGACAAATCAGAAATGCCTTCCGTGGGGACCCAGGAGAGCCCACAGGGCTTTTCCTGATGCTTCCTCTACCCCTCTATTTTGCTCACCTCTCTAAATTGTCTCAGCTCCAGGTAAGGTCAAATCCTTTGCCTTGTGATCTGGCCCTTCAGGTTTCCCAGTGAGGGTATGTGTTTAGGGGTGGACAATCCCCCTTTCCCCCTTTCACAGTTTGAGCACCCATAGTCTTTGGGCTGTCTCCTAACTACTGCAGAAGTAATCTGCTTTCTTCAGAGGGTCTGTGGATTCTCTTATCTTTCCTGGTATATTCCTGCAGTGGTTCTTGGAGCAAAAGTTCATGATGTGAATCTCCACACACTGCTCTGCAATTTAAGGAGCTGCAATTTAGTCCTGTCCTCCTATCCAACATTTTTTCCTCTGCTGTCCAAGGATGTTGATTTTACCATTTAAAATGCCTCATCAATTTTGCCAATTAGCATTTGACAGCTGCATAAATTTCATCCTGTCTCCAAGATACCAACAGAAAAATGGTGGTGAAAACTGCAAAAAGTAGACCAAAACAAAACGAAACCAAAAAAGCTATTTTAAAGCCATTAAATCATTTATAAATCTTGCAGTAGTTTTACTTCTATAGATTTTTCTAATACCAAAAAGACTACCTGCTTATTTCTTTGCTGAGTACTTGCTTTGATAATTCTGGTAGCTGATTAGGTGGGGATGGAAGATAGTCAAAGGTCAAGGCCACAGTGTTGACACCCATGAAGAATGATGAGCAAAGCTCTGTGGCTGGGTCGGTCAAATAGTGCAGCCAACAGAGGAAACCAGGTTAACCCTGGGGCCATGATACCAGTAGGCCCATCAGTGAAATTTTTAAGTAGAATTTTTAAAGGAAAAGTACACAAATCACTACTTTACAGCTCAGTGCAGTTTCACAAGTTGAATACTCTTGCATAACCAGCACATAAATTAAGAAACATAATCTCATCAGCCCCTAGAAGCACCCTCGTCCTGTTACCTTCCAGTCAGAGCCAATATCCTCACTTATAATGCCTGGATTAGTTTTGCTATTTATATAGCATATAACCGGTACATAAGGCTCTTCTTACCCAACAGGATGTGAGTTTCATCCACGTAGTTGTAGGTAGTTGGAGTTCATTCATGCTCATGGCTGTATATTATTCAATTTTATTACTATAGCACAATATCTTTATTCATTTTACTATTGATCAATTTTAGGGTATTTTCAACTTTGCAGCTGTTTCAAATAATGCTGAAATAAGTCCTCTTATGTGTGTTTTTTTGTTGAAACACCCCAAATTTTTGTTTAATTAGTACTGACAATAATTTTTCAAAATGTTTTGGATCCATTTTTTACTCTCACATTTGGCAAATCATTTATTCATGAACAATGCAAAAGAAAAATTTTATCTCGGTTGAGCTGTTGTGAAATTATTACACAAAACATTTTGAAGATTATCAATCGCAATGTGAGGGCCAAAACCACGTGTGTGCAGGCCCATCTTTCTGGTTGGGGATTATACTATTTGATATAAATAACGTCCAGAGACCACAAATAAGAGAAATAAACATTTTAACTGTGCTTATAATGAAGCGTGAGTGAAGGGAGCTATCACCTCAACTGCAAATGTTAACATTTACAAGACAACCTGTTTATAAATTTAGCTCTGCCTTACACATGTGCTCACATCCATTTCAAAGTATCCAACCAGAGCACTGATAGATTAGTGGTTTCGTGAGCTTTAACTGACAATCCCTGAGCAAATCTGGTGAATCTGTCAGCAGCCTTGCAGGACAGAAAGAAGGAAAAAGGATAACAGATGATTGTGCTAAAAAGTCATAATGCACACCAAGGGTGGTAGTCTCTGGGGCAGGAAGTTTGGTGATTACTTATCATGTCCACTTCTGTCACAAAGTTCTGTCATCCAGATATAGTTGGAAACAATCTCCTCCGTGGCTAAAGAGTAGCTGTCCTTCTCTTGTATGTAATGAAATGGTTGATGATAACAGCAACATTAAATTTATTGGATGCTTTCCAGGTACCTGACTTGTGCTAAGTGCTTTACCTATGTGTACTCTTGCCACACAGAGGTAGGTAGGTAGGAACTACCATTATCCTCACTGTGCAGAGGACCAAGTAGAGGACTAGTAGTTGATGTTCAGCATTTTCTGAATATCCTGCAGTCATTTAAAAGAAAGATGAAATCAGAAACGAGACCAGTATAACTCCATAGTTCAATTTTTAAGGCCTCCAGACTCTATGTGGATGCAGGAGGGCTTGGGGGTAGACGGAGTGGTGGGAGGGAGGAGAGCAGCTGGGGCATTATTTCAGAAAGCAAGCTAACATTAAAAGGTTAACAAAATTTTGATTGAGTACATTATGAAATGGAAAAAATAAACTTTTGGGATTCTTAAAGTCTAACAAAGCTTCATAAAGAAGATATTAATAAATAATGAGCTTTGACACAATAATTTGATAAAAGAATTTCTATCTTATAAGTAAGATATAAAAATGAATTTGAGAGAAGCACATTCATAGAGCTTGTCTCGACACTGTCCTGTCATAAGTAACAAATAAGACAAGCCCAAGGCAGGTAGCAAATGGAGATGAAGCTGCCAAGAAGGCCTCTTATTTTCAATCCTTAGTTACAGCAATCACCTATTCAGTTTTGCATCATTATATTATTGAATAATTGCCCTTTTTCCTCCTCTTACTCTGCCTCAATAAAGTTGTGTTTCCAGTTTTCCTTAGAAAACTTACTTATTACTTGTAATTGCAAAAACCACAATTACTTTTGCACCAACCTAATACACACATATGTATATATGTGTATTTTTGTATGTGTTTATGTACATATACATATATACGTACATATGTATATGTATATCTGTGTATATATGCACAAACTATATCTATAAAAACAAACCTGAATAAAAACAAACACATACATATATGTTTGTTTTTTAAGACATGGTGTTTTGCTGTGTTGCCTAGGCTGGAGTGCAGTGGCTATTCACAGGCGTGATCATAGTGCATTACAGCCTGAAGCTCCTGGGATCAAGCAATCCTCTCGCCTCAGCCTCCTGAGTAGCTGGAACTACAAGGAGGGTTCCATGTGCTTGGCTTATATTATTTAAACCTTTCGCTTCCAAGCTTCTAAGAACCACATATTTTATCCTATTTTATTCAAGGATGAAGAGTGAAGAAGCCTGTGTCTGCACCAGCCAGTTAGTTCTATTAGATTCTTGACACTCCAAGTGCTCTCTGTGGATCAGCAGCATCAGTACCCATGGGAGCTGGTTATAAACGCAGAACTTCAACATCCATCCCAGATCTGCTGACTCAGAATCCACGCTGTAGTGGGATCTCTAGTGGATTAATTTGCAAATTGCACTGTTAAAAAAACATGTATTTTTAGAGTTTTAGTTCATAGCAAAACTGACAGGAAGGTACAGAGATTTCCCACATATTCTGCTCCCATGCATGCACAACCTCCCCTTTATCAATGTCCCTGACCAAAGTAGTTTGTTATAGTTTATGAGGCTACATTGACACCTCATTGTCATCCACAGTTTATATTAGGATTCATTCTTGGTGTTGTACATTCTATGGGTCTGGACAAATGTATAGTGATATGTATCCATCACTATAGTATCATGCAGTGAATTCCATTTTGAAAAACTCTGTATTAGCTATACCATCCCAAAGACTGGGGACTTCCCTTTGTACCTTTGTAGTTTTCCACATAAATCATAATGGCATCAATAACTGATTAACCTGCAACAAGGTGAGGAAGCAGTCCCTAAAAAGCAGGTGGCACCCCTGCTTTCGGAAGTTTCCACTGAACTAGGTATTGTCTATCGATGTGTAATCTTCATTTAGGCTAATGGCTTGTCATAATAAAATTCCATTCAGTTACTAGGAAAGATCTCTTATGGGCACCAGTTTCCCATATGCAAGTATTCCAAGAAAGCTGTGTGTGCTCATCCTGAAATGGGGAGCACTGTTACTCAGGCCCCACTGGTATAATAGTAGGTGACTGTGACTGACTCCTCAAGAATAAACCCTGCCCAAGCTTCTGGGGGATTAATTTGGTCCATCTGGGTTGAGCCATGTCTGGTTTGTATTACCTGAATATAACTTAGATCTTTGAAAACAAAGGAATTAATTTAGAAGTACCATTTCGATACTATAGATGAACTTTACTTGTTAATTTATGTAATTATATCACTAGTTATAATATTTAACTATGATTTTATTTGACCACTTGTCTTCTCTAACTGAAGCAGTGATTCTCCAGCGTCAACAGGCACGAGATCTCCCCCGGGGGATTGTTTGCATGCAAATTCCTGCGCTTCATCCCCAGAGTTTCTGCTCAGTAGGTCTGGGCTGGAACCTGAGAATGTGCATTTTGAAGAAACCCCCAGATGAGGCTGATGCTGCTGGGTCAGGACCACTGCCCCAGAGAATTCACAAACGAGGGGCGAATCGTGGCACTGAGTAACTTCCTTGTCTCTTGCTTCTTTTGCACAAAATATCTGATTTTTCTCCTGCGCTTGTCTGTGTCTGACTCATTGGTTGTCTTCTTTAGTTTAAGGCCTCTGGAAGCCCAGAGATAGAGGGCAGGGATGAGTAGAGGGCAGTTTTCTCTAGACTCTTTCTGCAGTTACTTACCTTCTGTTTCTAATTTATAAGACTTTCTTGGCATATGTAAGCCTACACAGTCAAACTGAGGTGTGGTCCCAGAGGGGTCATGGACCCGTGTCAGCCATGAGCCACATCACAGAGTGACCTGAGACTCACGATGAGAAAAATGTAAAAAGGCCTTACTTTTTTTTCTTGGCCTATCCCAATAAAATACTTCTGCTCTTAAAGCCTGGTCTCATGAATATTTATTTGGTTTGGCCCCCTACTTTGTGTTTACTCCTAAAAGGGTTTGGGTTTTCCAGTGAGCCTAGTGCCTAGACTGGGACTCTAGGCTAAGCCAAGACATGCGGAGGAATGAGGGACCACATCCCCAAAGGTCAATCTGAAACCAGGACCACACTGTAACACTGCCACCCTTACAACATTCATATTAATGCAAATCGGGGTAAAGGGTGGGGCTGACCGAACTTAGAGTGTAACTTAGGAACCAGTCTATAGTGAGGTCTTACAATGGCTGGCAAAGTCAGAGCCACTATCTTTGAGTAATCCATTCAAACTGGAACCAGAAACACAATGCCTACTTATTCAGAAAAAAGTTGAATGGACGAGAGTGATGTCTCTTTACCAATACAAGAGAGATAAGATTAGTGGGAATTGAAGAATTACATGTAAACTCTGACTACTTTTACCATTTTCAGGGTGTCTGGAGGATTCCGAAGAAAAGCCTGGACATCAGTGATGACTCTCGCAAAGCCTCCTGTAGCAAACACTGCCAAGGGCCTACTCATAACCCATCAGCGTTGACCTTTTCAGGGCACTCAGTTGCAATCTGAAATTGCCAGCAGGTCCTTGCTTCGCCTGGAGCTTTCTCTCACTGCCACATCCAGATACGGCAAGCTGGAAGTGCTGGGATGTAGCAGCTCCACTCCCGTTCCCACCCACAGCAGCCTCAGTCGTGACAGAAAGGCACTAAGGTATACATACCTCAGCTCCCTCACCTGGAGAGAGAATAAATTTCAAACACTTCGCAGAATTTCAGCATGGGATTCAGTTCAGTTGCCCACTGGTTGTCCTATCTTTCCTCTTTCACTTCCTTACATCGTTATCAGCATCTGGGACCCCTCTCTTCCTGCTCTCTCTTCCCACATCTGTTGAGCTAAGATTTCTGCTGCTACATGATTATTACCGTTTTCTGTCTTGATAGGGGGAGACAACAAGGTAGGAGTGACCATGAACCTAAGACCAGATGACTTTCTGGAACTCAGAGTTGTTCCAGCAGCAACTCTTCACCAAATCCAGAGCTTATGAGATTTCCTGGTCCAGGATTGCCTGCTGTTGGTGCTCTAGAACACAGGCTTTAAAGACAAAGAGGGGGGCATCCTAATGCTTCCTCTCAATGACTTGCTGGAGAGCTTATTTATGCTTCAAGTTTTCTATCAAGTACAAAAAACAAGTTAACATCTACCTGGTAAACATGATGCAAGTATTTTAAAGATATTGAGTGAAAAAAGTGGTGAGACGTTTTCAAAAATTGCAAAAAATCTAATTGCTTTTTCAATAAATATCTTCTAAAATGAAATCTTTGTCAGTTCTAACATGTTTCTTAAGAGAATGTGAATCACTTTTTATCAAAGATCAAAGCTCTCAAAACATTTTCAGAGGCTTCATAAAATCATTGTTTGCTTTGGAATTTTATATACCGCCCAAAGCTGGATGAAATCAAAGAGCCAGTGGCTAGGCTTGGAGGTCATTTTAGAAAATGCATTTTTTCACCACTTTATTGCAATGGGCTAGGCCCTACTCATCAGATTGGTGATGTTATTAAGGCATCATAAGGCCAAGAAGATCTGAAAGTAAAATGGTTTCCCAGGTAAAGCCATGGTAAGGGTAGGCAAAACTGGCATCAGGCCAACCATTCCAAACCATGCATCAAACTTTTGAGGTCAGGCAAAATTGAAAACACATTTAGAGCAGTTAATTCCCCTTAATTTTGAAACCTATGTGTATTTCAAGGGAAATTTAATCCGTATGTTTCTAATTCATTTACACTCAATTCATCAAAATGTTATTTTGAAAGACTTGTTTCCTTTTTCTAGGAAATATTATGACTCTCTTTAACAAGATTCTTGAAGGCTTGAATAAAAGACCTTTAAGAAATTGTGTTTGGCTATCCCTAAACAGGACTAATTAACAGAGGTAAGAGAAAACAGTACAGTTCTAAAACTCAGCTCCCCAAGATCCAAGGGGTTGTACATTTTGCTGTATTAACACCATTGATATGGTGATACCACTCTCTTCAGCACTAGGCACCTAGTAATTCCACTCCCTCATCTACCACTTTAATAATTCATTCCTCAGTGAATGGTTATGCTGAAAGTAGATCGATGACCCTTCACTTTCTTCAGGGCATGGAGATTGATCTATCTAATCTAATCTGATCCAATCTGATCTGATCTAATCTATCTATATATCTAATCTATCATCTCTCTATGTATCTATCTAATCTATCATTTACATCTATAAATTTCTCAAGTGTTTAAATGAAGGCAGATATTATGGGTTGGAATTAATTGGGACAGCTGATAGAGACTATGGATTGAGTCTTTCATTCACAAGAGCTTGGATGCTAAATCTTGCTAGGTAAGAGAAACCCTGAGAAAGAAGAATAAAAGGAAGTGGGCAATGTTACATAATTTACTTAATTTGTCATGAAATGCAGTGGGTAGGATTAACTATAATTTTACATACAATTTCTGGGATAAGACACAAAAGCAGTTTTATTAGCTAAACTATTAGTCTGAAACGTGGAAGGAAGAAAAATAGATCACTTTTCAATGTTTGTATTTCTAATATGACAATAATAGGACTCAAAATCAAAATACGTACATAACTCTTGATGAGGTCAGTGTGTGGTGAGAAAAGTTTCTTCAGTTTATGAAAGTGAAGGAATAAAGCCTAGCCTTGCTAGAGATTTAGAATTTATAATCAAAAGGGGAAAAGAAATTTGCTGAGCTTCTCTTTTTGGGAAGCTTCCATGTGACGGTGGGGACTGCCAAACAATAGCAGCCAATTCAATTATCATGAGGAATTACTTATTGCAGAGCTAGCCACTGCACCAGCCATTTTTTTGCTAGTGATTTTATTTTATTATTTTTATAGATTTAGTGGGTACAAGGGCAGTTTTGTTACATGGATACATTGTGTAGTTGTGAGGTCTGGGCTTTTAGTGTAAACACCACCCAGATAGTGTACATCACACCCATTAGCTAGTTTTTCATCCCTCACCATCCTCCCACATTTCTGAGTCCCCAGTGTCTATTATTCCACTCTCTAAGTTCATGTGGACACATTGTTTAGCTCCCAGTTCTAAGTGAGAACATGTGGGATTTGGTTTTCTGTGTCTGAGTTAGTCAACTTAAGATAATGCCCTTCATTTCCATCCATGTTGCTGCAAAAGACACAATTTCATTTCTTTTTATGGCTGAGACCTACTCCATGGTGTATATATACCATATTTTCTTTATCCACTCGTCTGTTGATGGGCGCTTAGACTGGTTCCATAGCTCTGCTGCTGGGAATAGTGCTAATGATCTTAAATAGTGCTGGGACAAAGCCCATTGGGAGGAGCTCTTTTGAGTGGTTCCCAGAGTTGATAAGCAGGAGAGAGAATAGCAGGCCCTTCATTTGCAACAGGAGAAGGTATCACTGGGTCTTACAGAGCTCGTAACAGAAATGACACTGCCAGCTACTTTAGGGCAGGTGGTAGGAGATGACAGCCAGATTCTTATTATAGGCCACAAAATGACAGTTGCTGAGTGGACTCTCCTCCTTCATTCCTCATAGTAAGTGCTAACTTCATTTCATTTTTTTTTTTTTTCTGATGGTAGTGATGGTGGTGGTGGTAGGACCTCTGAGAGGCAACTCTTTTTTTTATTTTTTTTTATTTTTTGAGATGGAATCTCATTCTGTTGCCCAGGCTAGAGTACAGTGGTGCGATCTCAGCTCACTGCAACCTCTGCCTCCCAGGTTCAAACGATTCTCCTGCCTCAGCCTCCCAAGTAGCTGAGAGTACAGGAGCTCACCATCACGCCCTGCCAGTTTTTAAAATTTTTACTAGAGATGGGGTTTCACCATATTGGCCAGGCTGGTCACAAACTCCTTACCTCAAGTGATCCACCCATCTCGGCCTCACAAAGCGCTAGGAGCCACCATGCCCAGCCTCTTCTTTAAAGGTTAGTAAAAGCGCTTATCTGATACTTGTCTTACTAGCTATTTATGTTAAGTATTAGGCAAATTTGCCAAGTCCACGTGGATAGCCATATTAAGTCTAACACAGATCTAGGTGCAGAGAAGCATGTGTGGGGCCGAGAACCAGATCCTGAAGAACCCACACAGGTAGATCCCTTTGCCTCAAGGCCACTCAGAGAAGTATCAGCCTAGTCTAGAAAACCCGAAAACATAAAAAACACAACTGTGAGACTTTCTCTGTTCATTTTTAATGTTTTTCTAATTAGAATGGAGAAGTTATCCAAATGTCATATTCCAGTAAGTTCTAATGATGTCTAGTTTGTCCTTGGAGATGGCATTAACTATTGGCATATTAAGACAATGTGCAAATTTGAAAATCATATTTTCAGTGAGTATCTGTGGCAATTCCAATAGAAATAAATATAAGAAAAATCTGACCTTAAAACTTTAAAAATCTTAAAATTTTAGAGTCAGTTTGTCCACAGAAACATTTTTCCTTTGGTCCTATTTTCTTTACAGTATAGAAGGTACCTGTTGATCTGGGCTTGAATTTCAAATGCCCCTCTTTCTGCGTAAACCCAATTATCTTACAAAAACTATAATTTCACATTATAAAATCAATATTTATCTTTAGATATGATGAAATATGAAAGTTAACCATGGCAGTATCTATAAAGACTGGTGCAAGGCCTGGAGTCCCGTAGGTACTTAGGTCCATCTCACTTCTACGAGTACATGATTTTTGGGGCAATATGGTTAGGATAGTCTTATGTTTCTTGTTATTATATAATGCTTTTGAGAGGTAATTTTGTGTTAATGATTTGCTACTCAATTCAGTCTCCAAAATAACTTAATTCCAAATTCAAATTTAATCGTAAACATATGACCTGGTTTTTATTTAACATTATACAGGAATGAGTGTATGATCACAGGTTTATATTTTTGGAACATGCTCTGGTGACCATTACACTCAGAATAATTTCCGAGTCTTTGGTGCATCTGCTTCTGAAGAACTGATTGGAAGTAATAAAATGCTCTTGCAGATCTTTATTTTATTTATATTTGATTACCTTACTAAAATTGAGAATGTGATTTTTATTTGTTCCATGATCACACAAGTGTGCTTCATAAAATGCAGAGTTATCCCTAGGCCAGCTTTTGCTGCCCTGTGGCTTCTGCAAGCACACACTTCCCACTAAGCTGATGATGTGCTGAGTACATGGATATTGAATATAGGAGCAGCAGTTCCATTTTGCTGTAGTGCCCAGTCTGAAAATCTGCAGCTGAATGAATGTGACAATATGACATGTGTTAAAGTCACTGACCAAATAATACTTGATGAAGGGGAAGGAAGCTAACCTGCTTGAGGCCTTAGTTCTGCTCTCAGAATACTGTGCTGAGTATCACTCATCTTCTCCCCTTTCTCCCTGGGCTTCCTCCCTCTGCCATTCTCCTTCTTCATATCAGGATCCACCCACTCATAGGCTCTCTCTCTCTCTCTCTCTCTGTCTCTCTTTCTCTCTCTCTCTCTCTCTCTCTCTCTCCCCCTCCAGTATTGTGCTGGGAACTCTCAATTGGGTAGAAACTTCTGAGCATAGCCTTTCTCTTCAATCCCAGACCCACATTTGCAGTGCCCATTTCCTGTTAGATATTGCTAAGTGTGTGTTGGTTTATATGACTGCCACAGTGGGTACCAGTTATGGTCATAATGCCTTACCAGCACACATGAGAATGGTCCATGACCCACACTAGTGAAGGCCCTTAAATGGTTTCACAATCTATACCTGAGTCTTACCCTGAGGGATTATAATATAACAGATCTGAGAGTGTGGCCTGGGCATGTGGCCATGTGCTCCTCAGTTGAATAGCTGGGACTGTATGGCTCACAAAGCCTAAGATACTATTTGTCTCTTTACAAAAAAGTGTTTGCTGACCCGTGTTGTATAGCACAAAAGCCAACCTCCCATTGCCTGTATATACCCTTCTCTCATTCTCACGCTACGTTCACTACGTTCTCCCCATGTTTGCTGTTCTTTCCAGCTCTTCTTCTTACTCATTCTCGAGCTTTGGACCATAATATTTTAAACACAGAACCTTCTGTCTTTCCCCAAATGATTACTAATTCTGCTCCAGCCTTCACATTCAACTTCTTGATGACTCTTCAGTGAAGGAAGTAGTATGAGAAGCCTGCAGTTCCAACCCTACCCCCAACACTGGCTGTATTGTCTAGCTCAGAGTATAGAAATATATTTGCATGTGTCTTGGAATGTCTTTTCTAGATTCATGTACCCTTTAATTGTTATCTCATGAGACAATTTTCCCATCTTGCTGTGTGCTGGATGCACTGCTGGGTGCTTTACACTATAAACATAGTTTACCATCAATGTCTCAATAGCACTCATAATCTGGTATCATTAAGCCCACTCTATAGATGCACAACAGAGGTACAGAGAGGTTATTTGCTGAAGTTTACAAAGCTAGCAAATGTTAGGGCCAGAATTGAAAGGCAGGTCAACGTCACTCCCAATTGCCTATTAAAGAACTTCATTTACATTGCATCACCAAGGAATAATAAAGAATAACTTATTTTAATTATTTCAGTGGAAATTCTTTTGAAATGTACACACTTCTCTGCCATCTCAATTAGGTCATACTGAACATGTGTAACCTCTTCAGGACTACTCAGTATCACAACTATTAATATGTTTTATGGTGGTATAGAAAAACGTGAATCTGTGATACGATAATAAATCATTCCTAACATGAAATCTTGGGTTTGAAATCTTGGGTCAATCCTACTCTGATGGGGTAAAAAGAAATTAGTTGTACTATTTTGCTGCTATTTTATTCTTTACCTCCACTCCTTCACTCAGGTGGACAAGCTTGTGTGTAAGGTAGAAGTGAACCAACTGAGTACCCTATTGCCCCATGGTTAAGAAGACAGATTTTGGGGGGCAAACAGCTATAGGTTTTAGTCCTGGTCCTGCTTCAATTACTGTGTAAACTTAGGCAACTGACTTAGCCTCTCTGAACCTCAGCTATCCCATCTGCTCAGAGTTAGTAACACACTCACACAGGATAATGTATCAGGCACATTGGAAACTTCCATTACATGGCCATTATTATTAAATTCCTAAGGATGCTTTTTAACTATGCAGCCTGGAGTCATCACTTCTCCCTTAGGTGGTTGTGACTTTCAAGAGGACAGGGATGCTGTCTTTTTACAGGAATATTGTCAGAACTTTCTTGCAGTTGCTAAGTAAACATTTGTTGATAAGTGAATGAATGAATGCCACATGAACACAGCCACAATGATTCTGAGTTCACCATGAAGCTACTTTATTGTTCTATGTCCCGTTTTACAGATTTCAAAGATGTGCTCCACTTTTATAATGACTCATTGAGTGGGGAATGTGTGTTTGTGTGTGTGTGTAGCTCATGGAACAGGTTTGTGAACCTGCCCTACTTCACCCTGAGGAAATTCACAAAATAGATTCTCACCAAAAGTGTCTGGCAAACCCTCCACATGTGCCCTGAGCCACTGGGGACAGTTGGAGGGTTGAAAGCACATCAGGTGCTGTGGGGCTCGCAACGTAGGACAGGGTCAGGTGAGGAATGGTAATACCTTTAGGATGGGGCCTTTCTTCCTAGATGTTCCTGAGTGGGGTTTACCTTATGAAATGACGACACCCCAGAGTGGCGACCAAAGACATCACAGTCAGACTTGGAACCAACCCAAGTGCCCATCAATGGTAGACTGGATAAAGAAAATGTGGCATATATATACCATGGAATACTATGCAGCCATAAAAAAAGATGAGTTTATGTCCTTCACTGGGACATGGATGAAGCTGCAAACCATCATTCTTAGCAAACTAACACAAGAACAGAAAACCAAACACTGGATGTTTGCACTTATAAGTGGGAGTTGAACAATGAGAACATATTGTTTGAATGAGAATTAGAATGGGGCTTGTTAGGGGGTGGGGGGGATGGGGAAGGATAGCATTAGGGGGAAATACCTAGTGTAGATGACAGGCTGATGGGTGCAGCATACCAATATGGCACATATATACATATGGAACAAATCTGCACATTCTGTACATATACCCCAGAACTTAAAGTATAATAAAAATAAATAAATACATAAAAAATCAATCAATAAATATGGAAAAAAAAACCCTTGATGATGGGTTGATAGGTGCAGCAAACCGCTATGGCACATGTATTCATATGTAACAAACCTGTATGTTCTGCACATATATCCAAGAACTTAAAGTAAAATAAAATAAAAATTAAATTAAATTTAAAGAAGAAATAAAAGAGATCTTTAACTCTCTGTGTCTCATACATAGACCTTTAAAGACTCACTCCATAAGAAAATCAACAGAATCCATGCACAAGGTTTTGAGGTTCCCTGGAGTCTCCATGTTGAAGACTGCACTGCCTGACTCACTAGCCACAGCCACATGTGGCTGCTGAGTAGCTGATGTGTGGTTAGTGTGACTGAGGAACTGAAATTGTAAGTTATTTCATTTTAAATTGAAATTTAAGAACCAATTCTCAATACTCTAAGTATTTTTAGAACAAGTTAAGCATATAAATCTACTTTTTTCAAATGTAAATTTTATAAAACCTAAATACCGATTAATATTTCTGATGAAACTTCATTGTAATTGAGATGTGCTTTAAGTGTAAAAGACTTACTATATAGACACTTTACAAAAGAAGACATACATGAAGCCAACAAACATATGAAAAAATGCTCATCATCACTGGTCATTAGAGAAATGCAAATCAAAACTACATTGAGATACCATCTCACGCCAGTTAGAATGGCGATCATTAAAAAATCTGGAGACAACAGATGCTGGAGAGGATGTGGAGAAATAGGAACGCTTTTACACTGTTGGTGGGAGTGTAAATTAGTTCAACCATTGTGGAAGACGGTGTGGCGATTCCTCAAGGACCTAGAAATAGAAATTCCATTTGATCCAGCAATCCCATTACTGGGTATATATCCAAAAGACTATAAATCGTTCTACTATAAGGACACATGCACACGAATGTTCATTGCAGCACAGTTTACAATAGCAAAGACCTGGAACCAACCCAAATGCCCATCGATGATAGACTGGACAGGGAAAATGTGGCACATATACACCATGGAATATTATGCAGCCATCAAAAACGATGAGTTCGTGTCCTTTGTAGGGACATGGATGAACCTGGAAACCATCATTCTCAGCAAACTGACACAAGAACAGAAAATCAAACACCGCATGTTCTCACTCATAGGCGGGTGTTGAACAATGCGAACACATGGACACAGGGAGGGGGAGTATCACACACTGGGGTCTGTCAGGGGGAAAAAGGGGAGGGATAGTGGGGGGGTGGGGAGTTGGGGGAGGGATAGCATGGGGAGAAATGCCAGATATAGGTGATGGGGGAGGAAGGCAGCAAATCACACTGCCATGTGTGTACCTATGCAACAATCTTCCATGTTCTTCACATGTACCCCCAAACCTAAATGCAATAAATAAATTAAAAAAAAAAGACTTACTATATTTCTAAGACTTAGTATAAAAAAATTATAAAAATGTGAAATGCCTCACCAATATTTTGGGGGTTGATTACATGTTGAAATGGTAATAATTTGGGTATACTGGATTGCATTTATTAAAAGTTAATTTCATCTGTTTTCACTTTTCTCTTTTTTTAATGGGGCTACTGGAAAATCTGACGTTGCTGTGTGGCTCGTGCTGATTTTCTAGGAGGTAGCGCTGCTTCAGGATTTGCATGAGGCTGCCATGTTGGGGATGCCGCGGTAGATATTGATGAATGAACTTGTCCCAACACCAGATCATCTTTAGTTAAAATTTCACTCTGGAAGCAGGAACTTTCCTTGGTAGAATGTATTTGTTTGCTTTTTGTTGGTGTTTGAATGAGAATCAGAACAGTGCTAAACTTGTTTTGTAAAGCAAGATGACACTCATGATCTCAGGATGGTCACCACAGATTAAACATTTACAAAGGGCTGAGCACTGTGTGAGGTATTTTAAATCGTACATAACATTGTATCTTCTCAGCAACCAACCCTACAAGATAGATTCCATTATTATCCCATTTCACGGAAACAGAAACTTTCAAGGCTCAGGGCAGTTAAGTGACTTGCCCAGGACTTAATGCATGATTTGAAAGTACGTTTGTCTAACTCTAACCCTTCCTTGCCTACTGCTCCCACTGGAAGAAGGATCCCTTTGAAAGAGGGAGATGAATCAAGTAACCTTACCTGGTGCTTTTTTCTATTCTGATTCTAGCTATAGAAGCCCAGCTGTTTCTTTCATGTCACTTAGCATGAGATCACAGGTTTGGGGTGAGAGTGAGTTGGGTTCAAATTACAGAAAGTTGTTTAGCCTTTTAATTTTCAGCTGTCTCACATTGTAAAAGGGCTCATCATAGCTACAGCTCCAAGTAAAGAGGGAGTGGACTCGTGTGGATTCTCCATCTCAGTCTTGGCTCATTAGCTTACAGATGAGTGTCTGCTGATTTAACTCTCATGCAGCAAAAGAGAATTCCCAGAATATAAGTGTATTTCTGTAACAGTCCTACTGTTAAATTTCCATCTCTTAGACTTTGAAGTTAATGGTCATGGTGAATTTAAAAGAATATCTAGTTGTTTCAATGCTTAGGTTTTGGAACTTCAGAAGCCTTAGCTTTACTTCTGCCTTTAGCATTGAAACACAACAAGAAAAACAACCCAGCTACAAAAAACCACACTGAGCAGCACTTTACCAACCCTTCCCCACAGCAGATGGAAGGAAGAAATGAGGGAGCTGGAGCTGAAAGGCTGCAGGGTGGTGAGGTCAGGCACTCCCAGCTTTCCTGAGCTGCAGGGTGAGAGACTTATTCCAAGAGATAACCTTTCCGGTCTCCTCCCCTCCCCTCCCCTGTCCTCCCCTCCCCTGTTCTCCCCTCCCCTGTGTTCTCCTCCCCTGTCCTCCCCTTCCTGTGTTCCCCTCCCCCTGTCCTCCCCTCCCTTCACCTGTCCTACCCTTCCTTCTCCTTTCCTTCCTTCCTCCCTTCCTCCCTCCCTCCCTCCCTCCATTCCTCACTTCCTTTTATAATAAAAATAAATAAATACATAAACTTCATGTCTAGATTTTTTTTGTATGTGAAATTACAGTTGTTACAGCTCCATTTGTTGCAAAACTATCATTTCTATGTTGAATTGTTCTGCAAAAGCTTTGAAAACTGAATTGAAATTAGAACCACAGCCCTCAGGAGGTGAATTGGAACATGTTGCCTAACTTAATCAGGCCAATTTGCCACTAAAACAAAAATATTAACATTCTGTAGGGAATTAAAGCAAGATCCTGAGTTTCGTAACACTAGAAATAAAATGTCTAAGCTCCACTTCAAAATTACTCATCATATGAAGAATGAGGAAAATCTGTGCTCGCAAGGGTAGACAGTCAACAGATGACAACACACAGATGCTGGAATTCTCTGACAAAGGTTTTAAAGCAGCTACTATAAGAATGCCCCAAGAAGCAATTGCAAACACTCTTGAAATAAGTGGAAAAGTAGAAAGTCTCAGCAAACAAATAGAAGCTATAAGAAGACATAAACTCAATAAAAGGACTTAATAGCAGTAAGAAGAAGAGAAATGTCAGTAAAATTGAAGATACACACAAAAAATTATCTAATCTGAACAACATAGAAAATTTAAGAGAAGAAAAAAATAGAGCCTCATGGGCTATGGGACAATAATGGAAAGTCTAATATTCATGTCATCAGAGTCAAAAAAGACAGGAGAAAGAGTCTGGTGCAGAAAAATATTTGAGCAAACAATGAATAAAAGCTTTTTGCATTGGGTAAAGAAAAAATTTAAAGATTGAAGAAGCTCAGCAAACCCAACACATAATAAACCCAAATAAATCAAAGTCCAGATACATTGTAAAGTTCTAAATAAAAAAGACAAAGAAAAACCTGGAAAATGATGCTTTAAGTCCTGGGATACTTGAGAAACCGTGAAGGCCAGAAGGAAGTGACACAAGTTTTCGAATGCTGAAAAAAAGTACTATCAAATCAGAATTTTATATTCAGCAGAAAATTCCTTCAGGAATGAAGGATTAACAAAGATATAGTCAAATGAAGGAAAACTAAGAGAGTTAATTGCCATTAGATCTGTGCTAAAAGATTTGCTTAAAAAATTCTTCAGACAAAAGAAGGGAAATGATAAGAAATGGAATTCAGAACTTCAGAAATAAAAGAAGAGCAACAGATATAGCTAGGTAAATACAGTAGACTATTTTTCTCCTTTTGAGTTCTTTTTTCCTTTTTTTCTATTTGTGAAAATTTAGGAGATACAAGTGCAATTTTGTTACATGGATGTTTTGCATAGCGGTGAAGCCTGGGCTATTAATGTAACCACCACCCAAATAGTGTACTTTGTACAAAATTTCTCATTCCTCACTCTCTTCCTACTCTCCCACCCTTCCAAGTATTCAGTGTTTATATTCACATGCAATGTCCATGTGTATACCTTTATTAGGCCCCATTTATAAGTGAGAATATATGGTAGTATTTGACTTTCTGTTTCTGAGTTATTTAAGATAATGCTCTCTAGTTCCACCCATGTTGCTACAAAAGACATGATTTTACTGTTTTTTATTGCTGAGTAGTACTCCATGGTATATATTTATATACTACATTTTCTTTTCCAACCGTTCTTTGATGAATGTTTTAGTTGATTTCATCTTTGCTATTGTATATAGTCTGTGATAAACATATGAGTGCAGTATCTTTTTAAATATGATTTCTTTTCTTTTTAGTTTTTTTTTAATAATATACTTGATGGTTGAAAGCAAAAAAAATAATAACAGAATGGACTTTCAATATACATGCATATAATATATAAGACAAGTATAAATATAAAGAAGGGCTGGTAAAGGCAAAGGATCTACATTTCACATATAGTGGTAAACGTTGATTCTAAGTTGACTGTGAGAATTTAAGTATGTGTATTTTAATACCTAGTGAAACCAATAAAATTTATAGAAAGAGATACAGTAAAAAAAAATTGAAAAACTAAACTAAATTAACAAAAATAGCTCCATAACCCAAAAGATAGGCAGGAAAGGGAAGACAGAAATGAAAAATGGGGCTGAACAGAAAACAAATAAAATATATATCGATAATTTAATTAAGTGTAAATGGTTTAAATACACCAATAGAAGAAGCTATTGTCAAACTAGATTAACAAATGACCCCAACTATATGCTGTCTCCAAGAACCTTACTTCAAAGTAAATTAGTTAAAAGAATAAAAATAGATTTACCATGAAATACTAATAAAAATATCTTGATTGCTATAATAATATCTGAAAAAATATATTTCAGAGTAATGAAAATTACAAAGAATATAGAGAGACATTACATAATGATAAAAATGGTCAATTCACAAGAAAACATAAGAGACTTCAATGTGTATATACCTGAAAACAGAGCTGTACAATATGTGAAGCAAAAAATGATAGAATTAAAAGAATAAGTAGACAAATCTACAATTGTAGTCAGAGATTGCAGTACTCCTTTCTCAATAATTGATAGAACACATAGGTAAAATCAGCAAGGACATAGATTTGAACAACACTATTAATTTAAACTGATTGATATTTGTAGAACACTCCACCTATTCTTCTCAAACGTACATGGGATGTTTACCAGGCTAGATCACATTCTGCGCTAGAACACAAGTTTCAAAAAATTCAAAAGAATTTAAGTCATACAAAGTATCTTCTGCAATCACAATAGAATTATATTAGAAATTAATATTGTAAAGAGAAGATGGAAACATCCATATTCTTGGAAATTAAACAGCACACTTCTAAATAACCCATGAGTCAAAGAGAAAGTTTCAGGAAAATGTAAATTATAGTTTGAACAGAACAAAAGTAAAAATACAGGCCAGGTGCGGTGGCTCACACTTGTGATACCAGCACTTTCAGAGGCTGAGGTGGGCGGATCACCTGAGGTCAGAAGTTTGAGACCAGCCTGACCAACATGGAGAAACCCCATTTCTACTAAATATGCAAAATTAGCCAGGTATGGTGGTGCATGCCTATAATCCCAGCTACTTGGGAGCCTCAGACAGGAGAATCGCTTGAACCCAGGAGGTGGAGGTTGCGGAGAGCCAAGATTGCACCATTGCACTCCAGCCTGGGCAACAAGAATAAAACTGCATCACCAAAAAACGAAAAGAAAAAACCAACAAAAATATCAAAAGTTGTAGGAAGGAGGTGAATCAGTGCTTAGCATAACTTTGTAATATTGAATGCTTAAATTAGAAAAAAGTCTCAAATCGATAAGTAAAGACAAGACATAATTTAAGACTAGAACTCAATGAAATCCAAAAGAGAAAGCAATAGAGAAAATCAACGGAAAAATAAAACTGGTTCTTTAAAAATATCGGTAAATTGATTGGCTTCCAGCAAGACTGACAAAGACAAAAAGAAAAAGATACCAATTAGCAAGATCAGGAATGAAAGAGGGGAAATCATTACAAACCATATAGATATTAGAAGGGGGAAAATATTTGCTATGCTATACTATCACATTCTACAAATAACTCCAGGCTGGTAAACTAGATAACTTAGATAAAACAGAGTAATATTGCATTCTGGACTTGAAGATTCCATTCCTCCTTTTGCACCCATATCCCGGATTCTTGGGGTAATCTGTCTTCCTCCACTGTCTTGTCACAGGCTTTGGGCAGAACCCACCTGCAGGTGCAGAATGTGGACGGCAGCTCATGTGGGCCAATCTGAGCATTGCTTTCACTTGGCTGTCTGATTGCTTTGAATGGAGAGAGGAAGGTGAATCAGGCACACAAAGCATTTTGGTAAGATTGCTGGCACGGTATAAACCCTGCACTGCCAGGGAGCAGTAGAAATCTTGAGAATTGATCCATTAGAGTGTAAGGCAGACAAGAAAGATGGAAAAACCAACCTCTAATGACAGCCTGGAACATCTGGATCTAGTCGCAGACGTTTCAGTTATGTGAGACAATACTGTCATTATTTTTTCTCTTTACTTTCTTTTTTCTATTTAATTAAGTCAGTGAATTGGATTTCCAGTTAATAGCAACCACCAGTCTTAAATGATATGATAGTTTATGCTTTATTAGGTTTTGTTGAATGTAGAAGTCTCTAAATGTTGGTGTTAGAATCCATTATTTTCTACCTGTAGTAGTTAGATTGTACTAATAATGGGTCTTCCATAGTCTTACTTCTGCTGCTATTTTTATAGATAAAAGGTTATACAACATTTTAAAAGAGTAGTATTCATTTTCCATTTTTGTTTAAAAACAGAATAAAGATATAAAAACAGATAATGGCATGAGTACTGCAGATGAAATGCAATTAGATTCTTAAGTCTAAGCGGTCTTTACACCTCTTTCCCTGTTCCCCACCCCTATATGGTGCCCCAAGAAATCTTAGAGCCTGTAAAATCTGGAACATAAAACACTGTTCTGTCATTTATCATACAAATGGGGTCACTTTTGAGAATTAAAGAAGATATTCTTAATAAATTTAATCTGGGAAAAAGGCTTAAACAGGGGTTATCCCAGGCAAATTGGGACACATGGTCATCCTGGTTCTACACTACAAGAGTTTAAATGACAGGAAAGTAAGGTTAATCCAAAGAAATGGATTTCGGCCCCATTTCTACCATCCTCCAGCTGTGTATTCGTAAAAAGTTACTCAACCTCTCTGAGCTTTACTTTTCTTCATTAGTGTGCCAGAGAGAATAGTAATTGCTACCTCACTGGAGGGTGTTGTAGAGTCAAAGTTACGAAAAGTCATAGTTATGAAAGTTCTTTGTCAACTATAAGACACAATGTGACTGGTGGCTTTTATTGTATGAACTAACTGATGTAATTACGATGACTCCAACAATGTGGTTGTACTTAACTTTGCACAATAGATGAATTCTCAGAAAAAAGTTGAGTACTAATGGTTTTGTAAATTGCCTCTTAAAAAGCTCACATTAAACAAAATTGAGAAATTCTTCTATAAAGTTCAGAATTATTTTGTAGAATAGAAAGTTACCCCAATGCTTATATCTTGTATATCAGAATTTGCTTTTAAGCAAAACACATCCCTAATGTCTTCCAGGATCTGTCTCTCCAGCTAAATGTGGAGGATGAAGTATTTCATAAATATTAGGTTACCTGCCCAGGATGCAAGCTGGGGCTGGGGTTGGAGGAGGAGGCCCTTTTGGGGTCCAATATGGCCATGAAAAAAAAAGATAACATAAATTCTTGCAAAGTAGGACCCTGTCGGTTTAATTTATTTCACATTTGCCCTGGAAGTACCAGGCTCCAGTGGGCTATTGAATACGAGATGCTGTTGCAGACGAGAGGCAACCTGCGCATGCTGCTCGCATGACTGGTGCCCAAATAGGTCTTGCTCAGTTGGTTCACTGTCAGGTTTCCAATTCCTTCAATGTGTCTGAAGCTTTGGTCTTGCCAGGTCTGCCTTGTCCTCTTGGGCGGACATTTAGGAAATACATCCTATCCCCATCAGCACAGTCATGCGCTGGTCTTCCTTTCCCCATGTGTGTGCTGCCATCTGGGACAACTTAGCCATTGTCTGTTAGGGCCTTTGATGCTTAATTATACAGAAAGAGGAAAACATCAGCTACAATAAAGCAATCCATTCTGTTTGGGACACCAGTACAATCTTTTTTCCTCTCCTTTTTTCAGTGCACATATTTTTGATCATCGTCACATAGGAATGAGTGTCGGTAATGGAATGTTTTCTAGAATCCTTTCTCTTAAAAGGAATGAACACTTCCATTTACCCTGTGCTCATAAAACCAGTTTTGCAAACATGATCATGCTGATAAAAGACTTATTCCAGTTCTCTTGTCCCCTTTTTATTTACTGACTGCCAAAAGAATCTAAGATTTCAAAACATAAACGGTGATAAAATAGTTTTTTCATTGCTTTTGCTCTGTATTTCCACAGAGCTTATTGTTTATTGTTTTCAGTGGCAAAACTTTCATCTTCAACAATAGTTTAATTTAAAAATGTCTTTGCAATGATGTATTGTAATAGATATTAGCAAATTTCCTGTAGAAATGTTGTTGTATTCAATAGAACCAAATCTATACTGTGCTTTTAAGTGTATATGTTGGGCAGGGGATGACTAAGTTCCAAGGTGACATATACTTTGTAATTTTATTTTGGTAGAAAAATAATAAATAAAATGATGTACATCAAATAATGACGAGTCATTGCGGGATAGAACCACAGAACATTTTTCTTTCTTTCCCTTCTTCCTTTTTGCTCGCTTTCCTCTCCTTCTGTTGGCTTATTTGTATTTTCGAATTATTTTATAATAAAATTGCATGACATTTGTAACAAAAACAACTCTATAAAATAAGTTTAAAAACATAAAGGAGAGTTCAACCGTCTATGAACTTAATCTCCATCCAGAAATGGAGTGCTGCAATAGGACCCGGTCAAGATGACGATGGCCACGGGAAGCTGGAGTGACAGAGGGCGCACCATGGCAAACAGCCCATACACATTAGTGCTTTCTGTGGAAAAGAATTTCACATATATATGTAAAAATGTCTTTTATAATTTAGGAATTTCTACATTATTAAATCAGGATAGTCAGTGCAGCGGAGATACAGGTATCCAAAATCCCTTTACTCCTTCTTCTTTAGTAATAGTTCGCTGAGTGTATACTGAGTATGGTCCCTTGCCCAAGAAACCTTTGAAGTTGGGGTAGCCACATGCTAAACTTATAGTCAGAGGTATGTGAATGGTGATGGTGGATATCACCTCTTAGTCATGCTCATATCTTTCCTTCTGTCCCTTGTACTCTGCACAGGTCAGTGGGTTCTGAAGCAGCCACGAGACCAGGAGGTGCAATCTACTCACTAAGGACAGCAAAGCAAGGACTAAGGAAGTTGAGTTCTTGATGCTGTTGAGCCACCATATCAGTTCAGAATTGCCTAAGCCTGTGTATTTAAGCAAATGACAAAGAAATTGTATCTTGTTTAAGTCATCATTGGTAGGCTTATTTTTGTTATAACTATTGAATCTATATCCTAACTAATAATAGTATATTATATTAGTATAATTTTATAATATATAATGATAGTACAATTTTATAATATAACATGTAGATATACATAAATATATGTATGGATGGATCTACAGATAGATTGATGAATGAAAGGAGAGGTGGATGGATAGATGAATGAATGGATGAATGGATAGATGGAGGGATGGATGGACAGATGAATAAGTGGATGATGAATGAATGAATGGATGAATGGATGGATAGGTGGATGGATGGATAGATGGATGAATGATGAATGGATAGATGAATGGATGAATAGATAGACAGATGAATGGATAGGTGGATAGTGATAGGGTTTGGCTGTGTCCCCCACACAAATCTCAACTCGAATTGTATCTCCCAGAATTCCCACATGTTATGAGAGAGATCCAGGGGGAGGTAATTGAATCATGATGGGCAGTCTTTCCCATGCTATTCTCATGATAGTGAATAAGTCTCACGAGATCTGACAGGTTTATCAGGAGTTTCTGCTTTTGTTTCTTCCTCATTTTCCTCTTGCTGTTGCCACGTAAGAAGTGCCTTTTGCCTCCCACCATGATTCTGAGGCCTCCCCAGCCATGTGGAACTGTAAGTCCCATTAAAGCTCTTTTTGTTCTCTGTTTCGGGTATGTCTTTATCAGTAGCGTGTAAACGAACTAACACAGATGGATGGAAGGGTGGAGGGATAGATGGATAGAATGGGTGGACTCCATCTTGTTGCCCTTCCTTTTCTTCACTCTGTTTCTCTACCCCACGCAGGATAAGTCCACCTTACTTCTCAGTCTAAGCGAGTGCCAAGCACTGCTGGGCTCTTGCCACACCTGTAATTCCTCAGTTTTCTGAAACATAGAGTGTGTGTTTCTAATCTGGCAAATACTTGAAAAAAAATCTGTTTTAAGTTATTCTAAACAGATATTACTTTTATTTTTCAGCAATTTACCTTCGTAAAATTTGGAAATTGAAATGTAGATAACTGGTTATGCAAAAAGGGACTGTATTTGGGGCCAAACCTGTATACCTGGTAGCTTGCATGGATTCCATGAGGGTTACTTCTTGTGCAAGTCCAAGTGCACAGCACAGGGGAGAGCACTATGAACCCACAAAAACAAGGGGAAAAGTCAGAGAGAGGAGTCCTGGGGACAAGTAACCACAGAGGAAGATGAGGCAGCATTTAGCACAGATGGCTTGATAGGCCAAGGCATAGAGACAGGAAGAGTGTTGAGCACTGGAGGCTGTGACAGTGAGGCAGCTGGCCTGGCTGAAGGAAGAGTCCATGTGGGAAGTGGAAGGTAAAGTCCCTAGAAGGTTGAAGGCAGGTATGGAGCCACCTTGGATAGACAGAGGATGCTACCTGAACATTATTTCTTCTATACCTCAGGACTGTAGCTCTGTTAAATAGATTCCAAACCTCTTGTTTTCATGCAGATCTCTTTTGGAATTGTAAAAGAGCATGAGGCTATGAAATTCCAGCTGCAGTGTTCTAAAATTCTCAAGACCATATATGGACTAAGCCCTGCATACATGGTATCAAAACAGGCAGGTAAAACCACTTTATTGCTTGCATAGCAAACCGCTCCCCAGCCAGAAAGCAAAAATGATAAGCTGTTTTTCTATTTCTTTTCCTGCATAGGATGGTGGCTGGAGTTCTAGCTCTCATTTAAGTTCCTCCTACTTAAGTGGTGGAATCCAAGTAATTGATCCAGTATCATCTATCACCGCCCTTCTTGTCCTTGTGGTCTGCCAGGTTGTTGAGGGAGTGTCACATTATCCCGAAGACTGTGGTCCAAGACCTGCTGTGCAGAGGCTCCAAAACCATGCTGTAACTGGGCTTGCACCCAATTGCCAAAGGGCTTTATCTCCCTCACTACAGAATGCACTGCATTATTTTTCTTCCTTCCTTCTGACCCACAAAGAAAGCTTCTTTGTGATCATTAAATTTCTCTGTTAAGTAACACCTTTTAGGGCATTTTGGTTTTGCTGGGTGAGGGAGCAGGGGTAGTTTTCTCCTCTTCTCTCTTTCCACATAATGGCAAGGGCAATTCTTCAATGTCCTGAAGTCTCTACTGACATTTGGACCCTAGGTCCGTTCTCCCCAGATTGAGCAACAAATGTGACCTACATTTTGTAGGATTTCACCATGCAGATACTATATTAACCTTGCTTACACAAAATCACATTTTTATTTGTGTAATTTTCAATTGATTGGCTCAGTAGGCATGAGATCATTTGTTGGGGTGTGTCGGGGGGGCTTGTTAACGCAAGATAGTGGGGTTCCATTCCCAAGGATTTCTGGTTCAGAAGGTCTGGTGTGGAGCCTGAGAATCTGCATTTCTAGCAAGTTCCTGGGTGCACTGCAGGATTACATTTTAAGACCGACTGTTCTAGAGCACCCTTGCCTTAATAATGCTGCAGAGATGTCCTGGGTCTGTCCTGCTATCTTGTAGCTCCTCTTCTGCTCTGTTGATTTTTGAACAGCATGTGGAGGAAAGATGTCCCTCTCCAGGGTGTGGTGAGGAGTGAGGACAACGTGGGCATGTCTGAGCTGTCGTGGTCATGGGTGATTCAGCAAGGACTGACTGAACAACAGTGTCCCCTCCTGAGAGCATCTCACCAGGCCAGGCAGCAGAGCTATTAAAAAAAAATCTGTAGGAAACATTGACATTGGATCCCTCCCGAATGTTTGTTCTACAAATGTGGAACGTTTGTCTCATCCAGAAACCTCAAAATTACTTTGCCATTAACACCTGTGTGAGTGGCAGGGCTCGCATCATTAAGATTGCCGGAGGAAAACGCTGCCTCGCCTTGGCCGAAGAAAGCATTAAAAATTAATGAGGTATCAGTACTCACAGTTTGATAAACTACAAAACACCTCCTTATGCCTCCGCTTTCTCAGTTGCCTAAACCTCTGATCCCTCTATATAAGACATTTTAGAAGACCAAATGTCAACGGTAGAGCCATGAATGTCAACAGAAAATTGAAAAAGAGAAAAAAAAGTTTGCATTTTTTTTGCAGAGGGTTGTGAAAATACTATGATATATTTTATATTTTTTATTTGAAGGGTCATGTGACTCAGACCACACATGGGTATTTGCACTTCCTGCTTATACCAGGTGAATCAGATGGGATGGCAAGAGTAATTTGTTGGAGTGTTTTAGCAACAGTGAGGTTTATAGACAAATGACCTGGGAGCTGGTCTCAGCTGTTTATTCTTCTGGCTCTGAGATGCCTTCAGGGAAGTTCTGTGTTGTGACATTGACAGCTTGCCTCTAGAATGCTGTGACATACCACCTGGAAGCTTTGTAGGTCTGGAAATATTAATGTGTGAACATTCAGCATTAGACTCTTTGTGGCCATTCTCTCTGTCATAAGTGAGTATATGCAAAAAACCCTCAGATGTCTTTATTCTGCTCTGTGGTCTGGGCTGGGACAATTTTCATGAGCTGGCAGCTTAGGACCAGCAGTCTTTTCTTGATTCTTGCTTATAGCTGAAAGCTCTTTATGGGTGTTCTCCAGGGGGTATCTTTTCAGTGTTCTTGGTAAGTTGGTAAGCGTTACAATAGTATCTCTTTTGAATAATGAACTGTTATGCATTTATGTGGCTGCTATGAAGATGGATACTAATTATTGTTCTCAGTTCTTTTCAAATATGAACCCATTTACTCCTCAAGCCAACCCAGTGAAGTCAGTGCCATTTTTATCACCATTTTATAGATGAGGAAACTGAGGCACCGTTTGTAACTTGCCCAAGGTCACAGAGTTGGTAAGTGCTGTACCCAAGGCTAGAACCCATGCTCTTAACTACTACATGAAACTACTGATTGCTTTTCTGATGAGCTTTGACTGATAGAAGCCACTTGCTTCTACTCACAAGCTTGTTACTGAACCCACTGGGGCAGAAGCACATGCATTTCTGAACAGAACGGTAAAGTGAGTGGGCTTATCTTAAAAGCTTCTTGCTTGTTTTTGTTGCTTTGGAATCAAGTACAAATGCTTTAGTAAAGCCTTCTAGGACTTTTCTCAATGTTTCCAAGGTTCTCCCCCTAAGCCTCCCTCTGTAGCCACGTAAGCCTGCCCAAAGCATGCTAGGGACATGATGCTGTACACTCTTGTTCGTAGGTCTCTTCATCTTAGAGCTGGCTCCTGTCTCGCACTCTACCTGCACACCTTTGCTGGGGTGATTTGTGTTCTACAGCTTCCCAATTTGAGTGTCAGATTTGGTTACAGATACATTGAGATAATGTCCCTGAATCCTGAGCAACTGGGCATGTTCTCCGGCTGCTGGAGCACTTGTTCTTGTCACTTCCAGTCATATAAATATACTTTTTTCTTTGCTGAGGAACTGATCTACTGAACTGCCGCATCTGAGCTCTGTTGAAGAAGGTCAACAAACAGAAGAGAGAGATGGGGTGTTTCTTCCTCCACTCCCTCCCTGCCTTGGGGTCATCGTTCCAGCAGCAGCTGCACCCTTCCCTTCTGGTGGGCATTTCCCTGCAGCCCTCTTCCTTGGCTCCTAGGATCTCCTAGGACAGTAATAGCTCCAAACTGCTATTAGTCTTTGGGGGCTTCCCAGCTCTTGTTGGATTACTGTGCCCACATTCTGTCTGAGGCCTGTTGGTCAGCATTTCTACATTTGAACCATATGGGGTAATTCTATCTCCTTCTGGGACCCTGACCCATAAAACTCCTTCCTCCCAAACTATGTCTGGGTTTGTCCTCCAACTCACAAATGGTCATTAGCAGATTTTCCTACTCAGCTCACACAGCGCAGGTCCCCACTTACTGGAACACAAGATATCCTTTAAATCATTTGAATCACAATGCAACTTAAGAGCCCAACAAATTCTTGGGAAGGGGCAATGTTGGATTCCTTCTCCTCCACTTTCCCACCATACTCCCTTTGCAGCAGGTCGCAGCCATGTGTAAAGTATAGTGCAGATTCTCCCTTTATCCAGAAGACAATCCAAGGGCCTGGGTCTTGTTTTACTTCCCTTATTCCAACATGATTATTGATGCATTTGTCTTCCATGGTAATCTATCAGCTCCACTAGAGGAGAATGGGTATTTCTAGGACCAGTTCAAAATAAGTACTTCTTAAATGAACGAATGAATGAATGAATGATCGAATGAATGAATGAATGATCAAATGAATGAAAGGCAGCTGGCACAAGTTGAGGTCCTTCGTGTAGTCACAGAACAAACAAGCATAAGTGGTTCCCACCCTGATCCTCAAAAACTTTAAAATGGAGCAGTCCTCCTTTTATGGGCCCTACAGCAATTCAGAGGTCTGGTTCACTCAGATATACGTCCCTTATTGCCAGGTGACGGTATGGAGGATAATGAGGCATTGAGTGCCTTGCCTCAGCCAGGCAGGCTGCTGAGCAGAGAAGTCAGCGTTCCCGACATCCTGCCCCGCGCTCTCTTGACTTAAACCACATGGGCTGTTTTTCTTTGCTCTTCCTTGGACCACTGGGCTCTTCTTGACTCAGACATCACTGATCCCTTTCCCAGGATACACACCCCACCTGCTCCCGGGAGCCAAGTTTTGTGAGGCGTGTGGCTTTTTTGGAATGCTCAGTCAGCTTGAAGCTCCTGCCTCATCCCAGGACAGGAGGATTTGCGTAGATAAATTATCACCATGAGAGACCAGTGTGTGTCCCCAAGTCTTCAGTGCAGTTCAGACACAATGGATTTTCTGCAGCTCACTTTTGTCATGCACAGTGGACAGGAAGTAGAAATCCAGATTCACAGAATCTAAGCCTTCTTCATAGCAAACGTATTTTGGAGCTCACCACAGCATACAGGCTGCTGATTTAATACAACCGGCAATGTGCAGATCTCCAAGGAAAGGAAAATGCCATCCACCTTCACTTTTTTCACCTTCCTCCTGCTCCTCCTTCTCACCTTCTTTTTCAATAAGCCAGTTATTAGCTGGTATATATAAAGGTAAATAGAAAATAAATAAGCTGTGGACTTTGAAGGAGAATTTTTAAGTTAGAAATCTGAAGGGAGAGAAATGGCCACAGAAACAAGGTAAACAGTTAAGGCAAACATTTTAGACCAAAATAGCCAGTAGACAGCAGCTGAGAGTGGACCTCACTGCTGGTAAAGAGCCAAAGTGGGTTAAATTGACCAAAACAGTGCTTGGGAGATAGCAAGGAATTTTATTTTTTGTTATTTCTCTTCAAAAAGGCATGATGGAAGATTAGACTTCTGTTGAAGCAAAAGTTTGAAACTTTTCTATCTATTGCTACTGTTTCTGTGCTTTGCATTTGACGTTGGTCATGAGACATGTTTTGCTGAGTATAGATATATATGTATTTATATATATATATATATATATGTTTTCCTTTTCTTGTTGAACCGTGATGGTAAAAATGATTAGTGGAGTTGAAATCTGCAGCAATGCACAGAACGCTTTTTCCAGTGTTTAGGATGGCTGAAATATGCAATAATTGATTTTAACATGCGCTGTAATTGGTTCCATATGCATTGCTGTCAACTATGATGCCTCATAATTAAACTGACATGTTCAAAAACTGGCCACTGAAATGAGCACTCCCTGAATTTTCCAACTGTGCACAGCTTGCTGCTTCACCGCTCCTTAGCTTCTCAATCAGGAACCACATGCCAGGTTTTATTTTGCTGCTGATCTCCTCCACGTTTTATCTATTTTTCCCCCCTCAGATTTTAAATGACCTCCTGGAGTGGATTCAGGCTCTTTCCCCACCTTCATTTTCAGATGGTCACGTATTTCAGCAGTGATGGATCTATATGCAATTTCCTAAGACATCATAAATCAGATCTAAATTCATGTAGAATGGTCAAGAGTTTGATATAAAATAAGACACAGAAGCAGATCCATAAAAGTTCCATATTTTAGCTCTCCACCCCCAGTTGAACCATGCTTGAACTCTAATTACGAAGTTCACTTGGAGGAAGAAAGCATATTATATGACACACGTTCACCTGTGGTTCCCTATAAATGACAATGTTCATATATTTGACCACCTTTCTGCTGATTCCTATGGTCATCAGAATGTTTATGAGTGTCCAGGATGGTCTTGCCTTGATAGCCTGATTATCTCTCCTTTTTTCTTTTCTAAAGGCAATCTGATATCACTGTAAAGACATTGAACTAGGGTCCAAAGCAGCTCTGTTACTATTAATATTGTTAGTAAAGCCTTCTGGGTGTTGGCTTTCTCCTTGGTAAGATGAAAGGGATAATACTCTTTCTATGGTCATCTCAAGTTGTAGGACAATAGAATGAGATACAAGCGAGATTGGATAGTGTGGCCTGCGGTTCCCGAATCTCTATTCTGAGTTACTGTGAGTCATGTCTGTGCTTGGACTTTGTGGTACCATAATCTGCTGTTTTAATTTCACCAAGAACTGCATCCCCCAAACAAATCCCATGGTGTTACACCTTCTCTAATCTTTAACCACATAAATGGGTCCTGTGATAGCAAAATATTTAATAATAAAAGTTAGTTTATCACCATCCGCAGTTGATCCAGGGTGTATCATTACTATGAGGCTCCATAAGGCTGGGAGAAGGGACATAGCAGCCGTCTCTCCACTATTTCCATTGGGAACACCAGTCTTCCATTCATTACCGTCATGGGTCACTGGTGGGTATCCCTAGTTTCAGTGACCTTGGTCTTGCTTAGAGCATAGTCCTGTGGTACAGACCTGGTTAATCATGGTGTCTCTCTGTCTGTCCATGGAACATAGTCCAAGCTGTAGTGAAATGACCAAGCTGGACCAACAAGGGTTTTCTCATGCACTTTGAAAGCCAAAAGCTGTGAGGCAAGATTCCCCCATCTCCTCAGAAATGAGCTATGAAGACATAAGCCTGGTGACACTGGATGGCAAGAAGGAAGCCATGCTCTCCACCATGTAAAGGAAGGAGAGATTGAACCCCACACATGGGAGGAGTTGAATTGAAAGTACTGATTAATGACTTTGGAAGCTGTCAGGTGAGTTCTAGAAGAAAGAACTTACTCCACTTCCTACTGGGATCTTACTTCCTGATTGAAGCTCTTAAGAGGCAAACTTTCTGCAGCTAAGGAAGTGATTGGGAAGGGAGAGTGGTTCTTTATCTTCCTCCTTCCTCTCATGTTTTATCTTCCGAAAGGGAAGAGTCACTATTTCATAGCCAAGGCTGAGCAGGGATCTTGCTGCTACTTTAACAGGAATTCCAACAGGAATCCTGAGCCTATTTTTCCTTCTTACTTTGTGTCTTTATTCTTATTGAATCACTTCTTTGACTATCAGAATATTTCTCTCCACCCCACTCCCTGGTCAACATGATCTTGGAGTGAGAGTCTTGTCCATTACTTTTGAGCAACCTTTGCATAGTGTGTGGTGCATCTGCAGTGGTTTTCAAACCTAGGGTGCAGCTGAACCCCCTAGAGAGCCAGTGAAAACACAGATTGCTGGGCCTGACCACCAGAGACCCTGATCCAGTAGGTCTGGATGGGGTAGAGAGTCTGCATTTCTAGTAAGTCCTGAGTTTATACGGAGGCTACTGGTCTGTGGAGTACACTTTGAGAACTGCTGAGATGAATGCCAGATTACATTAAAAGTTGTGAGACTCAAGTCTTGGCCTTTGGGCAATCCCCAAAGCCACTGCGGGCTTCACTTTACCTACTTACAAAATGGGTGACTTGATCTAGGTGATCTTAAAATTTTCTTTAATATGCCTCCAAGTCAATGAACAGATCATGAAGTTATATTTGGAAAGACTGCACTGTCATGACAGCTTTTTCTTTTTCCCTTTGAGACAATTATAGCTTAAAAAGACAATATCTAATTTCTGCAGAAATTGTGGAAGTGGTCAGAGAGCAGCAATAGAATAGGGTGAATATGTTGATGCTGAGAATTCTAAGGTCCTGACAAAATACTCTGCAATTAAGCTTTTCATCTGGAGATTGTATACTGTTTTGTAATCATTTGCTCATTAATCAGGCACTAGAATTTAGGAAATACCAGCTCAGTAGCTTCTCAACAATGATGAAGAGTAGACAGTATTTGAAAAACACAGTAGTGGGTGAGTAGAAGTTTGGGGGAAGGAAAAGAGACTCTCTAAGCACAAAGTGTGCTTCTCCACCCCTCCTGCTGCTCCATTCTGTGCTTCCCTAGCAGATCTTCTGGGCAAGGATCCAAAAGAAGGTTTGAAAGTTTATGTCCACAGCCAGGAAAACATCATTAGTGGAGAGATGGATTATGGCGGAACGTAGGAGGTCCCACCCAACTTTGAAAAGGGAGGGGAGAAAATAAAATATCTGAAGACATCTTCTGTAGTGGAAAGGACAGAAAAATAATTGAGTCTGGCTTTCTTCTGTCACCCCAAGTTCCTGCACAATCCACCTACATCCCATCAGCAACATAAAATGACCATTTTATGAGTGAGAACAGGAAACTGTGGCTATAACAAGGTTTCTTTCCCCTTTTCTTTTGAGGAAGAATAAGTGATAGATGTAAAGAAAAATATGAAACAGTAGTTTAGGAAATAATTTCTTTTTATTTAAGAGTCATTTTTGACAACCTGGTGGTATTTAAGAATATCAATCAATGAGTATCATAGAATACTCATGAATTTAGTAGATACATACATGTTGGGTGTCTAATATATCCTAGAAGTGTGTGAGGTACCATTAAACCAACCAAAATTATTTCTATGTTTAAGGGGATAACAGTTGAGATAGGAAGAGGACAAGCAAACAGGTAATTTTGACAGTTCCAACAGGAGTGAACACAGGCTACCACGAGAGAGCCTCGCAGATGTGAATATCAGTAAAAACTCCCTGTGGAAAGCAGTGGCCTTAAGCATGAGTGGAGGTTGGGTCAGACAGGAAAAAGATGCTCTTCCAGACTTAGCATCAGACACAAAGGCTCAAAGAGGTGAGTTCACAAAAACTTTGATTGTTGAGCACGACGGGTGGCTAGAAATGGAGCTGCAAGGGAAAGGATGGGTACCTATTGATTTTATTTTGACCCACTAGTTCAGTACTTGTCCCAGTTCCCAAAGTGTTTGGTTTTTATTGGTGAGATGGGGTAGCGGATCATGGAATTAACTGATGTCCATATGTAGGCAAGTAACTGGGTGGGTTCAGAGCCCTTCCTCTCATCGAGTGCTTAACTTCTCTCCTCTGCATTGTTGCTGTCCTTTTATGACGATTTTCCTCACTTCCTAGGCACGGTTTCACCATTATATCCATCTTCAACCCCTTCTCTTCCTAGCTTTACTTTGAAGCTAACCTACCTGCTCTAGGTATAAATTCATTTTCCAAATATGTACATTACATATGACAATGTCTATGGGGAAATAGGACATTTTAAATGCAAAGGAGAGAGCAGGATTCACTGCAGGTTGGAGAACTGTTTTTCCAAGGGTCTGCCTTTCTAATGTGCTCCCAGGTGATGCTGATGCTGCGATGCCTGGCTACATTTTGGAGAACCTGGCCTGATGACCAGAACCACTCCCAAGAGCACTTGTGCATGGAGCACAGGCGGGAATCCCAGCTCTCCCAGGGGGAAGGAGGAGTCCCTGGTCTCCACATCCCCCAAATGCTGATTCTATGTCTGCACGTGAATGGGTAAGAAAGAAACAACAAAGGGCCATCTCAATTCACCTGCCACACAGAGAAGAATCTCGCAAAAAGTTCCAACTCTCTTTTTGGGGCCAGCTTTTTTTTTTTTTTTTTTTTTTTTACAGAGTCTTGCTCTGGTGCTAGGCTGGAGTGCAGTGGCATAATCTCAGCTCGCTGCAACTTCTACCTCCCGGGTTCAAGCGATTCTTTTGCCTCAGCCTCCTGGGTAGCTGGGACTACAGGCGTGTGTCACCATGCGAGGCTAATTTTTGTATTTTTAGTAGAGATGGAGGTATCATGTTGGCCAGGCTGGTCTCGAACTGCTCACCTCAGGTGATACTCCCCCGCCTTGGCCTCCCAGAGTGCTGGGATCAGAAGCTTCAGCCATCATACCCAGCCTGGATGCCACTTCTTATGATGCTTAGAATCTTGTGCCCTTTCGGAAAACCGAAGCCTTGACAACCTAAAGTTGGTACTTTGTTCTTTCTCCCAAAGAGGAAAGCAGCAGGAAGATCTAGGCCAGCACTTTCCAAAATTCAGTGTGCATAGGAACCACCCGTGGAGTTGTTAATACTCGGATTGAAATTCGTAGGTCTGAATGGAGTGGGGCTCAAGAGCCGGCCGGTGCTTCCAGCTAGTGTTGATGCTGTTGGTGCCTGGCTATGTTGTGAGTAGCAAGGGCAAGGAAACTAAGTAACTCTCCTCGGTCGTCTGCAGAGTCGAGGATGTGGCATCTTTCAGGCCTGAGTCAGACTCTCTGGGCAGTAGGCTCCCAGGAGCTGCACAGCTGTGTAAGATTAGAAATCTCAGAGCTGAGCAGATGGGGCCGGGGCCCAGTTAATGGCATCATTTCATTGTAGTAACTGCAGCAAGCCAGAGCCAATTGCAGGCTGTTCAGTGGGCTTTCCCGTGTTTGTTGATTTTGGTATCACTGATTTATTAAAGGAAGAGGAACTATGTTGGATATCAGAAAAGTGCTAGAAAGATAGAAGAAGAGTAAATCCAAACATCTCTATACTCTCCAAACCTGTCCCCCACTCCCATTACACCCCCTCATTGCCAAGTTATGAGATCTTGGGCTGACTTCCAAGTTCTCAAAGTTCAAGTGTGGAAAAAGCCAACTAATCTCCTGGAAAATCTCCTGATGTGTATTTTTCTTTGAAACTCTGGGCAGATTTTAAACTTAGCCCACAGTAAACTGTGCTAACAGGCATTATCATTGTGGACACCCACTGCTCTATTTTCCAAGGATCTCCCCCACCACCCCCTGCTGGTATCGCCACCAGATACAGAACGGAATTTGTCAAGGCAAGCCATGTATTACCACTAAAACATTAATTCAGTTAGTGCATTAGGAGCAGGAAGACTGGTTCTTTGCGTTATATTTTGGCTGTCAGGCCTGATTTGAGCTTATTTCTCATTGAGTATTCCATATCAAAGGCTGCGATAATAGAATTACAGGACATTAGGACTTTCAATCTGGAAGGGACCCTGGAGATCATTTAGTGCTGCCTGCTCGCTTTACAGATGAGGAAACTATACTTTTTGGTCTGAAGAGCTTGAGGAAATACTCGGCTTTTGAAATGCGCATGCAGTTGCCATTCCCATGTATGGGAGTTATGTGTGTGCTTGAAGGGAGTCAATAATGGATCTTTCCTATTTAGTTATCCTTGATCTTGGCTTTAGTGTCATCAAAGTCTGTTGTACACACTCTCCGGACAGCATATATTTTGCAATAATATGCAAACGTCTTGATTCCTGATAATAGTGGAAAAGAAATGAGATGTTTTTACTTAGAAGACATTTTATACAATTTAATCGCAACTGCATCTCTGGTATCTATAACAGATGTTATCCACTGCAGGCAACTTTTTCCAAGTAATCTAGCTGAATTTTAGCTGCTGAAATTTTCTGTATCATTTGGCGATCATATTTCATTTCAGACTTTTGAACACGACAGATTGTCCACCTGGATCTCATTTTGCCACATTTTATTGATGGCCTGACTCAGATCTTTCAAGTTCTGACTAACTGACCTTGAAGGAGTAGCTTGTTGTTTAAATTTTATGACACAGAGATGTAAACTGCCTGCAAATTATGCAACTCAGTGGTGATGAACAATGAGTTAGATTTTTATTACTATTTATTACTTACAGTTAAGAAATTAGCAAGAACTGTTACATTGTACCCATTCCTGGGACAAAATGCCAAATTAACTTTACAACAAGCACATGTGTAACAAGTGAGAACTACACTTTTTGGTTGCAAATCTAAGCTCAGTGTACTGCTATTATACTTGTGACTTCCTGTGGCTGCCCTGTTTCCATAAATGACAGGGTTCTCCCCCTTAGCCCTGTTATTCTGAGTAGGATGGCCCAATGCCTGAGGATCTGAATGACATTGGATGGGAAATACAGAGAGAAGACAAATAAAAAATATTACCCATCATCCCAGTCTGACCATGAAGAAAACCTCTAACAAATTCAAACTCAATGACATTTATTCTACAAAATTCCTGGCCAGTACTCCTCAAGGCTGTCCAGATTATGAAAAACAAGAAGAGTGACAAATGATCAGACTCCCTCAGAGGCTTGCGATATAAGATGACCAAATGTGTTGTGGGACCCTGCATGGGATCCTAGGACAGCACGTAAGACACTTGAGGCAGTCTTAACCAAGTGCGGACTTTAGTTAATAATGATGCGTCTGTGTTCGTTCATTGCTTTTGTCCCATGTACCACGCTAATGTAAGCTGTGAACAACAGAAGAAACTGGGCACAGTGTATAGGTGAATTACGTGCTATCTTTGCAACTTTTCTATAAATCTAAAATTATTCTAAATTTAAACATTTACTAAAAATAAAGCTTATGCTCATTCAGCTTCTGCTGACACCAAGCAAGTGTCTGTGATAGGTCAAGTTTCGGCTCCATCATTTCATTCAATCTTCAGAACAACTTTATGAGGTATTTATTATTATTCCCACTTTATCACTTTGATAAAAGAGAAACTTGAGTTTCTACGTTGATTGAGATCCCTTGGCTTAAAAATGGCAGAACTATGATTTCAACCCTCATTTATCTGACTCTAAAGCACACACCTATTTCCATTCCCCACCTGGTTCTCAGAATCCTGTCCTCAAGAGATGGGGCAGAGGTTGGGGAAATGGGATAGGAATGGCTGGAACAGACTGTGTGTAGCTCAGCAGAACCGTGTCTGGTTTCCCAGGGAGGCTCACACAGTCTCCATTTTCCCCAAAGTCTGAGGTCCAGGCTAGCTTTAGGTGAGTTTTCCCATTTCTTTGGATTTCATTGAAAATATTAAAAAAGAAATTCCCTCTCCAGTGGGCATGGGTATAGTGACTGCCATGTAGAGGAGCAGCTGCTGGCTGTAGCAGCAACACTCCAGCTTGCCTGGAGCAAGGTGAGTATAGTCATGCTTCATCTTCTTTCAGAATCCCTACCGCTCTCTGCATCTGAGTCACTGGTAGGCCTAAGGACATCCAGAGTCCTGGTTTCTTGAGATTCTGACTCAGTAGATGAGAGGAGAGCCCAGAAATCTGCATTCAAAATTGTTTATTAATGATCTGGCCATGAATCCCTGTTCTAAATCTGAATCTCAGTTAATCAACTCCTGTTCTCACTGAACAAAATGTAAAACCACCTCAACCCGGTTGTCTTTTCAGTAGGTAGCATTAACAGACTGTGTAGGCCAGAAGTCCACAAACTCTACCTGTGGTCAAACGGCCCACGGCCCCACCTGCCTGTTTTGTAAATAAAATTTGCTTGGACACAGATATGCTGTTTGTTTATTTGTTGTCTATGTTTGCTTTCTTGCTACTGTGGCACAGTTGAGACCGTATGGCCCCAAAAGTCTAAAATGATAATCTGACCCTTTACAGAAAAAGGTTTTCCAACCCACGGTGTAAAAGACAGAAAGGTATCTGATTAATAACTAGTCACAGTTAAAGGGAAAGGGAGTCCAGTTGCTCTCAAGCTTCAGTGTACCCAAGAATCTCCTGTGGTACTTATTTCAAATGCCACCCCTTGAGATTCTGATTTAGTAGCCTGGGCTGAAACTAGAAATATGCATTTTTAGCAAGGTTTTGAGACACATGGTCCTAGTCACCAAGAATACTGACCCTGACAATAGCTAGAATTAGGTCCCTAACCCTCTTTAGAGGTCTGTGTATGTTTAGTTATTGCTGCATAATATATTTGGACAAAGACTTTAAAAGTGAATATCACTTTTATGAACTAAATCATGCTCACCCCTACAAATTAATATATTTGGGCTCTAACCCACAATATAACTGCATTCATAGAGCCATTAAGGAGGTAAAGTTAAATGAAGTCATGAGTGAGGCGCCCTAATCTGATTGGACTGGTGTTCTTATAAGTAGAGAAAGAGACACTAGAAATATGTCTTTCTTCTCTGCAGGTGCACAGAGGAAAGGGCATGTGAGGACGATCTGCAGCCCAACCAGCAAGAACTTACCAGAAACAAACCCTGCTGGCATCATGGTCTTGGACTTCCAGCCTCTATAACTGTGAAACAGTACACTTCCGTTCTTTAAACATTCAGCCTGTGGTATTTTGCTACGGCAGCCTGAACTGACTGATATAATCACTAAATTATCAAAAGGGGGAATTAAAAGTGTTATATCTATTTCACTCAAGATATGAGTAGGAAACAGAGAAAAGTTGGACAAATAAAAACCAGATAAACAGAAATTTAGTAAATGTTTGGTGAGTAATGAATTTAGACATTTTGCTTTTTGATATGCTTTTAAGGACTTCAGTGAGGTATAACTGATATTCAATAAACCACAATTACTAAAACTTACAATTTTGTATGCTTTGCCATATGAAACCACCATCAAAAATCAAGATCATAAACACGTGTATCACCTCCCAAATCTCCTTGTATACCTATCATCCCTCCCTGTGCCCCTTCCTAATCTGCCCCCTGCCACCCTATGGAGGAAACCTCTGTTCTGTTTTCTGGCACTATAGATCTGTAGGTTAGTGACAATTTTCTAGAATTTTATATAAATAGAATCATATGGGATGTAGTCTTTTTTTGATTTGTTTTTCACTCACCATCATTATTCTGAGATTCATGCATGTTGGTGCTTATATCAGTGTTTCATTCCTTTTGATTACTGAGTTTTAATCTGTTGTGTATACTGTCATGTGTTCCTTCATTCTCATATTGATGGACTTTTGGCTTGTTTCCAGTTTTAGGCTATTACCAAATAAAGTGGAAATCTTTGTATGAATAGTTTCATTTTTACTGGATCAACTAGGATGTGTATATTTAACTGTTAAAGAAACTGAGAAATTGTTTTCCAAAATGGTTGTACCATTTCACATCCTGCCAGAGGTGCGTAAGAGTGTTAGTTCCTCCACATCCTGGCCAACACCTGATAGTCTTTTTAATCTGAGCCAGTGAAATAGCAGTGTACTGGTATATCATTTCTGGTTTTAATCTGCATTTCTCTAGTGACTAACAATGCTGATAATCTTTTCATGTGCTTATTTATCATTCATCTGTATTCTCTAGTCAAGTGTCTGTTTTGCCTATTAAGTATATTTTTAAAAATTTATTAAGTTTTGAGGACTCTGTATTCAGAATGTAAGTCCTTTATTAGACTTATGCTTTGCAAATATACCTTTTCTGTCTCTAACTTGCGTTTTTATTCTTTTATGAATGATACAATGTTGGTCCAAAAGCAAAGGTTTTTAATTTGAAGAAATACAATTTACAATTTGTTCTTAATGGACCATAACTTTGCTATCATGGCTAAGAAGTTTTTGCCTAACTCGAGGCCACAAAGGTTTTGTCCTGTTTCCTTCTACAAGTTTTATAGTCTTAGATTTTTTCATATCATTCTAAAATCCATTTGAGTTAATTTTTGTATATGGTGCAAGGTGTGGATTGAAGTTCATTTTTTGCATAGGAATATCTAATTGTTTCAGCATCATTTGTTGAAAAGACTACCTTTCCCCATTGAATTACTTATGTGCCCTTGTAGAAACTCAGTTATTTACATACATGAGGGCCTATTTCTACATTCTCTATTTTGTTCCACTGATTTATTTGTCTATTTTTGTATCAATCACACGTCTTAATTATAGTAGCTTTATAGTAAGTATCGAAATTACTGAATTTTGGTCTTCCAACTGTTTCCTTCCTTCCAGAAAAAGTTATTTTGGCTATTCTAGGTCATTTGTATTTCCATATTAATTTTAAAATCAGTTTGTCAATTTCCAAAATAAAAATGCTGGGACTTTGATGTCTTAGTGACAATAATGACAATTCTGCTAAGGGTAAGTGACTCATTCAGTTATCATTTTATGACAAAGGAAAATATGCAAACATATACAGAAACAAAATCAGCAAAACATTATCACACTAATAATTTTGCTATCATTACCAGGAAACAGTGAAACAAAATTATTTTTTTAAATATTCTAGCTTTAAAAAAAATGAGGTGGAAGGGACATAAAGGTAACCATTTTAATGTGAACAATTCAGTGGCATTTTGTGCATTCATAATGTTGTGCAGCAACCACCCTTACTAATTTTAAAACATTTTCCTCATCCTGAAAGGAAAACCTGTACCCATTAAGCAATTGCTCCCTATTTCTCCCACTTCCGACACTACCAGTTTTATGTTCTGTATCCATGGATTTACCTCTTCTGGCCACTTCACATAAATATAATTATAGAATACATAACCTTTTGTGTCTGACTTTTTTCACTTATCATAATATTTTCAAGGCTCATCCACATTATATCAGGCATCATACTTCAACGTCAGTTGGGTCTAGTATTTATACTGTATAAAACCTTTAACATTTTAATAACCAAAGTATTATATGTTGTATAAATACTAGACCCAACTTTAGTTGAAGTACTGTATATACCACAACTAAAGTTGAAGTACTGTATATACCACATTCATTGTATGTATATACCATAAGTGGTTTACCCATTCATTTATTGATGAACACCTGGGCTGCTTCCACTTTTTGGCTATTGTTTATAGTGCTGTTGTAAATGTAAATGTGCATGTATTTGTTTGAGTATGTGTTTTCAATTCTAAAAGTAGAATTGATAGTCATATGGTAATTCTACATTTAACTTTCTGAGAAATTGCCCAAGTCACTGTCACAATGGCTGAACCATTTTACATGCCCACCAGCAATGCATGAGGCTTCCATGTTCTCTACGTCCATGCTAAAATTTATGATTTTCTTTTCTTTTTTTGAATTATAGCCATTCTGGTGAGTGTGAAGCAGTAACTTATTGTGGTTTTGATTTCTCTTCTGACTAATACTGTTTGTTGACCATCTTCTCACGCATTTTTTGCCCATTTGTGTATCTACTTTGTCTATTCAATCCTTTGTCCATTTTAAAATTGAATTGGTTGTATTTTGATTACTAAAATGTAAAAGTTTGTATACAGTAAAAATATTAGACCCTTACCAGATATATAATTTGAAGGTATTTCTCCCATTCTGTAGGTTATCTTTTCACTTTCTTATTAATTTCCTTTGACCCACAAAAGTTTTAAATTTCAATGTAGTTTAATTAATTTATTTATTTTGCTTTTGTTACTTTGGCTTTCAGCATTTTATCTAAGAATCTATTCTCAAATTAAAGTCATGGAAATTTACCCTTATGTTTTCCTCTACCTATTTAGGTTTTTAATCTATTTTTGAGCAAATTTTTGCATATGGTGTGAGGTAGGGATCCAACTTCATTTTTTTTTTTTTTTTTTTTTTTTTTTTTTGTAGGTAGGTGTCCAGTTGTTTCAACACTATTTGTTTAAGAGACTATTGATTAGTCATGGCACTCTTGTCAAAAATCAGTTGGCCATAGACATATATGTTTACTTTGAACTCTCAATTTTATTCCATTGGTCTATCTGTCCATCCTCTTACTAGTGCCACTGTTTTGATTTCTGTTGTTTTGCAATAACTTTAGACAAAAGTGTGACTCTTCCAACTTTGTTCTCCTTTTCTAAGATTGTTTTCACTATTTGAGACGCTTTACAATTCCATACATATTTAAAAATAAGCTTTTTCATTTATCTAATAAAGACCATTTAAATTTTGATATCAATTATTGCATTGGATATATAGATTTATGAAGTTTAAAAAATATCTATTTAAAAAATAACAAGTTTCTGATTTGTGAACATGGGGTGTTTTCTATTTCTTTAGATCTTTAATTTCTAGTTTTGGGGAGAGTTTTTTAAATGTTTGGTAAAATTCATCTGTGAAGGCATCGGATCCTTGGTTTTTCATTGTTGGAAGTTTTTTTGTTGTTATTTGTTTATTTTAAATTACTAGTTCAATATCTTTAACTTATCAATCTGTTCAGATTTTTTAAAAATCAGTTTTGGTAATTTGTATTTCTGAGAATTTGTCCATTTCAGACTGGTTATGTAATTTTTGATGTATAACTGTTCTCAGTAGTCTCTTACAGTTTATTTTATTTCTGTTAGATTAGTTGCAATTTCCCCTTTTTTACTTCTGATTTTATTTATTTGTTCTTCTTTCCTTTGTTTACCAGTCTAGCTAAAGTTTTGTCAATGTTGTTGATATTTTTAAAAAATCAACTTTGGTTTCATTAATTCTTTCTATTGTTTTCCTATTCTCTATTTCATTTGCTGCAACTCTATCTGATTATTTCCTTCTTTTTAGTAACTTTCAGTTTAGTATTCTTTTCTTGTTCTAGTTTCTTAAGGTATAAGCTTAGGTACTAATTAAAGATCTTTGTTTCTTTTTATTGTGGGCCTTTACTGCAATAAATTTCCCTCTTAAATACTGTGTGAGCTATATTCTATTAGTTTTGGTATATTTTTGTTTGAATTAATCTTCAAGCATTTTTGATGGTCCTAGTTATTTCTTCTTTGACTCACAGGTTGTTTAAGAGTGTATTGTTTAATATCCACATGTTTGTGAATCTTCCAGTTTTCCTTCTGCTGTTGATTTTAACTTCATTCCATTATGGTCAAAAAAGATATTTTGTATAATTTTAACTCTTTAAAATTATTGAGACTTATTATGTGACCTAACATATGATTTGTCTTGAAGAATACTATGTATGAATACATATGAATAATATGTATTTTGTTGTTAGAATATGTATTGGGCAGAGTATTCATGTCTGTTAGGTCTAGTTGTTCAAGTCCTCTATGTTCTTATTCGTTTTCTGTTTATATTTTATCCATTACTTAAAGTAGGATATTGAAGTCTCTATTACTGCAGAACTATCTATTTCTCCTTCAATTCTGTCAATGTTTGCTTCATATACTTGAGGTGTTCTGTGAAAGGGCTGTATATACAACATGAGCTCCAAATGCAGAATGAGCCAAGACATCAAAAAGTGAGTCAGAAAAATCCAATTTGTCAGTAAAGGATGATTTATTAGAGGACTTACAGACAGAAATGTGGTCTTGGTTGGCTTCAAGACAGGAAAATCTCTGCAGTGCAACCCCCTAGACCCAGGGCTTATATATCTTGGGTGGGTGGAGGGAGGTACTTACATATCCCTGGAAGAAATGTGTAAGTGACTCAAAGAATACTACTGGCATCACAACCTATAATGCATGCAACATCAAGGATTGTTTTGAGTGAAAGGTGAAGCTTATAGTAAATGGGTGTTTCTACATAGGGAGTAATACATCAGTGAAACATCTTGAAGGTATTCCCAGACTCAAAGTTAGTCAGGAGTCACATGGAAGATTAGCATCTGAAATAGAATCATTCTTGTCCCCATATAGAGGCTCTGTTGTTTTGTGCATATATATTTGTAATTGTCATAACTTCTTGATGAATTGACTCTTTCATTGCTATATAATGTCCTTTTATTGTCTAACAATTTTTCACTTAATGTCAAATTTGTTTGTTCTTAGCATAGCCACTCTAGCTCTCTTTTTTCTGATCTTTTAGAAAATTTTATTTTAATAGTTTTTGGGGAACAGGGTTTTTTTGGTTACATGGGTAAGTGCTTTAGTGGTGATTTCTGAGATTTTGGTGTACCTGTCACCCAAGCAGTATATACTGCACCCAATATGTAGTCTTTTTTCCCTTAGCCCTCTCTGAACCCTTCCCCTCAAGTCCTTAAAGTCCATTATATCATTCTTATGCCTTTGCATCTTCATAGCTTAGCTCTCACTTATAAGTAAGAACAGAAGACATTTGGTTCACCATTCCTGAGTTACTTCACATAGAATAATGGTCTCCAGCTCAATCCAGGTTTCTGTGAATGCCATTAATTTGTTCTTTTTTATGGCTGAGTAGCATTTCATGATGCATATATACCATATTTTCTTTATTCACTCATTGGTTGTGGGCATTTAGGCTGGTTCCACATTTTTGCAATTGTAATTTTTGCTGCTATGAAAGTTTGTGTGCAAGTGTCTTTTTCATATAACAACTTGTTTTCCTTTGGGTAGATTTACATGAACTATCTTTTTTCTGTTCTTTTACTTTCAACCTATTTGTGTCTTTGAATCTAGACAGAGTGTCTTGGAGATAGCATATCGTTCCTTTTTTTCCAATTTTGCCAATCTCTGCTTTTTGCTTGGGCAGTTTAATACACTTATAAGTAAAGTAATTACTAATAAAAAGAACTATCATTTTGCTATTTGTTTTCTGTAGATCTTATACCTTTTTTGTGCCTCAATTCCTCCATTGCTGCTTTCTTTTACATTTAGTTGAGTTTTTATAATGTGTCATTTAGATTTTCTTCTTGTTACCTTTTCTTTGTGGTTATCATGGGTTTATACATTTACATTCTGGAGTTATAACACTCTAGTTTAAACTGATCAACTTAGCTTCAATAGCATACCAAACCTGGCTCCTCTATCATCCTTATGTTGTTACCCTTGTGATGTTACATCTTTATGCATTGTGTGCCTATTAACATGTTTATAATAATTATTTTTATACATTTGGAAAAATCATGTAGAAAATAAAATGGGAGTTATAAAGCAGAAAAACTATAATATTAGCTTCTCTATTTATTTATGTAGTTACCTTTACTAAAGATTTATACTTTTTGATAGCTTCAAGTTACTGACAATGGTCCTTTGATTTTAGCCTCAAGGACTCCTCTTAGCAAAGAAAAACTCTCTCAGCTTCTGCTTGTATGGAAATGTCTAAGTTTTTCCTTCGCTTTTGAGAAATAGTTTTGCAGATATACAGTTTTTGGGTGGCAGCTTGTTCCCCTCCCCCACTTCATTCCTTCTCCCTGCCCTCCCTTTCTCCCTCCCTCCCTCCTTTTCTTTCTCTTCTTTCCTTCCTCCCTTCCTTTCCTTTCCCTTCCTTCCCACCTTCCCCCCTCCACCCCCTCCCTCCCTCCCTCTCTCTTTTTCTGTTGCTTTATAAATACGATTACACTCCCTTCTGGCTGCCATGGTTTCTGATGAGAAATGTGCTGTTAATTTGATTGATGGCTCCTTTTATGTGACGAGTTGATTTTTTCTTTCTACTCTCAAGATTATTCTTTGTCCTTGCTTTTGGATAATTTGATTATAATGTGTCAGTGTAAATATCTTTGTGTTTTCTATTCTGGGGATTTGTTGAGTTTCTAATGTGTAAATAAATGTTTTCTATCAAATTTGGGAAGTTTACAGTATTATAACCACAGATATTTTTGTTGTCTCAGGTCAATTGTACTAAATCACCAATTTCTGATGATCTGTCTCTCTCTCTTTCTGTGTGTGTGTGTGTGTGTGTGTGTGTGTGTGTGTGTGTCTGTAGCAAGTAAGTGTGTTCTTATATTCCCACTATGAACTTCATTTAAATTTTCTGCCCAGCTTTCCTATTAATGACTGGCAAATCTCTTTCAAACTGAACTGCTTTCTTCTGTGGCTTTGTTGTGTTTTTATCGTTTTAGTAGGCTATGTTTGCCACCCAGTTTCTCATTATGCCAATAATGCCTTAAACTCTAAACTCTGCTGTACATTCATTCCTTCTTCCTATTACCATATCTATCTATCTATCTCTCTATCTATCTATCTATATGTATGTATCTTAGGCAAACTTTCATTGCTCAGTTTTGTTAAATTCTGAACACTTTTAATTTACTCCGAGTTTGATATTCTGGTAGAATTAAAGTAAGAGTTTTCTTCGTGCATCCCCTTTTAATCTCTCTCATACCCTTATTTCTTTAAATGGAAAATATTTTTAATTTATTCTTTTATCCTTCTGATAGACTTTGCTGAGCACCTCTCCTCAAATCTGTATCCAGATTATTTCCTCAATTGTCTTGAGTTGGTTGTGCTACATCATTAGTTTCTATTGTTTCGTCTGCCCACATAAATACTTTACTAATTCTGAGAATCAGAATAAATATCTTTATATCTGTTTTAGTTACCTATTGCTGTATAATTCTAGTATCAATTTCTGTTTCAACTATCTACTGCCAATTAAGAAACTATCCAAAAATATTGTGGCTTAAAGCAGCATCTCAGTATCCAAGCATCAACAGTATGTCATGATACTGAAATCTGAGCTAGGCTCAGGGGGCTGGCTGTCTTTGCTGCTCAACATGGTGGTGGTGGAGGCTGGAACATCTAAGATAGCTTATTCACCTACTATAACCTGCTTTCTGTGGGATGGTTTGAACAGCAGGAAATTAGCCAGGTATTTTTCTTTCTCTACATGGCTCTTCAAGTGGCTCCCTTGGGTTTCCTCATAGTATGGTGGTCCTAGGATAATGGCTGATTTCCAAGGGAAAAAAAAGTAGAAGCCGACAGTTTTCTTAAAGCAGCTCAGACTGGCATAGTGTCCCGTTTGCCATATTCTATTTATTAAAAGAAGTCACAAGGATATTCAATGAGGAAAGGAAGTACATTCTGCTTTCTGATAGGTACAGTGTTGTGCTTGGACTGTGAAAGAAGGGAAGACAGCAGCCATCTTTGGAGACTATCTGCCACAGGGGCCTATCTACCGTTTTGTAAAAGGGTGAGTAAGGATTCTTTGCTTTTGGTTTTACATGCTCTCTTAGCACCGAATACACTATAAACGCATATGGGAATTGTTAGAAAAACACCAGTGAATCAGCTTGGAGTCATATTGTGAGATTTCACAGAGAACTCATGATTCTTTAATTACAAATAATTTATTTAAATTACCTATTTTAGTTGAAAAACAATGTGAATGCAATTTTATGTGAAACAGCACTAATGGTTTCTACGAAAAGAAAGTCTCCCTGTCCCGCCTCTGCACCCCCCACCATTCCGTCACCCAGGATCCTACTATATCTTCCCCAAATAGTTGCCTCCTAGAGGCATGGTCTAGTTCTTAGCCTTCATATACTCTTTTGTTGAGCTGTTCCCTCTGTCTAATCATTTGCTTTTATTTTGCCACCTGCACTGTCTACCTGTCTGTATTGCAGGTGTTTGACCTGGGTATCTGGCACTCTTCCTTACTGCATCTTTACCATGGAGACAATTGGGCTCAAAATTGTTGGACATACAGTTTTTATTGTATCTGCTTTGGCCTCTTTCTGCTACCAGAAGGTTGTGACACTGAACTTTTTGGTTTCTAAATGTTCATTAACTCCACCTGTTGACCTACAGATATTGTTCTGCCATAGAAAGTGATACAGTAACAAATCACAGACCCTCAGGGGCACCCAACACTCTTTAAAACTACTACATGTATAATTTTAAGTTTCCATCCTCAATTGTTATTGCTACTTTTCAGATTAATTCATACATTTTTTTTGTCTTTTCTATACCTTATCATAGAAAGAGATATATTATGCATTTGCTGAAGTTCTGATATACATGCATGATTTTCTTCCCATATACCACTCTATTCAGTATCGAATTTGATTACTTTTGTAATATTTTAATGTCTACTTCCCTATAATTTTATATCAACTTTAGTGGCCATTTCATGACTCAGTTCAACTTTTTCATGAGCAATTTTTAAGGGCATGATGTATATTTTATATATATGCTGATAAACAAATACTCAGAAAGCACCAGAGATTGTCCCTTGCTTTGGAAGCTTGAGGCCAAATTTGGGGGAGGAAATGAGGACATGTATATTTTTATAAAGTTAGAAAACAAGTATTACAGAGAGAATGAAGATGTGTAAGTTATCTCATCTTCAATGAAGAGTCAGTCTTTACAATAGGTAGCATAGTTGAGAGGGGTTTGTCAGAGGGGAAGGAGATTTGAACGCAAGTTTAAAGAAGTAGAGGAAGGGACATAAAAGCTGGGAGGGAGGTGGAGATGAAGCACACAGAGATAATGAGAAGAAGAATCGAAGACAACATTTGTTGAGAACCTACTAGAAGTCAAGTATTTTCCTAGTCATTATGCAGACATTACCTTATTGGATCCTTAAAATATCTCTGTGTGGTAGGTGCAGTTATCCTCCCTTTACATATGAAAAAACTGAGTCACCTAGGCTGTGAACTCAGATTTGAGACATGACTTGGCTGACTCTGTAGCCTTGAATCCATCAGGATTCTTCTTGAGGAGGGAGGAAATACTCCTTTTCTATACTGATTGTACAGGACAAGTCACGATCTTCATAAATAAAAATCCAGATAACAAAGAATGCTTTCAGGACTATCCACTTGAATAGTAATGAGATTGGCATAGTCTTACACAACATTGCCTCAATAGAAAACATTTTTTATTGCCTCTTATGGAGACTGATGCTGCAGTACTTTGTCAGCTTACAAAACAGTATCAGAATGATAAACACTCAGTCCATACTGGGGGAGAGATGTCACTTCTGTAAGCTAACATACATAGAGAAATGGACCAGAGAAGTGAGCGTACATGAATGAAGTTGTGCCAAAATATGGAAATAGTTTTACTGTTCAGCCTGTTTATGTTTATACTATAGAAATCAGAAAAACACTAAAAGTTAGGGCTTTCCCCCAGTGGCCTCCCTACCCTGAGAGAGCCAGCTGTTAAACATTTGCCAGCACATGACCAGACTAAGTGCAGGAAAAAAAACAATCTTGTCTCAATCCTGAAGCTTAGTTCGTGTACTTTCATTCTCAATCGGTTTCTCTAAGTTATGCCCAGGCACTGAGATTTCAAAGTTTCCAGGGCGTAATCCCCATTCGGGCATTTCCTGATGTGCCATTGGCCATTCATTGCCAAGCACCTGCTCTCAGATTCTATAACCAGTTATTTTCTTCTCAGAAGTCTTCTTCCTTGTTTCCTCTTCACTGTCATGGAAAACAGTAGACTCCTACTAGGACAGCATTTGATGTTTCTTTGTCTTTCAGTGAGCTGGAGATCCTGTTGTCTTAAAAAGGCTTTTCTGGCTATTTTCTCTTCTTAATTCTTATAGCTATTCTGTATTTGATGCTCGATGGCTCTTGTGGGGGGCAAACAGACTGCTCATTCTGCTTACTCTCACCTGGGATTTCTATTTATTTACTTTCAGAAACATTCTGGAAACCATTTAACTGGCTCTGCAGAGAGTGCGAAAGCTCTGATCTGCAGTGTTTGCCAATGTTCATGGTGTGAATACTCCCACTGTTGCTGATTTAGAGCTGCCAAGGTGATGTCACTGAAGGCAGAATTGGGAAGAAATATGCAATGGCATGCCATTATATTGTTTTTCCACCATACAATACAATAGACATAAATAAATACAAAAGTATACACAATAACAAAATTTAATAAAATATTTAGGAATGATGAAGTTGGAATATTTATTTCCATGGTTGTGAATACGTTACTTAATCGTAAGTTTACACAATGTGGTTTGTTTTTTGTTTGTTTGTTTGTTTGTTTGTTTGTTTGTTTTGAGACAGAGTCTTGCTCTGTTGCCCAGGCTGGAATGCAGTAGTGTGATCTCAGCTCACCACAACCCCTGCCTCCTGGGTTCAAGTGATTCTCCTGCCTCAGCCTCTGGAGTAGCTGGGACTACAGGCATGCGCCACCACACCCAGGTATTTTTGTATTTTTAGTAGAGACAGGGTTTCACCATGTTGGCAAGAGTTGTCTTGAAATCCTGAACTCACGTGATCTGCCCGCTTTGGCCTCTCAAAGTGCTGGGATTACAGGCGTCAGCCACCACATCTGACCAATGTAATTTTTAATAAGAACTGTATTTAGCAGCATGTGAAATTCCTGGAAATTTAACCGTCGTCTTCCATGAATGGATAGAAGCCGGCCTAGTACGCCACAGCACCACACCTTCTTCTGTGCTCACATCTGGTTTTGCTACATTTTCAGTCTTTTTGCCCCAGTCCATTTTCTCAAGGTTTTTAAGGAGCAATTATTTTTGCATTAAATAATTACAATTATTACAATAGTCTCATTTTTAAATAATCAGTTTCTTATAGAGGTTCAATTAGAGACATAATTTCTCATCTTGTGGATTATGGAAATTATTCAAAAAATTTAAACTGCTTGTTCAACATCACGTCCAAAAGGAGAACCCAGCTCTTTGGATACAGGCTCTTTTGACTGGCCTATAGAATTCCAAAGTGAGAACCCTCTGTTAATGATCTGTTGCTTTATAATTACCCCAAAACTTAGCAGCTCAAGACATTCATTATCTCACACAGTTTCCGAGGGTCAGATAACCAGGAATAAGTTAGCTGGGTGATTTTGCGCCCAAGCCTCATTGCATTTGAGCTGCTGACCATTTCTGCAATCCCCACAAGCCTTGGCGAGGACTTCAGAATTCAATCCTAAGTTCACACATGTTTGTCCCAGGCCTCCTTGCTTTCTTGGCTGTTAGCCAGAGCCTTCAGTGTTTTGTCTCCTAGGTATTTCCAGAGGGCTGCTCACAAAAGGGTAGTGTGCTTCTTTCAGATCAAGATCTAGGAGAGAGAGAGGAGCACAATCCTTTGCAATCTTATTTGTGACAGAAATGACATACCATGACTTCTGCCAAATGGGTTAATCACATAGACCAAACTCAAAACAATGGGGGAAGGGAATGGAGCAAGACTGTGAATTCTAAGAGGTGGGGACCGTTGGCCACCATCTCAGAGGTTGCTACCACAAAAATTCCATGACATGACTGAGCTGGGAAGGACTGTGAAGGTCAACTACAAATATGTAAACTGATGAAGAAAGGGAATGTCTGCTCTTCACCTCTTCATTCCCAGCATCTCATGATGGTCATACTTGGCCAGCAGTTGAGTAAACGTAGAGTGATGACAGAGCTTGTGTTTTAACTCATCATTTCACTGGGAAAACATAGGGGCACTTCATTGAAGAGTGGCTCATCCATCTATGGTCACATGAAAGGAAGGATAACTCAGGGTTCTTATAACCATCCCTGTCCCACTGATTTTCCAAGGAGACAATGTGGTCTCATCATGTCTTCACAATCATTAGTGTAACGATTTCCATACTGCACAGAAAACCCAAAGCAAGGCAAAAGAGCTTGGGTTGAGTAACCCCAAGTTACAAAGTCAGCCTTTGGGCTTCTGGTTCCAGTCAGTCGTCTTTGCTGAGAGGTTGGACACCACATACTAGTTACAACAAATACATAGCAATTTAAACTTTAAACATGCTTTCTTCTCTTAGCAATAGGAGGGACACATCTTTGGAGAAAAATCAAAGCATGTCAGGAGGGGATGTAAAAACATTTTTATTTCTAATAAACAAGTTTATAATGCTTTAAAGGCTTTTGGTTTGTAACAAGTTAAAAATGAATGTCTCCACATTTTTTTGAAATCTGTCTTTTTTTGCAGTATGAGTTCCTTGCTATTGGAAGATGTTGGCCCTTGGTCTTGGACTTTCATGGCTCTTAAGAATTTCATTTATCTTTGAAATAACAGATTTCATGTTTCTTTTTGAATAATTTTTATTTCTTCTCATCCTAGGATTGTTTCAATGTAAAATAAAGGAAAAAAGTCTCTTTTCTTTGCATCTGATGGCAGTTGATTTCATGTGAGATCTTTAAACCCATCTGCCAATACTGATCATCTCCTCTGCTGAAGATGATAAACTCTGAAACATCTTCAGAGTCTGCATAAAAGAGGGAAATGTATGTTACTGGCCCCAGGAGGTCAACTTCCCCATCCTCTAAAATTTTCCCTAACTCTGGCTTTAGTTTTCAACAAACCTTAGCTGGTAGCCAAGAAAAATACTTTTATAAATGCGCCTTCAAAACTTAAAGAGACAAGAGTCATAAATTTAAAAATAATTATAATAAGCAGGAAGCTTGACCTTCTATGCCCGTCTTCCCTGACCCCTGTATGGAAGACTTTGTGGGAAAGAACCTGCTCATTTCCTTGATGCTCTGCACCCATCAGACCTCTGTGCTGCTCTCCGCCTCCACCAGAGGCATGTTGCTGGACATTGGACATGTGGCATTTTTCTAGGGAGGAAAAAAATCCTGGCTTTGACTTGAGATCTCTCACTCAAACCTGAGAGGAAAATCTGTACATAAGTCTTTGTTCCCCAAAGGAGAGAAAATGAGAAGGCACTTCCTATCCATTAAAATATCCAAAACATTGCCAAGGGAAAGTTAAGCCAGTCCAGATGCTAAGCACGTTAAGTCTAAAAAAGCTCAGAAACCCTGTAGGCTGCCAAAAAAAAGTTAGGGTCATACCTCATCTAGACCATTTCCTTGAGGAAGCTCATGGCTTTCCATTTGGTTCCATGAGCAGGTAACACACTTACCTGTAGAGATCAAGAGCTAAACTTAGGCCCAGGGAGAGTGATCTTTTCTCATGTTTCTGCTTCACATATGCATACTCTGGAAAAGAGATGAGTGAGGGTCGACGGGCTGCAGAGGCCTCCTCCAGAAGGAACAGGATTACAGTTCGAGGAAACAGCTCACCATCCTGCTTCACAGAGATTTTCAGAGTTCTGCATGCTCCCCTCGAAGACAGTGCCATGAGAAGAAAAAGCTGCCGAAGCCATAAATCACTGCAAATCATGTTTGCTATTTTAATAAATGAAAGGTTTAAAATATAAACATATGTATGAATAATAACAGAGACACTGTTTGAGTCCATTAGTATAATACATGAATTAGATAGCACTTTGGGAGGCCGAGGCGGGCGGATCACGAGGTCAAGAGATCGAGACCGTCCTGGTCAACATGGTGAAACCCCGTCTCTACTAAAAATACAAAAAAATTAGCTGGGTGTGGTGGCGTGCGCCTGTAGTCCCAGCTACTCGGGAGGCTGAGGCAGGAGAATGCTTGAACCCGAGCAGCGGAGGTTGCAGTGAGCCAAGGTCGCGCCACTGCACTCCAGCCTGGCGCCTGGTGACTGAGTGAGACTCTGTCTCAAAAAAAAAAAAAAAAAAAAAACTTGGCCAGTGTGATTGAGAAAGTACCATAATACATTTTTCTGTTTTTATTATACTTTAGTTATGCAACTGTACTGCAAGTCTTATGATCACGCAGCAAGAAAGAAAAGTAACTGAAACACGCTGTAGATGTGTGCTATGGTTTATTTATTGTTTGTTTGTCCCCCACCAAAGTTCATGTTGAAACTTAATTCCCAGTGTGGTGGTGCTGGGGAGGTGAGGCCAGGCGAGAGGTGTTTGGGTCATGGATGTGGTCACTTATGAAGAGATTAATGCCCTCACACAGGGTTGAGTCACTAAAGACAAAGAATCTGGCTTCATCTGTTTCTCTCTCTTGCCTCCTCTCACACCCTGTGATCTCTTTGCACATGCTCACCCTCACTTCCACTTTCCACCATTAGTGGAAAACAGCATGGGGCCCTTACCAGATGCAACTGCCTAACCTTGGACTTTTCAGCCACCAGAATCATAAGCCAAATAAACCTATTTTCTTTATATATTACCCAGCTTCAGGTATTTTGTTATAGCAACATAAAACAGACTGAGACAGTGTGTGAATGTGGAAAAGTCTGGGAATGTGCAAGTAGGCAGTAAGATGCTATCTAACCAAAGTCTGAACTGAGAGAGCAGTGATGGGTATTTGTGTTTTTCCAAAGATATTTCATATCATAATGTAATTATATTAACAAGCACTCAAACTTTTCAAAAGTTTCACAATACGCCTACATTAAGGCATACTAGATTCTATAGATTCATTTTGTAATAATAAATAACCCCCTAAATAATATTATTTTCCTGAATCTAATAGAGTAGGTTGTTGACAGAAACTATAATTTTTATTTTTTTTGAGATGAATGTTCAGATTTTCTTCTTTTGAAAAAAGTTAAACCTTGTATATTCTCAGAAGAAGAATGATTTTTTTCTTCTCATTTTACAATAGATAATGTCTGACCTAGTGAAGTCTGCATTGACAAGGTTTACTGCAGTGACAATCTTAGAAAGATGTGGTAGAATCCCTGCAACCATATAAGGTATCCATTTTCTTTACAGCATGCTGCATTCCTATGTCTCTTAAATACTGCTTTTCATTAGAAGAAACACCAACCTTGGATTCCTGCCTTAACTGAACTCTGACAGAGAGTGTGTGTGCTTATAGTGGACTGTAAGCATGTCGGAAGACCCAAAGATTAGCTATTCGTTTGTGCCTGGGTTTAAAAGTGGAGTTTGCTCTGTTCCGTATTCACTACAGTTGAGTAGATTTTGGGGGAAAAAATCTGTCTTGTATTTGTGTAAAATTACAAAATATCACTGGTTTATATCTGATGTTATATGTTTTCCCTAATTTTCTTTTTATTATCCTTTATATAATTGCAAGGCAACACAGCCTTCCAATTACAGGGACCACTGACAAACATAAACAGCAATCAAGTACCAGCAGGCACATATCTCCTGTGGTGCATGACATTGCCATCATTGCCTCAAAAAGGCATCCACAGGCTTATTCAAGATTACGGATCCCACGGGAACACAGAAGACAGATCCTGAGGGGAAGCCAACAATGGCTGAACCTATGGTTGACCTACGAAACATAAGCCCATGTGGCAAAAATTAGGAAAAAAGTATTCATGGTCGAATCTATTGGCCACATTGCTAAGGTCAAAAATCTAACCAAGCAGGACCAGATTCAATAAAAATCATCTGACTTTTATGCCAAGCCATGCAGGCCTGGAAAAATCAATTTTCTGGAACCTGTAAAGTCTTACATAGTCGAGGCAAAGTTAGCATTCCTCTCCATTCTTAGTCTCGGAGCTGGCTTAGGAGGCCCTGAGAGGCCTGGGTCAGCCACAGCCTTGGCTGCCCTGAGCAGGTTGTAATGGAAACATGCAGCAGGGGAGAAAGGCTGAAAAGCATGAATGTTGACCATTGTCAAACTATACATTTCCCTGTCCGGCACTATCAGGTATCATTTATTCATCCATTTTCATTTATTCATCAAACATCTGGGTGACTTCAACTCTGAGCGAAATGCTGTGCTCCAAGTTGGGAAAATCAAGATGGAGATACATGGTCCCTACTCTCAGTGAGAGCACAGTTAAGCAATCACAAGGTAGTGCCACAACGATTCTTCAAAGGAATGTAGAGTACCCATGAGAATATCCAAAAAAGTCATCTAATGATTTAAAGACTGGGAGAGTAAGAGTCTGTCACCAAGGAGGTGACAGTTTAGATCAGCCTTGAGGTTTGTATACAGACCAATAGCCAGAGAGAGAAAGAACGTATCTGTGTAAGCATCAGGAGTAATGATGTGGAGATGTGTGTGTGTGTCTGTGTGTTTGTGTGTATGTGTGTAAGAAGATAGCGAGATAGAAGACAGAGACAGAAAGTCAAAGAGAGACTGACAGAGTCAGTGTGTGTGTGAGAGAGAGACAGAGAGAGGAGAGAGACAGAGGCAGAGAGAGACAAAGCGTGTGTGTGCATGTGTGTGTGTGTGTGTGTGTGTGTGTGACTATGTATGTGAGAGAGAGAAAGAAAAGAGAGGGAGAGAGAAAGAGACAAAAACCAAGATAAAGAGAGAGAAAGAGACAGAGAGAGAGAGAGAATAGAAAGAGAGTGCGAGAGAGCAGATGATGAACTGGAGGTGGCCCTTTGTCAGGCTGAGGAATTTGAATTAATCCTGATGACTTTGGCTTTGGAAAGCCAAAGCCACCAACATTTTTGAACAGAGGAGGCACATGTTAACATTACATTTTAGAAAGAGCCTGGATGTATGTGGAAGATGGATTGGAGCAAAGCTGAAGCCAGAGACAGTGGATATCTGAAGAAGTCACTGTAGTAATCAGAGTGAGAGTCAAGTTGATTGGGGGGATGTATTAAAAAGTTGATGGTGATGAAGGCATGAGAATTGGAACCTGAGTGGTTGGTGGAAAGATGGAGGCATGTAGGACAATGACCTGCTCTCTGCCTTTGTCGACTGAATGAAGAAGAGGGCTGTGCATCAAGCTAGGCACACAAAGGGAAGAGGCAGATGTGAAGGCTGAGGCAATAAAATGGGTGCGTACTGGCATTGGAAGTAATTAGGCAGCTCGGAGCATAATTCTGGGTTAAGGATAAAGTGGGGGACATCAGTCTGTGGGTTATGGTTATATATTTGGGGTATAATGAAGGAAATCTGACCAAGGAGAAAAATATCAAGTAAAAAGAGATTATGGCTTAGGACAAAGCCTTAGAGGGTAGTAAGGTGAGGTTAAGACAGCAGAGAAACTCAGAAAATCACTGAGTAGCCATCAAGAAAGGAAGGCCACCAGAGAATAATGACTTTGAATGCAAGGAAAGAAAGTTCTTAAAAAGGGGGCAAGTTTTATTTTTTGCAGAAGGGTCAACAAAATAGAGTATGGAGCAGTCTTAAGAGGACCGGGCTTGAGGCTTGGCAACAAGCAGCCCTGTGGCACACAAAGCTTGTGGAGGCTGCATGCTGTGTTATAATAACGCAGCAGAAATGAGCAGGACAGGGTGTGCCCTGGGCCAGTTCAGACACTATGTCTCTTAGAATCTTCCAGTTACTCCTGGGAGAGGGTCTTGTTTGGGTTGTGATGACAATCTGCCTGTTGAAGACAGGATTCCACCAGGTCAAGAGAAGCCCAGAGGGGGGGGGATTATTGACCTTGTATATCTCCAGATTCGACTCTTTTTTAAATGTAAGAATGATCTTTTCATGTTACTGGAATCAGATTCCAAGTACCGTATTTTACTGTACCATCATTCTTCTGTCTACACAGTCAACGGGTGGTATAAAATGGCCTGATAAAACCATGCAAAGTGGATTGGGGTTTTCTATCCTGCTGGAAATTTCTTTTAGTTCATTTTGGCACACTGAATCTAAAGATGGGAAGAAAACCAAACCCAAAGTAAACTGCTGGTCTAACATCAAGGGACTCATCTTTATGGTCTTTGTTTCTAGCTTTGGACTTTCTGGGGCAGACACCGCCAGTGCCCCATCCCCACCCCTTTGGCACCTGCTCTTTTTGCATCCTTGTTGGCCTTGTATCTCAGGCACCTGGAACTCTGCCTGAGAACTTTTTATGTCCTAACACCTTCTCAGCCCAGGTGCGGGGTAGCCTATTAATGCGAGTTCACATCCATCTGCAAGGAGCAGCCCTCACATGAATGCTGATGACAATTGGTGGATAAATGCCCCAGCTTCCTTGCCCCTGGAAGCAAGGAAGAATTGCTATGGGCCAACTCTGATGCACTGTCCCTGGAGGTTCTCAGCAGGGTTAAGCTCCAAACGCCCACAGTACAAATATGCTTGATCCACATCTTTTACATTAGTTGCTGCCTTCTCTTTCTTGTCTCATTTCTCTACTCTTTTGTGGGTGGTTCCTGGGATCACTGCCAGATTAAGTACTTGCTTGTGAATCCTTGTTTTAGGGTCCACTAGTGGAGAAATCCGACCTAATCGCCAATCACATCCAAACTCAAAAAGCTTGAATGTACTTGGTCTCATAAATTGAGGGCCAAGAGAGGACTAGGTATAGCAGGAATGAATTCATCAATCCCCAAACCCAGCTATAAAAAAGGTAGCTTTATTTTTTTGTTACTATGCTTAGTTTCAATCTGGTCATCTGCCCTATGGAGCTGCCCGCCCTCTTCCTTTTGGTCCTTTCTTGGCTCATCTTGAAAAGAGGAAGAGCACATTAGCATCTTCACCTGAGACGCTGGTGATGGGGCAAGTGGCCAGGGCAGGCCCCATGGACTGGCGCTCTTGCCACCCAAGTGGGCTTGTTTCACTTTACTGTAGAGGTGCAAGGCTGGTAACTCACCACTAAGTCAGCAGAGCTGAGAAAATATTTGCCTAAAGATTAGCAGGGGAGGCCTCTTCTGATTTCCAGTGTGGCGGGCCTGATGAGGTCCAGGCTTTTAACCACTTCAGGCTAGAGTTACGGAAATATAGCTCTGGCCTGTGAGTGTGTATGTGTTGAGGGGGGGGGTTCGGGGGAGGGGGTTGTTGTTCTAGGGGTTGGTTGCAGGCATTTTCCACACAAAACCAGCTGTCCTGGAAGGGTCCTTGCTTCTCCTCCTGATCACACAGCACCTGAGGATGCCAGGCATGTCGTATCTGTAATAGTTGACAACTGTGGTTTGGTTTGCAGGGTGACGCACACTTTGCTGGTGTGGAGGAAATTCAGCTGAGCCTTTACCAAATGCTCTTGTGCAGAGGAGCTGTGCAGATTGAGTTGTCAGCTGAACTCGCCTTCCCGTTGATTGGTTAAGTTGTCCGAGGGCCTCTGTGCTGTTTTTAACTGAGAACTTTCACTGTGGAGAAGAAAAAACTTCTACTCCTGGGGTACCTCAGGGTACAGTCCAAAGCAACCCTGACAAGTGTCAATTATTTTTTAAGTCTGCTCTTTTTATGTTTGAAAATTTAGGTAAATTTTGCATATGTTTGTATTTTAGTATTATATGGTATTTTAAATTTCTTGTCATCACACAGGAGCTGCATTGTATTTCGTGGCTTCATGTCTTTAGCGCCTGACCTTATCGTCTACATTTCTCCAGTGAGAAGCAAAGTGAGGGATGGTGTACTGGATGCAGGACAGGAATTAGGGGCATTTTGCCTGGTTCTGCACCTAAGTGACCATGTATATTTGGGTAAATCATTACACCTCTATTGTCTTCTGTTTCTTCTCCCAGAAGGTGGAGTGGAGGGTGGGGATGGGACACTGTTCGAATGATGACTTCTAAAATTCCTTTGGCTCTTACATTCTAAGATTTGTCCTGTGATTTTAGATATTCTGATCATGTTCTCTAGCCATGTTCTCATGTTTAAGTAAATGAACATACACTGCTTATTGGAAGTGAATCTACGAAACATATTTGAAGGGTAGACGATCTGCAAGTAGATGACATTAGACCAAACCATATCTCAGGGGCTGTCCCTAACAGTATTGATTACTTGAGAGCCCAGAGAGAAACAGGAAGTGACTTAAAACAATCCACGAACTTTTAGAAGACGAATGAGAGGATGTTCTCAATGAAGTTGGCTATCAGCATGCATATTTTATTAGCTGGAAGGAGAAGTTGACTAAAGGGCTGGGAAAATATAACATTGGGGGTTTTTATTTTTATTTTGACATAATTTCAAAATATACAAAATATACAATATGTGCAAAACATATTTTTTCTTAAACATATGAGAATAATTTGAAGACATGATTTCATCATCCTCTTTATCTCTAGGTAGTTCCAGTTGCTTTCCAGGGCATTCTCTTATGTAACCACAGCATAAAATCAGGAAAGTTGACACTGATATGCTACTACTACCTAACCCGTAATCTACATTTAAATTTTGCAAATTGTTTTAAGAATGTCCTGTCCAGGATCAGAAATCTTGGTTTTGGATCCAATCACGGATTATGTATAACATTTAGTTATTACGTCTCTTTTGTGTTAGTTAACCTGGAGCAATTCCTTAACCATTCTTTGTCTTCCTATATTTCATATTTTTGAAGAGTATTGGCCAATTATTTAGTAGAATGTCCTTCACTTTAGATTTGTCTGATGTTTCTTCAGGGTTAGATTCAGGTCATGCATTTTTGGTAAAAACATCACATAAGGTGGCATGTCCTCAGTGCAACACATGAAGTTGGTTTGTCCCATTACAGTTGAAAATAATTTCATCACTTGGTTAAGGTGATTAAACAATATATAATCCTTGAGTTAAATATGCTTTCAGGTTAATATTTGCTGCTTCCTCTTGATGCTGACTTCACTAGAAGAAAACAGCCTCGTTGCAACAGTGCCACCTGCTGAAAAAAGAAATGACTTTCTTAGAATTTAAATCCCCAGACACGGCTTGTATTTTGATGGCTTACAAACATTATGTAACTTAAGATAAAATCTAAACTTTCCAGGCGTGGGATTGGTCAGATGGCAAAACTTGGTCAAGAGTTTAGGGCAGTTGAAAAGGAAAGTGTAGAGCAGAAATTAATCAAGTGAAGAACAGGGCTAAACAGGTTCTAGTGCCTCCTAGGGGTATAACCCCTCAGAGCACCTTAGAAGGCACCCCTCACCATGAGAGGCTCTCATTCCTAATTCAGAAATAAAAGAACCCAGTGCTGTGGGTGGGCTTCATCTTCCCAGGTAATACCTGATAGCCCACCAGGCAGATAGGGCTGGACGATGCCCCCAGCACTGAGCACTCTCTGGGTTTCCTAGAACTACCCGGGCCAACACCTCACCACTTTTCTTCCTCTCATTTTTGTAATGTTGCTTCTTATACACTTTGACTTATTCCAGCATTTGCCTCGTTGTCTGTCTGGAAATACCAAGTTGTTTGTTTTGCTCTATAATTTGAGAAGAGACTACCATTCCCCTCCTATCATGGCAAACACTCTGCAATAATCTGTATTATCTTCCAATCATGCTGATCATTGACTAACCTGTTTTCACCAAAGAGGTTTTTGATCTAATCAGAAGTTTGAACATGAAACTCATAGAAGATAAATGGACAATTTGGGTCTCACGTGTTTTGCTTAATCACTCATTTCTGCATAAACACCATTTCTTGAGGTGTGGAAGGACATAAGATCTATTGATTATGTTTGAATTTGGGACAATTATTTTTGTCTTATTATTGGCCATTCTTGACCATCAAGAGCCAAAAAACTGATCCTGGAAGTGATGAAGAAGTAGAAAAATGTGAAAAATGATTTTGGTTCCGTAGTTAAGTGATGAGAGGGTTAACAGTGTAATCTGAATGCCAAATGCAAGAATATCTGAGATCATCCCAGTCTTTGTTATTTACATCTGGTATGTAAATGGATGGGTGGAGGGGATGATTCACTGCTGAGACTACAGCCGAGATTGCAACGGTGACAATGGACTAACACAAATAGGAACCCATCACAGGAGAGCAAGCAGGATTAAAAAGAAACCAAATGTCAAGCCATGTAATGAAGAATTGGGAACTGGGGAACACTGGACTTGGGAAACAACATTTAACACAAAGGAAGACAGGATAGCTAAGTGCAACTATTTACAAATCTGATAAGTTCCACGCTCTACTTCTTTGACCCAAGAAAGAATTACAAGTGAACTGAAGTTGCAGAGAAATAGATGCTGCCTTATGATGAGTAATACAACAAAATCTAGCAATTGGAAGTATCCAAGGATGGTTTAGGATGATCTGGAGAGTGAAGATGTAGGAAAGGCATGTGCGACCAAATTATATGACCTTAATGTCCCATTTATCCCGAGATCCTAATGATTTAAAGATGCCTTTAGTATTTAATCCATGGTTTGACCTAATCCATAGTCAACTTTTAAATCTATGACATTTTAAAAGATAAGCAAATAAAGCCAAGTTGGTTAGATATCTTTCACCCAAATCCAAGCTTAAGGTTGTGTAATTGACATTGGATTCATTGGTCGCAAAAATTATGTATCACATGGGAAATACATATTTGTAAAAAAAAAAATGAGAGTTTTTAAGATCAGCTTTTTGTAAAAAGAATTTGACATTAAGTAAGTGTTATACATCTACTAAATGTTTAAGTTTAATCACTGTGTGAACAAATATAATTATTCCCAGAAATAATGAAGAAATGTTTCCAGGAATATTTATGACATGGAGGAAGACATGGAAATGCTCCATGTCTTCATAAGTTATTTAGTTTATAAATTTGGGCCCTCTGCATTAGAACTTCGTTAACATATGGAAAAATCCACAAAGAGAAAAGAAATAACTCGTTTGTTTCCAAACATTTTTGGATGTTATTAGCTTGAATCATGTGACATTTTTATTTGACCATTTTAAATTAAAATACTTTTTGAAAAAGTATAGGTTGACATGCAGTTGTGAGAAATAATATAGAAAGAATTTATGCACTGTTTACCCAGTGTCCTCCACTGGTAAAATTGCAAAACTACAGAACATTTTTGATTTACAAAAGAGTAGTTTTATATGGTTAAACCTAATGTATTATAGATGGTGGACAGAAACCACAATTTTTGCTGGGTTGGGCTGTGTGAATAATCCTAAACTCATAAAATGAAGTAACTTTGATAACATTGAAATATGGGCCGTTACAGTGGGTTTATGTTGTAGGAGAGGAGAGGTTTCAAGGGAGATTCTAGTGTGAGAGTGGGGCTAATGGTTGGGTTTTAAGAAATGCTGTGCAGACATCAGGATAATGAGAACTGGGAAATAGGGTGCCATTGATGAGGACACACAGGGTGGTGGCACAAATACTACTCAAGGACTAGTGAGCAAGGGAGGGTGAAGTGAAGGCAGCCTGGGCTGGTGCCAAGTTATCATGGGGTATTCTCTTCTAGATTAAGGGGGAAGATGTTCACTGTGAGAAACAAATTGCAAGCTGGGTGAGATGGCATATACCTGTAATTCCAGCTACTTGGAAAGCTAAGACGGGAAGATCCCTTGAGCCACGGAGTTTGAAGCCAGCCTGAGCAACATAGCAAGACTCTGCCTGAAAAAGAAATTACAGATGCAGAAGAGGTTGGAGGGCATGAGGCTGAGCTGGAGAATCAAGAGTTTTACCTCAGTGAAAAGAAGAAAGATATTTTTCATGCTATATGGTGAGGAAAATGGTCAAGATGACATGAATATTTCAACAGGAGGGAATGCTTTGTGTGTCGCCAGTTTTCAAATGTTTTAAAAATAGTGCACTCCATTGTCTTTTCTACACTCTTTCATGAAGAATGCTGAAACATGAAAGCGATAAAATCAGGGCCAGTATTGTCGAAATGAAGGTGAAGCCCAACTTCTGCTTCACTTTTAAAAAGCCCAGAGGTTCTGTAAATTCATTAGGAAATGAATAGAATCCACAATGGAATGAAACTGGTCAAATATTCAAACTGCGTTGTCTTGGTTTTATCAGGCCACAAAATTTAATTCTCATATCATTCTGTTGTTCGGCAAACAAACTGCAAGGTAGCGAAGGGTTTTTATTGAGTTCAGACAGGCTGAAAACTACAAGGTGTACAATAACAGGAATAACTAGGTCATTTGAACAGGACCGTGACAGTTAATGCTACCTGTCTAGCCTGGACATGATTTGGCCTGAGCAAGCACCCAAGAAGGCTCAGTAGGTTGTCAGCACACCCTGAGTTAAAAACGTTATGTGCTGCTCCAAACCAAGTGTACTTTTAACGTGGATTAATAAAGATCTGATATTCAGGTCCGGAAGTATGACTGACTGGCTGTGGGGCTACATCTAGACTAGTGCTTCCCTTCTGGGCTCCACATTTAGGCAGGGACAAAGTAAAGAATTCCAGGTGAAGAGGAACAAAACAGGAAAGACCATGGAATTGATTGGTTGTAAATATTTGTTCAGGGAAAGAAAGAAGGGACAGAGGCAGAATAAGAGGAGCAAGGAACCCAGGATGGAGGGAAGGGATGAGGAAGGCACATAAAGTGATGACATGTGGTTATAATATACAGAGGTTTTTGTTTTTTTTTTCAAAAATGGATATGAATAAGCTTAAAAGGGGAGAAACACGTTTACAAAAGGGGATGAGAAGATGGAGGACAAGAGTATCAGATACAGCTTGCAATCTCCCACTGCTGTAAATGTCATCTGGGGTAATTTGCCATTGTCAAGATTTGAAGTTTTAACTCCTGCCTTTACTCAAGATGCTTAAGTAAGAATTCCAATACCCTGAACTCTAGTTCTATATACCCACTCCAAATTCATCTGGGTGTTAAACACATGTGAATGCTCCAACATAAATATTTATAGGGCCAAGACCTTAGAAAACACAGCCTATGTTTTCCAAATTATATTCCACAGAAAAACCCAACCCCCTTGACTGCTCCTTCCCCTGCCTCTCACTCCCTCACCCTCCTCCTATATTTTCTTCCCTCTCTCCCTTCCTCTTCCTCTTTCCTTTTCTTTCTTACCCATTTTTTTCCTTCTTTCAACTCATTCTTACTAAGCACCACTACCTTCCATAGATCACATGTACAAAAACAGATTGGCCCCCTGTTCTCATGGAGCTCAGAGTGAGTGGAAGACAGACATTGACCAAACTGTTGTCACTTTCATAAATTGTAAATTGTATTTTTTTATTACTACAGAAGTGGAACATTTTGTCTCATATCTGTAATTGGCTTAACATTCATACACCTTTTAACCCAGGTGTGAAAGCCAACTTTACTTTATATATCTGAACATAATTTACTTCTCTAGTGCCTATATTGCCCAATTAGAGATTTGATCTATTCCTCTCCAAGTTTAAAAATTAGTCCCTTCAATACCTAGTTTATTGAAAGTTTTTAACATGAAGGGATTTTGAATTTTATTGAAGGTCTTTTCTGTATCTACTTAGATAATCACGTGGTTTTTGTCTTTAGTTCTGTTTATGTGATGAATCACATTTATTGATTTGCATATGTTGAAGCTGCCTTGCATCCCGGGGGATGAAGCCCACTTGATTGTGGTGGATAAGCTTTTTGATTTGCTGCTGGATTCACATTGCCATTACTTTATTGAGAATTTTTGCACTGATATTCATGAAAGATATTGGCCTGAAGTTTTCTTATTTTTGTTATATCTCTGGCAGGTTTGATGCCTGGTGATGCTGGCCTCATAGAATGAGTTAGGGAGGAGTCTATCCTTTTCAATTTTTTGGAGTAGTTCCAGTAGAGAAGGCACTGGCTCTTCTTTGTGCTTCTGGTAGTAGAATTCCACTGTGAATCGTCTGATCCTGGGCTTTTTTGTTCGGTAGGCTATTTATTACTGCCTGTATTAGTCCGTTCTCACACTGCTATAAAAAATACTTGAGACTAAGTAATTTATAAAGGAAAGAGCATTAATTGCCTCACAGTTCCACTCACACTTACAATCATGACAGAAGGGGAAACAGGCACCTTCTTCACAAGGTGGCAGGAGAGAGAGAGCGCATGTTGAGGAGGAACTGTCAAACACCTATATACCCATCAGATCTCAGGAGAACTCACTCACTATCATAAGAACAGGATAAGGGAAACTGCCCCAATGATCCAATCACCTCCCACCAGGTCCTGCTCTCAACTGTGGAGATTGGGGAATTACAATTTGAGATGCGATTTGGGTAGGGACACAAAGCCAAATTATCACTGCCTCAGTTTCAGAACTAATTATTGGTCTATTCAGGGATTCAATTTCTTCCTGGTTCACTCTTGGGAGGGTGTGATTTAATCCTGGGACACATGTCCAGGAATTTATACATTTCTTCTAGATTTTCTAATTTATTTACATGGAGGTATTTATAGTATTCTCTGGTGGTGGGTTGTATTCCTGTGGGGTCAGTGATGGTATCCCTTTTATCATTTCTGATTATGTTTATTTGATTCTTCTTTCTTTTCTTCTTTATTTGTCTAGCTAGCAGTCTACCCTATTAATTTTTTTCAAAAATCCAGCTCCTGGTTTTGTAGATTTTTAAAGGGTTTTTCATGTTTTAATCTCCTTCAGTTTTGCTCTGATCTTGGTTATTTCTTGTTTTCTGCTACTTTGGGGTTTGTTGCTCTTGGTCTCTAGTTCTTTTTTTTTTACTTTAAGTTCCAGGGTACATGTGCAGATCTTGCAGGATTGTTACATAGGTATACACATGCCATGGTGGTTTGCTGCCTCCATCCCCCCCATCACCTACATTAGGTATTTCTCCTAATGTTATCTCTCCCCCAATCACCCCACCCCCCTGCTATCCCTTTTCATTGATGTTAGGTTGTTAACTTGAGAACTTTCTAGCTTTTTGATGTGGGCATTTAGTGCTATAAATTTATCTCTTGACACTGCTTTAGCTGCTTCCCAGAGATTCTGGTATGTTGTCTCTTTGTTCATATTAGTTTCAAAGAACTTCTTGATTTCTGCCTTAATTTCATGATTTACCAAGAGTAATTCAGGTGCAGGTTGTTCAATTTTCAGTGGTTGTGTGGTTTTCAGTGAATTTCTTAATCTTATGTTCTAATTTGATTGTTCTGTGGTCTGAGAGACTGTTATTATTTCAAGTACCATGTCTGACAGACTCACAGCCAACATCATACTGAATGGGCAAAATTGAAAGCATTCCACTTAAAAACCAGCACAATACAAGGATGCCCTCTCTCACCTCTCCTATTCTACATATTATTGGAAGTTCTAGTCAGAACAATCAGGCAAGAGAAAGAAATAAAGGATATTCAAATAGGGAGTGAGGAAGTCAAATTATCTTTTTTTGAAGATGACGTGATTCTATGTATAGAAAACCCCGTTGTTTCAGTCCCAAACCTTCTTAAGCTGATAAGCAACTTCAGCAAAGTCTCAGGATACAAAATCAATGCGCAAAAAATCACTAGCATTTCTATACACTAACAAGAGGCAAGCAGGGAGCCAAATCATGAATGAACTCCCATTTGCAATTGCTACAGAAAGAATAAAATACTTAGAAATACAGCTAACGAGGGAAGTGAAGGACTTCTTCAAGGAGAACTACAGACCACTGCTCAAAGAAATCAGAGAGGAAACAGAGACAAGGAAAAATATTCCATGTTCATGGATAAGAAGAATCACTATCATGAAAATGGCCATACTGACCAAAGTAATTTATAGATTCACTGCTAGTCCCATTAAACTACCAGTGACATTCTTCACAGAATTAGCAAAAAACTATTTTAAAATTCATATGGAATTCAGGCTCTGAAAACAGAGCCCTAATAGCCAACACAATCCTAAGCAAAGAGAACAAAGTTAGAGGCATCACACTACCCAACTTAAAACTATACTCCAAGGCTACAGTAACCAAAACAGCATGGTACTGTTATAAGAACAGACATATAGACTGAAGGAACAGAACAGAGAACTCTAGAAACAAGACCACATACCTACAACCATCTGATCTTCAAAAAACCTAACAAAAACAAGCAATGGGGAAAGGATTTCATGTTTAATAAATGGTGTTGGGAGAACTGCCTGGCCATATGAAATTGAAACTGGACCCCTTTCTTAAACCATGTACAAAAATTAACCCAAGGTGGATTAAAGACTTAAACATAAAACCCCAAGATATAAAAAACCCTAGAAGAAAACCTGGCCAATACCATTCAGAACACAGGCACAGGCAAGGATTTCATGATAAAAATGCCAAAAGCAATTTCAACCAAAACAAAAATTGACAAATAGAATCTGATTAAACCAAAGAGCTTCTGCACAGCAAAAGAAACAATCATCAGAGTGAACAGACAACCTACAGAATGGGAAGAAATTTTTACAATCTATCCATCTGATGAAGGTCTAATATCCAGAGTTTACAAGGAACTTAAACAAATTTACAAGAAAAAAAAACAACCTTATTAAAAAGTGGGCAAAGGACATGAACAGACACTTCTCAAAAGTAGACATATATGTGGCCAACAAACAAGAAAAATTGCTTAACATCACTGATCATTAAAGAAATGTAAATCAAAATCGCAGTGAGATGCCATCTCACACCAGTCAAAATGACAGTTACTAAAAAGCCAAACAAAACACAAACAACAAAAACAAAAACAGATGTTGATGAGGTTGTGGAGAAAAAAAAATGTTTTTACTGTTGTTGGGAATGTAAATTAGTTCAAGCATTGTGGAACCCAATGTGGTGATTACTCAAAGACCTAGAGGCAGAAATACCATTTGACCCAGCAATACCATTACTGGGTATTTATCTGAAAAAATACAAACCTTTCTGTTATAAAGGTACATGCACACATATGTTCATTGCAGCACTATTCACAATAGCAAAGACACAGACTCAGCCTAAATGCCCATCAATGATAGACTGGATAAAGAAAATGTGGTACATATACACCATGGAATACTATGCAACCATAAGGACATGGATGAAGTTGGAAGCCATTATCCTCAGCAAACTAATGCAGGAACAGAAAGCAAAATGCTGTATGCTCTCACTTATAAGTGGGAGCTGAATGATGAGAACACATGAACACATAGAAAGGAATAACAATGGGGCCTCTTGGAGGGGGACTGGAGGGAAGAAGAGCCTCAGAAAGAATAGCTAATGAATGCTGGGCTTAATACCTAGAGGATGGGATGATCTATGCAGCAAACCACCATGGCACACATTTATCTATGTAACAAACCTGCACATCCTGCAGATGTACCTCTGAACTTAAAATAAGTTGAAGATAAAAGAAATTAGTTCAATCTCAAATCATCTTGGTACAATTTGGTAATGTAAACTTGGTCCGTTTTTATTCAAAGTCTCTCTATTCAGGACTCAGCCATTCTTCTTACTCTTTTTGGTGGTACCTAAAACTCAGAGAGGTTAGGTACATTATTTCCTCAGGATTGTGGCTCATGAAGGGTTGTCAGATTCAGGACTGCCTTTGGGCCATGCTGGGCTTTGAAGCGCTATAGCTCACCTCATCAGCTCCCTCAGTGGGGTGCTCTGCTTCCCACTGCCATACCACTCCATGTGCCCTTTAGGTTGATGCCAGTGGTTTTTCTGTTTTCCCTGAAATTCTCAAAGAACTTGCATGTGAACTTATTTTTGAATTTTATTGTTCTTTAATTCACCAAATTTAGCATATCTTTATCAGTCCCTTCCTTTTGCTTTCACCGGTTATTTACCTACCGCACCTACCTCCTTGAATTACATTTTCATGTCAATTAACTTGACTCTATTGTTTATTAATAAAAAATTTAAGTCTATAAATGTTATTCTGAGTACAGTATTTGCCACATGTCGTAGATTGGGACTTACTGTTTTCCAACCATTATTATTTCTAAGAAGATTATAATTGAATTTTATTTTTTTTGACCCTTGCATTAATTCAGAAATTTTATTTTTCAATTTTCAAGGGATTAGAGCTTTGCTGTTGTTGTTTTCGTTAATGTTTGTCTTGTTGTATTTATAAATACATTTATAAAATTTCTACTTTTAGGAATTTGTGAAGAGTCTTCACGGAAATTTTGTAATTTTATAACTGCTCTATGGACATGGCAAAAAAGGAGTTTTTAATGAGTTCGGCAGTACCAGTATAGAATCATCTTTCAGTATCCGTGGAGGATTGGTTCTAGCATCTCCCGTACATACTACAATCAATGGATGATCCAGTCCTGCCATTGGTCCTCTATAACCTGCTGATATGAAAAGTCAACGCTTGGTATCCAAGAGGTCTGCATTATATGAATACTATATTTTTGATCTGTGATTGGTTGAATCTATATTTGGATATGGAACCCATGGATATGGAGTGCTGGCTGTATATCCAATATATCCACAATTCCTGTAAGTTTTTCTTCCTCTGACTACTTTCCACTATGTACCCTAGAACTGTTAGGTCTTTGCAAAGACCACAATTACTTTTGCATCAACCTAATAGCTACTATGGTAATCAGAGCAGGAAATATCCTGTGTGCCCACAATTTGGGATTCTCTAGGACTCCAGACCAAGTAGGATGGTGGCTAGCATTGGCAAGAGCTAAAGCTGGGTATGTTTTCTTCTTCATGCCTCAGCATTCCCAGTTCATGTAGCCACCGGTGGGTCATTGGCATCAGGAAGTGTCCAACAAAGTTAGCACTTTTTCTTTGGCTATCCTTGGTCTCAAACTCCAACCCGGAGGTAAAATTGTTAGAAGAGCATTGTTGACACCTAAGCTTTCTGTTCATTCGCATTTGTATAATTAATCCTTATTGCTTTGGTTTTAACAATTCTTTATTATTTTGTATATGGCAATGCTTTTATACACAGCAAAATTGAGTAGAGCAGTTGTCAAATCTAAACAGAAAATTTTATAATAACAGGGCTATTTAACCCATTTCATCCTATTGTACAAATTAATAGCTTAGTCTCTATAATTTAATTTGTATCTCTTGCAATTTTTAAAATGAATCCTCCGATTTCTGTTGCTCTGTTTTTTTCTCTTGCTATACAGAATATGATCTCTTAGCTTTCCACCCTCTAATCTACTTGATCATTGCACAATGAGGGATGCACCATACTCCAGCCCAAACTTGTCGAACCTTCCTTATTTTGTTGTAATAGTTTTTCTGTTTTGTTTTGTTTTGGACTTTTAGCAGCTGGAAGTCATGGTTTTTAGTTTCTGTCTCTAGTGGTAAGCAGAAAAGAGGGTTGAGGAAGAGGCTGTACTGGCACAACCAGAAACAGAAACTGAGAACCCATGACTGTATTCCCTCCCTTGGACACTCCTGCTAGCCTCTTAACATGAAAATAGAGAGATCCCAGATGTGCTTTATTTCCCAGACCTATTTTTCTGGTTACAGTCATTGTCTGTACTTCCAAGTCTCCCATTTTTTTCCTGATCCATGCCAATTAGAGTTTCTTCCTCAATGCTTCAGTGAAAAAAAAAAAAAACAAAAAACTATATTATAGATATTAGTGGCCTGCATCTTGCCCAAGCCAAGGGACATGTTTTGGTCCTCATCTTAATATCTTAATGACTTCTTAGCTGCATTTGATATTATTGACTTATTTCTTCTTTAAAATTCGTTGCAAAGCCCCTATGATGCTACTTCTGTCTACTTTTTTACTCCCACCCTTGCTGTCTTACCTCATACATTTTTTTAGTCTATGTCCCCTCTGGCCATATAATTATATTTATAGGGTGCACTTGATCCTCTAATCTTGTATTTTCTATTCCTACATAATCTTATTTAGTACCATGGCTTTAAATACCATCTGTTGATGACTCCTAAGTCAGTATTTCTAGCTCCATTCTCCTCAAATGGTAAACTCATACTGAATATCTCCTTTTGGATGTCTGAAAGGCATCTCAAATCAAACATCTCAAACATTACGCTGAGTTCTCTATCCCACATGCTCCTCTAAAGTCTTTCCCATCTTACTAAATGGTTCTACCTTAAACACACACCTAAGAGCAATTCTTTACTCTTTTCCTTCCCAAAAGATCTACGTCTAATTTATCCATAAGTCCTATTTGCTCAACACCCCAAATACATACTAAAGCTGACCACTTTACTCCATCTTCAGTGCCATAAACCAAGTCTAATTCACCAGCATTTCTCCTGGGGTACTGCTAAAGCATCCTACCTAATTCATTTTACTCACTCAATACTTACTGAGTTCTTACTAGGTGTGAGATGTTTTATGGGACTTAAAGATACATTGATGAATAAAACATAAAAATATCTCTACCCTAATTAAATTTACATCTAATTAATGCAGACAGACAATAAAGAAAATTATGTGTATGTGTTTTGTGTGTGTGTGTGTGTGTGTGTGTGTGGTTACATGGAAGTGATAAATGCTATGAAGAAAAAAGAAAAGAAATGGGGTAAAAGGGTAAGGAGGAGACTTGGGTAGGTTGTATTTTTAAATAAGGTGGCCAGACATACATCACTTCGAAAGGGACATTTGTGTAAAAATATACAGTATTTGAGGGGAGTAAGATGCATTGATTTTGGAGACAGCATGTGAACATGTCCTGCAGAGTCATCCTAGTTGGCATGCTGGAGGAACAAGCAAAAGGTCCATAAGGGTGCGGCAGAGTCAAATGAGCAAAGGAGAAAGTATTGTGCAAGGAGGTCAACATAGCGGGGACAGAAGGACCTGATAGGGATAAGGGCATATTGTATGCTGAGTGGGACAACATGCCCCAGGCAAGTTTTTGTTCTGCTTTGTTTAGCTTTCTTAAAATGTGAGCGATTTTTAGAATAGTCTTAGATTTATAGAAGTGTTGCAAATCTACTATAGAGCATTCCCATGTAATGTTCACCCAGTTTCTTTTGTTGTTAACCTCTTATGTTACAATGGTAAATTTCTCAAAACTAATGAAGCAATATCAGCCTATTACTACTAACTAAACTCCACACTTAATTCAAATAATAAAATTAGAAATAAAAGAGGAGATTACAACTGACACCACAAAAAATGCAAAGGATTGTAAGAGACTAATGTGAACAATCATATGCCAACAAATTGGATAACCAAGAAGATATACATAGCTTTCTAGAAACATATAATCTGCCATGACTGAATCACTAAGAAATAGAAAATCTTAACACATCCATAATGGGTAAGAAGATTGAATAGAAATTTAAAATCTCCCAACAAAGAAAAGTTTCAGACCTGATGGCCTCATGGGTGAATTCTACTGAATATGTAAAGAGCTAATATCAATCTTTTTAAACTCTTACAAAAATTGAACAAGAGGGAATACTTGCAAACTCATTTTACTAGGTGATCATTACCCTGATACCAAAGTCAGGTAAAAAACACTATAACACAAGAAAATTACAGGCCAATATTCCTAATGAACACAGATATAAAAATCCTCAACAAAATGCAACAAACTACATTTAACAGCACATTAAGAAAGTTTTATACACCATAATAGAATGGGATTCACCCCAGGCATGCAAGGATGGTTCAACATATGCAAATCAATGAATGTGATACAAGACATTAGTAGAATGAAGGACAAAAACTATGATAATCACAATAGACACAGAATAAGCATTTTGCAAAATTCAGCATTTTTTCATGATAAAAACTCACAACAAAAAAGCTGCAGAAGGAATGTACCCCAACATAAAATGATCAGATATGACAAGGCCACAGAGAACATCATATTCAATGGTGAAAAGTTGAATCTTTTCATCTAAGCTAAATAACAAGGCAAGAATGCCCATCCCTCACTTCTATTCAGCATAGCACTAGAAGTCCAGCAAGAACAAATGAGCAAGAAAAATAAATGAGTCATTCAAATTGAAAATGAAGAAGTTATATTGTTGCTGTTTCCAGATGATATGATGTTGTGCATACAGAACCTGAAAGTGTCCACCAAAAAAACTTAGAAGAAAGAAACAAATTCAATAAAGTTGCAGGATACAAAATCAACATACAAAAACCAGTTGCAGTGCTCTACACTAATAATGAGGTGTTGTATTCCAGAAAAGAATTTAAGAAATAATCTCATATACGATAGTATCAATAAGAAATAAAATATTTAGGAATAAATTTACCCAAAGAAGTTAAAAAATCTGTATAATAAAAATTATATAATGTCAATAAAGAAAATTTTAGAAGACACAAATTGGTGGAAAGATATTCTATGTTCATGGATTGAAAAAATTAACATTATTAAAATGTCCATACTGCCTAATGTGATCTACAAATTCAATGCAATCCCTATCAAAATTCCAATGGTACTTTCAGATAAATGGGGAAAAAAATCTTGTAATTTGTATGGAGCCACAAAAGACCCTGCATAGCTTAAGTAATCTTGATGAAGAACAAGCTGGAGGCATCACATTTTCTGATTTCAAATTATATTGCAAAGCTATAATAATAAAAACAATATGGCACTGGCATAAAAACAGATATATAGACCAATGGAACAGAATACAGAGTCCAGAAACAAATCTACACATATAAGGTAAACTACTTATAATCAAAGTGTCAAGAATACACAATGGAGAAAAGATAGAGTCTGACAAATGGTGTTGGGAAAACTGGATATCCACATGTAAGAAAATAAAATTGGATTCTTCTCTTATACCATATACAAAAAATTAATTAAAAATCGATGAAATGCTTAAGCATAAGACCTGAAACTGTAAAACACCTAGAGAAAAACATAGGGGAAAATCTCCTTGACATTGATTTCACCAATGATGGTTTTTTTTTTTGGAGGGGAGTGGGGGTGGGGGGTGGATTTGACACCAAAAGCATAGTTAACAAAATTAACCAAGTTTAACTGCATCAAACTAGAAAGTTTCTGCATGCAAAGAAAATAATTAGCAAAATAAAATGGCAAACTACAGAATGGGAGAAAATATTTGTAAACCATATATATTATAAGGGGTTAATACAAAAAATATATAAGGAACTCACACAATAGCAAAATAGCAATAGCAAAAATAAAAACAAAACCCCTCAACAAGACCAAATAACTCAATAGGCAAAGGATCTGAAATGATACTTCTTCAAAGAAGACCTATAAATGGCCAACAGGCATGTGAAAAGATACTCAACATCTCTAATAATCAGGTAGATGCAAAACAAAATCACAATGAAATAACACATCATCTCTGTTAGGGTTACTATTAACAATAAATAAAACAATAAGAAGTGTTGGTGAGAATGTGGAGAAGTCAGAATGATTTTACACGTTAGTGAGAATGTCATTAGCATAGCTATTACAGAAAACAGTATAGAGATTCCTTAAAAAATTAAAATTGAAATTACCATATGATTGGTGAATCCTATTTTGACTATATGTCCAAAAGGAATAATCACTATTTCAAAGAGATATCTGCACTCACATGGCATGCAGCATTATTCACCACAGCCAAGATATGGAAACAAGTTTCCATTGACAACAGATCAAGAAAATGTGATCTATGTATGAGATGTGCATATATCTCATATACAGTGAAATATTACTCAGCCTTTAAAAAAGGAAAATCTTGCCATTTGCAACCATATAGATAAACTTTGAGAATATTACAGACATTATGCTAAGTGAAATAGGCCAAATAATGTGTAATATTTCTTATATGTGAAATCTAATTTAAAAAAGAACTCATAGTAACAAAGAATAAAATGAGTAGAATGGTGGTTACCATGGGTTGGGCAGAAAAGTAGAGGTGTTGATCAAAGGATCTAAGATGAATAAGTACTAGAGACCTAATGTAAAGCATGGTAACTATAGTTAATAATGTGTTGTATCAGATACCAAGTGTTCTCACCACAGAAAGGTAATTATATGATGTAGTGAATATGCTGATTTCCCCTGATTATAATAATCATTTCACAATATAGACATATATCAAAACATCATATTGTGTACCTTAAATATATGCAATTTTTATTTGTCAATCATACCTCAACAAAGCTGGAAAAAGTTTTGTTTTGTTTTGCTTTTTCATTTTTTTAGTGGGCAGGGGAAGGCTCAGCAGGCTCTAACTTCATCACATGATCTAAAAAGGTGTCAAGTGGCTCTCTAATTTCAAAGAAAACTCAGGTAGCTTTCTGTATTTTATTGTAATTTTTTAAATTTTATAACATGAGACAAGTAATTGCTTTTCTAGTTTCAAGTTTTTGAATTTTTGTTATTTTCAATAATTCCTTCACTTTTCCCTTCGTTTATTTCTTTACTCTCCTTCTTTTTGAAGTCAATATAAACTTTTTATCTGAGTAACTAATTGACTTTGTCCCAGAGAGTCTTAAAAATTTATTATTTTATAAATTCTTGACTTCAAAGTGTTGATTTCTCCCTTCACCCAGTGCTGTAAGAGACAATTTTATATTTCCAAGTAGGTTTTTAAATTTTGTTATTTATTTCTGTATTGAGAACACAGAGTGTGGTTTTTGTTACTCATCCTTTTGGCATTGATTGAAAATTTCTTGGTGCCCCAAATTATGGTCATTTTGTATGTTTTTAATGATATATAAAACTTTTATTTCCCTTTCTTTTAAGTAGAAGAAATGTGTTTATACCTCTTGGCTCAACTGCTAGTAAGTGAAACATTAATGAATCATGTTTCTAAACATAAAGACTAAACCCATAAACTTCTGGAGGAAAATACTGAAGAATGTCTTTTACAACTTGGTTGTACAGTGATTTCTTGAAAAGGATGCAAACGCACTAACCAAAAAAAAGATCACAAATTGGTAAATCTGGCTTCATTGAATTTAAAAATTCCTGGTCATTAAAATACACCTTTAAAAGCTAAAAGGCAAGTCACAGACTGAAAAAAATGTTTTCCATATTTATATTAGACAAAAAAATTTTCAGGAATAGCTAAAAAATATGAATCAATAAGGAAAGACAGAGCCTAATTTTCAGAAAAGGAAAAAGACTAGAACAAATCTTTAACAAAGAAAATATCTAAATGACCAATATGTCTATGAAAAGGTATTCAAATATCATTACTTATCAGGAAAATGCAAATCAAAACATATTGAGAAGCAGCTGAAAAAGAGATAATATCACTTGTTTGCAAAGATGTGGAGCAACTGGAAATCTCATGGATTGCTGGTTGAGAGTTTAAAATGAAAGCAATGCTTTGAAAAACTGTATGGCAGTTTCTAACTAAGAAAAATATGTACTTACCCTACATTCCAGTGTAAGCCAGCCATTTGACTCCTATATATACACTCCAGAGAAATGAAACCAAAAGATAGCCACAAAAAGACAGTATTAATATGTTTTTACAAGACTGGGCAATTTACAAAAGAAATAGATTTAAGGGACTTATAGTTCCACATGGCTGGGGAGGCCGCACAATCATGGCAGATGGCAAGGAGGAGCAAGTCATGTTTTACATGTATGATGGCAGACAGAGAGCTGTGCAGAAAAATTCCCATTTTCAAAGCCATCAGATCTCATGAGATTCATTCACTAGCAGGAGAACAGTGCAGGAAGACTCAACCCCATAATTCAATCAGCTCCACCAGGTTCCTCCCGTCACGCATAGGAATTGTGGGAGTTACACTTCAAGATGATATTTGGGTGGGAACACAGTCAAATCACATCATTCCACCCCCTGACCCCTCCCAAATCTCATGTTTTCACATTTCAAAACAAATCATGCCTTCCCAATAGTCCCCCAAAGTCTTAATTTATTTCAGCATTAACTCAAAAGTCCACAGTCCAAAGTTTCATCTAAGACAAGGCAAGTCCCTTCCACCTATGAGCCTGTAAAATCAAAAGCAAGTTAGTTGCTACCTACAGGCATTGGGTAAATACAGCCATTCCAAATGGGAGAAATTGGCCAAAACAAAGGTGTTACAGGCCCCATGCATGTCCGAAATCCAGCAGAGCAGTCAAATCTTAAAGCTCCTAAATGATCTCCTTTGAATCCATGTCTTGCATCTGGGACATGCTGATGAAAGAGGTGGGTTCCCATGGTCTTGGGTAGCTCTGCCCTTGTGGCTTTGCAGGGTACAGCCTCCCTCCCGGCTGCTTTCACAGGCTGGTGTTGAGTGTCTGTGGCTTTTCCAGGTACACAGTGCAAACTGTGAGTGCTCTACTATCCTGGGTCTGGAGGACAGTGGCCCTCTTCTCATACTCAACTAGGTGGTGCCCCAGTATGGACTCTGTTTGGTGGCTCCACCTACATTTCCTTTCTGCACTGCCCTAGCAGAGGTTCTCCGTGAAAGCCCCACCTCTGCAGCAAACTTCTGCCTGGACTTCCAGGCATTTCCATACATTCTCTGAAAGCTAGGCGGAAGGGACATACCTTGTCTCAGGTGAGATGTTGGACTGTGGACTCTTGAGTTAATGCTGAAATGAGTTAAGACTTTGGGGGACTATTGGGAAAATATGATTGGCTTTGAAATGCGAGGACATGAGATTTGGGTGGGGACAGAGCCAAACCATATCAAAGATGTACATAAAACAGTCTGTGTTATCTTTATACAATTGGTTATAGATAACTATAAAAATGAACAAACTGATTATATACAAAACATGAATGAATCTCAAAAATATTATGTAAAAAATTGAGACAGAGAAAACTATAAAGACTAGATTCTATTTATATGAAAGTGAAACACAATTAAAGCTCATCCATGGTGCTAGAGGTCTGAATATAGCTACCTCGAAGATGGGCTGATTAAGGAACCCAGGGAAGCTTTCTGTATGTTTTTTGACATGGCTGCAGATTACATGAGTATAAACATAAGTAAAAATTCATTATGCATTTTAGTCTATGTCAAGTACAGCTCAATTTATTGTAAAAATAGATCCTTTATATCTTTTATTATGTTTATCGACTTGATTTGCTAAGCAGAAAGATGTGTTAAGATTCTTATCATTGAAAATCACATTATTGAGACTAAAGATCTGTTTCTTTCCATTTCTCCTTGAGATATCTGCAGCTTTTACTTCTATATTCTGATGCAAGATTACTTGGTGCATAGAAATTCCTTATAGTTTCCTCTTCACTGTAGAGGACTATCAGCATAATGATGATAAAGCAGCCTTTTCTGTCCATTTAAATAATTTTTTAAAATTTGCTTGACATTCATTTCTCGGCCTCAGCTTTCTTTTTACTTCAAATTTACATGGTATATATTTTCTCTTATTTAAAAAGACTTTGTAGCAAATTGTGTATAAAGCTTACCATGCTAACATTTTTAAGTGTACAGTTTACTGGTGTTAAGTACATTCACATCCATCACCACCACGGATCTCCAGAACTCTTTTCATCTTGCAAAACTGAAACTCTATACCTCATTCCTTCCTCCATCTATCCCCTGACAAACCACCATTCTACTTTCTGTCTGTATGAATTTGACTATTCTTACATAAGATACCTTATACACCGTATATCTTATATAACATCATCTATATTATACAAGTGGTATCTTGCATTAAGATTCCACTTATGTGAAATCATGTAGTATTTTTCCTTTTGTGACTGGCTTATTTCACATATCATAATGTTCTCAAGGTTCTTTCATGCTGCATCATGCGTCAGAATTTCCTTCCTTTAAAAGGCTGAGTAATATTCCATTACTTGTATATGCCACATTTTGATGATTTACTCATCTGTCAGTCAACACTTGGGTTGCTTCCACTTCTTGACTATTTTGAATAATACTGTTAAGAACATATGACAATCTCTTAAAGTCTCTTCTTTCAATTCTTTTGGATATATACCCAGAAATAGAAATGCTGGATCATATGGTAATTCTAGTTTTAATTTGTTAAGAAACTGCCACGCTGTTTTCCACAAGGGTTGTACCATTTTACATTCCCACCAACAATGCACAAGAATTCCAAATTCTCTACATTCTTGCAAATATTTGTTATTTTCCATTTTTTTTAACATTTTCCATTCTTATGCATGTGAGGTGGTATCTCATCATACTTTTGATTTGCATTTCCCTAATAATTAGTGTTGAACATCTTTTCATAGGCTTATTGGACATTTGTGTATCTTCTCTGGAGAAATATCCTTTCACGTTTATTGTCCCTTTTGAATCACATTGTTTTTATTGTTGAGTTTTAGGCATTCTTTATATTATAAATATTCCCCACATATTTGATATTTTCTTATAGATATTTTCTTCCATTCCATGGGTTGACTTTTTGCTCTATTGAGTCCATCCTTTGATGTACGAAAGTTTTAAATTTTGATGTAGTACAATCATCTATTTTTTTTATTTTGTTTCCAAAACAAAGCATTGTCAAATTCAATGTTTTGAAGATTTTCTCATGTTTTCTTCTGAGTTTTATAGTTTTAGATGATACATTTAGGTCTTTGATCTCTTATCTTTTCTCTTGAAATCTTTTCTAATCATTTTTTTCAAGTATGTTGGGGTTTGGTTTGGCTTTATCTTGAGTTATTGTTTGTTTCAGTGAATTTATTTTTTAAAATACTAGGATGAAAGGCATGTTAACTTCTATGAATGTTATCATTTTACTTTTTTTATTTTTTTGCTTCTCTGATCATTCTGCCTTTTTTTCAGCTTTTGCATGCTGCAGGCATGTAATAAGTCATAAGAAATGAACAATGTGAACATTATGATTCTGCTTACGTGTATTTAAGAAAGCTTTCTATTGCCTTTGTATTGAATAATAGCTTTACTAGATTTCTTTGGGTAAATTTTTTTTCCCTCAAAGCCTAACATATTATTTCAATATCTTCTAGTGTAAACTTTTTTTGGAGATTAAGGAGCCCAGTCTGGAAGCTTTAATCTTCAGACAATCTTTTTCTATTTCTAGGATTGTTATATCCTTTCTATATTTCTCAAACTAAAGTAGTTTTATTTTTTCTTTCTTTTTTTTTTTTTTTTTTTTTTTCTTGCTCTGTCACCCAGGCTGGAGTGCAGTGGTGTGATCTTGGTTCACTGCAGTTTGACACCTGGGCTCAAGCAATCCTTCCACCTTAGCCTCCCAAGAAGCTGAGACTACAAGTGCATGCCACCAAACCTGGCAAATTTTTTTTTTTTTTTTTGGTAGAGATGAGGTTTCACTACATTGCCCAGACTAGTCTCAAACTCCTGTACTAAAGCGATCTTTCCATCTTGCCCTCCCAAAATGTTAGGATTATAGGTATGAGCCACTGCGTCTGGTCTAAAGTAACTTTTCAACCTATTTCTTGGTGTTAATCTTTTAAAAAATGAATTGCTTATCAATACATTTCTGTAATAATTATAATATAAGTAATTATTTGTTGAGCAGACATATTGATAGGAAATAAAGATAAAATTGAGCCAAAAAAGACACTTTCTACTTTAATAGAGTTTACAGCCAAGTGAAGAAAAAAGATATTCATTAAACGGTTGCACAAATAAATGTCATATGAGAACTTAGAGCGTTAATAAGAGGATGAAATCACTCCGGAAAATCAGAGAAGAACGATTGGGAATCAACTCACTGATGTGCAATGATGGAGGCTGCTGAGGACTTTAGGCTGCAGCAACTTCTTAGGTAAAGTTTCCCAGGCAGGAGAGAACTTGGCTTCTACAGGGAATTAAAAGGTTTGCCAGAACAGTTGGTCTGGAGACTTAGGCAGCTCAGGGTCTTATTGGTCATATTAAGGGATCTGAGTCCTAGTTATATTAACAGTGAAAAACTCCTGACAAGTTCTAATCCTGTTAACAAATTATTGGATTTATCTTCTGAAAGGAACACTCTGGCACTCTTGTGGAAAAGAAATTGGAAATGCTGTGAGTAAATGTAGATTCCCTGTTAGTATAATAGTACCTGTACAGTAGCCCACAAAACAGAGAGAGAGAGCATAGACAGATGGCTGTGGCAGTGGAGGGTGGGGAGTGATTTGAAACATAATTAAGAAATGAAATTAAGGGACATCAGTGTTGAAATGACAGAGGAAAACAGAGTTATCAAAGGCGGTACCACTTAAAGATAGAATGCTGGAAGAGGACCAGTTTTGGGGGATAGGAAACTATGTATTTGGTTTTGGACACATTGATTTTCATGCATTTATTTATCAAGTCATTCCTCAAGAATGTACTGATTGTGCTCTGTGTGTCAGGCATTGTTGTAGGCTCTGGGGATTCAGCAATACATAATTTGATGCAGGAGTTGAAGTATCTTCACAACATCCAAGAGGAGTTATCAGATAGGTCCTTGGAGATATTTGGCCTGAAACTCAGAATGTAGGTGTGAATTCTGAGTTGTAACTATACATGTATGTGTCATTTGCGTGTGGGTGAAAATTGATGCTGGGGGCAAAGACGAGATGATATGATTCTTAGATTCTAAGGTGAGATCATTAAGTAAGATGGAAAAAGAAGGAATCCCTGGGACTACACCTTGAGAATCTCAAGTTTGAATGGATGGCTTAAGAATAATTCAAGTTAGGAGGCAGAAAGAGCCAGCAGAGAAGTAGGAGGAAAACATGAAAGAACCATGACCCAGAGTAAAGGTCCATAGAGGTCAGCAGTATCAGATGTGGCCAAGGGCTCAAGTCCAAGAAGGCCTGAATAATAACCCTTGTGGTGGGAAGGTTATTGCTGACCCCAGGGGCTATTTCATTGAAACAATGGGATCAGAGGACATTTGGAGAGGGCGGGGTGTGACTGGGGAGATAAGCAAGTTGGAATAGCAAGTATGGAGGCCTCTTCCCAGAGAGGAAGGGGGTGGCATGGCCTCTGGAGCCAGACAATCTGAGTTTAAATCTTGATGGTGCCATATCTTAGCTGGGGAGACCTTGGGTAGATCACCCTCAGAGACTCAATTATCTCATGAGTAATAACATGACAACCTAGGACCTGCTCAGAGAGTGATGGTGAGGATTGTATAAGACAATACGTTTAAAGTGCTTAAAGCAATATCTAGTTTGCAAAGCCTGATGAACGTTAGCTGCTAATACTAGTTATGTGTGGGGTCAGAGAAGGCTTGTAAGTCTTTCTCTTTCTTCCTTCTCCTTCTCCATCCTCTTCTCCTTTTCCTTCTTCTTCCTCCCCATCTCCTGTTTCTTTCTTTCTTCATCTTTGTGTTCTTCCTCTATTTGTTCTCCTCTTCTTCTCTCCCTTCTTCCCTCTTCTCCTTACTTTCCCTCTTCTTTCCCCTCCTCCCCCTTTACCTCATACCTGAGCATTAGTTTCTATATGCTTTGTTTTTTAGTATTGCTAGGAAATCTGACGCGTCTTTTACTAGAATAGGTTATTTGGAAAGTGCTAATGATTTTGCAAACACTCACATATTTAAGTAGACTTTTTTTTTTAACAGAGAGGCCATAAACCAAATAAAAAAGATATAAGCAACAATCAAATGGAGCTTGAAATCTGATAAGAGTATGCATGCCCTTTAAAAATAACTTTGATACTAAAATGATTATTTCAAAAGCAATATTTTTTTTTCTGAAAAACATTGGTCTTCTGTACAGAAAAATAAAAAACTGAGCTGCCACTCATGGTAAATTAAGAGCTGTGGGCTAAAGGGTCTCTCTTGTAGCCAGTTTGAAAATTTTCACATAATAAAAACAGTATTTAAATATTATGTATATATACACACATATATATGTATATATGTATGTATTTCTGCAGTTACTCTATCTTTATTCGTTTAACAAATGTTTCTTAAGCTGGCAGCTTGTAGAGATTTTGTGGCAATATGGAGAGTAGGTCTCAGACATTCCTTGGATGATGCAGGGAAGAAAAGTGCATGGGCAGAGGGGCTCAGAGCCATACATAGTTGGACACCTAGCATAAAGCTTCTGCTGTACGGCAGCTGCAGAAGGGGCTCCTTCCTCCAGGAAGAGCCCAGGGAGGCTGTGCAGATAATGGTCTCTGATCCAGGACTTAGAGGATAAGTCCTCTAGTCAGGAAGAGACAATGAAAACCCTGGGCATCTGGAATTTGGGGATACGCAAGGACTCATGCAGCCAGCAAGTACAGTTCCTGAAGGAGCAGGGGCTATTCTCAATCACAGTTCATTCTGACTGCCTTTCCTCTCTGAGCAGGTTATGACACTTTGTAACCATTCTTTTGTATTCCCTGAGAGTTTCATTTATATTTTCACTACCACGCATTTTTAAATATAATATTAGTATAAGTTTAATAATCATATTTTGGCTACAGGCCAAAACAGGGCTTATAAACAGTTTTATAAAATAAGAAGAATCTTCCTGAATTCTTTAAAGTACTAAGCCTGTGTCTTCTTTTTTTCTTTTTCTTTTTTTGTTTTGAGACAGAGTCTCACTCTGTCATCCAGTCTGGAGTACAGAGGCGCAATCATGGCTCACGGCAGCCTTGACCTCCCAGGCTCAGGAGATCCTCCCACCTCAGCTCCTTGGGTAGCTGGGATTATAAGAGGAGCATCAGTGTGTCCAGCTATTTTTTTTTTTTTTTTTTGTATTTTTGTAGAGACAGGGTCTTATCATATTGCCCAGGCTTGTCTCAAACTTGTGGGCTAAGGTGATCCTCCTGCCAAGGCCTCCCAAAGCATTGGGATTACAGAGGAAAGCCACTGTGCCTGGCCCTACAGCCGTCTTAATCTCGTTTCAGGAATGCGATTACTGCCTAAAGCAGATGTCAAAACTCTTCAGCACACGCAACAGTTGTGATAAAGTTTTAGAGGAGAGAGTTACCAAGCTTGAAAAACAAGAGCAGGTTACGCAAACTTTTGAAGAAATTAGCCTTTTATTTTTTCAAGGAGGGGGAGTAGCCAAGAAACTGAAAAAAAATGTGAGAGCTATATTGCCCACTCCACTGCAATTTCCAAATTCCCTTCTGGGTGTAAGCCCTCTCGGAGGATAACTGGAAAGACCATATAGTCAGTGCACGTAAAGAACTCTGATTTGGTTCGCATTGCATCAGGAATGAAAGAAAGATATTATCGGCAAGTGTGCAGGGTTTTCTGGGGAGAAGCTGAGTTGAAATGACTTTGCATGCTTTATGTTGCCTGATTAATGTCAAGTGAGGGGGCCACTGAGTGAAAGTTCATAGCAATGCCATTTTCGGTAATTGAAAATGCTATGCAAAAAATAAAATATGTCAACAGTTCCTGCTGCCTGCCTCATATCCTGGAGAGCTGTGTACATTTTAAGTTATCCCTCCAACTTAAAAGAATTATAACTGCAGAGATTGTGAGAGGAGCAGCTGGTTTGCAAAGCTGCTTGGGGTAAACCTGTCAGAGCTCATGAGTAAACACAATCTGAAAACAGAGGCTGCTCGTGGGGAAATCAGTTGTTTTTTCAACAAAATAAAAGGAAGAGTTTTGCTCAGGGCAATGTGACGATGACGTGCAACTGTTCTGCATTAACTGCAACTTTTTCTTGCTTTCTCATTGCCCAGTTCCCCTTTATTCTACAGCAAGCAATTGAGGTTGTGTATTGCACACTGGGAATATCTTAAACTGGAAGTAATTAAAATATATATTTCATTTATAGTGGGCCTTATGTGAGGAGAAGTAAAGATTGCCACAGCTTCCTGAGTATATGAGTTAACGATGTGTTCTGCATTTTCTTAATTTTCCACGTTTTAACTGCCTCTGTTCCTTATTTGGGGGTTGGGAACTTTGAGAGGCATGGAACAGAGACTTGCCTGAGCAGAACGTACAGCTCTTGAGCATGTGCGGGGGATGGCGTGGGGGAAGGTTGTGTTCATCATGTGGTTCCTTGGCACTATCTTTCTTCAGTTTCTCCCTTCAGTGTCACAGCAAGCATGTTATCAAGAATGTTTCAAACCAGAAATTGGTTTAAGACCCTTGTGGTATCCTATTAGGTTGTGTTTTTAGAATATACTGATCAAATGGATCTTCAAAATGAAGAAAGAAACAGACTCACTAAAGGAAAAAAAAACCCATGAAAAACTATGTGTGTGTGTGTGTGTGTTGTAAGCAAATTCAATATATATCTATAGTGGAATGAAGTCATTGGTAAAGTAAAGGCAAATTCCCATTCTTCAGACTTAATTAAGACATCATTTTGACGGAGGGTAAGCTAGCATAAACAAAGCCAGAAACTGGGTGCAAAGGCTAAATTGATTATAAATCTTGAAGCTTGTTTGTATGACTGGGTTGCGTCAGTGAAGCTTAAAAAGGGAAAAGTGTCTTACATAGAGTTATGAGTGTGCCTTTGGTCATGGTTAGCTATTAAGGGAAGAAATATGAAAGTCATTCTCAAAATGTTTGGAGATAGAAACTCTGTGGGGGGTAAATCCATGAGGTCGGGATGCATTCTTCCTTATTGTGTGAGTTTTCACATTGCAAAGAAATATTTCTAGAAAGAGTTCAAAGTTGACTCAAAGTGATAACTAAAGGCAATGAATCGAGAAATAAAAGTGTGAAAGACATGAAACATTTTATCCAAGATAATCCCCCATAAAAAGTCAATGACAGAATGAAAAAGTATCTTCCTCAGTAGCAATCCACAGCCTCTGGCTTAGAGCCGGGACATATGGGAGGAATACAGACATGCTCTCCCAAATTACTCAGCATCCTTGTACTAGACAGTAGATTTCTCTAAAGTTCATCCCAACACCATCATAATCTAAAATCATGTGAATATGGTGATCCATCTCATTGAATGGAATCTGAATTTATTATGCCGGCCGGAAAACTAGAAAAAAAATTCTGAATGGTTGGGGAAAGAAGAGGAACAAATAAGAGGGATGAATTTAGTTCCACCTTCAGGTTAGAAACCTTCCAGAAACAGACCCTTCAACGAGCAGCTTATCAAGAGGTGATACAAGAAGTGGTGTGAGGGAACGGAGAGGAAAGACAAGGCAGGAGAGGAGGTCCATGGAGAATTCTTTTGTGAGCAGCTGGGGCTTGATCTTTCTGGACACCTTGGGAAACAGTGTGGAAAGCATTTCAGAGTCGCTCCCATCCAAGGGACAAGGAAGCTGGAGTGCTTCTGCCTAACACCCTATTACTGCTCAAGGTCTGCTCCGAAGGCATCCATGCCTGGAAGCCTCTAGGCTTCAGGCTTGCGCAGGGAAGCAAATTCTCCTCCTCTAGCCAGAGAAAGCCTGCAGGCAGGCAGTCACAGGGACTTGCAGGAAAGCCATGGGTGTGTACAGAATCAGTGATCAAAGCGATGTAGATGGGATGAACTGTATCTTCTGTTAGGACCCCACTGCCGTTGGTACACAATTTTCCCAAAGAAGACATAAGTCAGGAGGAACAAATGTCATCTCCCCCAGGCCTCCCCGCTGCCGTCTCCACTGCTAACAGAATGTTTGTGTGGGACAATATTTTTACTCCTCTTAATTGGTGAGAGCAGCCCTCCCATCATGAGTGAAGTAACCGTGGCTAGCTGTGGTCTACCAGCTTGGGTTGAGGATAGTGGCAGTGAAGCGAACGTGCAGTTTGAATGTTCATGCAAATCTATCATGACGTTTTCATCCCAGGAACAGAATAATGTATCACAAACATGACGCCTTCATCTTGTAGTTGTGCATTATTTATTGTTTTTGAGAGGTGCCAAACGACAGCATAGAATATGTGTGTAAAAATGTAACATATCTAGTAAAATAGGTTCAAAAATAACATCCTGTGTGATGCATTCCTTACCAATGGTAAATCGAAGATCAGGTTTGTTCTTAGACAACTCATTTTTATTATTTCTATAACAACAAACAATTCTTTACCATATACTTTGCCCATGCTTCCTTAATAGGAAAAAAAATCATGGCTAGTCCGTGGATAATAGCAAGTTAGAGGGTCCTTTGCAATCCTGGCTGGCTCTGTCCTGTGCACTCTCTTTCCTATCCTGAAAGGTTTGTGAACTTCTTGTCACCAAACAGACAATTGAGATCCAAACATATGTCAGTATCACTCTGAACGAAAAATTTAAGTGTGATCCTTAAGGAAAACGGCACTGCATATTACAATAGCTTCTTAGATTTGGAAAATAACCCTGGTGTCTGGAAAAAATTGAGAAAATCTGACTTTCAGGTTAAATGCCATATCCCTGTCAACGCCAAACACATTAGTGCTTCTAAAGTATGAACAAATGATTTTGAGAATCCCTTAGTGAAAACGAAGTGTGAGTTCCTAATCCAACAAGGTTAACTTACATGGTATGAACACAGTGAGAAGTAATAATCATACACTCAGTAGACTATCTTGTCAACAGATTGCTTCTAATCCAGAGCTCTCCTTAAACCTCTCCTTATTGTCACCTAAGCGATAGGGCATGCGAAGCAGATGACAGGAGGGGATGTCCTGAGAAGCGAGGGGTTTGCCTTCTGCACAGGTGTTTGTGCTCACTTAGATCCTGCCAGCCTTACCTGGATGGTGCTACCACTCTTCCTGGTGCGGAGCCAAGGACTGAACCATCATTACTGTCAATAACATTTCCTGTGATTCTCATTCATTTTGAAGTATTTGAAAAGCGCAATCCCTGACTGCCAGGAAAAACAGAGTGCACTGACATGTAACTAGCCCTGTCTGGCACCCACCACTTTACTTATAATGTGGCAAACAGTCCCTACACCCACTTTGCGGTGTCAGCTTCTTCATCTTTATAAATGATCTGAGGCTGGGAGAGGGTTGGCCCCAGGTATCAGTTATTGAAGAGATTTGAACCAAGGCTCATCTCATTCCAATACCCACATTTATCCAGTGCATTCTCTAGGACAAGATATTTCCCTTGCATGTTTTGCTCTTAACTGCTTAAAAAGTTCTTTTGGCAAAGTATTCCTGTATTCTAGTAACAAACTACAGTATTATGTATTATTGTTCCTATTTCGTAAATAAGGAGCTGAAGGATGGGAAATAAGTGATGTGTAAATGCATGAAACATGGCATCACTGAGCTCCGAATTCTAGATTATAGAGAAAAAAGACCTGTTCATACCACTTTCCCAACTTTACACCCAAATGCCAGTGAGTGAAGCAGTCAGGTTCCCTGCCATACAGAGTGAGATTCTGTGGGATTCCCTGTCTTATACATACATTGTGCTAAATTTGAGGTGGCTACAGAGTCTTTGCTCCTCCATTCATTGAAGGGTGGAGTCTGACTCCTCACCCCCGCTTGAACTTGGGCTTGATTAATAGAAAACAATGGGCTTTGTGCTTTGCAACCTCTGCAGCTGGTCCTGAGAGGTCTTGCAGCCTCCTTCTGGGTGCTGGCAACTCTGTGTTGGAAAGTTCATTCTGGGGCAAGTCGGCAACCATGAACAAAGGTAAACAATCCTCGGATCACCATGCTGTGAGAAGCCCCAGTGTAGGGAAGGGTATCAGACATGCAAGTGAAGAAATTACTCTGGAAGTTGGTCCTCCAGCCCCAGCCACCCTGCTGGATCAGAAAGAAACTGCCCAACCCAGAAAACCAAAAGAAAAATAAAAGGTTATCAGAAGTCACTAACTTCTGGGGTGGTTTGTTACAGGGTAGGAAATTGCTAGAACACATATTCTGTGTGTTCAACAACAATTTTGAGTGAAACCAAACCTAGGGACTCCTGTGTGAATAGATGTTCTCACCTCCAGCCACTACCACCCCTTCCACCTATAGCTCAGCACACTGGCATCCTTACTTAACATGAAGTGATCCAGCCATGGCTGGATAGTTGGGGCACTAGTGAGAAAATGAATCCATCTTGTACTTCCATGAGTGTCTGTGCCCTCCCACCTATAAAACCAGGATTTTGGTTACCATTAGAACTTAGAGGGGGTCCAAGCCACCAGATGCTATGGCAGCACCACAGAAAAGCATCAAATTAATGGCTTAAATAAATAATCCATCCCTCAAGGAAATACTCTTAACAGCTGCAGGGGTAAGATCTCCTGGTCTCTCTTCCACATGTCAAAAACACCAAGAGCTACAGAAAGAAAACCTTAAAACTTATGTTCCGCTAATGTTCAGTCTTCTCCGCACAGGCATATCAGATTGGAAGCTGACCGCTGTGTCCTGACATCATGAATTCTATAAACTTGCTGAAGGATTGATGGAGACTGATGCCATCTTCCTAAATAATGACGCATTGTGATCCTTAGCAGTGGGTAATAGAAAGGAGAGCTATTTACTGCATTAATACATGAGCCAAGGACTGATTTTGATTTATACCCTTCTCAAAAGCTTTCCATGTCAATAAGGACATACCATGGCTATAAGACTGAGGAATGTTATTTGGTTTAATTCCCTATATTATTTCTGATTCAGCACTGAGGCTCGTCACACTGTATATAGATTTCAGATTATTTGGCTTTCCACATTCAACAGCACTAGGCTAGTCTGCACCCACATTCTGGCTTTTTATTAGGTTCTATCTCCTTCTGGGGTAGGATATAGACAAAATCCATTTTGTCTCTTCTGCTATTTTGGATCCTGCTCTGAAAATGTTTTTCATGGTTTTGCATGACACTTGGAATCAAAATTTACATCTTAAAAAAAAGTAGTTGTGGAAAATATTGCAAGATGCACATTTGGTAGAGAGGGAATGCTTTTCATCTTGAAGCTATTTTGGATTCTGATGATCTGATGATCTTCCTGTTGTCTGAGCTTTGAGCAGGCACATGCTATAGAGGTGCTCATGCGTCACTGGGGAGCTGGTTTCTGATGCAGCTGGGACTTACAGACATTAGATGAGTCATCTTTTCCTTCTGATACTGCCATCAACTCAGTGAATTGTATACATACAGAGTCTATGGGAGGAGAGCAAAAAGATCAAAGGCTCCACTGTGTTTCCTCTCCACATTGTCTACTTTTGAGATACGTTGGGGCCAGACCAAATGATCAGCCTGCAGAATACCAAACAGGATTGTCTGAACGAAGAAAGTAAGAGTTTGGGGACCATTTGTGATTTGCTTCACTGGAATATGTTTCTATGGGTCAAAATTGGCATCAGGAAGCTGGAAGACTAGTAAATTGTCGTGGTGCTGTGGAAATGGGAGGATGTGTCCTGACTGCTTGCTGCTACAGCAGATATGTGTGGGTGAAACTCACGATAACTGCGGCCTTTAAATGGCAACACCTCTGTTAGTAAAGGGAATAGTTCTACCCACTCAGTTTATTTTCAAGAGCTTCGTAACTAGAGGCAGAATTAAAACTTAGGACTGAATTCTAATGCTTTAAATAGTGCAACAATCATATTAAACAATATTTAATCACATTAAACAACTCTGTAAATAATAACACAATTTTATTTAAAATACTGTAGGGCAGTGTATTAACCTTCTCCAGAAAGACAGAAGTGATAGGATATGCATAGATGTGTAATAGGAGATTTATTACAGGAATTAGCTCACGGAATTATGGAGGCTGAGAAGTCCCACAACATGCCACCTGCATGCTAGAGAACTGGAAAGGCCAGTGGTATAATTCAGTCCAGGTCTGAAGGCCTGAGAAGCGGAGCTCTGATTCCAAGGGAAGGAGAAGATAGATGTCCAGCTCATGAAGAGAGACAGAGAGAGAGTTCACCTTCCTCCATCTTTTTGTTCTATCCAGGCCCTCAGCAGATTGGATGTTGTCTACCCGCATTGGTGAGGGCAGATATTCTTTACTCAGTCCAGCGATTCAAATACTAATCACTTCCAGAAACCTCCTCACAGATGTACCCAGACACACTGTTTTACCAGATAGCTTGACATTCCTTAGCCTAGTCAAGTTGACACATAGAATTCACCATCCCAGGAAAGCATGGAGGTGTGCCACTTGGATCTCCCATCAGGAAGGAACTCACTGAGCAGATGTGAGGAGTGCTGATAGCAGACAGACCCCAGCTGTGGAGCTTTGGGGACCTGCCCTAGCCTTTTCACTGAGGTCTCACACTTTTCAGGTGGCCCCTGGACAAAGGTGAAACATGTAGGGATTCTAGGGCCTGGCTGTTTCTGGAACTTTCTTTTCTTTTCTCAGGACTACCCTGTAGGCTGAAACTCTTCCTACTCAATCGTCCTTCTGTCCCCTATTCCTTCCACAGGTGTGAGACTTGCACTGTGATCTGAAGACATTTCCTGCCTACTCCTGCCTTCCGCTTTATCATTCATTGACAAGTATTGTTCCCAGTGAATGTCTGCAGTTGTAGAGTTGTAAATGCTTTGGCATTTGCGTCCTGAAGAACCCATCTGACACACACTGAATAAGGTATAGCAATGTTTTTTGCACCTCTGGCTTTGTGCTTAGCAGAGCTACCAGCTGAAAGGCCAAGAGAACCGCAGAGCAACGGGAAACCCAGAGAGCCATTGTTACTGTATCTGAGAGCCAGCAAATAGACTTCCATTTGATACATTCTAACTCCCTAATCTTGAAAGCTACTATGTTGCCCAAAGTTTATTTTGCATTTAAAGTATTATGGGGATTATCTGTTGGGCTGTCCATAGTCAAATAACTAAAAAAAAAAACCTATCAAATAGTAATACAGTTAAGTAAAATGGCCCAAGCTCCAACTGGAACTCACATGAACATATTTTTACCATAAATTCTATTACAAAAGAGTTTCACCATGGAATAATAATCATGTGTTGCTGTTTTTAGATGCTAGTCAAGCATCACTTGTGAATATATTTTTGCTATCTTTAGAACTCAGTAACAGAATCTGATGTCTGAGAAACCTAATGGCTACCATGCCTGGCACTAAGGAAGGGCATGCATGGTTAGTCCTTATTCTCCATCATGCAGCCCCTCTCTCCAAGGAAAAAAAGAGACCTCTTGGTTTAAGAAAGCCCAACATCGAACACAGTGCATCAGCACCCATTGCTATGAATAATGAAACAGCCACTCCTGGAAATTCTAAGGCAATATATTAACATGTTTATTGAGTTGATCATTAAATCAATGAATAAGATTCCTGATGTGTTGGACTCTTGAGTTATCCAAATGTTGATTATTATAATGGGGTTGATCTGTGTCTTTTTAGCATCCAGGAAACTACACCGTTAAAAAAGGTAGAAAAAACAGAGAGTTAGGTGTATATAGCACTTATAGAAGTACAACAATTGCAAAGGCCTTGATCATATGAATCGTCACTTGTTCCAGGTGTATTGTTGGGAAAGTTATCTTGAACTGATGAACAGTCAATATTTCGGTTGTTAAAATGTGGTTTTATTTCTAAAATTTGCATGTAGTACCACAAACTAATTGTTAAATTTTTTTTTCAAGACTAGATAAAAATAAAAGCTCTGGAGTAAAAATTCTGCCTCTTTCTAGCTGTGTGATCCTAGAAAAGTTCATTAGTTTCTCTAAACTTCTCTAAAAAAATGGTGGCCCTGGTATTCTGGACATTATGATGGTAATAATTACATCATTATTATATGTCATTATCACCAGCATTATAATCACAAAAATATATTATGAATGTTCAAAAATCACTTGAAGCCTTATTTACCATATGCTTTGGTTTATTAAAAATTTTTTAAACTAAAAGTACAAGAGACTCTAACCCAGTCAAGTCATAATGGTTATCATAAATTCTGAATCTGTGGGATTCATTTATTAAGGGAAGGAGCTACTTTGAGAACATTTAAGATGATGATTAAATTCATTTGAAGTATTTACTGTTGCTTTTGCTATATAATTGTGATTAAAGATATGCTGCTCAGATATTTCTGAAGTAAACACAGTTAGCTTCATCCAGTTAGCCCTACTGCCCAAATCCCAAGTGCATTAATAAATCCACTAGTAAGTGCTTTTTTTTTTAATTCTGAGAAAAAATTTTGAAGATCACATTGAAATAGAGCCAGATGGTCAGATATGACTTTTCACAGTAGGTGAATGCTCATAATTTACTTCATACTAAAACAACCACAGAAGAAGAAATCATGGCGAATGAATGGCTTCCAAGAACATCCAATCCAAATAATCTCAAGGGCTTTATGTTCTGTCAAGCATTTCATCAAATGGCATGAGAAATATATCTTTCATGTCCTTTTCATTTTTATAATGCCTATATTCTTTACATTAGAGAAAAGAACTTTAGATATGTGTTTTAAATTACCGCATATAATAACATTCTTCTCTAGAAATGTATTGCTTCCTTGCTTAAGCCAATGCAAGGGCTTTTTGACTGTTTGTTTACATAAGCACAGCTGATCCATTTAATTCTCTTTCAGATAAAACTTTTAAAATCTAAAGTCATTCTCTTCTACCTTAAATAAAACAAAGGAATAGTTACGGTTTCAAGCACACAGGATATTTCTGCTCTTTTCTACTGGATGGAATAAAAATAATGATAAATAGGTAATATATAGTAGTCAAGATGATAACTAATCTGATTTCAAAAAAGAAATGTGGGCTTGAGTAGTAGAAGAATTGGGAAATGTGTTATCTAAATATGTCATGGGATATATTGACTTTAATCTGTAACATATGTGAAGTTTAATCATTAAGCAATGAATTCCTTTTCTGAGGTCCGTATGGTGAATATCAATGAATATAATATTTTTTGAGTTGAATGAAATGCCCAAGACCAATCTCTCAAGATTTAATTACCCACTTAAAAGTCCCTAGAGTTCTTGAAAGAAGCCCCGAGACCCATAGATCATAAGCCTTGATGGAAGCTATACACTGGAAGGCAAGCAGAAGGAAAGACCAGCACCTTCTAAACAGTACCTGCTTAGAATTTTAAAGTGGGTAATCATACATACGGAAACCTCACCCCCATCCCCAATTATTGGAGCCCTCAGAATAGACCACAAACCCAAGTTTTCTTACCTTCTGGCAATAATAATAATTGCATAAGAGAATAGCATTCACTTTCAATTACAGAATGTTTGCTATATCCTAGGCACCATGTGAGATACTTAACATTTACTAGCTCTAATTTCCACATAATTCATTCAATTAATCATTTATTCATTTTTTAATGAGTTTTTATTCCACATCTACTAGAAGCCAGACCCTGGCGGAGTTTGTGGTGGTGAATGAGTCCCTCACAGAACTGATGCTTTGGCGCAGTGATGAGATGACAGTAGACACGTGCAGAAATCCACAGGGATCACACAGTGAGGCTGGTGTCCAGCAGAATGAGCACTGTCATGTCACAGACAGAAGTGGAGGGGGGCTGTGTTAGATTGAAATGAGAGGAAAGGTTTTTTGAAGGAAATTTCCTTGAAGCTGAGGCTGGAAGGACACGGAGGAACTGCCCAGAGGGAACAGCAAGTGCTATTTCATGACGAGACAGAGTATGGCAGGTATGACCAAGGGAAAGAGGCCAATATGGCTGGAGTGCAATGCAAGAAAGAAAGTGTGACAAGGTGCAGCTGGGCAGGTGGGAGAGGTGGCATCAAACAGGGCCTAGGATTTACCATGTGACTTGCAGAACAATGGGAAGCACTGAAGATTCAAAGCCTCGTAGTGACACAAATTTATGATTTTTAAAGATTCTTCCATCTGCAATTCAAGGTGGATTGAGGGGTCAGATGGGGCTATAGTGGGTGAGATTCCAATTAGGAAGCTCCTATAACCCAGCCAATAAGGACGGCAGCACTAGTCATGGGATGACCATGGAGAGGGAAGACAATGAAGGATTTGAATGTTGAACTAATGACTGGTCAGTGATGTCAACATTAGGCAGGAGAGAATGAAGGGTTTTGGCCTTAGCAACCTGGTCAGCAAAGAGACCAATGGGTAAGATGGGAAAGGGACTTTAGGGATGAAGTTCAGGACATTTATTTTAGATACATTCATTTTGAAAATCATTTGGACATCCAGGCTGAGGTTTCAAGCAGGCAGATTAAATACAGGTCTATGAGTCCTTATTCGCAATTCAAGAATTCATAAATTTCCAAGAAACGAGAACTATTTAAATACCTTTTTTGGTAGCAAAATATGATCTGAACCAATATGAAGCTCTTGACAGTTCTAGTTCAGCCCTCTGGGAATGTGCATATGTTCACAGCAGAGCTGTTGATGTATTTGATTGTGGGGTGATACCGCAGACCACACAGGGGTACAACATGCACCAGGTGACTTTACTGAAATCCCCAGGGTGGAACACATTTGCCTCCCCTTTCCCTGCCCCTGGATTTTGCTAAGAATCTGGGGGTTTCTGTGGAAGTCTGAAGGTCAGTGGACAGCACAAGTCTGGAGATGCACATGTGGGACCTGGACCCTCAAGTGACAAGGAAATGAGTGTGGATTTAGGAAGATCATGACCACTCTCTGAAGTTTTAATGGAATTTTTAGCAAGAAACCCTTGCCCTGTAAAACTCCGTTGTGCACGGAAGAATGGGTGGGAAAAGGGGAGACTTCCTAAGATCACTCTACAAAGAGCACCCTAGCCTGAGGAGAAGTCAGAGTTATGCTCAGCGTCTAAACTTTGGCTTGGCAGGAGAAAGCCTGTCTGCAGATTCCGTGATCCTGGGTTTAATGGTTCAGCCTAGGCCTTTGACCAAGGTTTTTAGGAATTGAGGTTTTTTTTTTTTTTTTTTGGAAATATGGGTATTAATTATGGTTTAGAAATCACTTTATTTTATTGATGATTTTTTATTTATTAAGACAGGCATAAATTTTTCCATGACAGGGTATAAAAATGCCATAGTTTGCTATTTTTCAAAAAATGTCAAATTAAATACAGCTTGAGCTCCCACTCACCAGCCTAGGTAAGAATTCAGGATCTGTCAATTTGGAGGAGACTCCTCCTCCATCCTGTCCACCAGTCCCAGAGCACCTAGTTCAGACCCCCACATCTCCTTGGAGGCTGGCCAGGTCCCTCTGTGTTTCCCTGCAGAGACCCCTGCCACTGAGGATGCTATAACTTCACTGTCCATGTACCCCTAAGGGGGGATGGGGGCTCACCCGTCAGGGTACAGGGATAGAGTCAGATCTGATCTTCTGTGTCCATGGAACCTCCTTTCTCTCCAAGATCATTTTCCCAGGGTGCTGGCCTCACCACTCTACTCTTTGACCATTAAAGCCCCCAGTCTCCCTCCACACTTATTCCCTGGACAGTCCTTCAATTACTTGCAGGTGAGAGAGGAGTTTTGGGTAAGACTCACCTTTCAGATAAGTCCATAGCAGCAACATAAATATAAGACACTGGCAGGTTCTTCTTAAGCCATCCTCCTATAGACCAAACAGAGCAGGCAAACAACCAAGCAGATAAAGAAGTCCTACAACAATCTTGCTCATCAATGTCCTCTTAAAGTACAAAAATATAAAATGCTTGGGATAATTAAGATGCAAAGAGAAGGCGAGAACAAAATTTGAGAAAGGAAAATGTTATGGAGTAAGTATGATTTTTAGTCTGCTGTTACAACATTCCAGAGGTTTTCCTATTCACTCAAAGGGATTGTATGCAATCCTCAAAATATAATTTAATGTATGTCTCTAAACTGGCACCCAGTAAGACACTTTGGGAAAAGACTGAAACAATGTTACTAAGACACACAATCAAAAGTGGCATTTTGTTTTTTAAAACATGCTGGTAATTAAACTATTATGTGTTAATTGTAGAACAATTTGAAAATACAGAAAAGATTATAAAGAACAAAATTAATATTGCCCATGATTCTATTACAGAGATAACCATTGTAATATTTTTGTGTTTTCCTTCTGTCTTTTGTCCTCAAATGCTGGCTCCGTATCTATGTATTTACAATGTTTACATAGCTGAGGTATTAGAATATACTCGAGTTTGTGTTCTGCTTTTCTTTCAATATTTTCAGATTGCCATGTTTCACTCTCAGAAAATATACCTAATATTTCTGATTTCTTAGCATAACTTGTTTCAAGTTAAAGACTTGGGTCAAAGACCATGAACATTTTTATTTAAAATTTTTCATTGCAACTTTTTTCTTATAAAACATATATTGACTTTTAAAAATTTGGAAAATATAAAAACTGTGAAATGAATAAAAGGCAAATCATACATATTCCTGTAATCTCAAGGCAATTATTGTCAGGCTATGACACGTATAATCATATATGATTTTGTACACCCGTATTTCTACTTCTTTTATGAACACTATTGACTGTTATATTGTGAGTATTTTCCTATATCATTAAATATTCTTTGGAAACAAGATCTTCATGATCCTCTTCCTCTGGTATTTTCCTTTCATTGACTCTATTTAGGCTGTTCTCCAACTTTCCCCCATCTCAAACACCATTGCCACAAACGTTCTCCAGGCTGAGACTCTGAACTGCTCCTAGCTTAATTGCCGTCACTCTAAAAGTGAGGACAGATAAAGGGACTTCAGGCTGCCCCTAGCACGTTTGTGTACCCTGAGCAGACTACAAAGTGGTGCTTCTGGAGGGAGGGATCACAAAAACACCCCTCCTCTCATACAACCCGTTAGAAAACAACCTCTTCAGAACTCTTTGGGCAGGCACAGCCTTGCCAAGCGTATAGCCAGGTGAGCAGAATGTGAGCAAGATTTGTGGGCCCACCTTCTTGTCCAAGTGCTTTTGTTGCAGAGCTACAACCTTACATTGCTGTCACGCTGTGAGCTTTTACACAGTCACAGCTAGTAAATGACACAGCTGGTTGGCACATCTAAATCTGGTCGACTCCTTTAACTACCTCAAACTGCTCCCCTGACCATGTCTAGAGGCCAGCAGGCTGGGTTTCTATCATTCTTTATATACAATATTCACGGCATGACACCGATCATAGTACATTTATTTTTTGGAAAAAGCAGTCACCACAGGATTATCTAAACATTCTGTTCGGCCATTGTATGTATTGTCTGGCTTTCTAATTTACCCAAACTTTGTGACTTACAAAGTCCAAAGTTATAGACTGTGATTTAAAAAAAAGACTGCGGTCTTTGGGATTCTCAGAAAAATGTCCCCCTCAGCCAACTTAACTGAGCCAAATGCTAAAAACAACAAACATTTGAACAAGGCTTTAACATTCTTAATATGTTAAACTGAACAACTAAGTCAATTACTTTAGGGATCACTGCTGGTTTTGACATCCCACCAGGATGTTCTGGAATTTTATCCTAACCTAGCTGTAGATTTCCTTTCAAAATTTAGAAGCTTTCTCCCAAAAGCAGACAGAGGATGGGATAATGACAGTGAAGTGAGAATTGAAGAGTTAATAGTGTCCGTTTTATGCTCTTTAAAGCAGTCCTGCTCTGTTGTGTATTTTGGCATATGGTTTTTAGACACATTTGAGTCAATCTTTGCAAAGTTTAAAGTTGATTCAGAGCCAGATGTTCAGAAATAGACTGAGGAGGCTATTGTAATTTTTCATCCCTCAGTTTTTGTACAGAAACTTCATTGTAAAAATCCTTCTAGACTGATGGCTGTCTTATTGAAAACTGGGTCAAAAACAGAGCTCTGATAGAAAATCTCTTGAATTGCAAAATAATGCCTAAACGAAAACAAATAGAAATGGAAACGGCCCTTCAGATGTGAGGTTAGTGCCAAGTCAACTGCTTCTGCATTGTTTTCTGCATTCTGCTCAACTTTTCATGTTGAAATAATTTCAGAGCAAAGGAATGCTGCAAAAGTTGTATGAAGAATGTCCGTATATCTTCCTCCCATTTTTCCAAATGCTGACATTTTCACACATTTCCTTCCTTATTCTCCCTCCTCTCTCTCTCTCCAGGTGTGTGTGTGTGTGTGTGTGTGTGTGTGTATGTGAATGTTATCTTAGATAACCATGATACAATATCAAAATGAGGAAATGAATGTTAACACAATACAATTATTTAATGTAGAGGTCTTTTTCTAACTAACTTTGCCTGCTTCAGCAAAGTTATCCAAGTTCTTATCACCAGTCCTGGGACAAACTGACCCCCTTGAGCTCTGATGTGATGTCTCATGAGGGACATCACAAAGCTTCTCTTACGTTCCTGCCCAAAATACATAAACCCCTTCTACTCATGAGGAACCATTAGACAAACCCGGACTGAGACATGCGACAGATGATACATAACGGGAGAGTACTCTTCAAAAGGTCTAAGGTCGTGAATTCAAAACAAACAAGTAACAAAATTCAGCCAAAACAAAATAAAGGAACTTCCACGTAAACATAGACCTGGCAGCTCTGTGAGTCTGAATTGTTTATGTAGATAAAGATTAACTTCGTGATTTAACATCATTAACTCCATGATTTAACATCATAAAGATTAACCAAATGGTTTAACAACTGGATAGAGTCCCAGAAAAGCAAGCCCTCACTAATTCTTAAGAAAAGTAACTGGCACTTCCACAAACACTTCCACACTGTCCTGTCTGTGATAGCGCAGACAGCTCTGACTAACATGTCAACCGCCAGTCTAAGGTAAACGCTCAGTCTGATTGTTTGACTGATCTGGCCAAGTGGGTCCAGCCGCGTGCCTGACCATTAGCTAGGATTCACTGAGTGGGTCTGGGGCAGCCACAGCTCTGTCTGGGCTTCTGAGCTCCTCCCTCAGGATTCTGGGGCTGCACGTGGCTCTGGGTGCTCACGGGGCTGTAATTAGAAATGAGAAATCAGAGCAAAAGCATCCATGGGCCGCACCAGAGAACAGGAAGCAGCGTCTCCTTTTCTACATCATGGCACACTGAAAAAGATTGCAGTTATACAGCAAAGCATCCAGGAGATTCAGGGACATTTATATAACACTGGGTGAGATGTTCATGATGAGTTCTTTATATTATGTAATTATGATAAGAAAAATAAAATTCGATCCTTTTAGAAAAATATTAAATATCGGATTCATACAAATCTTCCACATGCGATATGTTTCAGGTCTTTTTTCCTTCTCCCTTTTAATAAGAATCTTGAAATTGCCCCTGTACCTCTAACTGTCAGGTTTTATGTTTGCTATGCTTTCATGGAATTCCTTATAAAGGACAGACCCAGGTTTCATGGGTCTAAGATTTAGTCTCTCTATTCTCTTACTTAAAGTCTCCCCCGGGGTAGAGGGGAGACTTGAAGAGAACAGAAAACTGCAAACATAAAATCAGATACGAAAGTTAGTATTTATTTAGAATGAGAAAAGGAGTCTTAGTGAGTTACTGGAGGCTTAGTAATATAGGTCTCTCCTCTACCATATCCTTGGGTCATTATCCGAAATGCTTATGTAGAAAACTTTCTGCTTAAAATCCAGCTTCTTCTCCTAACCTAGAATACAACTCTGAGCAAGTCTGCCAGCACTCACAGAGCTGGTGAAAGAGACACCCTGGACCTTAAATGTGGTTAGCTCCACAATAATTCCACTGTTTCACAGGCATTATAAATAAGGACATTTATTCACTCAAGTAGATAATAAAAAGTAGCCATTGTCCACCCATATAAAAATATACATGAGTTGAAATATTAAAGTCTCAAAAGCCTTTTCTTTTCTGAATGGACAAGTGAGCTACTACAATTTCTTATAATAATAAGCTTAGATTTCCAATCTGCTCTAAGATTTTCACTTGTCAAGCAAGGACTCTGAAAGAATGATTAAGTTTTGTTTTGCAGGGTGCACATGACTGGTTACAGCAAGCATCTCATAGCTAATTTAAATGAAAAGGGCATTTTAACCAAAAAGACATCCATTTCTGATGTGTTGGAGGATGTCATCTGAAGTGACACTGACAGGAGATCTTATATCCTCTGCACTCCTAGCTTGAAGGGCCTCTTGGGGTGCCCCTAAAACTCACAGCTGCCCCTGAGTCTTGCTCTGCTGGGACAGCCTTTCCTTGCCAGAGGAGATGGCAGGTGGATGGGATCAAGCTTCGCTCCAGCAAGGAGGCCGCTTGTCATGCGGGGGACAGCCAAGAAAGTCAATTCCCTGTACCCCTGGACTGATGTCCCAAGAATTGCTTCCTCAAGGTCACATTCAACCAGCCACACCTCAAACAGAGGGGACAGAAATACAACACAAATTAAGAAGCTCTGCTGTGGTAGACAGGGTGCTTTGTAATCCCAAAGGGCTAGCTCAAAAATCATATGCTTACAAAAGAATCTGGTAGTGTTGGAGAATTTTGAAATGAAAATTCTAAGAAGTACTCTTTGATGTAGAGAAAACAGCAAATGAGTGGCAACAGAGTGAAAGAAATAAATAACTTCACAACAGAGTGCCAGACTCCACCAATGAAACGGAAACATTATTTTCCAACAGCTTCACTTCCCTCCTATGTTGCCGTAGAGAAAAGAACAGCATGTGACTTAGGTTAAGTGTGTAGGGACTTGGACAAATCACTTTGGTAAGACTGTTTCATCATTTATAAAAGCAGTTTCACAGGAATCTATCACCTAGTTGTTTTGAGGATCAAATGTGAGAAGTTCTTTGTAAATGACTGGGGAAGGTTTATGTTTATTTTTCTGTATATGTGACTGTAGAAAACGCCTGGTGTGTCAAGTTCACCTATACTAGCTACACATTTTTATTATTGCAATTCAGTTAATTCCAGAAACAAACATCTGAATCTGCTTAGTCCCTTGAGGAGTTGGGATCAGGAGGGGGAGAATGCTGTGTCTCCACCTCTGCTTTGTCACGGCCATTTTCACAGGTTCCCCCGAGGATTTAGAACAGCCTTAAAGAGAAAAAATGTGAACAACAACAAAAGTCACATAACTGTAGCCTTAAGCAACGTGAAAAGGCAAGAAAATATTTGTCTAGAGGGTATTTGAGTTCTTCACAGATTAACAGCACTTACAGGCCTTGGAATTGTTTTGTTTTATTATATTTTGTTTGTATATATCTTAGCACTAACTGAGGAGGTCGTTTTTTCCTTTTATTAAGCTTTCTGGGTCTGATCTGTCTCTGCCCTGCAAGCCCTGCCAAGTCACATGCCCAAGATAACTCCTCAATTCGCCACTCCCAAGGGGATGGCATAGCGTTAGCTCTCATTTCTCCCACGTGAGCCGTCAGCCTGGATTTATACAGCTTTCCTGCAGGTTTTCCCGCTTCATGCTGCTGCATAGTATTTTCTCTGACTTGCCACAATTTAATGGCCAAACCTCATATTTAAAATATTACGGATACGAAAGGAGGAAAATAAATAATTTCCAATCACGGCTCACTAAGACTTTCTGGCCTTGTCAGTCTGTAACTGCAGACATGTTGAAGTCATCTTGGGTATTTGCAATGGAACCCAAAGAGAAGTGTGGTTTTGCTTTGGGAAGGTCTCTGTGTGTCTCCCCTGCTTGCAGTTCCTACGCCGTTTAGAGGTCTCTGGGTGAAGAAGGCCTTCTGAGAGAATTCTGCTTAGGAATCTGAAGCCGACAATCTACAATACCCTTCAGGGTCATTTCTTTTGCCAAAGGTGAAGTGGAAGTGCCGGGACTCCACATTAATGAAGCCTTTCATCATATATGTTCATGAATCCCCATCTAGAATGAAATAATAAATACAGTTTTCTTCCTTCCTTGTCAAGGTTTCAAGAATCTACCAGTAACTCAGCCACATTTGCAACTGTCACGTTAAAGAAATCCAAACATGAATATAGAGAACAAAAAGAATGTACAAATGAAAATGTATTTTTTTAATTTGAGAAAACATGTTTTATCAACATATACACACAAAGATAGCAATTAAAAAGGAAAACAGACTTATCGTGAATAAAATATAAATTTTGTCTAGATACACTAGAAAATTTTCCTCAAATTCTTGGAACACATTGGTATATTTTTATAGAACAGCTGTAATCTAATTTTTGGCAGGGGTATATTCATATGTGTGTATATCCATTCTTAGAAATGTATAAAATAGTATACCAAAGTTAAAGTAAATAGAATAAAATAATTTTTCTCTACTTAGTAACTTTTTTAAAGTAACTCTCCTAAAACAAGTTCCATCTGCAACTTTACCTTTAGCAGTTTTAATTATTTTTTAAATTTCACCACTTGATTTTGATGAGTGCTGTTGGCAATAGATTCAGATGGCCAGGGAACAGGTTTAATCAATTGCAAGTGGCTTCTGTAACCTTTGGTTTGGGAAATAAATAGGAGAAGAGAAACTCAGTGGCGCATTTTCTTCTCTTTCAAACATATGTTCTTATTTAATAAATTCTCTCTCAAATAAAATAAGCGTGTAGTTATTGGTGGTCAGTTTCATGTAATAGGAGATACTACAGTTTTCCCATTAAAAAAATAATACAAGACTGCAATAAAGCAAACAGTGAGTCACTTTATTGGGTATGAAGTAATAAACCAGTGGTTATAATGATAGCGTCTACGATGTGTCTTAGGAGAAACAACCTTGATTGTTTGGTTTGGTTTGGGGTGGGGCTTTTTGGTTTAGTGGCACAGAAAACCAATATGTGATCAGACCCCACCCTTCAACTCAGTGTTCTTATAGCAACTGGAAAATTTCACTCTCAGCAATGATCACAACCACAATTCCACAATTAATTAATAATTAAGTGTGTAACGTGTTGCTCAATATTTCAGTCTTCCAAAACTCTACATGCTCCACATCCAAGTTCTATGCAGGGGCAAGGACTACTCAGTTTATGGAGTTACATCACTGCATGCAGGAGTGAATGGCTGGCATCTATGTATAGGAGAGAGATAAAAAGAAAGGGAAGAACACAGAGGAAAGAAAGTAAAGAAAAGAAAAAGGGGAACGAGCAAAAGAAAAAACAGAAAAGGACAAAGAAGGTAGCAAAGAAAAGAAAATGAGGCCAGACATGGTAACTCACGCCTGTAATCCCAGAACTTTGGGAGGCCAAGGTGGGCAGATCACTTGAGATCAGGAGTTCGAGACCAGCCTGGCCAACATGGTGAAACCCCATCTCTACTAAAATACAAAAATTAGCTGGGTGTGGTGGTGCATACCTGTAAGGTCAGCTACTCGGGAGGCTGAGGCAGGAGAATTGCTTGAACCTGGGACTGCACTTCAGCCTGTGCAACAAAGTGAGATTCAAAAAAAAAAAAAAAAAAAAAGAGAGAGAGATAAAAGAAGGAAGATTTTTATTTATTGGGAACCTACCATCTTGCAATTCTGTCAAGCACATTAAGTCTACTCTTAACAGTATCTATATCAAATAAGTACTTTTAACTTTACTCATATTTTGAAGTTAGGTAAATCGTAGCTTTCAAAACTCATGATACCTCCACTGCACATTGCCGCCAGCATTCAACGCGATGTTCTTCCATAGCTCCTCAGTATGCAGAGTCAGTGCCTGACAACACATGTATTTCAATTGTCCAGTGCTGCGGAGTGCTGGGTGCTACAAATGCACCCCATCCTTGCACAGTTCACATTGCTGGGAACCTATGGGATGACACAGCCCGAGTATCAGAAATGAAAAGCTAACGTCATTACTCCTGGCAGCGAAAATATTTTGCAGACTACCTGAGAGTTGCTGGATGCGGGTTCTAGTCCCCTGGAAGTGATACTGAACACCCAGGGAAATTTCTCTGAAAGACGCAGTAATTCACAGCTAGATATTAACCAGATCTATGACATACAGTGTTGCCACATCATCTTCTCATTTCACTGGCTCTAACCCTGCTGAACATTTCTAATACAGCAGGAGTGTTTGGTGAAATACGACTTTCTGATTGAATGAATGCCTGCAGGCCTTCATGATAAACACCAGTTCAAGCACGCTGCGGCTTACAAGGAGGGACAAGTGCCAAAGTCTCCAGATGAGTTTGCAACCCCTTTCCCCCTCCCCCCACAACCAAATTATCTCCATTTATTTTTCATCAGATCTGACTGTGACCAATAATTTTTGTATGGCGAACAACAGTATTTTTGCCTGCCTTGCTCTGTTCTGTTTTTTTCTCTCTTTGCTTTCAGATGCCAAGCTGTATTTGACTTTAAGGCAGTTTTATGGAAGGGAAGTTTTAAAGAAACATTAACTGTGTGGTGGGACAGATATAAACCCCTTGGCATGGACTAGAGTCTATACACCTTATCGCTTTGGCTGCCCCTCCTTTTTATTACCTTTTGGTCCCTATTGCTAACATAGTTCCTTTCTCCCAGTGTATTTTTCCAGTACTAAAGCTATGCTTTTTTTTAGGTCTACCTAGAAAATTTTCAGTTACATCATTTGCACAAATATGTTGATGTTAACATTGAAAAACCTCTTTGCCTACCATTGTATATTTTATTTGGCTAAAAACGGCTCATGTCTAATACATTACATGTCCTTTGGTGATACTATTTAAGCGAGAAATTCCAAAACTCACAAATACCGAATAGCCGAAAGTTCCAAAGCTATGCACGAACACTAAACATGCAATATATCTCCTCCTTTTCCAAACAGAAATAGATTTCTCTCTGATTTGTTTGATAAATTTGACCCAAGATTTCCATTTGGAATTATTGGAGTTCCTACTGTTTTTCTGCGTGTTGGTGGGCCAAGTCCTAATCACCCCAAAGCCCCATGGAGACCATAAATTATAGCGATGAGGTGAAGCTTTGTATTCCTTCGGCTGCAGAAGAAGGCCATTTTGCTGCGGCCTATTTTGACAGGCATGAATTTAATTCATTGTTTTATGACAGATGGGAAAAGTGAACATGCTCATAGTACTGATTTATGGTCATGTGGGTCTGGAGGATTCTATAATTTGCAACTAATGTGAAAACAGATGGATAGGCAGACACCAAAGGTTAGGCTGACCGGCGCGTTTCTCCACTGGTTACAAATGGCGTCCATATGCGACCAGTCTCTCTGAGTGAGGTCTTCCTTGGGACGGCCAGACTTTGTAAAGCGCTGTGCACTTTTTTTTTTTTTTTCCCTCCTGAGTAAGTTAGTGAAAGTGAAATTTGGGAAATGTTTCCAAGTCTCAATATTTCAAGAGTCACTCTATGCCTTCTGAATGTGTGGGATTCTACTTTCCTTTTCTTTTTTAATTAAAAAGCACTTTCCAAAGTGTGTGCAATATGTTCATGATTATCCAAACAAGGAATGCCATATAAAGGCATTGGTGGCTGTTTTCATTTCAATTGACAAATTTATTTAAATAGAATGATTGATTGAAAATCAGCAGTTGGGGGAGTTTCAAAGGAAATACCTCGACTTGGGGGACGGGCATGTATTTTTGTGAGAAATGTGTTTGTGCTTAAATAAATGAGTTTCTACTTTACAAATCATTTTGCCTTTTAAGAAAATAAATGGGTTATCATTCGAAATTACCTAATTGATGCTAAAGTATTTAATAAATTTTGACTATTAAATGACTTTACCTGAGGAAATAACAAAATTCCCCTATCTTTTTGAAGAAATACATTTAGACGTATAATAACAAAGCAAATCCATAGTCAATTTTATTTGAGTTGCTACTTATTCAAGTACTTAACACATTTAAAAACATGTTAAGAAATTATGTATTTTTTATTATCAGTTCAATTGTCATAACATTATTTTCATATTAACTTGGTTTATTACATTTAAATATTAAAACTAAACATGTTATTAATTTTAATTCTGAAGAGAAAAGTTGTATTTCATTTCTCAAACCTTCACAGCTCTGAAGTTGTCTTTTATTTCATTTCATTTTGAAAACTGAAACTGTAGATTGCTATTCCCGAAATTAAAAACACAAAATTCAGATATAATTAAGAACTGTTTTACTCTTGATCAAATCAGCATTTTGGCAATAAAAGTTGGAAGACCTGTGTTTTACAAAGTCAAAATATTGTTTTATTTTATTATAATTTGAAATTACATTTTAACCTGTCTAATGGCTATATCTGACCCTTAACTGACATAAAACTGTATTGGTGCAATTAGAATGCAAGATATTTGTAGCTCTGTCTGATGTGGCAGAGGCTAAATACAGAGTATTAGCCTCATTTGACACTCAATCATTGTGCATTTATCTTGGAAAGGGTAAAATTTAAGTGGCTGATAACTAATTTTAATTGACATCTAGAAAAAATAAATCAAGCAAACCAAATACATTTTCTTAAAACTGTATTCTTAACTATTAGCCTCTCTTTAGCTACAGAAAGAAAATTTTATGCATGTTTTTATTTATTTATTTGTTTATTTATTTATTTTTATTTCTCACACAGCACTTCCTGAAGAAGCTCCAGGCTGGGGATGCCATTTCCATTTTAGACAATAGCTGCCACCATCTGATTGCTGGGTCAAATGAAGATGGTCTCATCAGAAGATACCAAGAGTCATGTGAAAGCCAGTTGAGATGAAAAAAGCCTATATCTGACCTCAAAGACCTTCTCTTGGCTCAAATGTTTAATTTTTGTTGAGCATGCAGACAGCCAATTTAAGAATAACCTGATTTATAAATGTCATTTGACATCAAAATTAGTACCAGGGACTTGTTTTTATTATACACCTTTTGGAAAGACTAGTGAACTTCCTTTACCCATTCATGTCAATGGTATGAATAGGGCCACATCTCTACTCCTTGAGTGCTGGAAATGCAGGGGTATGTCCACTGGTGGGTGTGTTGAGGCTTCATCCACCCCTGTCATCCTGTGCTCAACTCGTTCCTGCCTGCACCACACTGTCATTCTTCTTGCAGGACTCTACTTCCTCCCCAATCTTTTCATTTACAGAGTGTCTGGTGCTAGGGATGAAATGGTGATCAAGGCTCCAGGACTCCTGCTTTCTTGGAGTATTGTGTCCTTGACAAAATTAACCTCTCTCAGTATTCTTTGTTTCCTTTGTACATATCTTCTCATACACTTAGTGACACTGCCCAGCGGTTGATCATTTATGTCTGTTTCCTTTTCTATGAAGCTGACTTGATTATATTAACCCTTTAAATTCTATTACCTACTTGAAGGACTGGAACATAGCAGTAGTTCAATAAGAATTAATGTAAAGTTGAATGTGTGGAAAGAAATTCATCTTTAAGACAGCTGTGTAAGGATAGAAATCAATCAATCTCGTTAGATCATGAAATAAAGTAAAAGTAAATCTATGACATATGCATAGTTATAAAATTATTTCAGAGAAAAACTATATATGTAGACACCGATTCTTTGAATTTAATTTTTTTATTTTTAAACCATCAATTGCATTTTATTTGTACAAATAATATATAGAAAGAGCCTCGTTGGCAGCACTTCAAAGTCAGAATCAACTTTTCCAGCTTTCTCATCCCCCTTTTTTGCTCAGAAGGTACCAAATCTCACAGTTTAGGAAAATCTCCCATACTCTTCTGCTTGTATTTATGAAAACTTGTATTTTATATGTAAATGCATCATCTTATCTTGGTTCATAATGCTTTATTTTTAATTAAATTGATAGTTAACACTTGTAATATTCCTGAGATTTTTCTAAGCTCTCAACGTGGTTAGCTCATTTGATACCAATGAGAAAGTTAAGGCCAGGAAAAATGAATGACCTGCCCAAGATGGTAAGAGGTACACTGAGCACAGGATACCAGGCAGTCTGGATCCAGAGTACACCCTATTAACCTATGTGCTCCGCTATATTGAAAATAAGGCCATACCAAATGGACTATTTTGCAACCTTCTTTTTTTTCACTTAATAATATGGTCTTAGACAGTTCCCTGGCTTTCTATATAACCATAACTCATTATTTTTAATTATTAGCTAATAGTTCACAGCAGGGACTATCCTAATTTATTTTGACATTGTCATGTATATGGCCATTAGGCTGATTGCTGTCTTTCATGATTGCAAATTACAAAAAATATTATTGTGTATTCTTTGTGCAAATGCTGCAGTATCTCTAACAGATACACCTAGAAGTAAAATGATGAGCCTAAGCCTATGTACAATATTAAATTTTAACAGGTGTTGCTAAATTTTGGTCCAAAAAGACTTTGTTGATTATCACTTCTTCCAACCAATATTATTTATTGTCTTTATATGAAATGTTATGAGTATGAAGGCTATAAAATAGATAGTTAATAGTTTTATTTACATTGCCCTAACTATAGCAGGATTTACTTTCACCATTTTTGTACTAATTTGTAGAGATTCTTTGAATATTCTGGATAGTAATTCTATACATTGGCTTATGATGTTAATATATATTTTTCTTATTCTATTACGTTTCTTTAAACTTTGTTGACTCCTACTTTTTAGTTGTTTAAAAGTTTATGGAAAAAATCTTTTCTGTGTTTTTTACATGGCTTAAGAAATTCTTCCTCACCGATGTGGAGAAATAGGAATACTTTTACACTGTTGGTGGGAGTGTAAATTAGTTCAACCATTGTGGGAGATAGTGTGGCTATTACTCAAGTACTAGAAATAGAAATACCATTTAACCCAGCAATCCCATTACTGGGTATATACCCAAAGGATTATAAATTGTTCTATTATAAAGACACATGCACATGTATATTCATTGCGGCACTGTTTATAATAGCAAAGACTTGGAACCAACCCAACCCATCAACAATAGACTGGATAAAGAAATTGTGGCACATATATACCATGGAATACTATGCAGCCATAAAAAAAGATGAGTTCACGTCCTTTGCAGGGACATGGATGAATCTGGAAACCATAATTCTCAGCAAACTGACACAAGAACAGAAAACCAAACACCACATGTTCTCACTCATAAGTGGGTTTTGAACAATGAGAACACATGGACACAGGGGAAGGGAACATCACACACTGGGGTCTGTTGGGGTGTGGGGGGCGACAAGAGGGATAGCAGGAGGTGGGGAGATTGGGGGAGGGATAACATTAGGAGAAATACCTAATGTAGGTGACAGGGAGATGGAGGCAGCAAACCACCATGGCATGTATACATTGTATGTATACTTATGTAACAAACCACCATGGCATGTGTATGTATACTTATGTAACAATCTGCCCATGTACCCCAGAACTTAAAGTAAAATAAAAAATGAAAATAAAAAAAAGAAATTCTTCCTCACCAGTTTCAATTCTATTTTTTATTATAACATAATTACATTGAGACTTGTTTTATTTTGTTTGCTTATTTACATATAGATTTTAATCCAGAATTTTTTAATGTATACAGTGTAGGTAGAACTTTTTTTTCTACTCAATTTTCCCAATACCATTTATTGAACAATTATTCTGTTTCTCACTGATCTGAAATACCACTTTATCATAAACTTAGAAACATTATTCTGATAATTGGAGTAAATTAGCAAACGCAAATACATAGATAAGATAAAAATTGTCAGTAATCACAACACATTAAACTACTGTGTAGTGTTTAGATGATTTTTCTTCATTTGTGGTATTATTTTGGGTGGATGACATTTTACCCAATCTCTTCTAATCATGTAATAGCATTTTAATATATTGTTAACTGCTATAGTAATTAAAAGAAAAATGGAATACTATGTCTGATATAAAAATAATATAGACATCTAAATGACGATATACAGGGGGCACGAAGTTGAAGTTTGATTGGAATATATACATTATTGCTTGTCATAACATTTATTTGTGGAAATGCTTTATAAATTAATAAAATATTTTAAGAGTATTACAATGTTTATATGCTTTGATCCAGAAGTTTTTTCCAAGGTATGTATCCAAAGAGAATAATCAGAGGCATAATCCAAGATTAATACATAAAATGTTGCAGATATATTTTATAATACAAAAAGAATGAAAACCCAAAATGTCCAACCATCAGTGTGGTTGAAGAAATTAGGGTACCTTTCTAGGAGAGAATACTATTTCCTTAGTGCAATGCTGCTTTCTAGACCTGGCATGGCAGTCGCTGCTGCTCTTTGTCAAACATTTTTGGATCCCCACCTTCGGAGCATGTAGAAGGCTCAGGCTTCCTGTACACCTTGTGATTGGGTAGGGCTGTGGGACTGCCTGACAGTGAGTCATGAGCAGAAATGACATGTGTCATTTTCAGGCCAGAATGCTCAAATGTTAAAGGGAAACACTCCAGGTTTAGCAAAGGGACCACCAACATTGGAAATGACATGGCTGAATGATAAGAAGTAGAGATTTTCTGCTAAACATAAATGGAAATATGGATTAGAGAGAAACAGACATTCATTGTTTTAAGCCACTAAACATTAGCCACTAGCCATTGGTTAATACAGATAAAAAAAAATTCACAAAATCAAAGTGAATGGGAAAATAGGGTAAAAAATGTGTCCTATATGTACGAAATCAATGTTGTGTGTGGGGGGAAAATAATGTAACAAATATACACACAAAGAAATCCCCTCCCCCAAACCCACCTGCATATTGTTTTTACCTCTGGGTGTTGAGACTATAGAGTTTTAATTTCTTTATTTTTTTTTCTGTTTTTCTAGAATAAATGTATATTATTTTATAATTACAAAGTCTACTTTTTAACTCTTTGTGATAATAATTTATAAGAGTAAAATTTATGTAAAATTTCAATCTGTGAATATGTAAATAAAACAACCTTTCTTTATTGTTATTCATTTAAGTTAGTTATAGGTTTCCAGTGTTTTCTTCAGACAATGATTGTCATTGTTTGTTATTCCAACCCAGCAACTCAATTGTTTCTGTAGAATTGACAGTAGAATTATTACTCAATAGTTATGGATATTTTAGGCCTATATATGCTATTAAACATGCTCCTTAATGGTTGTATCAATTACATTTTTATCAGTAGGAGCACTCATTCTTTCACCAAAAATGATAGTATTGAATGTTTTTTTCCTTTTGTAAAATTGATAATTTGAAAGGAAAATCTTCTAAACATATTTTTAAAATTTAACGTGTCTTAAGCTGTCCATGGGAAATCACTAATATTATATTTCATTTCAAATGTATTGTGGACTGCTCTGGGGACCTACTGCCCATGACCAATGCCTACATGAACTACCTGTGCATCAACTGCATGAGTGTGACATCACCTGAGCTCATCTTCGTGTTTAAAAAGACAAGTTCATTGATGATGCCTTTGGATCCTGAGGCAATGCCAAATTGCTATAAAAGATGTAAATATTTACACTCAGTTTCTCTATTTGTGTGGATTGATTACCAAACCGTTCATGCATCAGTATCAGGTTGTGGCTCATACTTGAGTAGCACTGATTTGTATTTTCTTAATTTTAATTAAGTAGCTAGTATATTCTCAAATCTAACTTTTATTTTATTTTTGGCAAATTATCTCTTCATGAACTTGGCTCCTTTATTCATAGTTCCTATCACCTGTATGAGTTTGACATCATTAAGGCTATTTACCTTTTCAAATGTCTGCACAGATTATGTGTTTGTGGATTCTTTTTTATATCTTGTCTTTTAAATTTTTTAAATTTTTGTTTTAATAGTTTTTGGGGAAAAGGTGATGTTTGATTGCCTGGAAATGTTCTTTAGTTGTGATTTCTGACATTTTGATGCACCCATCAGCCAAGCGGTTTACTATGTACCCAATGTATTGTCTTGTATCCCTCACTCCCCTCCCATCCTTCCCCCAGAGTCCCCAAAGTCCATTATATCATTCTTATGCCTTTGCGTCCTCATAGATTAACTCCTGCTTATAAGTGAGAACATATAATGTTTGGTTTTCCATTCCTGAGTTACTTCACTTAGAGTAATTTTCTCCAACTCCATCCAGGTTGCTGTGAATGCCATTATTTTGTTTCTTTTTATGGCAGAGTAGTATTCATGGTATTATATATATATATATATATGTATATATAAATATATATATAATGAATAGTATATATAGTATATATGTGAATACTATATATACTATTCACTTTATCCACTCATTGGTTAATGGGCATTTAGGCTTGTTTCATATTTTTGCAATTGCAAATTGTACTGCTATAAACATGTGTGTGCAAGTGTCTTTTTCATATAATGGCTTCCTATCCTTGAGGTAGATACCCAGTAGTGGGACCGCTGGATCAAATGGTAGTTCTACTTTTAGTTATTAAGGAATCTTCATACTGTTTTCCATAGTGGATGTATTAATATTATTTTATAACCCACCAGCATGTGAAAATGTTCCCTTTTCACCACATCCATGCCAATGTCTGTTTTTTCTTTCTTTCTTTCTTTCTTTTTCAGTTATTGGCCATTCTTGTAGGAGTAAGTAGTTTTGATTTGCATTTCCTTGATAATTAGTGATGTTGAGCATTTCTTCATATGTGTCCTGGTCATTTGTGTATCTTATGAGAATTGTCTATTCATGTTCTTAGCTCACTTTTTGATGGGATTATTATTTTTTTTCTAGCTGATTTGTTTGAGTTCCTTGTAGATTAAGTCCTTTGTTGGATGCATAGTTTGCAGACATTTTCTCCCATTCCATGGGTTGTTTGTTTATTCTGCTGATTATTTCTTTTGCAGTGCAGAATTTTTTTTTTTTAGTTTAATTAGGTCCCTTCTATTCATTTTTGTTTTTGTGGCATTTGCTTTTGGGTTCTTGGTTGTGAACACTTTGCCCAAGCCAATGTCTAGAAGAGTTTTGCTGATGTTATCTTCTAGATTTTTTAGGGTTTCAGGTCTTTGATCCATCTTGAATTTATTTTTGTGTAAGGCAAGAGATGAGGATTCAGTTTCATTCTTCTGCATGTGCTCTGCCAATTATCCTAGCGCCATTTGTTAAATAGCGTTTTCTTTCCCTGCCTTATGGTTTTTTGTTTGTTGTAAGTATTTGGCTTTATTTCGGAGTTCTTTATTCTGTTGTATTGGTTGAATTTCTCTCAGGAATATACTTAAAATTTTTTCCTTGTTTTAATCAAGTGTAATCCCACACACAAACCAGTTGTATTGCATGGCATCTTATTATTAGTTGAACTTAATCGGCATCTTTCTTCTGAAGAGCAATGGGTAGAGTCAAGAATTTATCATTCTATTCATCCACTCATAAGCATTTATGACTCCGACAAGCCAACATGCCAGGAACTACAATTTCCAAGATGAATTTAGCAAATTCAGCATAGGAACTACGATTTCAAAAAGATGAATTCAGTAAATTTAGCATGGGTCTTGCTCTCTAACGTAAACAGAGAGTGGAAAAGTCAGTCATTCTGCAACAGTATATGTCCTACCAGAAGTGGAAGTATAGCTGGCCACCGGGAAATATTGGAAAAGTTACCTTCATTTTTCTTGGAGAGGTCGGGGAAAAAATCCATTGGGAAGTTTATGTTGCTGCTGCGTCTTGAAACATAAGTAGACAATGAGAAGAGATCGCAATTAAGACTGGGAGAATGACATTGCCTGGTTGCAGCGGTAAGACACAGCACAGGGAATTTAGGAAGTATTTTCCCTGGGATCGAGTAATTTACACAAGAGAATGGGAAACAGGAGTGGAAAGGTAGGCACGAGGCAGAGTGTAATGGGCCTTGCATGCCATACAAAGAATATGAACTTTTCTCCAGTCTTGGGGGAATTATGGAAAGATGACTGATATTTCCACCCACAATTAATCCAGAAACAGCCCTGTTTTGACAATACCCCAGCCTTCCTCCACCTTTGATTTTTATGTCAGTGTGGGATCCAGAAAGCTGAAAGTCTCTTTCCAAACTTGATTTGGAGACATGAATTTCACACAAACACAACAATACTCTCCTATCTGCATGGAGCAGGGTTGGGGGGAGCAAAGCCGCTGATCTGTTTATGGATTATGTGAGAAGGCAAAGCTGAGATGGAATCCTGGTGGCTTTCCTCTGCATCGCTGTGTCTTGAAATGTGAAAATGTAAATCACTTTGAAAGCATGTTAAAAAGGAGGATTTATGCACTCTTTCCCAGACTCACTAAATCAGGACCTTTGGGAGGTAATTGAAATAAACATTTTTCAAAATTTTCTTAGCTAATCTTTAAGTAGAATAAAATTTGACAATCACTATGCTTATGACCTTTAAAAATAAAAACTTTACTTTTTAGAACAGATTTGTGTTTACCGAAAAATTACAAAGATAGTATAGTGAGTTTCCATATACCCTGAACACGGTTTCCTCTATTACTAACATCTTATGTTAGTATGGCATATTTGTTACAATTCATGAACCAATACTGATACATTGATGATGATGATAATGATGATGATGATGATTGTTCTTGCAATGTTATTGTTACTATTAACATGAGTCCACGCTTTGTTCAGATTTCCTTGGTTTGTAGCTAGTGTTCTTATTCTGTTCCGGAATCGCATCCAGGATACTACATCATATTTAGTCACTGTGTCTTCTTCTTTTTTTTTTTTTTTTTAATAGAGACAGGGTTTCACCATGTTGACCAAGATGGTCTCGATCTCTCGACTTTGTGATCCAAAGTCCTGGGATTACAGGCATGAGCCACCGCGCCCGGCCTTCATTGTGTCTTCTTAAGCTGCTGTTGGCTGTGACCATTTCTCTTTCTTGTTTTTATGACCTAGACAATTTTGAGGGGTCAGGCATTTTTTAGAATGTCTCTTACTGGAGATTTGTATGATTTTTTCATGAATAGACTGATATTATGGATTTTTAGGAAAAGACTAAAGAGATTAATTCTGGTCCGCATCACATCATATCAAGCATACATACTACTAACATGAAATGACTGTTGAAGTTGACCTGAAAAGCCTGGCTGAGGTAGTGTTTGCCAGGTCTCACCACTGGAAAGTTACTCTTCCTTTCCTTTCCATGTTACTCTTTGGAAGGAAGTAGCTGTACACAGCCCACATTTAAGGAGTGGAAGTTTATGCTCCACTTCCTTACAGGTAAAATACCTACATAAATTACTTAGAATTCCTCATATGCAAAATTCATATTTTCTTATTTATTTAATTTATTCGGTCATTTGATTATGGACTCATGGATATTTATTTTACACTTTGGGCTATCATCCAATACGACTACATTTACCTTGTCACTCAGATTGTTCCAGTTTTGGTTACTGGAAGTTCTTTCAATTGGCTCTTGTATTGGTTTCATATATTTTCATCATTATGCATTTTTTTTTTAGAGCACTTTCTTATTTTCAGGTACTTCAAGACAATCCAGGCTCATTTTGCATATTTCTTATCCCAGCCCTAAAATCAGTCATGTCTCCAAGGACCCCTGATTCTTTTTGTTGGAAAATGGTATCAGAAACCAAGATCTAATCAGGTTGCCACTAGGATGTTATTGTTTATAAAGCCTCTCAGAAGACACAGCCAGAGGACATATGTTTGCTTATTAAGCAATGTATAACACATATCCATAAATATTTCTATATGGAAGCAGTATCTACAGGAAGCTAAACATGAGTTCATACTGTAATCACCAACTCTATTACTACATGAATCATTCTAACCTGCTCTCCTTGCCTATGTCTAAATTCTACTCCAAAAGAAAAAACAGGGTCTCAACATCTGCCATCTACTTACTTAATTATTAACATCTAGTGTACGTCTATATCAGTACTAGAATTGTTAACCCATACCCACATGGGAAAAAGTTTATCAACTAGGATACAGTGCTTATATACAATGATTTTTTGCAATCTGAGACTCCACTGATTTCTAAAATTACTTAAGTCAGCATCTTTTTTCTTCACCCTCTTCAGTGAAGTGTTCCATCCCTTTGTGAGGCAGTTAGATTGTTTGTAATAGTCTGAATTTCATTTTGAGATCCCTGACCTTCCATATTTTTTTTTTTTGGCACACATTATTGTTTGTTCTATTCACTTTTTTAAGGAGGTGAACTTCACAGATATAAAATTAACCATTTGAACATGAATGATTTAGTGGCATTCAAGATATTTACAATGTTGTGTAACCACCTCTAACTAGGTCCAGAACATTTTTATCACCTGAAGATATGATGTCTTTATATGCCTTTGGGATCAGGGTAATTTTGATATCATAGAAGGAGGTAGAAAGTGTTTCCTTCTTTTCTATTTTGGTTAGTGTTTGAGAAAAATTGATTTTAATTCTTTAAATGTATTTTGAAATTCATCAGTAAAGCCATATGGTCCTGGAATTTTCTTTGTTAAGAGATTTTTAATTATTGATTTAATATTTTTACTTGTTATAGTTCTGTTAGGATGTGATATTTCTTCTTGAGCCAGCAAAGGTAATTTGTATTTCTAGGATTTATCTGTTTTTTTTTTCTGTTATTTAATTTGTTGTAGTAATGTCCCCGTTTTCATTTTTAGTTTTAGCTATTTAAAGTCTCGTCATTTTGTTGATTTCTTTTAAGGACCAGCTTTTGGTTTAGCTGAATCTCTACTGCTTTTCTATTTTGTTTGCCTCTTTTAATCTTTATCACCTTTCTTCTCCTAACTTTGGGTTAACTTTCATATTTGTTTTCTTTAAGGTGTAGTATTAGGTTGTTAATTTAAAATCATTATTTTATAAATATATGTCCATAACTATAAAATTCTCACTTAGCCCTGCTTTTGCTGTGTCTCATTACTGTGGTATGTTAAGTTTTATTTGCATTTGTCCCAAGGTGTTTTCCGATTGCTCGTGTGATTCATTCTTTGACCCACTTATTTTGAGTGTATCATTTAGTTTCCACAGATTTGTGAATGTAGTTATTCTTCTATTATTGACTTCTAGCTTCATTTCATCATGGTCAGAGAATATTCTTCGTATAATTTCAGTCTTTTAAAATGTATTCAGGCTTGTTTTGCAGCCTAACATACGGGCCATTTTAACTAATGTGCCATATATACTTGAAAAGAATATGTATTCTTCTGCTTTTTGGGTGAAGTGTTCTGTCAATGTCTGTCAGGTCTAGGGTTGTTCAAGTCTTCTATTTCCTATTGATCTTCAGCTATTTTGTTGTATGTATTATTAAAAGTTGAGTGTTGAAATCTCTATTATTGTATAATTATGTTTTCTCTCTTTAATTCTGTCAATGCGTGCATATACTCCACTTCTCCATTCTTTCTTGTGTGTAATGTTTATATCTTCTTGCTAAATTTACCCTTTTATCAATATACAAAGCTCTTATTTGTTTCTTGTAATTCCTTTTGAGTTAAAGTCTGTTTTGTCCAACACTATTACTGTATAACCACCCAACCCTCTTCCGGTTACTCTTTGAAAGGAATGTCTTTGTATATCTTTTTAATTTCAGTATATTTATGTCTTTAAAACTAAAGTGAATTTCTTGTAGACAACCTAGTTGTTGGATCACATTTCTAAAATCCATTTTGTTATATCTCTGCCTTTTGATTGGAGAGTTTAATCCATTCACACTAATATATTTGTTTGAGGAAGGATTTACTTCTGCCATTTGAGTGTTTGTTTTCTGTATGTTTTATACCTTTTTTATTCTTTGTATCCTCCATTTGTCTTGTTTGTGTTTCATTGATTACTTAGAGTGTATTGTTTTCTTTTCCTTCTCATTTCCTTTTGTGTATATTTTTAGGAAATTTTCTTAGTGATTATCATAAACATTATAATTAAAATCATAAATTTATGATAATATTATTTAAATTTTTACACATTTGCTTTAATAGCATACAATAACTAAATTAATATACAGTTCCATTCCCTGCCTTTACAGTTGCTTTCACGAATTACATTGTTGGATATTCTGTGGCTATTAGCATAAATTTATAGCTATGTTTATTTATTTGTCTTTTAAAATCATATAGGAAATATTATAAAAAGAGGAGTTGCAATCCAAAATGCAGTAATAAAGACTTTCATATTTATCTATGCAGTTACTTATATCCAATTTCTATATTTCTTTCCTTTTTTTGACACCGCGTGTAACCGTGTGACCTGTTTTATTATTATTATTTTAAATTTGTATTTTTCCATAGGTGATTGGGGTACAGGTGGTGTTTGCTTACATAAGTAAATTATTTAATAGTGATTTGTGAGATTTTGGCATGCCCATCACTCGAGCAATATACACTGCAGCTTATTTGCAGTCTTTTATCCCTCACCCCGCCCCACCCTTTCCCCCAAGTCACCATAGTCCATTGTATTCATTCTTATGCCTTTGAGTTCTCATAGCTTAGCTCCCACATATTGGTGAGAACATAAGAACATACAATGTTTGGTTTTCCATTCCTGAGTTACTTCACTGAGAATAATAGTCTTCAGTCTCATCCAGGTCACTGAAAATACCATTAATTCATTCCTTTTTATGGCTGAATGGTATTTCATCAGATATATATATATATATATTCCACAATTTATTTAACCACTCATAGATTGACGGGCATTTGTGCTGATTCCATAATTTTGCGATTGCAAATTGTGCTGCTATAAACAAACATACCCGTGCAAGTATCTTTTTTGTATACTGACTTCCTTTCCTCTGTGTAGATACCCAGTAGCGGGATTACTGGATCAAATGGTAGTTCTACTTTTAGTTCTTTAAGGAATCTTTACACTGTTTTCCTTAGTGGCTGTACTAGTTTACATTCTTACCAGCAGTGTAGAAGTGTTCCCTGATCACTGCATCCATGCCAACATCTACTGTTTTTTGATTTTTTGACTATGGCCATTCCTGCAGGGGTAAGGTAGTATCACATAATGGTTTTGATTTGCATTCCCTTGATCATTAGTGATGTTGAGCATGTTTTCATATATTTGTTGGCCATTTGTATATCTGCCTTTGAGAATAGTCTATTCATGCCCTTAACCCACTTTTTGATGTGATCATTTGTTTTGTTTTTTGTTTTCTTTTTCTTTTTTTTTTTTTGGAGACGGTCTTACTCTGTCACCCAGGCTGAAGTGCAGTGGCATGATCTCAGCTCACTGCAACTTCTGTGTCCAGGGTTCAAGCAATTCTTCTGCTTTAGTAGATTGGGACTGCAGGCATGCACCACCATACCTGCCTATTTTTTGTATTTTTAGTAGAGATGGTGTTTCACCATATTGGCCAGGCTGGTCTCGAACTCGTCGTCTGTCCGCCTCAGCCTCCCAAAATGACAGGATTACAGGTGTGAGCCACCATGCCTGGCTGTTTGTTTTTTTCTTGCTGATTTGTTTGAGTTCATTGTAGATTCTAAATATTAGCTCTTTGTCAGATGTATAGATTGTAAAGGTTTTGTTGCATTCTGTGAGTTGTATGTTTACTCTGCTGACTGTTCCTTTTGCTGCGAAAAGTTCTTTAGTTTAATTAAGTCCCAGCTATTTATCTTTGTTTTCATTGCATTCGCTTTTGGGCTTTTGGTCATGAAATTCTTGCTTAAGTCAATGTCTAGAAGGGGTTTTCCAATGTTATCTTCTAGAATTTTTATAGTTGCATGTCTTAGATTTAAGTCCTTAATCCACCTTGAGATGATTTTTGTATAAGGTGAGAGATGAGGATCCAGTTTTATTCTCCCACGTGTTCCTAGCCAATTAACTCAACACATTGCTTGAAAAGGGTGTCCTTTTCCTACTGTATGTTTTGTTTGCTTTGTCAAAGATCAGTTGGAGGTAAGTATTTGAGTTTATTTCTGGGTTGTCTATTCTGTTCCATTGGTCCATATCCCTATTTATACCAGTATCATGCTGTTTTGGTGACTATGGCCTTACTGTATTGTTTGAAATCAAGTAGCGTGATGCCTCCAGATGTGCTCTTTTTGCTTAGTCTTGCTTTGGTTCTAACCTCTTTTTAGGTTTCATATGAATTTTAGAATTGTTTTTTCTAATTCTGTGAAGAACGATGGTGGTATTTTGATAGGAATTGCATTGAATTCATAGATTGCTTTTGGCAATATGGTCATTTTCACAATGTTGATTCTACCCATCCATGAGCATGGGATGTCTTTCCATTTGTTTGTGTCATCTGTGATTTCTTTCAGCAGTATTTTGTAGTTTTCCCTGTAGAGGTCTTTTGACTCCTTGGTTACGTATATATTAAGTATTTATTTTTCTTTTCTTTTTTCTTTTTTTTTTTTTTACAGCTATTGTAAAAGGGGTTGAGTTCTTGATTTGATTCTTGGTTACTGTTGCTGTATAGAAGATCTGCTGATTTGTGTACATTATTCTTGTATCTGCAAACATTGCCAAATTATTTTATCAGTTCTAGGAGCTTTCTGGAGAAGTTGTTAGGATTTTTGGTAAATGATCATATTGCCAGCAAAGGGTGACAGTTTGACTTCCTCATTACTGACTTGGATGCCCTTTATTTCTTTCTCTTGTCCAATTGCTTTGGCTAGGACTTTCAGTACTATGTTGAAGAGGAGTAGTGAGAGTAGGCATCCTTTTCTTGTTCCAGTTCTGAGAGGGAATGCTTTCAACTGTTCCCCATTTAGTATTATGTTGGCTGTGGGTTTGTTATAGATGGCTTTTATTATATTGAGGTATGCCCATTGTAAGCCAATTTTGCTGAGTTTTAATCATAAATGGATGCTGGATTTTGTCAAAGACCTTTTCTGTATCTGTTGAGATAATTATATAATTTTTGTTTTTAATTACATTTATGCGGTGTATCACATTTGTTGACTTGCATATGTTAAACCATTCTTGCATCCCCTGGTATGAGACCCACTTGATCATGGTGGATTATCTTTTCGATATGTTGATGAATTCAGTTAGCTAGTATTGTGTTAAGGATATTTGCACCTATGTTTATCAGGGATATCAGTCTGTAGTTTTCTTTTTTGGTTATGTACTTTCCTGGCTTTGGTATTAGGGTGATGCTGGCTTCATAGACTATATTAGGGAGAGTTCTGTCTTTCCCTAGCTTGTGGAATAGTGTCAATAGGATTAGTACAAATTCTGTGAATGTCTTGTAGGATTCTGCTGTGAATCTATATGGTCCTAGGCTTTTTTGTTGGTAATTTTTAAATTACCATTTCAATCTTGCTGCTTGTTATTGGTTTGTTCAGGGTATCTAATTATTCCTGATTTAAGCTGGGAGATTAGTATTTTTCTGGGAATTTATCTATCTCTTCTAGGTTTTCTAGTTTATGTGTGTAAAGGTGTTCATAGTAGCCTTGAATGATCTTTTGTATTTCTATGGTGTCAGTTGTAATGTCTCCCATTTTATTACTTATTGAGGTTATTTGGATTTTCTCCCTTCTTTTCTTGGTTAATCTCGCTAGTGGTCTATCAATTTTATTTATTGTTTCAAAGAATTAGCTTTTTGTTTCATTTATCTTTTGTATTTTCTTTGTTTCAATTTCATTTAGTTAGGCTCTGATCTTGGTTATTTCCTTTCTTCTGCTGGGTTTGTGTGGGTTCGCCACAGCATAGAGACCCCCAAGAGTGTCTCCGCCATAATGTGAGCTTGAGCCCAGAAGCATTTTCCCCTCCTGAAGGCAGTCGAGCTATGTGAAAGTAGGAACTAAGGATGGGGGATTGTGTAAAGGGCTATTTTAATCTCTCAGGCATTTACACAATGGCCTGGTGATGGCTGTGTGGTTTAATTAGGACACTGTGTTTGAGTTTCTGCTTTGGGCTAGTTTTGTGACTTTGTTTACCAAGTACGGCTTGCACCCTGTGATTACTTAGGTGATTCTTTAAGATTACTGCTCTTGGAATTTATGGTGGGCTTGACTTTTTAAGAATATGACTTTGTTAAACATACACCTCTTTCACAATAGATAATAGAAAAGAACACGTTTGTTTTCCATCATCTTGTGGTTATTCCATAACTTTAGTGTTAAACCCTTGTAACTTGTATTTTATCTACTTTGCCAGACTTTGTGACTACTTTTAACTTTTTGATCCCTTTAATGTTTAAAGCTGAAATAATGTGGGCTGACGTCAGTGTCTAAAGGCTGACAGTATATATTGGGACCCTATGCACAAATAAAGTTGCTGTTTAGGCACTGCGGTATGGGCAGTGTTTATTCAGACCTCCAGACCCTAACTTTCTGTCTCCTATTTCTCCAGCGCACTCTCTCTTCCAGGTATTGGGACCCTCTTGCTGGCCGAGAGCTCCCCGGCAGACGTGCTGTTCCCGACAGGTTTGGATTTGATTTGTTTTTGTTTCTCTAGTTTCTTGAGGTGTGACTTTAGAATGTCAGATTGTGCTCTTTCAGTCTTTTTGATGTAGGCTGAACATCAAAGAGAACTTTCCTCTTTGCATCACCTTTGCTGTATCCCAGAGATTTTGATAGGTTGTGTCACTATTGTCGTTCAGTTTGAAGAATTTTTTAATTTACATCTTGATTTTGTTTTTAACCGAATGATCACTCTGGAGCAGGTTATTTAATTTCCATGTATTTGCATGCTTTTGAAGGTCCCTTTTGGAGTTGATTTCCAGTTTATTCTACTGTGGTGTGAGAGAGTATTTGATATAATTTCAATTTTCTTAAATTTATTGAGGCTTGTTTTTGTGGCCTATCATATGGTGTGGCCTATCATATGGTCTATCTTGGAGAAAGTTCCATATGCTGTTAAATAGAGGGGTGTATTCTGTGGTTATTGGATGAAATGTTCTGTATATATCTCTTAAGTTTTTTTTTTTTTGTTCTAAGGTCTAGTTTAAATCTGTTGTTTCTTCGTGGACTTTCTGTCTTGATGAACCTGTCTAGTGCTGTCAGTGGAGTATTGAAGTCTCCACTATCATTGTGTTGCTGTCTATCTCATTTCTTAGGTCTATTAGTAATTGTTTTATAAAATTGAGAGCTCCAGTGATAGGTGCACATATGTTTAGGATTGTGATATTTTCCTGTTGGACAAGGCCTTTCACCATTATATAATGTCCCTTTTTTTCTTTTTTAAACTGCTGTTACTTTAAAGTTTGCTTTGTCTGATGTAAGAATAGCTACCCCTGCTCACTTTTGGTGTTCATTTGCATGAAATGCCTTCTTTCATCACTTTACTTTAAGTTTATGTGAGTCCTTATGTGTTAGGTAAGTCTCTCGAAGGCAGCAGATAGTTATTTGTGAATTCTTATTCATTCTGTGGTTCTGTATTTTTAAGTGGTGCATTTAGGCCATTTACATTCAATGTTGGTATTGAGATATGAGGTACCATTCCATTCATTGTACTATTTGTTGCCCGTGTACGTTGGTTTTTTATTTTTTATTTTTATTTTTTAAATTGTAATTTTGTTTTATATGTCCTGTGAGATTTATGCTTTAAAGAGGTTCTGTTTTGATGTGTTTCAAGGATTTTCTTTCAAGATTTAGAGCTCTTTTTAGCAGTTCTATAGTGGTGGCTTGAGAGTTATGAATTCTCTCTGCATTTGCTTGTCTGAAAAAGACTGTATCTTTCCTTCATATATGATGCTTAGTTTCACTGGATATAAAATTATTGGCCAATAATTGCTTTGTTTGAGGAGGCTGAAGATTGGGTCCCAGTCCCTTCTAGCTTGCAGGGTTTCTACTGAGAAATCTGCTGTTAATCTGATAGATTTTCCTTTATAGGTTGTCTGGTGCTTTTGTCTCACAGCTCTCAAGATGTTTTCCTTCATCTTAACTTTAGATAATCTGATGACACTGTGCCTAGGCAATGATCTTTTTGCAATGAATTTCCCAGCTGTTCTTTGTGCTTCTTGTATTTGGATGTCAAGGTCTCTAGCAAGGCTGGGGAAGTTTTCCTCAATTATTCCCCCAAATATGTTTTCCAAACTTTTAGATTTTTCTTCTTCCTCAGAACACCAATTATTCTTAGGTTTTTATCACTTAACATAATCCCAGACTTCTTGGGGGCTTTGCTCATATTTTCTTATTTTTTTACTTTGTCTTCATTGGATTGGGTCAATTCAAAGTCCATGTCTTTGAACTCTGAATTTCTTTCTTGTACTTACTCAATTTTATTGCTGAGACTTTCCAGAGTATTTTGCATTTCTATAAGTGTGTTCGATGTTTTCTGAAGTTTCGATTGGTCTCTCTTTATGCTGTCTATTTGTTTGAATATTTCTTCCTCCACTTGTATTATTTTTTTGGATTTCCTTGCATTGGGCTTTGCCTTTCTCTGATGCCTCCCTGATTAGCTTAATAACTAACTTCCCAAATTCTTTTCTAGGTAAATCAGGGATTTCTCTTGGTTTGGATCAATTGCTGGTGAGCTAGTGTGATTTTTTGGAGGTGTTAAAGAGCCTTGTTTCGAAGGATAATGTTGCTGAGCATGGAATTTTTGTCTGGTAGTTTTTTTTTTTTCTTTATCCCTTTAAAAATGCCATCCCTTCTATACACCAATAATAGTCAAGCTGAGCACCAAATTAAGAACATAATCCCATTTGCAATAGTCACACACACGAAAATAAAATACCTAGGAATATATCTAATCAGGGAAATAAAATATTTCTACAAGGAGAACTACAAAACATGCTGAAAGAAATCAAAGATAACACAAAGAAATGCATAAAAAAATCTGTGCTCATGGATAGGAAGAATCAATATCATTAAAATGTCTATACTGCCTCTAGTAATCTACAGATTCAATGCTATTCCTATCCAAGTACGGACATCATTTTTCACAGAATTAGAAAAAACTATTATAAAATTCATATGGAATCAAAAAAGAGTCCAAATAGGCAAGGTAATCCTTAGCAAAACAATGAAGCTGGCAATATCACATTACCTGTCTTCAGATTATACTACAGGGCTATGATAACCAAAACAGTACAGTAATGGTATAAAAAACAGATACATAGATCAGTGAAACATAATAGAGCACCCAGATATAAAGTGGGAAACATACAATCAATTGATCTTTGACAAAGGTGATTAAACTAAGCAATGAGGGAAAGGATGCCCTATTCAATAAATAATGCTGGGAAAGCTGGCTAATGATATGCAGAAGAATGAAACTGGACCTTTACCTATCATCTAATACAAAAACTAACTCAACATGGATCAAATACTTAAATGTAAAGACCTCAAATTATTAAATTCTAGAAGAAAACAACAACAACAAAATACTCTTTTAGGTACTGGCCTAGGCAAATAACTTATGACCTAATCCTCATAAACAAATGCAACAAAAACAAAAATGGATGTATGAGACCTGATTAAACTAAAAATCTTCTGCATAGAAAAAGAAACTATCAAGGGAGGAAACAGACAAGCTATAGGTTGAACGAAAATATTTGCAAAATATGCATCTGCCAAAGGTCTAATGTCCACAATATGTAAGGAACTTAAACAAATCAATGAGAAAAGAACAACTCCATTAAAAAGTGGGCAAAGGACATGAACAGACACTTCTCAAAAGGAGACATACATGTGGCCAACAAATATATGAAAGGAAAGCTCAATGCTACTAGTCATTAAAGCAATGCAAATCAAAACCACAATGAGATACCATCTCACACCAGTCACAGTGATGATTACAAAAAAGTCAATAAATAGCAGATGTTGGCAAGGGTGTTGAGAAAAGTGAATGCTTATACATTATTAGTGGTAATGCAAGTTAGTTCAACCCTTGGGAAAATCATCTGGATGTTTCTCAAAGAACTAAAAATAGAATTACCATTTGACTCAGCAAACCCATTATTGGGTATATACCCCAGAAAAAATAAATCATTCTACCAACAAGACACTTGAACTCATATGTTTAATGCAGCACAATTTACAATAGCAAAGAAATGGAATCAACTCAGGTGGCCATTAATGGTAGATTGGATCTAGAAAATGTTGTACATATACTCAGTGGAATAATATGCAGTCATACAAATGAATAAAATCATGTCCTTTGCAGCACCATGGATGTAACTCAACTCAAAACTCCAGAATGTCTTTTTTCCTCCAAACTACTGCAGTACCTTTCCAGCAAGAGTTCTGAATCAGGCTGAGATGGCTGAAATGACAGAAATATAGTTCAGAATATGGATAGAAACAAAGGTCATTGAGATACAAGAGTACATTGAAACCCAATCCAAGGAAGTGAAGAATCATAAGATAATACAGGAACTAACAGACAAAATAGCCAGTATAGAAAAGAACATAAGCAATCTGGTAGAACTAAAATGTCCTACAAGAATCTCATAACGCAACCACAAATATTAATAGTAGAATATACCAAGATGAGAAAGAAACTCAGAGCTTGAGAACTGGCTTTCTGAAATAAGACAATCAGACAAGAATAGAGAAAAAAGAATGAAAAGAAATGAACAAAACCTCTGAGAAATGTGGGATATGTAAAGAGACCAAATCCATGACTCATTGGTGTCCTTGAAAGAGATGGGGAGAGTGTAAGCAACTTGAAAAATGTGTTTCAGGATATCATCTATGAAAACTTCCCCAACCTAGCTAGAGAGGCCAACATTCAAATTCAGGAAATGCGGAGAACTGCAGCAAGATACTTCAGAAGAAGATCATTCCCAGTGCACTTAATAATCAGATTCTCCAAGGTTGAAATGAAAGAAAAAATATGTTAAAGGCAGCTAGAGAGAAGGTCAGGTCACCTACAAAGGGGAACCCATCAGACAGACTAACAGTGGACCTCTCAGCCAGTAGAGAATGGGGGCCCATATTCAACATTCTTAAAGAAAAGATATTTCAACCCAGAATTTCATATACAGCCAAACTAAACTTTACAAGTGAAGGAGAAATAAGATCCTTTCAGGACAAGCAAATGGTGAGGGAATTTATTACCACCAGACCTGCCTCCTGAAGGAAGCACTAAATATGGAAACACAGTTAAGTACACAGACTGGTGATACTATAAAGCAACCATACAAACAAGTCTGAATAATAAACAGCTAATATCATGATGACAGGATCAAATCCACACATATCAATACTAACCTTGAATGCAAATGGACTACATGGCTCAATTAAAAGGCACAGAATGGCAGACTGGGTAAAGAACCAAGACCCACTGATATACTTACTTCAAGGGATCCATTTTACATGCAGTGACACACATAGTCTCATAATAAAGGAACACAGAAAAATCTATCAATCAAATGGAAAACAGAAGAAAGGAGGGGTTGTAATCCTAGCTTCAGACGAAACAGACTTTAAACCAACAAAGATCACAGAAGACAAGGAAGGGCATTATATAATGGTAAAAAGTTGAATTCAACAAGAAGACCTAACTATCCTAGATATATATACACCCAACACAGGAGCACCCAGATTCATAAATCAAGTTCCTAGAGACCTTCAAAGAGACTTGGACTCACATACAATAATATTAGGAGATTTCAACACTCCACTGACAGCATTAGACAGATTATTGAGGCAGAAAATTAACATAGATATTCACAACCTGAGCTCAGCACTGGATCAAATGGACCTGAGAGACATCTACAGAACTCTTCACCCACAGCAACAGAATATACCTTCTTCTCATTGCCACATGGCACATTCTCTAAAATCAGCCACATAATCTGACACAAAACACTCCTCAGAAAATGCAAAAGAACTGAAATTATAACAATCACTCTCCTACCACAGTGCAATAAAATTAGAGATCGATCAAGACTAAGAAAATTTAAGAAAATTGCTCAAAACCATACAATTACATGGAAATTGAATAACCTACACCTGAATGACTTTTGAGTAATCACGAAATAATGAAATTAAGGCAGAAATCAAGAAGTTATTTGAAACTAATGAGAACAAAGGTACAACATACCAGAATCTCTGGGACACAGCTAAGGCAGTGTTACAAGGGAAATTTATAGTACTAAATGCCCACATGAAAAAGTTAGCAAGATCTCAATTTAACAACCAAACATCACAACTAAAAGAACTAGAGAACTAAGAGCAAACCAACCCCAAAGTTAGCAGAAGATAAGAAATAACCAAAATCAGACCTGAACTGAAGGATACTGAGACACAAAAAGCCACTTGAAAGATCAGCTAATCAAGGAGTTCATTTTTTTAAAAAAACTAATAAAATAGACCACTAACTAGACTAATAAACAAGAAAAGAAAGAAAATCCAAATAAATGCAATTAGAAATGACAAAGATGATGTTACCACTGACCCCTCAGATATACAAATAGCCATCAGAGAATATCATGAACCCCTCTATGCACACAAACTAGAAAATCTAGAAGAAATGGATACATTTTTGGATATATAAACTGCCCAAGACTGAACTGGGAATAAATTGAATCTCTGAACAGATCAATAATGAACTCTGAAATTCAATCAGTAATAAATAGCCTATCAACAAAAGAAGCCTGTGATCAGACGGATTCACTGCCAAATTCTACTAGGTGTAAAAGAAGAGCTGATACCATTCCCACTGAAACCATTCCAAAAAATTGAGGAGGGACTCCTCCATAACTCATTCCACAAGGCAAGCATCATCCTGATACAAAGGCTTGGCAAAGGCATAACAGAAAAGGAAACTTTAGCCCCATATCCTCGATAAACATTGATGTAAAAATCCTCAACAAAATACTGGCAAATCCAGCAGCACATCATAAAGCTTAACCACCATCAAGCAGGCTTTCTCCCTGGTATGTAAGAGTGGTTCAACACACACAAATCAATAAATGTGATTCGTTGCATAAACAGAACTAAAGACAAAAACCACACCATTACCTCAATAGATTCAGAAAAGGCTTTTGATAAAATTTAACACCCTTTTATGTTAAAAACTCCAAATCAACTAGTTATTAAAGGAACATAACTCAAAATAATAAAAGCCATCTATGACAAACCCACAGCCAACAGCATACTGAGCATGAAAAACTGGAAGCATTCCCCTAGAAAACTGGAACAAGACAAGGATGCCCTCTCTCATCACTCCTATTCAACATAGTATTGGAAGTTCTGGCCAGAGCAATCAGGCAAGAGAAAAAAATAAAGGGCATCCAAATAAGAAAAGAGAAAGTTAAACTATTCCTATTTGCAGATGACATGATCTTATATCTAGAAAACCCCATAGTCTAAGCCCAAAAGCTCCTTAAGCTCATAAACAACTTCAGTGAAGTCTCAGCATACAAAATCAATGTGTAAAAATCACTAGCAGTCCTATATACCAACAGCAGTCAAGCCAAGAGCCAAGCCGGGAACACAATACCATTTACAACTGCTGCAAAAAGAATAAAATACCAGAAATACAGCTAACAAGGAGGTGAAAGGTCTCCGTAAGGAGAACCACGAAAACACTGCTCAAAGAAATTAGAGATGATGCAAACCAATAAATAAACATTACATTCTCATAAATAGGAAGAATTGATTATCATTAAAACAGCCAAAGCAATTTATAGATTCAATGCTGTTGCTGTCAAACTACTGAGGACACTCTTCACAGAACTAGGAAAAAATCTATTTTAAAATTCAGATGGAACAAAAAAAGAGCCCACATAATCAAGGCAATCCTAAGCAAAAAAGAGCAAAGCGGGAGGCACCACACTACCCAACTTCAAACTATACTATAAGGCTACAGTAGCCAAAACAGCATGACACTGGTACAAAAACAGACTCATAAACCAATGGAACAGAATAGAGAGCCAGAAATAAGGCTGCACACCTACAACTACCTGATCTTTTACAAATTTGACAAAAACAAGCAGTGGGGGGAAGGATTCCGTATTCAATAAATGGTGCTGGGATAACTGGCTAGCCATATGCAGAAGACTGAAACTGGATCCTTTCCTTACACCACATAAAAAATTAAGTCAAGATGAATTAAAGACTTAAATGTAAAACCCAGCCCACAGCCAGAATCAACTTGCCAGGTATATCAGAGCCATCTTAAGAGTGGATCTTCCAGTCCCCATTGGCCCTGTAGCTGATACTCCATTGGCGGGTAAGTCTTCTACACCAAGCCCTGCCAAAATCGTACATTTGGAAGCAAACTATGATTGTGTTTCTGAGTCATTTGCTTTTATAGTGCCTTGTTACACAGAAGCAGATAATTCAGTCACCGAGTCTCCCAAAATCTCAAGAAAAGCAAAAAATTTAAATGTTCAAGTGAAATCTCTGATTTTTAAATACCAGCTACTTCCAAATTTAAAACTATCTTCTGTAAGGATTTGAACGGTTCCAAACACATAGAACTGATAAATACTCAAAGTGATGGATGCCTCAAATACCCTGACTTTATCATTACACATTCCATGTGTATAGCAAAATATCACATGTACCCATAAATATGAATACCGAATATAAATATAAATATGTAAAATACTATGCATTTAATACAAAATAAAGAAATAAATGGCTGCTTTGAGTTATGTAAAAACATATTCATCTTATTTTCAGCCTTCTGGCCACAGTCTGCATGGGGTATCTCAATTAATTGTCACAATAATGCTGCCAGGTAGTTGCTATATCTTCATTTTTCTCAGATAATCCCCAAATCAGTGAATAAACTAGTTCAGAGTCACACAGCCAGTAAGAAGTAGAGTCATGATCTGAACTCAGCAAAATCTGTCTGCTTTTTTCCACATCATAGCATGGTTTAAGCTTAATATGTAAGACAGATTATTTCTTGCTTCATTTAATCATCCTATTTCTGCCTTATTTAGAAATAGTTCCAAAGCGATTTAGTTTCTTGCACTTTTCTATCTTGTTGCTGCTGTTTTCTTTTCCTTATACTTCATTTCACTTGAACTCCTCACCTCCAGCTATATTTATTCCCTTGGATTCCAAAAAGAAAATGATTATAAACGGAAAAAGGTAGCAATGATCCTTTCCCCCCAGGGGATTTTCCCAGGGCTGTAGCGAAGTGCCAATTTGGTTTAGAAGGGACTTATAACCATCGGAGGCCAAGCGAGATTGGCACTTGTCCCTAGCCAATTCACACAGCACGAGTTGCTATTCGTGCCTTCAGTACTGCCATTTTGCAAGGTGTTTTGCTTTTCTTACTCATTCTTTATAACCAATTATAATTGCCCCTGATCCTCTTTGTTGCAAAAGTTCAATAGAGATGGGACCTGCAGAGTCAAATTTGTATGTCTGTGTCTGTGTATCTTTTTGGCTATAAATGCAAGAGACAAGAAGCAGTGTTTTTCTATTTGGAAATACATTTCTATTTGGAAATCCATTTGGAAACGGAAAGAGGAAACATATGTTAAAAGTCACCATTATTTCCTAGGTGATTATAAAATAAGAAAGAAGAAAAGAAAAGAAAAGCCTACTGCTATTTTTTGGACAACAATCTTACCCTTGGAACAAATCCAGCTGAATCAAGAAAGCACTTTATGCTTCAAATCTGGTATAATAACTGGGTTTTCAGGTGAATGGTCTTAATTTTTACGTTAACAACTATTTAGATAACTGTGTTTTTTTCTTTAGTGAGTTCTATTCCTGGCTAGCACAGGTTTGAAACATTTTTCAAATAAATTTATGTAAAACCTGATTTGTAACTTTTAAACCTGCTAAGTGTAGCTTATATTATTATGCTGCAATTGTATGCACATGACCATGGGGCATGATTTCCTGAACTGGCTAGGAGATAGAGATAGGGACACAAAATTTTTGACTCAGTTCCATTGCTTTAACCTGGGAAAAAATTCCCACATCCATGGAACTCTGATTTTCTGCTTGTAATACATGGAGTGTAACAGCTGACCCGCAGGCCGTTTTGAGAATAGAACAAAAAGATATAAATATGTCAGTCAATAAAATTCTACCAAGCAAAGATCTTTTATAAATTCAAAGCACTATTGATGTTTTTAAATTATTTTCTCTGAAGAACGTAATATTAGAGGTTATTTAACTTCTCTGTTATTTATAACATAGTCACCACTTTAGAAATAGGAGACTTAATTATCTGAATTGTCCAAAATCAACTTAAATTATGCTCAGAGAACCAGAGTATCTTAAGCAGTAAGAGATTTTGGAAAAACAACCTTTAAAAAAAAAAAGGTTATTATGTGGCCAGATAAGTTTGTGAAGTGCCTGAGCATACATCATTGTAATAAAATGTATTAATGCTCAGTAAATATCCATTCTCTTCTATCTCTAATCTGTAAGAAAAGCTATTTTCCCACCTATTGTTATTGGGCTTGGTCATGTGACTTGCTTTGACCAATAAGAATGTGAGAGGACATATGTATACCAGTCTAAGCAGAGAATTTAACCCAAGTCAAACATACGTTTGGCTCAGCCTCCTCACTTCTGCCCACTGTCCTAAGAGGAGTTTTCTCCGGGTAAGCACTGCGGCTTCAATCTGGGTCCCAGAAGGATAAACATGTGCTCTATATCTACATCACCTACAGTTGCCAGCTGAGCCAAACAGAGGAGTTACGAAAAATACATGATAGTTGGAAGCTACTGAGATTTGGAGTTTTTTATTATACAGCATTTTCATAGCCAAAGCTGATTAATTCATACATTAAGCATCTTCTTAACCACAAGACTTCCAGGACATTCAATATGCTGATGTCCTCTATAGATCTCAAAATTAATTGGCCCTAGACTTACGTGTTCTGCCGAAACGCTGACTTAAAAATAACGTTTTTAGAGTAGCATTTTTTAAAGACCACACGATGTCTTTTCAAAGGCAGATGATTAAGTTGACAATCTTCATACAACTCAATAATGGATATGGCTTTATTGTGTGGTAACATCATTTCATCTAGGCTGCTGATATAAATTAGTGGTCAAAGCATTCACTTTGGGATCATACAAGCCTTAATTTAAATTATAGCCCCATCACTTAAGAGATAAGAGACCTTGGGATTCATGTATGTTCTCCAAGATTTAATTTCCTTCTGGCAAAATTAGGATCATAATATTAATAGTAGCTACATTATAAAATTATGAAGATTAACTGAAATATACAATAAGCTTAGCACAATGTCTGACAGAGAGCATAAGCTCAAGAAATGGTAGCTGATATTATTACTTTTAGAGGTCCATGTCCATAAAACCCTTTATAGAGAAATTGGAAGTAAGAAAATAGAGTTAAGGAACCATGGGACACATTGATTTTAATCAAAGAACAGATTACTTAGGAGAAAATGCCCCTCCGTTTCATTTTTTTTTTCTGTTTTGACTGAACTCATCTATTTTCCAAATAACTTTTTTATATTACTGAATTAAAATTTTCAGTATTTTATATATTACTGAATTAAAATTTTCCTGGTCTCCACCCTTCTTCACAAACCTTCTCCACTCCCTCACCCCAAAGTAGAAATGTGGGAAGACAGAAACAGTTGATGTTCTGTCTGCATTTTATTTACATGAGTGGGGGAAGTCACACTGTCCCTGATCTCTGGAGGCTACCAGGGCTTCACATTTCCACAGAGCACCTGCTCAATTCAAGTTAGCAGTTTCTGTTCGCACTACAAATCCAAAAGTCAGAGCTGGAATTTTGAATCACATGGGAAGTGTCAATGTTTCAAAGCATGAAGTAGAGCTTCCCCTAACCCCTGCTATGACTACTCTGCTTTCAGTGTTGGAAAGGAAATGATCTTTTAAAAGGTGGAATACGCAAAGAGGAAAACAGTCTCCTCTGGCTTTTCCTGGGAGGGGTTTGAGGCATTTCCCCAAAGAGCCCTGCTAACTCTGTGACCTTCCAAGATTCGTTAACTGTGCCAGAGAAGGAAATGTACCTACAATTGCTCATTGGGGTAATATTTAAGTCAAGCCTGGATTTCAAGCTCAATTTAAGTGCTACATTTTGATTTTTTTTTTAAGAAGAAAGATTTGCCCATAAAAATGCTACTTTTCTTATATAAAGATCTATAAACATGCTTTGACAACTTTTGAAATTGATTAAAAGTGGGCTTATATTTCTAAATGAAGATGCCTTGAGTCAGGATGAGTAAGCTAAGAAAATCTATTCATTCTGGATATATGTTAACTATCCTTACTGTGCATTGAAATTATCAATAATTTCCAGTTATTCTTTGTTTATATTTTGCCACCATTCTATTCCCGTCCCCAAAAAACTCCAAACACCAGAAAAATGTAAGCAAATAGTATTGGAAATTTTATAAATCTTATATGTAGCAATCAGAAGTTTATAAAGCAGATCATTCTGAAGGCAGATATGTTAATCAGTCAAATTATTTAAGAGGAGTCCCAATGTGGGGGAAAATTCAACTCTTTTGAAGAGCTCATTTGTTAACATATTTCTTGATATCCCCAAAGTGCCAAAGGCCAATAAGCACAGGAAAAGCTGCTCAGTGTCACTAATCATTAGGAAAATGCAAATCAAAATCACAACCACCTCAAACCATTAGGATGCCTAGTATTAAAAGAAAAACACAAAAAAATAGTGGTGAGGATATGGAGAAAGTGGAACCTTCTCATATTACTGGTAGGAAATGTGCTTATTGGCCTTTGTCTATCTGCTTTGGGGCTATGTCTATTTAACTCTTTTGCCCATTTCCAAAATTGATACACAGCAGATATACAGATTTTTGGGATTCACATGATAATTTGATACACCTATATAATCAAATCGGAGTAATTGGGATATTCATTATCTTAAATACTTATCTTTTCTTTATCCTAGGAACATCCACATAATTCTCTTCAAGCTATTTTGAAATATACAATAGATTAATGTCTGCAGCCATATCATCTGAGTGCGTTTCATCTCATCTGCCCATTTTTTAATTGGGGGTCTTTATATTTGTTGTTGTTGAATTAGTAAAAATTAGATTCACAGCTTAATTATGATTAATGTAATTGTCACCTCAAAAATTATAATAAACAGACAAATATTATAAAATGTCGTATTTTACTTCATTGTTGAAATAATTGTGGAATAAATAGAATACGTTTTTATTCAGTAAAGGGAGATTTATTTTTCATGTAGCTTATTCTATATAAATCATATATTTTAAGTGGAATTCTTAAAGAAAAGAGAGTGGAATTCTCTTCTTGCACAGATATTTCTTGTAGACTCCCACTTTTAGCAAATAAAGTCAAGAAAAGTGTTTTCCTGGTATTTCATCTTTTTCCCGCCTTCTGTTTGCTTATTTCTTCTTGCTGTGAAACATCCGTGTTCCTGGCAGCAGGCTTTTCTCTGTTTGTTTTGGAGATACACCCGCTGGCCTAGCGTGGGTATCATGAAAAATCTTACAGGCTCCTCTTAACCCTGAAATGTCATCACCATGTCCTGTCTCCAAGCCATACAGCATCCAGCATCCTCATTGGAAGTCTTAAAACAGCACTTAGTGACCCTATGCCAGGCATTAGCCTCAGTATTTTATAGCCACTGGTGCCTTTAATTCTTATAATAACCCTGTGTATGCTATTATTATCCCAGTTTTACAAATGTGAACACTGAGGCACAGAAAAAATAAGTAATTTGCCTGGTGTCATTGAAGCCAGCAAATGTAGAAGCCAGGGGAGACTGGCTGCCCCTGCTTCTCAGCATGGCATAGGGCTGCCTTTAGGATAATTGTCAGATTCCCCTGCTTGGCCTCAGGGGCCTCCATGTCTAGTCTCCCCAAGCAACCTCCAACAGCCTCAACACATGTCAACCACCCCCCACTTCAAAGCAAGCTACCCAGAGGAATTTTTTTGCGATTTTTGAGTCTTTTCATCTAAGACTATACTTTTATGCTCAAACATAAAACCTGGTAATAAGGTTATTATTATATCCATATCTCAGCTTCCTCCAATTTGCTGTCATCCCTCTTTATTATATTCTTGATTGATGGATTGACACACCATGGAGGCATTGCTGAATTGAAGAGAAGGGACACTGTGGTGTAAATAATTGTGCAGCAGATTGCTACATAACTCTTGTTTCCTGTGAGATGAGAATCACAGTGATAAACCATGAAGACGGCTGTATGTGGCCTTGAACTAAGACCAGAATGCTCAGATAAGTTCCAATTTATCTTGTTTCCAGAGATAAATTAGTAGAAAGGGGCGAAGAGGAGAAATACTTGTGAATGATAAAGTAATCACAGCTATTGGTTGGGGTCTAGGATATTAAAATGTGGAAGTGTTATGACTAAAAATCCTCTGCTGTCTAATTCATCACAGCTTATATTTGACGTTCCTTAAAGTCACTGTGTCCAAAGAGACCATGTTTTTCCAGAATTCCTGTAATGAAGATCTTTGCAAGAGGCCGCAATTCTGAATTTCCCAAACCACAAAGAGGTTTCAATTCTTCCTCTCAATCCCCAACCTTGAACTGAAGCCTCTGGAGAAAGCTCCCAGCTCAGCAGTTTGGACAGGCAACTACCTGTTCTTTTACGACAGAGAGAAAAGTCAGCAGTTTCCAAGAGACAGTAAACACTGGCCCTAAGAATAAGGACCAAACGAGAATGAGAAACCAGCTGTCAAAAATACAGGAAAGGCGTCCAGGTGGAAGAAAAATGTCAAGTAGGTAAAAGTGAGAATGAGAGAAGGTGCAGTCAGACACAGCAAAGAGTTACAGGAAGGATTAATCAGTGACTCAGCAATACGTGCTATTATTATTTGCCTTAAACAGATGAAGAAACTGAGGCACATGGGAGAGGAAATGCAGGACCACTCAGCATGTGGCTGAGATAGAACGTGAAGAAAGTACTACTCTAACACCTCACTATGCAGGATGACTTTCAGCACTACTGTTTTCACTGTTGTTCTGGACATAATAGCTGATCCTGTAAGGGAAGTTACAGTTATTATTATTTGCAGATAACATAACTTAATTTTCAGAAAACCTGTAAAATTAGTTAAAAATTTAGACCTAATGTTAACATAGGGTAATGCTGCTAAATATCAAACAAATATAGCAAAGTTACATAGCTTTTTAAGTGCAAGTAATAATTTGTTCAAAGACGTAATTCAAAAGGAAGTATAAATCACATGACCAAAAAAAGTCCCAAAAAACAAAGGAACAATTTTAAGAATTGATGTGCAAAAGCAAAATACAAAATACAAAACTTACCTGAAGATGATAAAATCTTAGTAATTAGAAAGACATGTCATATGGTACAGAGGATAACAGAATATAGCACGTCAAGTTTTCATGAACAAATATAACAGTTTAATACTTTTAATCAAAATCTTGATAACATTTCTTTTGGAAGCATTAAAGAGAGTTTTCTGGAAAAATATCAGACAAAAATAGGCAGGACTTACAAAGCAAAACCGAAAACAAAAAATGGTGGGTGTGGCCCCTCCTTGAGGGTATGTGATGTAACAGGAGTTACGGTAACAGTAGCTACTGTTTGTAATTGATCTGTGGCAAATACTGCCCTTTGTCTTTGGTAAGTTTGCCCATTTCCCTTCTAACAACATTATGCAGAAGAGACTGTAACTACCCGTTATGGGCAGAGGCCAGAGAGTTTGGGCACCTTTTTAACAGCTCACCAACTCAGCGGTGGACTTGAGCATAGCGTTCTGTAATTTTAGTACCCACCTGTTTACCCACTATACTATAAACTACAAAAAGCAGAGCAGCGTAGCATCGGTGCACAAATGGTGGATCGACGGACCAAAAATGAGAGCCCAGGAATGAATGTGTGTTAGAGGAACCATTGCCTGTCAAGGAATATAATATCATTCAAAGATGACTTACCTATTTTAAAAAATAAAATGTTTTCATATTATATAACATATTAAAACACATTCCATCTGGATTAAGGAGTTAAATCCAAAAAGGAAAACTGAAATTTAAAAAATAAAAACAGAAAAATGCCTGAAAGTCTAACTAATCTGTTGGTAAAGGATTTTCTAAACATTAAAAAAAATCACAAGGGAAAAGTAACAGGAAGATTTAACTACCTGAAATGTCAAAACATTCTTAACTAAATTAAAAGATCATAAATTGGTTAAGATTGCAATGAAATGTATATGCTTAATGTAGAAAGTGTTTATATGTTGTGAAAGAGCTTGTAATATATATCAAGCTTTGTAACATAGATCAAAATTCTTGTCCCGTGATTCCCTAATTCTTCTTCAAAGATTTTATATCAAGGAAAATCGTCAGAAATGAGTCAAATGATAAAAAGGGTCTGCCCAGAGGGAAACTTTATAACAGCAAACGATATGAAATAATACAACCGCAGGAGCCAACTCAATACGGGGAGGGTTTGCCGAATTTTCGAGCATTTCTGATTCATTACGTCACCATCAGCATAGTATTCCCAAAATACACTCATGACATGCAAAGATCTCAAGATAAAAATTTTAAGTATATGTACATCTGGAAAAGAGAAAAATAATTGTCAGAATGAGCACTAAACCTTCATTGATGGTTATGGGAGGGAGTGGAATTATAGAACAGACTTAATTTTATGCTTTCTTTTTTCCAGTGATTGACTTTTGTACAGAAAACAAACCACATTTATAATTAGAAAAAGAGGAAAACTTAACTAGATTAGAAATTGCATATATAATATGAATTTCTGCTTAAACATCTATACATAGAAGTAAACATCAAAAACGGTCATAGTGATTATCTGAAGGGAAGCATTACAGATAATTTTCTACTTCTTGCAATGATTTTTTTATACTTTCCAAAGTCTAACATGTATTATTTCATTTGTCTAATAAGAAAAAATAAACAACGTACAAATGTAAACACAAATCACAAAATAGTTCAACTTTCTGGCTGCCTGCTGGCAGATTTTGTTTCATTTTACTGCATGTGTGGACAAGCCGTTTCATGTACTTTTATCTCTGGTTTAAGTTATACAGAAGCCATTCTGTTCCCTTTGTAAGTGTCTCATTTAAATGCCCAGGTGTAGGTGGGTGTAGTGGAATTAGGAGAAAGAGCACTTTTCTCCCGTCACACTCTGCAGTTGTGGCAGCTTAGCCGTGAGTGGGTCAGGTGGCAAAAGCAGAGGCAGACCCAGGCCAGCCGATGCTGCCAGGCGCCCTCTCACTCTCTGGTTCAGGAGAACGTCTCCAGAAGCGCGTCAGTTTGGGGCTGGAAATTGTAAACCTTGATCCAAGGAACAGTTTCCAAATGGAGAATGGATAGAATTTCTCCTCCTTCTCTTCCACTAGGAGTAAGTGAGCATCACCAGAAGCATCCAGATATGAAGGTAAGGACAGATTTCAATATAAACATAATTGAAAACACTTTGCTGAAGAGCTTAATGTCAGTGTTTGCATTTAAAAACATAATTTGCTGCCATTAATTGCTGCAGTTTCATATGATGTCGGCTGAAGACTGTCAGGAGTGAGGCTTGTGGAATTCTTTAAACAGCAAAAGTGCGATAAAAAATCAGGGGGAGCTGCTTGGTAAAGACAGGAATTTAAATTTCCCCAGCACTTGTCCCTCAGCATATCAAAACCCTCTTTTCTTGCAGAACATGCTTTCTTTTCATACCTCCTCACATCGGGATCTTTGTACTGACTTTTCTTTTCACACCATACTAATTCATGTCTTACGTGCCTTTTTTGATTCTGCTGTGTGGCTGACAAACCTCAAAGTCAGTAGGTGGTCATGGAATTGTGCCCCGAATACTGTAAGGAAAGTAGGTGTGGAGTTGACATGTCTTAGGACAAGATCTTTCACCACCAGATACAGGAGCTACCAGATTGCAGAAAGCACATGGGTCATCTCATCCACACTGAGCCCTTGCTGGCCCCTGGCTCTGGCCTGAGCAGGGAGAGGCAGCCAGACAGCACCTGTGTTCCATAAGGTGGGGCTTCCTCCTGGACCCAGGCTTGCCTGAGCTATGTCCGCATGCTTGGCAGCCAAAGCAGGGCAGAAGGTTTCCAAACATAACTTCCATTGATCAAATCAGTTAGATTCTGTCTGCACAGTGGTGCAACTGGCAGCTAGTCCCTGCAGACTTCAGCTGATATACCACTGTGGCCAGCAGCCAGGTCTGGTTGGGCCAAGTGAAAAGTCTGGTTGAGGCTTTTAGCATCTCTGTGTGTTAATTCTGCACTTCGTGAACACCATCAGGAAAGGGCTGCTCATTTGGGCTTGCTCGTTAGTTGACAAAACAAATGTTTTGTTTTGTCTGCTGGTGTGAGTTGGGTGCCAACTGCAAGCTAGAGATTTATATTTTAAATCCATGCACATGCACCTGCATCTTCTTTATAAATGAGTTAGAGAGGCGTAAGAAAAGCTATTCAGAGCCTCAGTCCCTAGGGGCTAAGAAGCCCAGTGTTTCAGTCTGAGAAGATAAAAGATTGAATAGCAAATTATTTAGGCAGAATTCCACCCCACTCCTTGCCAATACACAAAGTGTTTTAAGCACTTTTACTCTTCATAAATCCTTTCAGTATATTTGCAAAGTGATAGAAAGTATAGCCTTCTAGTTTTCCATGGAAAAATGTAGGAAAAATAAAAGATGGAGGGAAATAAACAGTCATCAACTTTGGATCAGCTGAAAATAGGATGGTATTCTCAAACTTTTCTGTGCATTAGGGTTATGGAGAGCCTTTAAATATCCCCATACTCTAGACACACTCAAGACCAATAAATGACAAACTCAGTTATTGGAAGCTTTGCAGGTAGTTTCAATGGGTGGTAGCCAAGTTTGAGATTAAAGTAAGGAAACCAGGTTCTATAAACTTTTCAGGTGATCCTGTCTCCCAAGAGGGGGAAATCTGCAATCTGCTTTGTCACAGCCATCCTGTGTTCCAGCAATCGCAAAATATTCCCAGACTATCTCTACGCGTCCTTAGGACTCTGCTCACATCACCTCCTGCAGCAAGTTGATGGATGCCCACTATACTTGGTGACTTCTCTCTCATTCACTCACCCTCACCTCCGAGAGCTTTCTTTTGGACACAAGAACTGTGTCTTTTATTTTCAAGTTATTCTATATCTCCTCTATTAGGTATGCATTGGGATCCACTTTTTGTTCATAAGATAGTGGGTAGGTGAATTAATAAATCAATAGAAATATTCACCTAATTTGTTATCAATTTATTTCAATTTTATAAATATTTGTTAAGTGCCTCCTATGGACGTGGCCCCTAGTGTCAGCTCTGGGGATATAATTCCTGCAAGAGAGATCCCCTGCAAATCTATGATACCTCAAAGTTTTCCCTGAGGACCACTCCATTCCCCAGCCCCTCATCTCTCCAGTAACAGGCATGTTAATTTCCCATTCTTTCTTCTGTTTTTCTAACATTCACTGGTTTCATCCTTGACTTCCCCCCATGGAAGGCTTTGGATCTGGAGAAGAAGAGTGCGTTAAAATTGAACCGGCTCCGGCGAACAAGGTGCTGAAAGGGCTGCTTATTTTTAGCACATGTGTTTTACACTAGGGCTCCTTTTAGGAGCCTCTCTCCAACTGGGCTGGCTTCTGAGAGGGGGAGTACTTATACGGAGAGGAATAGAACTTAATAAAAACATTCCTCCATCCAGAAAAAAAATTAACTGACACTGGGGGGCAAAAGCGTGGTCTCCAACTGTCTATAAAACTGGCTATTCCAATATCTGAACTCACAGAGTACCTCCCCCAACTGGGAGTTAATTTGGAGTTTGAGTTGAAAACATGTTCAAAGTTTTGCCCTAAATCAGTCAGCCAACAGGTATTTCTGTGCCTGCCCTTCAAGCCCTGTGCTATACACTTGAATTTTATTTCTTTGGAGCAAAAAAAAAAAAAAAAAAAAAAGAGGTAAAATCTACAGAACTGATTCATAGGTCACAGCAAAATTCACAGGTTGCTGCTCAGTTTCTTCCTGGCTCCTTATCTTTCTCCAGATTCTCTCCTTGACAAAACATTGCCATGTCTCTGCAGGTGTTTTCTTTGGCAATAGAGATATTATTATTATTTGGCATGATACAGTAAAGTGAGATTCTAATTTAGTAAAAATGTTTTCAAAAAGTCTTAACACAGATTTGCTATGTGAGGCCCAAGTGAAAGTCAAAGATTCGCCTGATCACGGCTTTGAAGAAAATGCCTATGTCTGAAATCCAGGAAGATGGTTTATGAGCTGACCTAAATGCCAGCATAGATTTCCACAAAGCAAAATGCCACCAGTTCTAAAATGCAGGGCTGAGAATCCTGTTAGCAAAGGTTTGTGTTTAATTCTGTCTTATCGCCCACAATGATACCGTGGTAGCACCGGCTATCTGTGTTATTACACCTCTGCAAACCTGTCTTAAAGCCGCCCCATTCAGGAAATTCCAGGTTAGAGAAGTGTCTTCTTTCTAAACTAAGCCTTTGGGCTTAAGATATCGTGGAGATCTGTGAACTGTGAGTAATGGCTCATTCTTCTCCACATGTATCTTGATTTTTTGACACAGGCTGCAATCCTACCTAAGCTGCGGCCTGATCCCTGAAAGCGACTTTGCTCAATTGCAGCCTGACCAGGTAAGGCTTTGAGAATTGATTTCTGTTTTAAATCCTACAGGATAAGAGGGGTGGAGGGTGGTCTATAACAGGATGAAGTGGTGTATAATAGGTATTTAACTTAGAAGAAAATCCACTAGTTGAAACTGTAACTAGATTATTTCAAAAATAATGATATAACATGAAGATTAAATGACCAGTGTTGCCCTTTGACCATATCTATATAGCAATACAGCGTGTGTATAATGCATACTATGTCATTACGGTTCATAACAGTTTCAATTTTCACAAATTCCGCTTGAAGAACTCCAGAATGTCTGATATTAACTTATACACCACAGAGGACTCTTTGAATGAACATATAAACTGTATAACAAGTGCCCACAAGTGCCGGGGTTCAAAAATAGTGAGGGTGTCTTTAATTTGCTTCATAACAACTGTCTTACAATAATTTTTATTTACCTAAAAATGATGTAAGACTATGTCAAAGTTTCAGCATAGCGTTTCTTAAATGCATAGTTTGTATCAATGCTTGTAAGCTGTAATTAGAAATAATATTATATTTTACTTTTGTTAAGGTTCACCATTACTTCCTGAGATGTAAACTGTGCCCCACGTGAAAAAAAAAAAAATCCGTTTTTCTAAGAAGACGTGGTAACAGAACCACAATAACACAAAAAGCCCCTCAGGATAGTATTTGGATAATTTTAATGTAAACAAAAACTTCTATTTCAGCGTTAAGAACACATATTCTTCATATAAGAAGTAGAAAATATTCTAGCGCATACCTAACATTGGTAAAATATGTAGTGTTTTCCCCTAAAATACTGCATATATTTTATACTACATGTGTTAGTTTTTAAACTATTGAGTCAAACATAGTTTAAAATACCACAACATTCCCAAATTACAAAGAAAATAAATTTAGAATTTCTCTGAGAGAAGCAAACAAAGCAATATTTTTCTTAATTTCTTTAAAATTTCTCCAGGAATTTATACTTTTGAAAAACCATTGACTTCTGGATTCTGAAAAATAATGTAAACATTTAAGCAGCTACCAAAATATGCTAAGCCTGAATGTATGTTATATTCATATTTCCTTTTTATAGTTTTGAAGGATTATTCATTTCATAGGCAATATAAATTTAGGAGTCTCACACATACGATATGAAGAGCGATTTTTAAAATTTATCCTATTTTTAAAAATTAATTGAATTTAATTTTTTAAAATGGACAAATAACTGTGTGTGTGCATGGAGTACATAGCGATGTTTTGAAACATATAATGCATAGTGAGCAGATCAGAGTAATTAGCATATACATCATCATTTATCATTTCTTTGTTTTGGGACTATTCAATTTCTTCCTTCTAGCTATTTAAAACTATATAATATGTTACTGTTACCTACAGTCACCCTGTAGTGCAAGAGAGCACTAGAACTTTTTCCTTCTATCTGACTGTGATTTTGTATCCATAAAAACAGAAGCTATGGAATATCTTCTATATGTATCTAATCTAGCGTTAATGTAATTTGTGTAACCGAGCAATTCTGTGGTTTTAGCTCCCAAAGTCAGATTTTAAACTCCGCTTTTCCCAAGCCCGAAAGTCCTACCTTTGACTCAGCTGAACTATGCCCCCCCAAAAACGAGGCTGTGAGAGTGAGTTAAAAAGTCAAAGGAAAGTTCTTTAGAGCAATTTAGCAATTTTAAAGATGAGTAATCAAACCTAATTACCCGTATTCATTGTTCTCCAGTAGAAGAATGTTAGAAAGTAAAAGTGGAATGGTAATTTTCAATAATAACCAATTTAATTAAAATTTAAATCTTTGGTGTTTGAGAATTTTTTTTCTCTGAAGTCTAGAAAAGTTTCCTGACACAAGACCTATTCTTGTCAAGGTGACACCTAAGTTTCTGTTTAGAAATGCTGCAGAAGGAAGAGAAACTGCTGTAGAAAGGAGTTGATAGAAGATACAGCCATCACTTTCCAACCAAAAGAAAGCAATGATTAAACTTAAAATGTCAGCAATGACAGTGTTTCCAAACAAATATTTAAAATTGAGACGGGCCTCTTAAATTTGAAACTATGTGTGACTTTGGGACTAAATAGTCTAGTTTCCCACTCTTTATGTGTAAATAGACACAAACAGGTGCACAAAGTCAGAGCCTGGGACAGAGAAGGTGACCCCCCCAGTGTAGACCGCTAAACAGGTCACTCATGCATACTGCATGCCACCAGTATCGCCCAGTAACACAGTTCATAGAAAATCGGAAAGGTAGCTTAGGACCGGCATTAATGCTGGGGTGTCTGAGATGAATTGAAGGAACAGCTATTCTTTTTTTTCTGTATTATGTTCTTCCATTTTCAAATGGGTGAAGCTCTAATTCAACCTCTCATTTGTTTCAAGAGGGAGGTATCAGAACCACAACAAATGAAATGAAACCAACCACCACCACCTGCCTGGCACGAAGGAATAATTTACAATTCACGGGGAATTTCCTGTGTTTCATTTTGTTTGTCTGAAGAACTGTAACTCGACTTGAATGAACTAAGTGACTAATTGTTGCATTATTTTTCTTGTAGAGATTTTAGTGTTTTATTACTTTCTCTAGTTTACCTCAATAGTGAATTAAGTTCCCTCTACCATCTGAAATGTTACAGTTCGATAAAATAGGTAAATTAATAAAGTCTAAAGTGCTTCCAAGCTGGGCAGAGACCTTTCTGTGTGCTGTGCTTTTATTGCTCTTCCCAGCTGATATTTATAACTGGGCCATATGTGGTTATAAAGATTTATTATGAGCCTGTGGAATAAGTTCTGTTAATGTGTACAGTAAACGTCCAAGTTTTGACTCTGTAAGCCTTGGAGATTTCTAATAAGATGAAGCCATTTTGATCACAAGCCAGCAGTGTGCACTTGGAGCCAGTCCTCGTATTGACAAAGGGCTTAGCTATGCGCTGTAGACTCTACCCACTCTCTGTGTGGGTTTGCTAAAAATGTTTGCAAAGCTCAGGTAGGTATTTTCCTCTTCCTCATCACCATTCTCATCTGAGGGGGGTTGAAGTTGGAGATTCTGGTGACTAAGAATTGAAATGGAAAATTTTAAGACTACAAATAAAGATCAGACTAAAAGGCGAGGTAGAGCCACCCTGGGAGTACAGTGAATGGGCATCTGTGTCCCCCTCGGGCTCCAGGCACCTTGTCCAGCTACTGGACAGTTACTCTGAGTGCCTCAGGAGAGAGAAAGTTACAGGCACAGCTGGTACGAAATCACTCCCACCCACGGCCAGTGCAAAGGGGGCAAGATACTGTCTTTTCACTTTTACATACTTACTTCATTTTGGGAAACTTCTCTTGCCCTTACTATATGTGCATATTGTTCAAGTGAATACCTGCCAGTTTTGGAAGAGAAAGGGTTAGTCTGTTCTTGGCTGTGACACCAAAATACCGTAGGAAGCTGAGAGAAGAATGGACACATGCATGAGACCAGGGAGCAGTCTCAAATGGGGTTGAGATGATCTGACAATGCCCATGGGGGCTTATAAACAATGGAAATTGTTTATAGGGGGCTTATAAACAATGGAAATTTATTTATCACAGTTCTGGGGACTGGGAAATCCAAGATCCAGAGGCTGGCAGGTCTAGTGTCTGGTGTAGGCCTGATTTCTGCTTCATAGATTGCATCTTTTTGCTCTCTCCTCATATGGTAGAAACAACAAATGAGTTCTCTGGGGTCTCTTTTGTAAGGGTACTAATCCCATTCATGAGGCTCCAACCGCATGACCGAATCACCTCCCAAAAGCCCCACCTCCTAATACCATCATCTTGAGTCTGAAGATTTTAACATATGAATTTTGTGGGAGCAAAAAAATTTTGTAGGGAAATAAAATTATTTTATTTAGAGCCCATAGCAGTCTCTAAATAAAACAATAGAGTAGGACCATGTCAAAAGCTTTGTAATGTGTCTCTCAATCTCGAGGGCATCACAGTCACTTGGGGAACTCTTTAAAAATACTAAAAATACAGTTTATCACCCCCTCTCTCCTTCTTGAGTACTGCCTGGGTATGGTTTTGTTTTTTTTTTGGAAGTTCCTCAATAGATTCTAATGTACAAAACCACTGGTCTAAGACCCTCTTCTAGTTCTGACCCAAGGGTTAGAGAGTGGCCAAAAAGTGACTTTTCATGGCTGTCACTTAAGGAAAAACGCAAGACCAGATCTTGTCCAAGAGGGCATCATAAGGTTCCTGCACAGCACATTTCCCCCTTTTCCGCCTCCCCCTCACAGGTGCTCATACTCCCTAAAGTTCTAGAAGCTTTCTCCCATGAAGGGCAGCTCTACCTGAATAATCTACAGATTGAATTTCTTCCCCTCCAGTCTTTTTTCCAGAAGATCTGTGAAATGTCATATTAGATTGGTTCCGATTAATTAATCCAAAAATGTTTATATTTAAAAATTTTTAAGTTAATTTTTTTTTTTTTGAGACATGGTCTTCCTCTGTCACACAAGCTGGAATCCAGTAGTGTGATCACGACTCACTGCAACCTCCACCTTCGGGGCTCGAGTGACCCTGCCACCTCAGCCTACTGAGTAGCTGGGACTACAGGCATGTGTCACTATGCCTGACTAGTATTTGTATTTTTTGTAGAGATAGGATTTCTCTATGTTGCCCAGGCTGGTCTTGAACTACTGGGCTCAAGCAATCTGCCTATTTGACTTTCTGAAGTGCTGGGATTACAGGCATGAGCCACTGCGCTCAGCCCAAAAATATTCCTACATGGTAATTTAATATATGAGTCTAATGTCATTAACATTATGAAATAATTTTGATGTCTAGCTGAAGTGAGCAATTGGTATGGAATTTCAGATATTCAATAATCCTAGACTGACACCAGATAAATTCTAATAATCTTTATAGTTATAGTTTTTCACTAAACAACATTCTTATCAAATGATTATCCATCCTTTGACTAGGACAAGTAGGGTGGAACCCAGCCATAGTTGGATAATCTGATATTTCCTGTGGATTTTTTTTTCCAAAACATGTCTCAGATCCATCCATCCTCCCCATATCCACTGCCATCACCCCCTGTCCAGGTCCCTGTCCTCTCTAAATTGTACATCCTCCTCCAGACCCAGGCTTCACGTGAGCTTTATCACCAGCTTACATTGGCCTTCACTTAAAGCCTTTCATTGACTTTCCATTGCCCTGAAAATAAAATTCAAACTCTTTGCCATGCCACGGGCATTGTCAGATCTTCTCAACCCCATTTGAGACTGCTCCCTGGTCTCATGCATGTGTCCATTCTTCTCTCGGCTTCCTGATCAGCCCAGGCTTTCTCACACTGCAGCCTCTGTCCATGCTGTTACTGCTGCTGAGCATTCTTTCTGCTCGTGTTTTAGCCTTCATATCTCTGATTAATTGCAACCTCTTCAAATCGTCCTCTGTGGCTACTCTGCCTAATGTAGTCCACCCGTTTACCATCTCTATTTCTGTCTATGGTTTGCTCCTTCATAACACTTCAATCTGCAATCATTCTATTCCTTTTCTCTATTTGGCTGTTCTCTGTTTGTTTCCTCCCTTGGGATGGAAGTCCCTTGACTACTTCCTGAAAGGCCCTCACCATTTTATTCACAATGCCAAAATCATGCCTAGCATGTAGATGGTACTCCAAAAAAAATTGTTAAATGATGGAAGAGGCCGGGCGAGGTGGCTCACGCCTGTAATCCCAGCACTTTGGGAGGCCGAGGCGGGCGGATCACGAGGTCAAGAGATCGAGACCATCCTGGCCAACATGGTGAAACCCCGTCTCTACTAAAGATACAAAAAAATTAGCTAGGCGTGGTGGTGCGCCCCTGTAGTCCCAGCTACTCGGGAGGCTGAGGCAGGAGAATTGCTTAAACCTGGCAGGCGGAGGTTTCAGTGAGCTGAGGTCGCACCACTGCACTCCAGTCTGGTGCCTGGTGATGGAGTGAGACTCTGCCTCAAAAAAAAAAAAAAAAAAGGAAGAAATAAAGAAAAAAAAAAGATCTTTCTTTTCTCCTGGCCTTTAACTTGGCAGGCTTTATCTGCTCTTTAGAGTCACTGAGATGAGAACCAGGTGGCAAACTCTGGTTACCTTCTCCTCCAGGCAACATAGAGCATTCTTAACTCTTAATGTTAGACTTTGGAACTAGGTACAGAACTCCAGAGGGGCTAATCACACTGGCAAATGTTTAGCTAAAAGATTTAGCTGTACATGCCACACACACATTGCGCTAAACATTGAGCTCTTTAGTCCTCACATCAACACTGAATTAGGAGCTATGATTATCCCCATTCTTTAGATTAGTAAGCTGGGGCTCGCTAAGAGAAACACTTGTCCCAAAGTCACATGACTCACATGTGTTCAAAGCCAGGTTTGTGACAGATGTTCCATGTTAAACCATTATTTTATACTCCTTAGAAGAGAGTATGGTTTTATGAATATACTGCTCCAAATTGGCTGGGATGACAATACTAGTTTTTAATTGGTGGCTGTGACATATTGAAGGCTTATATTAAGAATGTGAGCTACTCCAAAATTTCCCTGTCCTGCAGTTGTACAATCACATATTTTTAAACCAAAGCAAATGATTTTACATGTATTTCCTTCTAACAGCATCATGTTTATTTCAGTGTTTCTTTTATCAAGTCCTTTTGCATGTCCATGGATGTTTAGAGTGAAAGGGGCATGGATTTCAGAGCAAGATAAGCCGAGGGTTATGTTCCAGTATCACAAGTTAAGGGATGTGTGATCTGGAACAAGTGGCCTAACTCTTCTGAACTTTGGTTTCCTCCTTAGTAAAGACAGGGTGCCGGTGCCTGGCTTTCGGGGAGTCTAACCGGGTGGAAGTAGTGTGAAGCCCATTGCCATGTGCCCACATGTGGGACCTGTGCCCACTCAGCTCCACATTCCTTGCCCCGTGTGTAAACTAGCTCTCTCTGCTGTGTTAGCTGAGATTTGCACACTCTCAATTCTTATTCTGTAGTTTTTCTGAGCCACTCGTCAAGTACTGCTCCCAGAGGTAAAGTCTTTTCTGAAAGCTGTCTCTTCCCCTGTACATTTTCCTTCATCCCGGGAATTCACTCACGCATATTTGTGATTATGATTGTCTGGTTTTGTAGGGAATGTGAGTAACATTGCCCTTCTGCAGCTTGGATTTTTCCTTTTGGTGGTGTTAACAGCATCACACTCTGTCTTAAGCCTCTTGGACATCTGAATAAACGTTGGCATGAAACCTGGTAAAATAAAGCATGAAGATGAATGTGTTTGTAGAGGTGAGGAAGACATTCAGAGCTGGGAGAAGTGAAAGTCTATGAATTCTCATTCCACGCCCAAAAGTGACCTCATTCGTAGAATAATTAGCTGCCCTATGCGTCATGACTCTGAGAATCATGAAAATGGATAAGGCCATAAATACTTCGGAAGTCAATTTCATTTGTACTGAATAATTTATCTGATTAATTTATAGTTACTCACTGTCACCTAGCAGAATTCAAGGTAGGTAAGCTTTGATGAAAGGAAAAAGTTACCCCAGGAGTAAGGCAATCAGTGAAAAAAAGAAGCATGAAAAAAGTTCAAACATAGAAAACCAGGACAAATCTGATGGTAAGATGGCACAGAAGGTGCTTAACAGAGCACCCAGCAAAGAAGAACCATGGTAGGAAGAAGTTACAAAGCACAGAGGGATAAGAGTATAGGCTGTAGGTGCTTTAGGCTAAGTAGTTGTCTAGAAGGATTCAGTGAAGCGTAAATTAATACAATCACTTTGGAAACCTTTTTGGTGTCTACTTATGCTGAACATATGCATACTCTTTGCCACAACAACTCCACTCCTGAGAATTGTGTATTTCTAGCAGAAATCTATACAAATGGTCACTAAAAGACATATACAAGAATGCTCCTAGCAACACCACTTGTAATAGTTCCATATGAGTTTGCTAGGACTGCCAGAACAAAGTACCACAGACTGGAGGGGCTTAAAGAACAGAAATGTATTTTCTTACAATTCTTGAGGTTAAAAGTCAGAGATGAAGGTGTCAGCAGCTCTGGGTATGAAAGACACAGGTGCTGAGAGGGAACATCTCAGGAAAAGAAGAAACGGGGAGGTATGCCACATAAGGATTCTGACCAAGAAGATGAGAAGATGGCACAAATTGAAAGTACGGTTATTCTTTTGCCAACAAGAAACAAGAATATCGATTAAAAACTGCTGGACCAACACACAAAAACTAAATAAAAGTCATTCTCCAAATGGAAGGCGAATTAAAAAGTGGCATGATTTTAACCATAACTATGAAGAAAGCATGAAGATTAATTTTCATGTTAGTACAAAATAGAAGGTAAACACTAATGACTTTGATCATGTGGAATTAGAGTTAGAGCTGATGGAAGTCTTGGGGGAAGGAGCTGTGGAAAGGTGGAGGGAAGGACAGGAAATCGCCTTTTCTTGTATGGGAGACATCTGTGTCGAGTTACTGATGAGAAATAAGGAGTTAATTGATTAAAATTAAGGATAAAAGTATAGGAATATTTTTAAAGGCTTTCATGGTAAACAGAAGGAAAAAGTACTAGAAGTGCTATAATTATAGAGCATTGTGAGGAAGAAGCAAAGAGAAAGAAGGTATTGAAATATCTCTCATAGTGAAGAACCAATGGATTATTGTCTTTGTTAAAAATTCAGGAATTTAATGAGTCATTTGTTAAACCACTGAGAGCTTGAGATTGGTCATGGTGGGAATATTTACATCTCAGAAAGTGAAAAAATCTAACAAATTATAAAGCAATTATGTTAACTAAAAACAGTATTGGAAAGTGAGGTGAGGTCGGGAAGGAGTTAGCAGACGAGGACTCCTGTTCTTTTGTTGCTGAGTATGTATCTTTCTGTACATACATAAGCATTATGTACTATTTATTTCTATTAGGTAAGTCATATTTATAATATGTATCATGTTCACATATATTTAAAACAAACATTTTAAAAAATCACAAATGACATCTAAACACTTGTTAATAAATATTTTGCAGTGCCGTGATGGTAGGCAAACATGCCGGAATACTTCCTCTGTCTGAGCCTACTCTGACCAGTGGTGAATACAACAGGTCATTGGCTAATCACATGGTAGTGTTATGGAGGGATGAGAGCACCAGACGAGGCATCTATTCCAGGCATTTGGGATGAGGTGGGGCTCCAGGGTAAGGCATCAGAGTTAATGACAAATGAGTATTGGGAGGCAATGGAAGTCTCTGTGAGTTGAGAGTGGGTGGGGGGAAGGGACACTATTCTAGCAAAATGAAGCATGCATAAAGGTCTGGAGAGAAGATAGGGAGTGGGAACCAGATCAGGAAGATAATAGTGTAAAGGGCTAGGGTGAGGGTGAGGGATCAGATCTTGAAGGGAAACAGGAGCTCCGAATGTTGTAGGGCACTTGATGGAGACAGATTGTTAGAGGGAACGACTCTGCCAAGTTATTTACACTCCTGCATGCTGTGTCAGTGCTCATTTTTGAAAGTCATTTACCATCTTTGAAATTGGAATGTATTTCACAGCACTGGTCAGCGAGGCAGTAGTAAAGATATATAATCATCATTCCTGAACATGCTCTGCAAAGTTTTAGAATAAATGGCATTAGCTTAGAAGAAAATGTTGAAGACAAAACTGAAAGATTCTTTTAAGAAATGCTGTATCCCCAGTGTTCTCAATGGCACAGGGGATGATACTGTGTGGAAAAAACAAACCAACCAACCGCACAAGAACATCCACGTCTCTGAGTCAAAACATGATCCAGAGAAGTCAAACTCAGAAGGCAAACAGGTTTCCAAAAGCATCACGTATTTACTTATATTTACACTTTCCCATACATCAAAAAGTGATATATAATAAAATTTATGTCTAAAAAGTCTTTAGAAGCTCACAAATTATAAAATAAAATTCCAAGGAATAAGAAATAATGGTATCAAATTTAATTGCTAACATTTTTCCTTTAGTGACACATAAAATTCTAATTCTTCTAATAATTGATGTCATTTTATAAATACCAATAAAATATGGGGTATGTCTATATTCTTCTTTATATAAATGGAATTATATTTATATTTCTCATAACCTGAATAAATATATTTGGACTTGAATCACATTGACAGCAGGTGTTAAAACAACAGCAAAAAATGTGTCAAGCTAACCTCATTCGCAAGAACACTCAGCGGGAACACTTCATTCCCTGATCTCCATGTTCTGTGTTGAAAGTGTCTGCAAACCCTTCTCAGATGATGGGAGTCAGAGGGAACTTGGCAAAGGGGCTGCCCCATGCAATCCACTCCCCATTCACTCCTGACAGTGTGTATGGGAGAATGACTGTTCTGTTCCATTTGTATGCTTTCCATTTGTGAAACAATCCTAGGTCTTTGTATTCCTTTTACCTGATTTCCAAACCCAACAAACCCAAGTACCAACCATTCCTGTTGGATTTTTAGTCAACTGAAGGTTCAGAGAGTTGCTCCCTTGATGAAAGGACTGTGGATGTGATGTCTGCACATGGAGCATATCAACTTGGAATAATTTCCCCCCTCATGTGGGGGGACTCCCAAGGAGTTCATTCTAAACCCCAAGTACATTAGTTGCCTGCGGCACCTTAGAAAAATAAACGATCCTGGGGTTCCTGGCCTTGGAATGTCATTTCCTTTATGATATTTGTCTTTGAAAGACAAGGGGTAGCAGTAAGCAGAGGGGATATAAACATGGGGCCTGGGCTTTAATTCTGTCTGCCCCCATCCCTATGGTCTGTATGATTTAAAGGGCCCAACTTCACTTCTCGGAGCCTTAATTTCTCTATTTCAAACTGGAGGAAAGAATGCCTCTTCTGCAGGCTAACACTGAGAATTAAGTGAGGTCCACAGTTCTCTATGCAGAAAGTGCCTCGCAAATGGTTCCTGCTATTTATCACTGGAAGCAAGAAAAAAAAGCTCAGAACAATATATGGTTATGCACTCTTAGTGATGAAAAAGACCTTTAAAAAATTGGCTAGTTCAATCTTCATTCTACAAACCAGTAAAATGCAATGTTGGTCTAGGCAGGGACTTTCATAAGGACAAAGAGAATTCAGGGGCCAAGCTGGGTTGAGCACATCCTTTGGTTTAAAGATTTATCCATTTACTTTGCAGAGACATCCTTCCTACCAGTAATAGAGCAACCACAGATGGAGTTTGACCAGCTGTATTTTTTTTTAGTATCACAGCCTGAGGAAATGTGGCTCAATCATTTAATGTTTCTGATGTGAATCATTTTAGTCAAAGTTAAAACAGAAAGCCTCAATTTTTTTCTTATTTGAAATTAGAATTTTAGATGTAAAGCTTAGGTGAAGGAAGGATGGAAATTTGAATTTAAAAGGCCAAAAGAAAGAATACCAAAGAATGAGAAGATAAACATCTTGTCTTTCAAAAGAAAATAATTCCTCATTCTATTTTACAGCCAACCATAACTCGTAAGATGAATGACGCTTTCTGTTAGTGTCATGCTTTTCAATTTACATAAAAACCTGGTTTTGCATGAGAGGCACTGCTGAAGCAGCCCTTGTCGGAGTCTGTGTCTCATTCTGCAACACATTGTGTCCCAACTTTCACTGGCTTCCTCTGGAATTGAAGCTGACTGCACAGGTTTATCAGCCGTCTGACTCCGACAAACTCCCACCACCTCAGAGGGGGAACCCCTCTCATCCCCACAACTCCCCAACCCAAACTACCCCCAGCATGGGCTGGATCATTTTGATCCTGGACAAAGTGGAGAGAATGTCACTTCCAAGAGTTCACTCGCTTGTCTCCCATCTCCATAAATGTCATTTCTAAATAATGCTTACACTTTTGTTTATTGGTTTTTACCTTAACTATTTTTATGAGGTTCCTAAGTGATAAGATCAGGACAAACAGGTTCATTATGCTAGTTAGATATTTTCCTAAAGTATGATAAGATAAATAACAAGGAAAACAATGCATGTTTATCTGAGACAGAAGAAGTGTGTAAAAGGTGTTATGCTGCCTTCTAGTTGCGCTGGGGGTTACAGGGATCTATGCGTGTATTTCTCCTCCTGGAACTGTATGCCAAAATAAGTCAATTTTACTGCATGTTAATTACAAAAAGGAAGCTCTTAAATCTTCCTGAAATCCCAGAAAAAATAAGTAAACATTGTTTTCCCCACACACTGTTGTGAAGAGTTAAGAAAACTCATCTGGCTTTATTTCCTGTAAGACTTGGAAAGGCTAATAGTACGAAACTGTAGATCAAACCATAGCAAGCTGTGGAATGGGCGGCGTCTTCATGTCAGCCAGGCAGTGCAGGCAAGGAGTGTGGCTGCTGGGGGACGGTGGGGTGGGTCACGTGAGCCTGAGGGGACTCGGGAGGCCACGCCCCGCTGGCGCAGTCCCGCGAGAAGCTGCGTCCCCTGTCTCTCGTGTGGCCAGTGAGGTCTCCCTCCTGTTCTGTCCCTGTGATCTGCTGGTATTTCTTTTTGAGGACTGTGGTTATGAGATCTTGGTTTCAAAAACAGAAACAAAACAAAGAAAAAATAACTTGCTAGCATTCAGCACAAAGTAAGGCAATTCCCCACTGTGATATTAAATTGGGAGCTGTTTTAGCTGCAAAACCAGTCACGTATCTGACGGACTCAGGAATAAAAAGGAGTCCGGATTAAGAAGAATAAAAACAGATTACTGCTGGAGAGTCCCAGGCAGCCTCATTCTGTGCACACTATCTGATTGTCCCATTTGCAAGGGCAGATGTTTTCTCTTCATTACTATTTTCCCGTGTGCCTAGGAAGCATGTGGGTGGCACTCAACTCACAAGACATCTACCTGAACCTTGTAGCAGATGCTGCTTCCCCCTGGGTACTCACTTCTTCTAAATGCTGAAGAGGGATGGCTCTATGGCCTGAGTCTCTGCCTGGAGGCTTATCTCTAGGTCACAACGCAATGACGACAAACAGGAAGTCTGTAGAAAAATATCCTTTTTTTTTTTTTTTGAGATGGAGTTTCACTCTTGTTGCCCAGGCTGGAGTGCAATGGAGCGATCTAGGCTCACTGCAACCTCCGCCTCCCTGACTCGAGCGATTCTCCTGTCTCAGCTTCCCAAGTAGCTGGAATTAAAGACATCCACCACCACACCTGGCTAATTTTTGTACTTTTGGTAGAGATGGGGTTTCACCATGTTGGCCAGTTGCTCTTGAACTCCTGACCTCAGGTGATCCGCCCGCCTCGGCCTCCCAAAGTGCTGGGATTACAGGCCTGAGCCATAACACCCGGCCCTAGAAATATCACTCTTTAGTATAGTGTACATTGTCTCTCAGAGCTCCCCAGAGGAACCGAGTTTCCGCTAACCACAGTGCTTGTTGGCAGACCTTTTGCAGCTTCCTGCCCTGTGTCACAGAATCCTCTTTCTCTGACCAGAAATTTCTGGGGTTATCTTTCAACTAAACTTCTTGCTCTTGAATCTGGGTCTCAGGTTGTGTGTCTGGGGCAACCCAGGGCCTACGTGTAGCTATTCATATTATGCACTCACCCAAAGAAATGCACACACATGCATTATGCATGCACACATTCACTCATACATGCATATGTGCACACATGCAGACACAGACACACAAGCACATATATGCTCTCCTGAACACAATATTTATGCTCTCTAATTCCCATGGGTCGTGTTCCTGGTGTTAGCTATAGAAAGGGCGGCGCAAGCACAGTGATCCCTCCCTGAAAATACTTGCATCTGGAATTTGGCCGCTTTCTCCCTGTTTAAACGGTATAGTGTAGATGATAACTGCATAGACAAACCTCTGTGGCTAGAGTCTAAATGTTGGTGACTGTAAGCACAATATATAAATGAGTTTGGCTTTTCCTTCCAATATAACTGCACTTTCGCTTTCAATATAATGTTAGCCACCTTTGAATCCAGAATATTTGTGTCTTCCGGATTGTGTCTTGCAGCCTCTGAGTCCACTGACAGGGAGCATCTGTCCCTGCGTGCAGGGCTGCTGAAAGGTGGGAGCGGAGATTAAAGAAAGAAGATGGGAAGAAACAAAGGGAGTCAAGAGATTTCACAGAATGCTGTGACAGACATTCCTTTTGATCTGTTTAGACTCCTCCGAGGCGGGATCCAGAGAAAAGAATGGCAGATTGGAGACCACACCTCCAGATTGGCTCTCTTTGAACTTCCATAGCAGAACTGCTATTCCTAATCAGAAACATGGCTGGGAATGTTGGCTCGTATCTCCTGGCTGTACTAAGCCTGCCGGCATGATCACCAACATGAGAATTTTTAAAAGCGCTTGTGCTTTGCATTGGCTTTTTCCTGTTTTAAACTGCTGAGCATTTATTGAAGGGTTACTAAGTGCCAGGCTATGGGATAAAGTCCTCTTAAGAGAGATGATTCAAATAATTCTCCCAAGGAGCTCTCTGGGAGCTCTGCTAAAATAGTTCAATTTATGGATGAGAAAGAAAGCAGATGCCTAAAAAGATTAAGCAATTTGGTTAAAGCCAACAGGAAGTGCCTGGTGGAGACAAGATTTGAATCCAGGTCTGTCTGAGTCTAGAGCTTCAAATTTAAAAGACAATTCCAGCTTCCCCTTGAAAAGCAGCTACTCCTTCTCCCTGCCCACCTTAGCAGTCCTGTGGGATATACAGTCTCTAAAGAGCATGCCTGTTAAAAATGGGTACAGTGCCAATAGGCGTGCTGTATATGGGGTATAGACAAGACACATTTTCTGGAGCAGTCACTATTTCTCCATATTGAAATGTCATTTTCATATTAAAGCAAATGCACTGTGGTTGCTGCTTTTTGGACTCATATCTTTTGGTTGAAGTTTGCCCTCTTTCCAGTGCATCATCTCGCTAGCAGGTGGTTCAGCCTCCTTTTCCTCCTTGCCAGACCCTTCTTTCCTTCATAGTTCTTTTCCTATCCTCAACCACAAAGGACAGGCCACAACTGTCTTTCTGTTAGTTAGAAACATGCACCAGGACAAGCCCAAAAAGGGAGTCTGCAGCCTCTGCTACCCAGGATAGGCCACATCCTCCTGCGCAACACCCACCAGGTGTGGGGCGCTCGGCAAGCCAGGGAAAACTCAGCACTTAACATGGTGGGTGAGCTCCCCAATGCAGAAATCACTATGAAACAACAGGTGGCATTTGTGGATATTCAATTGCAATGTCGTAAGAAGGAACATGAAAGGGAAGGAGATTTGGAAACAGATTTGGTTTGGTTGACATTGAAGGGTCCTAGAGGAAGTAACATTGAACAAGACTCCCCCACAGTTTGGTTGGTGGTGGAGTTATCAGCTGAAAACAGGGACATGAGTTCTAGTTCCATGGTTCCTAACCCTGACTGTGCATTTCAATCACTGGATGGATTTTTAAAAACTACCCAGGCCGCACCAGAGACCAATTATATTGAATTGCTGGGGCAGACTTAGATATTCCTACTTTAAAGCTCCCTGTGGACAGACAATAGACAGACACACCAGCAGGAGGCCCTTGCAGTCCTAAGGTGACAGTTGCAGAAGTGACGGGAAAGCTGCAGGGAGGTCAACAACACGGGGCAAATAGGAGGTGATAACAAATCAGATGCCACCATAGCTTGGATAAGGAGTCGAGGGCGGATGGGCCAGGCGCGACTCCTCAGCCTGAGTTAACAGGCATGATTTGGATTCTGTTTGCTAATTGATTTAGTTACATCCATTATGGAAACGGAAATCTCTCAGCATGAAGGTCACCTGGAACTGCAGTAAACAGCGCTGCGTGTCCTGGGCCTGCTGGGCGGCTGGAAGCAGGACTTGCCTGTAATTACCTCCAATGTGGAAAGAAAAAGAACTTTCACATCCTGACTTTAAAATTCTCTCTTCGCCCCGAGTGTCAGTATATAAACTTTAATTCAGACATTGGCAGTACTGTCAGCAGCTCATATGTCATCAGCAGAGGGCTCGGAGGCTCTGCATGCCAGGGAGCAAGTGGCTTCTGCTGCCTTCCAGGAGGTCAGGATACCCCTAGTTTGCTGAAGCCTCGCAGGCAAGTCTTTCTCCAGGGCGAGAGCAGAACCTGAAAGACAGGACTTTGCCTCTGGTCTCTGTTCAGTGGCTGAGCAGTCTAGCCCAGGTTTCCTGCTCCTAGTGCGATACAGATGTCTCTCTGCACACCTGGGGAAGTGTGTAACCATGACCATGTGAGGCCGGGGCTGGATCTCTCAGGGTCCCTGCTGACAATCCATGAACCCAAGGGGTCGAGCGGAGAGAAATCATACAATATTAGCCTTGTTCCTCGTGGATATAGGAGCTAACAACAAATAGAAGTGCAGATAGGAAAACTCCCTTCCCCTTCTCCTTGGGCAGTAGTCTCTCTCAGCCTATCTCTCCCCTTAAGCTATCTGCTAGGGTCTCCTGAGTTGCTTGAGGTGGCATTTACAGGGGTTGACAAATGTCGCCATGAAGAGCACAAGCCTGTTCTCCATAGGAGGAGCTGGGCTCTGAGGCCTGTTTTCTCCAGTCTCTCTCTTTCACTTTTTTTTTTTTTTTTTTATGAGACAGAGTCTCACTCTGTCACCAGGCACCAGGCTGGAGTGCAATGGCACGATCTCGGTTCACCGCCACCTCCGCCTCCCGGGTTCAAGCAATTCTCCTGCCTCAGCCTCCCGAGTAGCTGGGACTACAGGCGCGCACCCCCGTGCCCAGCTAATTTTTGTATTTTTAGTAGAGATAGGGTTTCACCATGTTGACCAGGATGGTCTTGATCTCTTGACCTCATGATCCACCCACCTCAGCCTCCCAAAGTGCTGGGATTATAGGGGTGAGCCACCGCGCCCGACCTCTTTCACTTTTTAAAGTGTGATTCTCCCCCGGTGGGGAAAGGCGAATGAAATATCCAATGTTCATAAAATTAAAATAAAGTTCAACACAAGCTGTTAATGAATTGAATTTGCTTCACACATATATTTATAAACTCAAAACAGACCTATCGTGTCCACACTTAACTTGTCAGTGGGCCATGGGATGGGAAGCCCGAACTCCTGATGGACATATGTAAGCACAGGCCATACAGAAGCTGAAGAAAGCACCCAAAAAACCACCCGAAAAGGTTTCTCAACATAAGAAGATATAGCTAGTGGAAAACGATGCTGAAGAAAAACAGAATCACTTTTAAGGTTTTGAAAAGTCTCCTCTATATGAAACAGCCTTGGTTTGGTGCTGTATAGTTTATGAGCCTGAAAATGAAATTACAGGGCATAAAATATAAAAAACCTAATCAATATCATATAACCAGGAAACCTGGACATTTAAAAGAGTTCTCTTGTGCTAACATTTGAGGCCACAAATGCCAGAATATGGCATATGGAGAGGAAGTCGGTGTTCATATTACGCTCAGGTCACCTTGGCCAAGGGTAGCACTCCTTCCATCAGCTCAGTTGTGAGGCCTGATATCCAAGACGGGTATTGATTTCTGCTCCTTTCCCTGCTCCTCCTCCTTCTCCTTCCTCTTTTTAATAGCAGGTAAGCTACTGTTAAATGATCAGTTCTTTCATCATTTGAAAATTGTGAATGCTTCCTGACCTTAAACACCAGCAGTAAATTATTAAGAGACACTATGTTCTCTGAGGACACAGAGAGGAGAAGTTCTCCCTTCCTTTCATTGTAAGAGATAGCTTGAACCTCTTCCTATCTGTCCCCTCTCCACCCTCCGAGGTCTCAGGAAAGCTTTTGCAGGTTGGGACTTTGGTAAAAAGGCTTGGCAGCAAATTTCAATTATCACAGTATGACCTTAGACAAGTTGCTCCTTAAACCTCAGTTTTCTCAACTAAAAGTGGAGGTAGTTCTCTACTCAAATATTAAACCCTTAGAGATACCTAGCCAAGCCACTCCATCAATAATAGCCTATCTCCCCTCTTCAAAAAAAAAAATATATATATATTAATCTCTTTTATGCTTACCGTTGACATTACACTGTATTTCTTTTCTTTTCTTGTTTCTTTTTTTTTTTTTTTTTTTTTTTTTTTGAGACAGAGTTTCGCTCTTGTTGCTCAGACTGTAGTTCAATGGTACGATCTCTCAGCTCACTGCAACCTCTGCCTCCTGGGTTCAAGCAATTCTCTGCATCAGTCTCCGAGTAGCTGGGATTACAGGCTTGCTACAACACACCCAGCTAATTCTGTATTTTTAGTAGAGATAGGGTATCATCATATTGGTCAGGCTGGTCGCGAACTCCTGACCTCAGATGATCTGCCCACCTCAGCCTCCCAAAGTGCTGAGATTACAGGTGTGAGCCACCATGCCCAGCCATTATACTGTATTTCTGTTTGTTGATTTGTTAATGATAGAAGTTAAACTCTGTGAGTGTTGTGTTCTCACTCTTGGAACAAGGCCTGACCCCAAGTAGGCCTTTGTAAGAGCCAGCTTAATGGATGAATAGTAACTCAATCAGTAACCATGTTTTGATGAAAGGAGGCCAGAGTAGCTACAGGGGATGCTGATACATATGGGCAGAGAATAGGAATCAAGGCTTACAATGGAGAAGTGAAAAGGTTGGTCAAAGGGTTAGGAGCTAAGTCAGCTGAAGGTAGTATCATAGAGCCCAGTGTCTGTGGAGCCATGGACACTACTAAGGAGGGAGGAGCTGAGCTTAAGAGGCATCTGGCTTAAGAGACATTATTCTGGCCCCCAGGTGCGCATCCAGCATTGGTAAATGTTTGTTGAGTGCTGTTAGGTATAAAACCAAGTGCTACGGGGAATGTAGCAAGAATGAATTCGAGGTCTGTAGTCTTCGGGGGGAGCGGGGCAGGCCACGGCTGACACCCACACCCTGCCAGCCCCCTCCCAGTTCAGCTGCTCGGCCATCCATATTTCCAGCTCCTCGATGGCTGCCTACTGCAAATGCGTTCCTGTGTTCTATGCCTGAGGGTTTTCTCTGACTTGCTCCTTCATAGATGCAAGCAACTTGGCAGGTCAGTGGCGCTAACACCCCTGAGAACAACAGGTGGTGGATGGGAGTCACCGGGTCAAGGCCCCAGGCTCCCTGTCCTGTGGTGGGCAACCCTGAGACGAGTCTATGAGGCTCAGAGTTTCCTGGGTGGGACGCAGCCAGTCCCAGTGCCCATGCTGTAATTTGCTCAGTCACACATGTATCAGGGGCCTTTCTCCCCGTTCTCCTTACCGTCCTCCCTCCCTCTCTCTCTCCCTCCTCTGCACTTCAATCCACTGCATACCCTGCCTTACCTCCCAGGAGAGATCGCCTGCCCATGTTCTTGTCTTGGGGCCTGCTTTCAGGAAGACCTACACTAAGAATATACACCAAAACTGATAACCTAGGGTACATGGCATTAAGTCGGGAGCAGAGAATTAATGTTGCCCGGGATAAGGATTTCACATTTCTGGGGAGGATGAGATTACTCTGGCCCATAATGGTCAATGGAGGAGAGATTATTACGGCGGGACCTTGACGGAGGAGTAGGATTTTCATAGTGGTATATGGTGAAGGAGGATGAGAAGAAAGGGGAAATGTCAAAAAGGAGAGAAGATGAGAAAAAGAGGCCTTTGAGAACAGAAACTTGATATTGTGGTGAAGAGGTCAGTTGATAAAATTGAAAAAAGTCCTGGAAATATTTGTTGGGGGTCTGATTGTCAAGGGTCTCCCAGCTTAGCTAAGATTTAGGAACTTGAACCCATGGGAAATTGGGAGCCACAGAGTTTTTGAATGGTGGTTTTGCATAACAGAAGAGATTTAGCATTTGTTGGGCAGGGTGGGAGCCCAGTAGACAAGAGAGCGAAGAACAGATGTGAAGGTTCTCCATAGGGTTGTCTCTCTGCAAATGCATGGGGGGGGGTAAACCTGAGGGGCTGTGGTGGGGACCGCAGTGCACCACCCACATCCCCCATTAGGGAAGGTCTTGTGGTTCTACCTGCTAGGAGGGCTGGGGGCAGACATCCTTCAGCTCTCTCAGAAGTTTCAGGGTAGGGGGAGGGCTCAGAGAAACACCTCGCCTCAAACCATATCCTTTTCCAATGGCCCATGTGTAATGACTGGTCACTCTGGGAGTATCAAGGACTGGCCATCTCTGCCGAACTTGAATCAACTAAGAAGGACCATGCGAGCCCAGGACTGATGGCTTTATCAGCCAAAACTGACCCTGTGCAAGCCTCGCAGCTCCCCCTTCTCCCTCTGCCCACTGCTGCTTCCTTTCCCTCCTTCCATAGGTAATTGATGTGTTTTGTTTCAGACATGTTGAGGTTAGCTCTGAAAGTTCTAAAGAATCTGGGTGATTTGGTATTCCCTAATGTAAAGACAATTGGTTTTACCCTATTTCTTCTTTCATCAGTTCTGCCTTCCTGGCCATAGATCAGGGACTGTAGCCCTCATCTGAGCCAGTCAGAATCCTTCACTGGGATTTCCTAATTTCTTCTGTGGTCCTGAAATTGCTGATATAAGCTCCAGACTTCCTGGGGCCATGTTACCTGGACAAGGGTTGGTGTCAGAGTGAGAAGAAAGACAAAAGAGAGAAAGAGAGAGAGACAGAGAGCAGTAGAAGTCCAGGTAGATACAGGCCTGCTGTGTCTGTCTGTAGTAGCTGGAATTCCAAGGTGCACCCTGTATGATCCTCTCTGCTCCCCAATGTGAGTGAGACCTAGAAAATGATGGGCTATTACTCTTGTGGTCAGGTTACATTACACAAGACTTCGCCTTAACACACTGCAAAAGAGAGGGACTCTTCTGTTAGCCTTAAAGGGACTGCCATGTCAGAGAGAAAACCGCTGAGGGTGGCCTCCAGTTGCCGAGAGTGGTCTCGGGCTGCAGCCAGCAAGAACAGGTTGGGGTAATAACAGCTTCTCCATGTTGCTTGTCTCGGCATGTTTCAGCCTTCCTTCTTGATTTTCTCAGCTGTGCACACACTTTAGTAAAGAGTCCTATCATTAAAATCTCTCTGGTTAAAACTTTTGGAGTAAAAGTCAATTTCCTACCAAGACCTGTAATGATACAAAGACTGATTCATACATCCATGTGGAGTGAGCATGAATCTTTGTCCAGAAACTTGGGAATGAAAATCAAATCCTGTAACTTAATTTTCTTTTTTTTTTCAGTTAAATTAAAGGTGACTTTGGGGTGCCTGAGATTGGCTGGCAGGAAACCCAATGAAAACCATTGCTGGGCTCTCTTTGCACCCCCCTGGGTCTGTACAAAGATTCCAGAAATCTCACGCTCAGCAAAATATTTGTAGGTCCCCTCTGTCTTCAGGTTATGGTGGTCACCTTTGTGATTCCCACCACCAGTGCACCTCTTGAAGTCTGGAGGTACCACCGTGCTGAGAGCTTGGCCAACTTGAACCCTAGAGCCCAAGTCCAACCTCCTAAGATGCCCCCACAATCATGCTTGGCTTCCAAAGTTCCTGTTATCCTCTGGTCCCAGGGCCCAACAAGAGAGTAAACAATAAGTCCTCGCCACTCCTAAAACCCTAGATGCCTTTCTGTTCTCAGTCTCACTTTAGACATCCAATTTTGATTCTGCCTCCATGACTTTCTTTGAGTTAGGAAAGATTAAGGGTTTGGGCTGGTTCCTTGGCCAAGAGAAGAGGAGAAAATTCAGAAAGAGCAAAACACAAAGGTGATTGAATATCAGGCTTGCGATGCCTGATGAAGCTTAGGCAACCTGCAATGCACTTTGTTGCTTTTGGTGACCTCTGTGGAACCAGAGAGTGTCCTTGCTTTCTTGGAAACAGGTTTGGAAAGAGAACAATAGCTACTGAACCCAACAAACCCTCCATATGGCAGGGCACTGCGGGAATCCCCCAGCCTGCTTGGCAGGAAGAAGCCTGGGGGAGTTCACAGGCAAGCCACAAAGATTTTTTCCCCCTGTCTTCAAGAAAGGGTCAATTCAAGATTTGATTTAAGGGTCATTTAGTGGCACCAACTGAAGATATGCTTATTTGACTTAATTCCATTTTTTGGAATACAGTTTACTTAATGCTCTTTCAAGTGGAAAAATAAGAAACAAATAATATTTGAAAAGTAGACTTCCATTTTGAAAAGTTCCATGATGGTTGAATTTCTCCTCTTCATTCTAGGGACAGTAAGAAGAATCCAATTATAATAATAATTTTACTTAAATATCATTATAAAAAGATATGACAGGAAATCACTATTAGGCTACTATTACCGATAATTTTAATAACACGTAAAGAAAGCTGTGTGTATCGTAAGGATTGCACACGTATGCATCCAAAGGTTGTGTTATTCCATGTGGTCCATGCTGGTTAGGTCAGCATAATTTTGTGACTTTGTCTCCAAAGCTAAAGAAAAAGTTCAGTTTAAAAAAGAAAGTGCAATTTCTCAAGAGGATGGTTAACAAATTCATAAAAGAAATGAAAAGGCAGAGAAGTCCCACACTACATTTCCCACTCTGGCTCTTAGCCTTCTGCAGGGGACAAGTCCTAGTTTCTGCCTTCATAGAAAGCAACCTGGGACCGCAGCTGGGCGGCCACTGTACCTCCTTCCGGCTTCCGGTGGGGGCAGAGGGTACACAGCACCAAGAGCCAGGGGCATTTTTAATGTAATTTAGTCCAACTTGTTAGGGTACCAAGGAAAAGTAACTTTAGCAGGTCTAGCCATGTGACTTCCGACAAGTCACTAAACTCTCTGAGACTTCATTTCCCCGTCTTCAGCTCTAATTTTCTGTGATTTGTATGATTCTACCTTTCAAAGAACATAGAGCAAGGTTCATAAACTTTGAAGTTAGATAAGCCGCTGGAAATCCTAACGCTCGCCCTTGAGTGCTGTGTGACTTTGGGTAAGTTATAGAACTTTTCTGGGCCTCAGTCTCCTTACCTTTTAAATGAGACTAAGTGTGTGCACGATGCTAATTAATTGAGACAGTGCATGTGAAGGCTTAGCACAGTCTCTGCCACAAGAAGAACACAGTGAGTGAGTTGTTTTTCTTCCTGTCATTTTAAGGGCTGTAGCAATAGTGTTTTTGATTGCAGTGGGTTGTTGACTGCCAAGTGAATGAATATGCGTGGACATGGAAGATGAAATGTGAAAAAAGCCACGAGGGTCAGAGTCACATGGTCAGCTACCACGGCAATCCTGAAAAGTTCCTCTACCTGAATGGCCTGGTGCCTCAATAATTTCCCTGGAGATCCTGTTCCCTTTCTCAGCCTTGGAACTCTGCATATTCAACCAGTTGAGTCAACCTCCAACGAAGTGAGATCAGGCATCTTCAGTGACCTTAAAAAGCCAGCTTGAATCTCTAGCCAAGACTCAGAGGCCTGGAGCCAAATCAGAATTACTATGATACGGAAAAGAATGCGTGGACGGAAATCTCCTGTTGCAGCCATGGAAGGCACCAATAGAAATGCTGTTCGGGGGGAACCTGTGTGAATCTGGTGGGCTAGGCACCCAGGCGGGTCCCTGGCCTGGGTGAAACACCCCTGCTTGCTCTCCCCTTTATGAAGGAAGCTTTGGGGGAGAAGCGTACTTTACCCATCCACTAAAGAGGCAGAGTGCGGGGAGGGTCTGGTGGTCTAACACGCATCTACTGAGGCAGAAATGGGCAATGTCTTCCGCATCCAAGCATCTTAGGACCTTGGTAAGAAGGAGGTGATCTCTGAGGGCCTGGCCATGGGCTGCCCTTAAAACAGTTGGCCGGCCAGGTGGCTAGGTGGTCTTCCACTGGTGATGTGATACCCTGGAAGAGTTCCCTCTGCCTCTGTTTCCTTTCAGTCAAGTAGTTGCAGCCTGAATAGAGAGAACAACATCTTGGCATGAATTGACTTGACATATTTTTAACCAGGTCCTAAGGAAGGGCTCAGAGACACACTTAAGAGGAAAGGGTGGGAGTATTCGCTCCTGGTGACAGTGAGGTTTGGGGTCTGATAACAGATAGTTTCCCCTAACCTTGCTGCTCATCTGTATAATAAAACCCCTGCATAGATTTTTAACCATTGAATGAAAGCTGATCTCTGATTGGTTGCCCTATTTTTTTTTTCTGATTGCAGCGTATTTGTTGCATGTTTCTTACTGCTTTTGGAGGGATTACCTGGTACAGGTAAGCAATGTCTCTTTAGAAAATCTGAGCATTGAAAGGAATCAGAGCAAACTGTAGGATACTGAAAAACATGACGGGGGAAGACTGCAGTGGTCACTTCTATTAAAGTAAAGCAGGACTAATATCCTACATGTCTACATTAATGTCCAAATTATGCAAAAACAATAATGAGTGCTCCATGAATGATCAACCTAAGGGTGAGTTACGGTGCACAGGGGTTTCGATCAGTCATTAGGTATGATTTCTGGACCAATGGATGAACATCTTAAGAAAGTGTTCTTTACTCTGTGTTAATTACAAATAGTAATAACACTCCAGTTTCATAAGGCAGATATTAACTCTTGTGGTAATGCTGGTGCTCTTGAAGTCAAATAGTCATGGCCGAAGAGCTTCTCCAGTGCTCGGTCTTTCCGGACTGCTGTGGTCTTCATCAGCTATTTATGACATCCTGTGCCACGGCCGATTTTCCTCCTTGGCGTTCAGAGACCTGCCTCACCTCCTGCCATGCTCTATGTCATCTCTTAAGCCTCCCACCCATGTCGCTTCCTGAAGTCACCCTGCCTGCTCTGAGGTTCCTGTGGCTCTTCCTTTGTCAGGTTTGCAGACGAGGGCACATTAATGCCTCAAGATCCTTCAAGCACATGGGCTGTGACTTCATGCTTCTGTTGTCTTCTCTGGTAACCAAAGGTACTTTGCTATGAAGAGAAAACCCTTAGTAACCAACGTGGCTCTCAGTCACATCCTGCACTTTCTCTTGTGTGTGTGTGTGTGTGTGTGTGTGTGTATGTGTGTGTGTGTTTGGTGGGTGTGTGTGTGTGTCTAGTATTTCTCAGCCACTGGCATTTAATCCACAGAGGGGGGCACCTGTGCTTCTGTGTCCAAATAGGGTGCTGGAGATGCCCTTAGGGTCAATTGACATGTCCCCTGTGTCCAGCATGGGGACACAGGGGACATGTCAATTTCCTGACAAGATGCGTTTCCCTGGGAAAATCAGAAACCATGTATTTTCCCCCAATTCTTCCCTATGTCAAGCATTTAGGGGCCCCAAGAGAGACCCATGTGGAAGAACTTCCTTTTCTTTCCCTGTTCAATAAATAACAACCTAAGGCTGAGGACAGGGAGGTGTGGAGAGCAGAATCCAATAGCGGAAGCCACCCAGACTAGATAAACAGGAGAGGGCAAATGAAAATAAGCAGGTAAGGAGGAGGTTGGGAATGGCCAGGAGGGCTGGGGGTGTGTGGCTGGGAGCTTGGACTATGGACAGCTGCTGAGCAGAGCACCAAGGGCAGGCACATGTGTCGCTGAGGCGAACTTCAGTACAGCAGAGGTTCTGTCCTTGTGGGAGACAGGGTTCAACCTCCAGGACAAGGAGTGGACCCAGCGGTTACCGTGTTTCCACTCAGTATCAGAGACGCTGCTGAGAGCTTGGCACTAACCTTTTTCATTCTGATGAGTGCCCGGCCCTTCAGATTCACCATTACACTTTTGTATCTGGAAGTAAAACAGGCTCAGAAAGGCTAAGTGCACCTGTGTCCCCATGTCACTCAGACAAAATGGAGGTTGGAATTCATGTTTGATTTCGGGTTTTGCTCTTTCTGTTATGCTGGTGCTTCCTGAATTGCTCCAATGTGATGATGGTCCATGCATACTTTGTGGTGTGTGGATTGTGTGGAAATACCGGATGGGTCAAGCTTACAATAGCTGAATATACAATTCCATGTTAAATCAGATATCACCTCGTGTAGATTCCACTTAGCAAGTGTTCAATAATTTTGTAAATTACAGGAGAGAAACAGAAAAACATTGAGAAAAATCTATTGATTTGATTTTTCTGTAGCCCAACAAAAAGTCACCTCTAAAAGTAAAGAATAGCAGAAGCCCCATGTCTAGCTTGGGGACTGCTATGTTTTCAGGAAGTAGAGTCAGAGACCATCCCCCGCCCGGACTGCGGCTCTCCACTGGAGAGCAGTGAGGAGGTGAGAGTCCCTGCCTTGCCTCCACCTCCCTCCCATGTCACCTCTCAGGTCCGTCTGGCCTTGCTACAGATGCCCACCAGAGAAGCAAGACAGTGATTTTTGTTTTAGATTTTATCATTTTATTTTTAAGTAAGTCACCCAAGCTTCTTGTTAAAAATTTACAAAACACAGATAAGCCAAAAAGTATATATAAATAAATCAGTTGTAACAATTCTCCTCTAATACTCTACCAGCAATAAAAATTTGGACCTGTAATCGTTCAGATACTTATTTTCTGTGCATATCCAGCCTCTAGATTTTTTTTTCTGGCATGGCTACCTTTCTACGTCAGTTAATTCACAGCTGCATTAGCGTTTCCCAAAGATGGGTTCCCACAATGTATGCAGTAAAATTGCCCAAGACACATTTTAAAAATGCAGATTCCTAGACTCTTCATTCTACAGAATCAGCATCTTGCACCCCAGGGACACCGAGAGTCTGCTTTTAACAAACTTCCTGGTGATTCTCACATGCACAGTTCTCACAGTCCTCATCTTTGTCCTGCCCAGGAGTATTTCGATGTATTCCAGAGCCTGATTTAGTTATTCAGAGCCCAACTGACAGATATTTAGGCAGTTCCTGATGTTTTTCTCAATGGTGCCACCTGTGTCAACGCACATGTATCTTTATACATTGTTTTCTTTGAACAAACCCATCTTAGTGGAGTTGTAGGATTATGGACTCATGGGTATATTGACACTTCTTGTATCTGTTGGCTGTTGCCCTCTGAAGCAGGAGTAATGATGGGCAGACCTCTATTGCACCCCTAGCAGGCAACAGTGTTTTAAGCTCATGCAAAGGCCTGAAGTATCAGAAGAATGTGCTGAAAGGTGAGGGCTGCAGAGATGAGGGTGTCAGCAGCCCTCAGCTGCTGTAAGTGTGAAGCCCAGAGATGAAGCCAACTTGAGCCAAGCCCCCCATGCATTAGACCTGGTCCTGCCCACTAGAGCGGTCACCCCCTGACTCCTGCACCTGCCATGCACAGAGAGGTTCCCAGGCTAATCACTCCCACATTGTCGCCTCCGTGAATAAATCTCCCACAGGGAGACTTCAGAGGGGCTTTGTGGGGAAAAAACAGCCGCCACTATTGGCAGCTCCATGGTTGGCTGACACATCCGACCTGGCAGGGGTGGATTAACTTTCACACATCCCACGTGGCATCTCTTCATTCAGCAGATAAAGGTTAGAACATTCATCTGTCAGCAGCTATGATGGGTGCTGGAGCTGTAGTCGCAGGTGGGACTCAGCCCCTGACCTTGAGTTCCTTGGACTTCATTTGAGGAGACAAAATTACAGAACAAGTGGAATGCCACGAGTGGAAATGCAGCAGAGGGCCGGTTTATTATCCAGGGACACAGGGAAGAAGACCTCCTGGAGGTCTCAGGAAAGGTAACACTTTCTCTATCATCTAAAAAGGAAATGTTTTTAATTATGAAAGGAATACACAATTGCAAAAAGTCTAAGCCATACAGAGGCATAGAGCAACTTTACAAATCCACCTCACCTTCATTTCCCTAACGTAATTGCTGTTAGGTTCTGAACTCCAAAAATCTATATTAAAAAGATATGTGTAGGTATTTACACAATGAGGTCATATTTTACAGGCTTTTCTTTCAACTGGTTTTCTCGCCCAACAATACAGCATGGGTGTCTTCTTGTATCAATACATTTGCGGACTCCTTTCACAATGATTTCAGTGGCTGTAGAGTCGTCTACATTACAGGCGTTCAGTGGGGCACTTAAATATTCATCGTTGTTATTAATCAGTATTGTGTTATGGATTTTATGACCAGGTTCCCCTCAGGCCCTGTCAGAGATTCCACTTTGAGCTGCTTTTTTGAACACAGGTTTCCTTATCAGCACCAATGGGTCTCTAATGAAAACCTAGCATCTTAATAGATCGTTGAGTCCCGAATATACTGTCTTACAAGCAAGCCTTAAATGTAATAATCAAAGGCGCTCAAGTTACTGATAGACCTACTGATATTATAGATGAGATCACTAAAACCAGAGACATATTTTCCTGAGGAATGTTCTAGACTTCAAAATGTTGGCATTTTGGGGGCTGCCTCTTAGCGCGTTGACTACTGCTGACCTCTAATGGCAGTCCAAGGTACTGCACAAAAACTCCGTGGAAAACTGGGAACTGGTTGTATTATGTGTGGTTAATCCAACTGCAGTTGTGAATTCCCAAGGTCTTTGTAAAAGTGCTAAGTTGTCTCATGATTAGAAAGGGGCTTAACAGAGTGTCATGGTGTAGATCCAGTGAGTCATGCCTAAAACTGGACCACTTCTTTTTGGCTGGAGCAAACGATCATTTTCATAAAAGCACAATATGGTGCATAGTGTAAAGATACACACACATTTAAATGTCCACATTAATTACCCACTGGTTAAATATCAAGGGGCATATTAATCCCATGGCTTGAAATCTCCCATTATTTAGCACAATATTACCAGGGCAGTCCAGAAATACCTGCAACCATTCATTGCCTGTCTAATGTTTGGTTTTGAAGGGGTGGATCAGATAGAGGGTCTTAAGCCACTGCTGGTAAATGACAAACTAACTTTTAGGTCATAAGTCCTTGGTGCTACATCCCAAAACCATACAAGGGAATATTATTCAGCCATAAAACATATAAAGTACTAACACATGCTGTGACTTGGATGAACTTTGAAAACATCCTAAGTGAAAGAAGCCAGACACAAAAGGCCACACATCATATGATTGCATGTATGTGAAATATCCAGAATAGGCAAATCTATATAGAGAGAAAGTGGATGAGTGGTTTCCAGGGTTTATGGGGGAGAGGGAGTGGGGGAGTGCCTGATAATGGGTATTGAGTTTCTTTGGGGGATGATAAAATGTTCTGGAATTAGATAGTGGTGATAGTGTACAACTTTGCAGTATACCAAAAACCATGAAACTGTACACTTTAAGAGGGTAATTAATGGTATGTAAATAATATTTTAATTTTCAAGAGATTATAGCTTAATAAACAAGAAAATATAGCAGAGGGAGAAAAATACAAACTTTACATTTAGATGGATTTATATTAAATCCTGACTCTACTATTTACTAGCTAGAGATGTTGGAAAATTATTTCAACTTCCATGAGATTTAGATTCATACTCTGCAATATAAAAATAATAATAATAATACCTGCTTTTAGAGCTGCTATAAAGTAATTGATAAGTGTGTGGACAGAATTTTGCCATACATATGTATAATTAACATCATTATTAATACTGTATTGATAAATTGATGGTTAAAATATTATAACTGAAAGGTGACAACTGCATTTTCCCTCATATGAAGCCCAACCCCCTCTGGGACTGCTCGGCAGGCTTGAGAACACCCACAGGGATAATGCAAATAGAAGCGATCGATGCACAGCACTAGTGTCCACCCCGTTAGCTACGGAGCAACAATGGTCATCCACAGGGTTTCTATACAGGACTTGAGCTCCTAATGAATAGGGGAAGAAGTGGTATCATTTCTGCTTAGCCCAAGTCTCTGTACCTTCTGTAAATTTCCATGGTGTTTGAATTCTCACTTTGGGGGCTATATGGAATTAATCAAGCTTTGGCCACTGGTTTAACCACAGATTTGTCTCTTCTCTTCTACAGTTTCCCACGGTAGTGGAGCTGTGTACGGTCCCTGATCCAACGGCTCCTTTCAGGTTGCCTGAAGTTCTCCAATATCAAGAAACAGTTCGGAATTAAGGGCACCAAATCTTGTGAGATATTTTATTTTGTGCTTTTTTAAATGGAAAACAAAGGTGAGCAGACAAATGCATAACATTCCATCAGAAAATGAAACCAAACCCTTGGTCAAAAAAGGGAATCAGCAACAGTTAACCGAGTGGAGGTGTCTTAAAGGTAATCTCATTATTCTCGAAGTATCTCTGAGTTTGAGGCACCAGATTTAGGGACTGTCATCTCCTATATGAAAAGATAAAGAGAGAATAAATCTTTGTTCACACTCACAACTGGGCCAGAGGATCCAGATTTCATTTGATTTGAACAAGTAGAAAACGTTCATCAGGATTTCACCAAAATACTACATACTGATATAAGTTAGTCAATTAAAAAATTGGCAAAGTGGCAAAATTGCTCCATAAGTAGCCATGCCACACACTTGGATACACACATCATGTTCAACAAGCAATTATTTAATTTTACTGTCTGTGCTAGTGCTTGTTTGCTTTCAGAGCACTGCACGTATGATTAGGAGCTTAATATTCTGCTTTCTATGCAGTGTTTTCACTGATGCCCATGAAATTCTGAACCCTATGATTTTATAGTCTGTAGTCTCTATTTTTTATTATCCAAAAGTGTATTTTTCTACTGTGTTCTGGCACACAGTCTACTGTATATGTATGAATGAAATAATGTCTTTTTCCACAGCGATGCAAAGAACTTTCACTTTTTTTCACAAAAAGAACATGTCTATGTTGCAAAATCAAGCTTTTTGTGCATATTAAACTGTTTGTAGTTTGTACATAGCAAACTGTAAGTAGATACAATCCTTTTAAACTTGTGAGTTACTTAAGAAAATGTCTTCTTAATTAGAAAGATCAAACAATTTTCTCCTGTCATTTGAAGTAATGACCCAATTGCATGACTTTGGGACAGCAAATATACTTTAGTATGAGAAAGTTAACTCCAATATTCATGGAAGCCTACAAAGTCAAAACTGTCCCTTTCTCAGTGCTAAGTGTGGGGCTCTGCTTTGTAAAAACACATGGAGAGAATCACAGGAGGTTGTGTTTGTCCCTCCACAGCCATAGCATGCATAGCACATCTTGACTACAAGTGCTAGAGGAATGTTTTAGAGTCAAACTCCAAATTCTAGATCTTCAACAACGTGGTTACAGTGGGGGGCAGCCACATTTATAAAGTGAGACCCTCCTCCCCTCTCTGGCCACACTGATTGGACCAGGCAAAAGCACCTGACCAAAGTTGGGCCAATGAGCCTCTTGCATTTGAAACTACCAAAAATAGGGACTGAAAGAGCTTAGTTTTGAGTTGGCTGTATTTGACTGCAGGGTATGTAATTTCAGAAGAAGATGCCAGGATCTTTTTCTCTTCATCAGGTGAGAAATCGAAGGCTCATCTGCAATGATGAAGAATGAGAAACCCCCTGGAGTGAAGCAAAGCTGAGAGACAGAAGAGAGAATCTCCTAGGGTCCAATTAGAGCGTAGGGCTGTGGTTCATTGAAGCTAGAGGAGCAAGGGGTCCCCTGGTCCCCTGCTTCCAAGAGCCTCCATATATTGGTAACCAAATCTCTCCTTCCTTTTATTTCCAAAATTCCCCCGATGGGTTTTCTGCTATTTGTAATCAAAAGAATCCTGACCACAAATCACAATACTAAATATTTTTGAAATCCAAAGAGATACAAGGAGAGTGTGAGTTTAATTATTACCCTCATTTTAATTCATGGAGAGTTAGAAATGTTCACTTGAGACATATTAGGAGTGGGCAGTGGCACACTTTAAGTTTACATCTGCCTCTTTTGAAAACTTTCACCATGTTGAGGTCAGTATGCTCTTGAAAACGAGTAGCAAACCTAGGGAAAAGGGGGATTCTCGATTGATATAAAACTAAGTTCTAGAAAAACAATCTAAATAGGTACTTCAGATTAATAGAGGAAAAACATACAAACAAAATCAGATGTAATTGCCAGAATATCCTGTTGTAGATGAAGGTATTTGCTGCTTTCCTTCTTCCTGAGCTCCTGATGTTTTCAGTTGTCACCATTAGGAGTGAAGATGGTATCATCATTGGTTGCATTTTCCTTGAACACGACCTCCTTCCCAAATAAAATAAATGGGCCCTATAAAAAATAATTATTAACAGTTGATCTGAGGCTCCAGGGGGCAGAGATTGTGAAAGTAATACAGGCATGAGAGGATTTCCCTTGAAGTATGTCAGTGCAAGTGGCTCACATTGTCATTCACGCTTTGTCACACCCTGTGAGGGTGTGTGTCATTCAAAAGATGAGGCTACCACAAAAATATTTTTGGAATGATCCATCTGAAATCGCCTTCAGCTTCAGCAATGCCTTTCCTCCATAATATGAGAAAGGTGATTGTGTAGCGGGTATGTCAACCCTCACGGCATTCCTAGGATATGGGGATGTTTTCTCTTACTTTGCAGATTGAAAAAAAAAAAAAAAAAAAAAAGCCTGGCTTGGAGACTTGGAGAACTAATTTGCTTCAAATCACACAGCTAGTCAGGGGCAAATAAAAGGTTCAATTCTTCTGGTTTTTAAGCAGAACTTTTTTCTCTATATTACCTTGCCCTTATTCCTGTCTGTTTGCTAGACAAGAATATTGGTCTCATTGCATTTAAAGGTTATGAAAGCGCTTAATAAGTTATTTTATCCTTTTGGAAAGGAAGTGTTAAGAAACATGTTATTTACCTTACTTTTATTCGTACTTTTATATTGTGTAAAAATTGCCAGAAGACATAGCATAGAAGCGGAAACTTTTGCCTTAATAGTGTCTTAAAGATCCCTAGCTGGTAGCCCCCAGAAGAAGTTTGCTTTGAGACATTGTTTTACTGAACATTTGGAAATATGCACATTCAAATACAGAAATAAGAACTTTGTTTGTAACAAAAACAATAATTATATGACTCTTCTTAAAATTAGCTATTATTTCCTAGTATTTTCACTGTCACAGTGGGCTAAATTTTAATATGGATTATCTCACTCTGTCCTTAAACCAATCTGTATAATGCAGGCAACACAGCTTTTCCAAAGTTGTCCAGGGAACAAAAATCAAAGGTAGGACCCAAATCAAGGATTCTCTAATGAGTTCCATGCTTATGATATTCTCTTTTTTCCCCCACCAATATGTGGACCACGGTCTTCTTAACAAAAGAGCTGCAATATGTGGTATTAATCATTATATACACACACAGACACATACTCAAATACAAAGGAGATTTGCTATTAATTTAGGTTGTACAATTAAAAACCAAAAGCCAGTCCTTACCATGTGACTTAAACTAGAACGTGTGTTTCTTCCAATATCAGGTCAATATGTTATTATTGAATCAATAATGTTAAGAAAAGAATATGGCTTCAATGGTGAAGCCATACCACATTTTAGAAACATATCTGGTTACCATAGTGAGCACTTGAAATTGATGCAAAAGCAGTGGTCAAGTGCTAACAGTTACACTTCTTGACCTGTGCAGTGTTTTCCTTTGAGGATATGTAGCACCCAAAGAAATGGAATGACTCAAAAATAGTGTACGTTTCTAGAAGCCATATCTGTGCAAAAAATGGGACCAATTCAGTCATACAACTGGAAAATATGTTGAGCAAATCTATTGAAACGCATTAATGTTACCATCTGTAGCCTCCCAAAATAGAGGCCATTCCTGACTCTCAAGTTTGAATGTTGCGATTTTGAAGACAAATACAAAGAGGAGTCTCTGGGAACATGTTCTACACACTGCCCAGGGCCTGTAGAGCAGATGATCTCATTAAGTGAGTGAGCACTGGTCCTCCTGCCCTCTAAATAAAGACACAGGACACTCAGTTGCGTCCTTATAAGTGGGCCAGGTACAGTGAGAGGGGAGGCGTAGGTTGGCTCGCAGAATCACAGATATATTAGAGAAGAAAGAGACAACGTTATAAGTATGAGGTTGTCATAGAATCTTGGATGTTGGTAACAGAGGCAAAGCAGAGAGCTTCATTAAAAAAAAAAAAAAGAAAAAAGCCTCTGAGGGGAGATGTCACCTTTAAACTTTATTTCTGATGCATGCAGGGAGTGATTCTGTCACAAAATAGAGCTGCCCCTTGTAGTGCCCGAGATCCAAATGGCCTTGAAACTGGCCTGCCTTGCAAGAGCAATTGGCCAGCTCTGGAGGGAAGTAAGCATCTGTACATATTTTTCGATGACCATACATCTCGCTAATAAAAAAAATTACTAATCAAAGAGGAAGGTGTTTGCAGACTACTTATATAAAAAAAGACCTAAAATATATCAATGCTATCATCATGATTAATTTAATAGAGAATGCTTCTCTTACCTACAAGTTGTCCTCTGTTTCTCACACAATTCTTAAATAGGCGATGTATGTGAGTTCCACACGGTATTCGGTTTAGCTGTTTCAGCTGCTGAATTGGTTGACATCTGTATTGCTTATTGTTGGCTTGGTCTCTCTGTTTATGCACAGACAGTTTAACAGCAAACAAGCAAACAAACAAAACCAAAACCAAAATTTCAATAGTGGAAAGAAGGTTTTCTCCAGATTGATATTCAAATTGATCTGACCACGAGTTTTGGGATATGATAGAATAAATGATGTAGTGTGACCATTCGATTCTTGAAACCAGGAAGCAAGGTGCGCACCAGCCCAGCCAAGCCTGCGTGGACGGTAATGTGTTGTCTCTGTTTTATGCAGTTATTAATACGAAATGCTTCCCCACTGCATCACCTTAACTTGAGCTTTCAGCAGGATGGTGACCGTTACACTGCTTTAGGAAAGCAGATAGCTAGAACATCACGGGAAAGCACTTACACAAAGACTCTCTCTTTCTTTTCTTCTTTCTTTCCGGCTTGCTTTCCCTCCTTTACTGCTGGTGACCACCCATGCTTGGCAGTGTTTTGGCTGCTTTCCCACTGATGAGTTTTCCAAACCTTGTCAGAAGCTGGCAGTTAAGTGTTCTGCCGCCAGCTTACAGAAAATACAAGTCGGATTGCCTTGTTCCTGCTTTCTTTCAAACTTGCATGTTTATCCTTCTTCACCTTGATTCCTCGAAGAGTCAAACATCTGATCCTCAGGTCAAGCCTGAAGGAAATGGTTGTCCCAGCTGAAAATAAGATCGATCCCAATTTGCTTTTCAGTGCTCTTGTTAAAGAACAGTGTTTAATATTTTCTCTGTGTGATGCAGAGCTTCTTAATAAAAACAAAAAGGGATGTTTGACCTAAACTTTAAAAGCAGCAGTGACATTCAGCGGAGAGAATATTATTCCATTTGCATGGGTCTGATGAAAGAAATAATTCTGACATTGGATACCCAAGCATAGCTGAGAAGGGACGAAAGAGGAGAAATAGAGAGAGAACTAGGTAATGGGTCCCAGCAAAACACCACACCAGAAGGCATTCGATTGTAGATTAGATCTCGCTTTTATTCCCTTCTCTCAAAAAAGATGCTTTAAATTATTTAATGGAGAAAGGTATTACTTTGAACTCCAGGAAAATCAAAATGTTACAGCTCTGAGGGGATTTTTGGTCTTATGGTATCTCGTGAATAAAACCAGCTTTAAGAAAAAAAAAAACAACTAAAAAGCAAAGTTGTCTCATCTTTTATAAAAGCAAGATCAAACATTTGGTACAGATGAAGGCTGGTCAAGCATTTAAATACATAATATCAGAGTCTGATGGCTCCAGAATAAGAGGCATTTGATTCAAAACGGTACGTCATGTTGGTCAGCAATGTATGCTTCCACTAAATAACCAAAATACACAAATTGAAATAAAGTGAAATTCTTTTTCCAGAGTTAATGAAAGGTTCCTGTTTGTGAATTTGGGGCTTTGAAGTCCAAGCCTTCCAAACAGCACCAGGAATTTACTGGTGATTTATTACTATTTGGACAAGTGGCGAACAGAGCATTTCTCTGCGGAAAGTCCACATTCCCTACCTGTCAAGGGAGGCTTCCTGAAACGGGAACACCAGCTCCCCTTGCTGCAACTCCTCCTAGGGCCGTGCCTCAGGTAGGATCCTCATAGTCTGGTGTGGTCACCTCTCCTGGGCCAACCCCTCCCCTTCTCTCTCCTCCAGTCCCCACCCGAACCTGTACTGTTCATCTCTCAGTTGCTCTTCCCACTCACCCCAGGCTCCAACAAAACTCACTTCCTCTGCCCTGATCCTTTCTGTGTGACACTTGGTTTATACCATGAATGGATTCCAGGGACAATTTTGCCTGGATTACTGCTGCATAATAACTGGATGTGGAGAGACTTTTTCAGACCCTTCTTAGATTCTCCCAGATGGCCAATTCCACACACACAAATAGTGGCCACACTCTCTCCCCATGCTTAGATGCCCACAGTGCCCATCCTGGGAAAAGACCATGCCCTAGAACTGTCTAAACTGAAAGAACCTCTGGGAGACAGGGTCTTCCCTGACTTGGGTGGGTTCTGAAACAAGAGCATGCATGTGCTCAGGTGTTGAGGCACTCACGGTCATTGCCCAATGGGCTCCAAGGCAGCAACTCAGGGTAGGGGTGAAGCTGTGTTTTGACACTACTCACATGGGGGTATCTGGACACCTCCTGTAACTTACTACAGCGTGGTCTTACATAAAACTGATCAAAACACATTCAGAAAGCTAAGGGGTGTTGCTGGATTGTTTTCCTATTGTTCTATTTGCTTGGAAACAACATGATCCTGATGACCATTAATATAAACTCCCACCAATAAGCCATAGAATGATCACCTTATCTAAAAGTTGAGTTTGCTATTTTTTGAGTCTTTGGTTTTACATATCCTCATATGATCCATCTCAGTCACTGCGCATATGTTAGATTCCTGCAAGTATTCTTCTGTGAAGTGGCTATCAGATGCAAAGAAAGCACAAGACAAAAGCTGTCATAAAGGGCTTCATGGTTTAGTCGAAGATAAAAGAATAGGCCTTAAGGGAATCCATGACTGAGGTTACGATGGGGGACAGAGCAATGAGGAGAGTTTCAGAGTGGACCCCCCGAAGCCGGACAGTGGGGCCACAGGCCCTGGCTGTTCACACTTACTGATGTGGTACGGCCTTGACATGTAAACTGGTGACTGACCTCTGAGCTTCAGCTTTCACATGTGAAAAGTGAAGACGATGTGGCACCCAACTCACAGGTTCCAGGGGGCGTGAAAGGCTGCCGCTGTGCTGTGCTTGGAGCTCTGAAGTGTGTCGGGAGGGGATATCCACAACGACGGCTGCTAGAATGTTCTGGAGTCACAAAGAACAAGCACTCTTAGGAAAGGTGCCATTTTAGTTAGTTATGACACAATGAATAGGATTTGGATCAGAAGGGAAGAACTGTCTCTTTCAGGAAGTTGAGAAAAAAGGAATGAGCAATGAGTCTTCATCTGCCCTTGTGTCCCCAAATTATGTCTTGTTTGCAGGTCTTATGGAAACACTTCTCTCATTTAAGAAAGAAAATAAATGAACATAGTCATATTACATTTTGGATGAAATATTTAAAATCAGAGACACCATTCACAGCTTTGCTGCATACAAAAAGCCTGAAGGAGAAAGAGGAAAAGAAAAATGTTATTTAATTTGGATGGAGGTTGGAGGAAAGAATGATCTTTGAATAGTTCAGAGTCCTGTCATTTTGTGTAAGTAAAACTCTCCATAGCTCCCTCCCTGCCCTCCTTCCCCTCCTTTCCTGTCCTAACCAGCTCTTCCCCAGAACAGCTGTCACCTCCCCAAAGCAGAAGGAAGCCCAGGGCAGTGTTGAAGGAAAATTGTACTTTCACATTTCTAGATGATTTCCTAAAAGAAAACACATGAAACCTCAGAACTAAAACTGGGGTGAGGATTCTAGCCTCCAATCTATGACCTGAAGAAACGAAGTTCACTGGTGACTTACAAATGCGTCGATTATAACTGTCGTCATAGAATGGTATTAGGACATTTGAATATGAAATTAAAGAATTTACTCACCCGCCTTCATACTTCCACCAGGCCAAATAGCTGGAAAGACAGGGGTTTTGCTTTTTCCAGTACACAGGAATATTCACTTTCATTCACATTAAACAAGCTGAAAAGTACTTGAAGTTTCCTTGAGATGTTTGTAAAGAATAGTAGAACAAACATTTGGAAATTTGGGCGAGGCAGAATGCATCCACAGCACTGTACTAGACTCTTGCTTTTCAGTAAATGTTATGTCTGGCTTCACTTTGAGTGTGAAGGATGAATGTTTTTCAAAACTCTCATTGCTGTACAAATACGATGTGCTAATGCCTCAAAATCACTATTTACCCAGCTGCTTCCACGTAAGGTACCTGGAACTCCGGCCAGAACTTTTTCTCTTTATGCATCCACTCTCACTTTCATTGCCATTTCTGTAGATTATGCTAAGAGGCAAAAGAAGCGTGGTGATTTTGAGGAGGCGGCTCCAGATACTCCTCATATTTCCACAGGCACCAAATCTCAGCTTGATGGCAGGATGGAAGTTAACTTGGGTGACATAGGCATGATTACAGCATCCATCATCGGGGCATTCCCACACACAATTTTCCTCCCAAGATTCTGTTATTCTGTGTTAGGACAAAGACTACCCAGGGGACGTCACTGGAAAGTCTGATGTAGCTATGAACAACAACATTCCTGCAGAAAACCCTGCAGCTGTCCTTGTAATGAGATACGTTTCATGTCAGAAGCCTGGAAAAGTGGAAATATTAGGTTGGCAGTTAGAATAAAATTCAGGAAAGATTCACATAGCTGGTAATTGAAGCTATAAGCATGCGTGAGGTCATGAAGCAAAAGAAAGAGAGAAGGCCCAGAGCTGAGCTACAGGGCTCTCTAACATTTAAAGATTAAAAAGGTGGTTTATTCAAGTATGATATATAACAATTCAAAATCTTTAAAATGTCAGCTATTATGTCTGAAGTGGATCAGTAAAATGAGAGCTTCAGAAAGACTCCAGCGAGTCTAGCATCAGATACTGAGGGTGTGGTGAGGAGTGGGGACAGAGTGGAGAGGAAAATGGGAACTAGGAATGCCCAGCACCCCTCCACAGGTGCTGAGGTTGGTAATGTTCTGCAGCCCACGGTAAACTCTATGCAATGCATGCCTGGTCACCTCCAAAGGGGAGATGGAGAGCTTCAAGCCATGCTTCACTTTCGGGATCAGCAGACATTTCTAATCATCTTTACAACCTCCCAAGTAAGGTGTTCCGAGGCTTTCCATGTCAACAGCAGGAGGCTTACATTGCAGAAAATTAAGCCTGTGCCATCCTCAGCCTGAGCCGGTATGTTATGAAGAGCATTACCACGGTGATCTCACATTCTGGAACTGTGCTTGTCTCTTAAATGCCAGGTGCCAATGACTCATAGATGCTTTTTATTCTAGAACCACGTACCCCTCAAAAAAGGAGTTTGTACAGATTCACCAAGAAAATATTATTATGTGGGGTCAAGATGGCCAGGGGCAGACCTATGTTATTTCTAGTTAAATAATCATAAGCTTGCTTTGCTTATTTTACACTGAAGTTTATACCTTGAACTAAGCTATATTAAATATCAGTGCAGTAAAATAGAAATCAAGCAGCAACAGGAGGCCTAAGGTAAAGACCATCTGAGAGCGCTGTAAAACCATGGAACACCGCCGGGTGGTTGCAGAGCAGGAAATATTGCTTTGGTCCCACAAATGCCTTCTCAACATGGAGGTTGCATACGGATCTCCTAAAAAGGACTTGTGTAAAATCTCTGAGAAGGGAGGCAACTTCTGCTCACAAGATCCGGGAGGGTCTTTGCAGATGGGAGCTTGCAAGCAGGAAAAGCCTTGCAAGGCAGAGATTACCAGAACACCACAGGCTCTGCCTAGGTTGTCAGAATATGGAGTAATCTTGATTGCTTTGTGTCCAGTGCTCAAAAGATAAAAGCCCCGTGATGCACTGGGTGTGGTCAAACCCGATGGCTCCTTATCCACTATGCTTCTGATGCAAATGCACCTTGATAGCAAACAAGAGGTAGAACTCAGTGTTCTAGGTTTGCATAAGAATCACATCTGCTCTGCTTAGATGTACTTTGAAGAAGAAAATTAAAATAATTTTAAAATTATAAAAATGTAAAAAAATAAAATAAAATAAAATAAGAATCACATCTGCTACTGAATACTGCAGACCATGCCTCTCCCCCTTGGCCATCTTGCCCACCTTAGTTTCAAGGCCTCTCCCAATAGTTTCAAGTCCTCCCCTGATCATTCTTCCCTGCTCCCCCCACCCAGCAATTAACAAGTGAATACACCTAATAAAAGCACATGGAGCCCAGGGCTCAGTGTGAAAGCAGTTTATCCCTTGTGAGAGTGCATTGGACCCCTGGACCCACGCTGTGAATTTCTACTCTTGTGTCTTTGTCTTTATTTCCTATTCTCACTCCATCATCACCACCAGGACATGGGGCACCCACGCACAGTGTTGGGCTGGTTCCCAACATTATTATCTACAATTCATGCAGTTCCAAGCTATTACCTCCTTTTACTCACAATTTGAGCCCAATCTTTTCTAAGGCACTGGCCTCCCAATATTGCTGTAGGTAATTCAGCCTTGGTTTCTGATGGTTAAAGGTAATGACTCACACCAGTCTACAAGCCTGGAAAATTACACTGAGGTTGATGCCCACCATGACCCGATCTGGAGATTCCAAGGCATACTCTGCTACTACCAGGAGAGACTTTTATGTTGACACAAATCATGTATTTACCTCTTATGATGATTAAATTACAAAATAGTTCATGCAGTGATCCATGGTGTCATCTCATCTTGATAAGGAAGTGGTAGCTAGTAGAGGAATTGCTGGATGCCTTCAAGTCATCCTCCAACATGAACCACCTTCTTATAAAAGATGAGACATTTATATATCCAAAGCTAGCTGCCTATTTTCTAAGTCATGTCTCAAGTAGAGCATCTGGAAAAATCCTTCATCATTGGTGCCTAAGTCTGGCACTGTGGGGGAAGCTGGTTTAAAATTACAGAGCCTCTGGAATTTTTTTCTTCTCTCTCTCTTTTTTTTATTGTACTTTAGGTTCTGGGGTACATGTGCAGATCATGCAAGATTGTTGCATAGGTACATACATGGCAAGGTGGTTTGCTGCTTCCATCCCCCTGTCACCTATATCTGGTATTTCTCCCCCACATTATCCCTCCCCATCCTCCCCACCCTCCACTGTTCCTCCCCTAGTCCCCACAACCAACCGCAGTGTGTGATGCTCCCCTCCCTGTGTCCACATGTTCTAATTGTTCAACACCCACCTATGAGTGAGAACATGCAGTATTTGGTTTTCTGTTCTTGTGTCAGTTTGCTGAGAATGATGGTTTCCAGATTCATCCATGTCCCTATGAAGAACATGAACTCATCGTTTTTTATGGCTGTGTAGTATTCCATGATGTATATATGTCACATTTTCTTTATTCAGTCTATTGAACATTTGGGTTGGTTCCAGGTCTTTGCTATTGTAAACAGTGCTGCAATGAACATACATGGGCATGTGTCTTTATAATAGAACAATTTATACTTCTTTGAGTGTATACCCAGTAATGGGATTGCTGAGTCAAATGGTATTTCTACTTCTAGGTCCTTGAGGAATCACCACACTGTCTTCTACAATGATTGTGAAGAGGGAGACCCAGACGTCTCAGGTCAATTTCCCTTTTTTTTCATTCCTAAGATTGTAAACCGTAGCCCTTTTCATATGTAATTCCTAAGACTGTAAACTGAAACCCTTTTCATATGTTAAGCTATAAACCTAAGATTCTTCCACATGTAACATCCAAAGTATAAGCCTATGTAAAGAAGGAATCTTCCTTTGTTAGGGGAGCTTGGCTGTTGAGGCAACTATGCCACCTTGCTCCCTTGGCCGAATTAAACTCCTCCCTCCCATATTCGGTGTCCAAGAGATCTGTTTTCCACCGCTGCTCCTACTACATTTTCGCTAATTTGCACTCCCACCAACAGTGTAAAAGTGTTCCTATTTCTCCACATCCTCTCCAGCATCTGTTGTCTCCTAATTTTTTAATGATCACCATTCTAACTGGTGTGAGATGGTATCTCTGTAGTTTTGATTTGCATTTATCTAATGACCAGTGATGATGAGCATTTTTTCGTATGTTTGTTGGCCTCATAGATGTCTTCTTTTGAAAAGTGTCTGTTCACATCCTTCACCCACTTTTGAATGGGTTTGTTTGTTTTTTTCTTGTAAATCTGTTTTAGTTCTTTGTAGATTCTGGATATTAGCCATTTGTCAGATGGGTAGATTGCAAAAATTTTTTCCCATTCTGTTCGTTGCCGGTTCACCCTAGTGATTGTTTCCTTTGCTGTACAGAAGCTTTGGAGTTTAATTAAATCCCATTTGTCTATTTTGGCTTTTGCTGCCATTGCTTTTGGTGTTTTAGCCATGAAGTCCTTGCCTACGCCCATGTCCTAAATGGTTTTGCCTAGATTTTCTTCTCGAGTTTTTATGGTGCTAGGTCTTATGTTTAGATCTTTAATCCATCTGGAGTTAATTGTAATGTAAGGTGTCAGGAAGGGTCCAGTTTCTGTTTTCTGCACACTGCTAGCCAGTTTTCCCAACACCATTTATTAAACAGGGGGATCCTTTCCCCATTGCTTGTTTTTGTCAGGTTTGTTAAAGATCAGATGATTGTGGATGTGTGGTGTTGCTTCTGAGGCCTCTGTTCTGTTCCATTGCTCTATGTCTCTGTTTTGGTACAAGTACCATGCTGTTTTGATTACTGCGGCCTTGTAGTATAATTTGAAGCCAGGCAGCATGATGCCTCCAGCTTTGTTCTTTTTGCTTAGGATTGTTTTGGCTATGTGGGCTCTCTTTGGCTCCATATGAAGTTTGAAGTGGTTTTTTTCCAGTTCTGTGAAGAAGGTCATTGGTAGCTTGATGGGGATAGCATTGAATCTATAAATTACTTTGGGCAGTATGGCCATTTGCACGATGTTGATTCTTCCCAACCATGAGCATGGAATGTTTATTCATCTGTTTGTGTCCTCACTTATTTCATTGAGCAGTGGTTTGTAGTTCTCCTTGAAAGGGTCCTTTACATCCTTTGCTAGTTGTATTCCTAGGTATTTTATTCTCTTGTAGCAATTGTAAATGGGAGTTCACTTTTGATTTGGCTCTCTGTTTGTCTGTTATTGGTGTATAGAAATGCTTGTGATTTCTGCACATTGATTTTGTATCCTGAGACTTTGCTGAAGTTGCTTATCAGTTTCAGGAGATTTTGGGCTGAGACGATGGGGCCTTCTAAATATTCAATCATGTCATCTGCAAATAGAGACAATTTGGCTTCCTCATTTCCTAATTGAATACCCTTTATTTCTTTTTCTTGTCTGATTGCTCTGGCTAGAACTTCCAATACTATATTGAATAGGAGTGGTAAGAGAGGGCATCCTTGTCTTGTACCAGATTTCAAAGGGAATGCTTCCAGTTTTTGCCTGTTCAGTATGATATTGGCTATGGGTTTGTCATAAATAGCTTTTATTATTTTGTGATACTTTCCATTGATACCTAGTTTATTGAGGGTTTTTAGCATAAAGGGCTGTTGAATTTTGTCAAAGGCCTTCTCTACATCTATTGAGATCATCATGTGGTTTTGTCTTTGGTTCTGTTTATGTGGTGGATTACGTTTATAGACTTGCATATGTTGAACCAGCCTAGGAGCCCCAGGATGAAGCCTACTTGATCATGATGAATAAGCTTTTTGATGTGCTGTTGCAATTGGTTTGCCAGTATTTTATTGAAGATTTTTGCATCTATGTTCATCATGGATATTGGCCTGAAGTTTTCTTTTTTAGTTGCATCTCTGCTCGGTTTTGGTATTAGGATGATGTTGGTCTCATAAAATGAATTGGGGAGGATTCCCTCTTTTTGTATTGTTTGGAATAGTTTCAGAAAGAATGATACCAGCTCCTCTTGTACGTCTGGTAGAAGTTGGCTCTAAACATGTCTGGACCAGGGCTTTTTTTGGTTGATAGGCTATTATTGGCTGCCTCAACTTCAGCCCTTGTTATTGGTCTATTCAGAGATTCAACTTCTTCCAGGTTTAGTCTTGGGAGAGTGCAAGTGTTCAGGAATTTATCCATTTCTTCCAGGTTTACTGGTTTGTGTGCATAGAATTCTTTGTAGTAATCTCTGATGGTAGTTTGTATTTCTGTGGAATCAGTGATGTTCCCTTTATCGTTTTTTATTGCATCTATTTGATTCTTCTCTCTTTTCTTTTTATTAGTCTGGCTAGTGGTCTGTTTTGTTGATCTTTTCTAAAAACCACCTCCTGGATTTGTTGATTTTTTGGAGGGTTTTTTGTCTCTATCTCCTTCAGTTCTGCTCTGATCTTAGTTATTTCTTGTCTTCTGCTAGCTTTTGAGTTTTTTTTATCTTGCTCCAATAATTCCTTCAATTTTGATGACAGGGTGTCAGTTTTAGACCTTTCTTTGCTTCTCATTTGGGCATTTGTTGCTATGAATTTCCCTCTAGACACTGCTTTAAATGTGTCCCAGAGATTCTGGTATGTTGTGCCTTCATTCTCATTGGTTTCGAAGAACATCTGTATTTCTGCCTTCATTTCATTGTTTATCCAGTTGACATTTAGGAGCCAGTTGTTCATTTTCCATGAAGTTGTGTGGTTTTGAGTTAGTTTCTTAATCTCGAGTTCTAATTTGATTGCACTGTGGTCTGAGAAATTGTTTGTTATGATTTCTGTTCTTTTGCATTTGCTGAGGAGTGATTTACTTCCAATTATGTGGTCGAATTTTAGAGTAAGTGCGATGTGGTGCTGAGAAGAATGTATATTCTGTGGATTTGGGGTTGAGTGGTCTGTAAATATCTATTAAGTTTGCTTGGTTCAGATCTGCATTCAAGTCCTGGATTTCCTTGTGGATTTTCTGTCTCATTGATCTGTCTAATATTGACAGTGAAGTGTTAAAGTCTCCCACTATTTTTGTGCAGGAGTCTAAGTCTCTTTATAGGTCATTAAGGATTTGCTTTATGTATCTGGGTGCTCCTGTATCGGGTGCATATATATTTAGAATACTTAGCTCTTCTGGTTGTATTGATCCTTTTACCATTATGTAATGCCCTTCTTTGTCTCTTGATTTTTGTTGGTTTAAAGTCCAGTTTATCAGAGACTAGGATTGCCACCCTGCTTTTTTTGCTCTCCATTTGCTTGGTAAATCTTCTTCCATCCCTTTATTTTGAGCCTATGTGTGTCTTTGCATGTGAGAGCGGTCTCCTGAATACAGCACACCGATGGTTCTTGGCTTTTTATTCAATTTGCCAGTCTGTGTCTTTCGATTGGAGCATGTATTCCATTTACATTTAATGTTAATATTGTTATGTGTGAATTTGATCCTGCCGTTTTGTCACTGGTTGGTTGTTTTGCCCGTCGGTTGGCGTAATTTCTTCATTACATTATTGGTCTTTACCATTTGTTTCTTTTTTGCATTGGGTAGCACTGGTTTTTCCTTTCTGTGTTTAGTGCTTCCTTCAGGAGCTCTTGTAGGGCAGGTCTGGTAGTGACAAAATCTCTTAGCAATTGCTTGTCCATAAAGGATTTCATTTCTGCATCACTTATGGAGCTTAGTTGGACTGGATATAAAATTCTGGGTTGAAAGTTCTTTTCTTTAAGGATGTGAATATTGGCCCCCACTCTCTTCTGGCTTGTAGAGTTTCTGCTGACAGATCCACTGTGAGTCTGATGTGCTTCCCTTTGTGGGTGACCCAACTTTTCTCTCTGGCTGCCCTTAGCATTTTTTCCTTTGTTTCAACCCTGGTGAACCTGACAATTATGTGCCTTGGGGTTGCTCTTCTAGAGGAGTATCATTGTGGTGTTCTCTGTATTTCCTGTATTTGAATGTTGGCCTGCCTTGCTAGGTTGGGGGAAGTTCTCCTGAAAAATATCTTGAAGAATGTTTTCCATCTTGGGTTCATTCTCTCTGTCATCTTCCAGTACACTGATCAAGTGTAGATTAGGTCTTTTTCACATAATCTCATATTTCTTGAAGGCTTTGTTCGTTTCTTTTCACTCTTTGTTTTCTTTTCTTGCCTTCTCATTTTATTTCATTGGTTTTGATCTTCAATCTCTGATAGCCTTTCTTCTGCATGATCTATTCGCCTATTAAAAGTTGTGTATGCTTCATGAAGTTCTTGTGCTGTGTTTTTCAGCTCCATCAAGTCGTTTATGTTCTTCTCCACGCTGGTTTTTCTAGTTAGCATTTCATCTAACATTGTTTCAAGGTTTTTAGTTTCTTTGCATTGGAATAGAACATGTTCCTTTAACTCAGAGAAGTTTGTTATTACCCACCTTCTGAAGCCCGCTTCTGTCAATTTGTCAAATTTGTTCTCTGTCCTGCTTTGTTCCCTTGCTGGTGAGGAGTTGTGATCTCGTGGTGGGGGGAGAGGCATTCTGGTTTTTGATGGTTTCCTTCTTCTTGTGCTGGTTTCGTCCCATCTTGTTGGATTTATATAGTTTTGATCTTAGGTAGCTGCTTGGGGAGGCGGCCTTTCCTTTGTCTGCCTGCAGAGGTGCTGCTGGGATGCCAGGGATTCAGTGGAGCTGCTGTGTCTTTTATTTACTCAGGAAAATTAGGTCAGCTTCTGCAATGGCAGCTGCCCTTCCCCAGGCCGAGCTCGATCATTCCTGGTCACTCTCTAACTGATGTTCTGGGTGCGTAACTCTGGAGTGAGAGTTTTTTAGCCTGTTGGGCTTTGTGCAGGGTGGACCCATCCTGCCGTATGGGCTGTTTCCCTGCTTTCAGTTCCCCTTCTTTCTGGGGGGGCAGATAGCTCCATCCAGCCGGCTTTCTGGCTTTTGCGTCAGCCAGTGCTTCTGCCTAGATTTGTGCTGACAGCCCCAGTGCTGGCCGAAGTTGCTGTTCTGCCCTGTTCAGGCAGCTTGCTGAGGCTTTTCAGCCCAGTGAAGATCTCCTGTTCTGTGGGTTGTAGAGGGCTTGGGTGGAGCATTGTATCTGAACCGACATCCCAGAGGGGGGAGATCCTCTGGTTCTCTGGTCAGTTGCACACACCTCCTGGGTGGGGCAGTGCCTCACCTTGCCTCAACTTGCCCTATTTGGTTTATACCCATTGTCCAACCAGACCCACAAAATGAACCTGGTACCTCATTTGGAATTGTGGAGACCACTCAGCTTCTGTGTCTCTCTCACTGGGAGCTGCTTTCTGGAGCTACCTCTTATTAGTCCATCTTGGGATCCCCCAACAAGCCTCTGGAATTTTCAAATGTTCCAAACATCCAACCTAGAGCCTGGAATCTGTATTTATAATAAGCACTGCTCATGCATTGCTATGGACCACACAGTGCATATATAGCATTTTCTAATATGCAGGCTCAGGTCAGAAGAAGAATGTCTGTGTATGAGACTCCCTAAATCATGTGCAGTTGCACTGTCTGGTTAGAGTTGAAATCGTCTTTGTGCTTACAACTATCCATGCATTGTCACTGGTTGCATATGATTTACCAGATGTGATAATTACTGCACTCATCTTGGTTGATATATGGGTAAGAAAAGGGCCTTATTAGAGGTTTTCTATTATGCCCCACAATCTTTGCATATCTGCTGATTAGAAAAGTTAGAACAGTTATGTAAGAGACTGTTAGGGATGTCTTTAGTATAAGTCATTAACAAACCCCATGGTTATTCCTCTCTTGGCTTGGCACTTTGGTGTGTTAAGAATAAGGAGGTGTTGTAAGGCTTGCTCCACCACCTCCACATACTTCATTGAGGCTTGGTAGGATGTGTTCAGGCATTGGCCCAGGCTGCCTATATATATTCCTTTCTTACAGAGGATCTCGTTGCCTGATTTTTGTCTGTCACAGGTGATCAAGGAGAGACCAACTGATGACTGAAGGGGTCACCTCAGCAGCCCAGGAGACGTGGGTCCTTCAGGTTGCTTTTGACAACAGCAAAACCATCAAGAGCATCTCCTCCATGATGAGACTTCTCAGAGTGTGGTCCATAGATTCCTACATCAGCTTCCCCTCGGTGGCTGCCAAAAACACTCAAAGGCCAAGCATGGTGGCTCATGACTGTATCCCAGCACTTTGGGAGGACGAAGCAGGAGGACAAAGCCAGGGATTTCAGACCAGCCTGGACAATACAGCAAGACCATGTCTCTAAGAAATTTAAAAAAGCAAATTAGCCAGGCTTGATGGCTCATGTCTGTAGTCCCAGCTACTCGGGAAGTTGAGGCAAGAGGAAAGGTTGAGCCTGGGAGTTTGAGGCTGCAGTGAGCTGTGATTGTGTCACCGCACATCAGCCTGGGTGATAGAGCAACATCCTGTTTTCATGTAATAATAATAAAATTAAAAAAATAAAAACCACTCAATTTCTGGATATCTCCCCCAGGCCTACTGAATGGGAATTTCTGCTGGCCTCTGGAATCTGTTTTTAACAATTTCTCCTGGTAAGTCAAATAAACAGTAAGGTTTTGGAAGGAAGGTGCTAATTACAGAGGCTGAGAGGGAAGAAAGCAGTAACTTGCCACCTTTTACCATGTCCGGCTTTGGAATAACACAAGGAGGACTTGGAAGGGCAAGCTCCACTCTAGTACCTGGCTGTTAACATAGTAGTATTATTGCCAGGTCCTAAACCCGCCGCACCTTCAGGATTACTTATCTCAGTAAATAATGTTTCCACTTTATTTATGTATTTATTTTGAGACTGAGTCTGATTCTCTTGCTCAGGCTGAAGTGTAGTGGCATGATCTCTCCTGGGTTTAAGTGATTCTCCTGCCTCAGCTTCCCAAGTAGCTGGGATTACAGGCACCTGACACACCCAGATAATTTTTGTATTTTTAGTAGAGACGGGGTTTTGCAATATTGGCCAGGTTGGTTTCAAACTCCTGACCTCAGGTGATCTGCCTGCTTTGGCCTCCCAAAGTGCTGCGATTACAGGCTTAAACCACGGCACCCAGCAGTTTCCAATTCTGAGGGTCTCTTTAACTCTTTCCCTCACCCTCCTCATCCAAAATACAGCAGGAAATGCCGGCTGCTTTCACCAAGTGCCATCACTTTTACCACCTTTGCGTGGACCATGGCAGGTGCCTCTGCTTCTCCCTCCAGGCCTCCTCACCCCCCTGCTGATGCCCATGGAGCAGCCAAACTTCCTCTCTGAAAACAGGAGTCAGGATATGTGGTATCACAGCCCAAACTTGTCAATGACTTCCAACTTCATATAAAACAAAAGTGAATGTCCTTACAGTGGCCACCATGTCCCTAAATACCATACCTCTGAGAAACCACACTGACTTCTCAGATCTTGTCTCCCTCCACTTCCCCAGGCCTTGCCCTCCTGCCACTCCTGAAGGACATGAGGCGTGCCTCCCCCGAGACTATGCAGGGCTGCTCCCTCTGCCTGGAATGCTCCATCGCCAGAAGCCCCTCCTTCATGCCGGTCTCTGCACAAATGGCATTGCCCTGTGGCATCCCCGATGACCTGTCCTGTAGAGCTTCCCACTACTTCTTCTGTCTTGCCTTATTTCATTTTCATTCATAGCACATTTTATTTCCTGACATGTATGTTTTAGTTAGTTGGGTTCTGTTCAGGGCCCTCTCCCAGGCAGCAAACTGCTGATTTCTCATTGTATCTTCCATGGCACAAAGAGTTAGCTAGCTAGCTAGCTCTGGCCACGGCTGCTGCTGCTTCTTTTAGGTAAATTTTATTGTTCATATTTGGGGTTTACAGCATGGTATTATGGGATACACGTAGTAAAATAGTTACAATATTGAAGCAGTTTAACCTGTCATCTCACTTAGATTTTTGTAGCAAGAGCAGCAAAAATCTTCTTACTTAACAAAAATCTCTAATGCAATGCACTGTTATGAACTTTAGTCCCCATGATGTGCACTAGGTCCCTAGACACGCCATGCAACATGTCTGCTACTCTGTATCCTTTCACCTATATCTTCCCATTTCCTCTACCACCCCTCATGCCTACCACCACCTGTGGTAACTACTGTTTCATTCTCTGTATATTTGAGCCTTTAAAAAATGTTACAAAAGCATGCTATATTTTTCTTTCTGTGCCTGGCTTATTTCACTTAGCACAATATCCTCCAGCTCCATCTATGTTGTGGCATATGGCAGGATCTCCTTTTTAAAGGCTGAATAATATCCCTGTGTTGTGACATGGTAAAAGTCCCATAAACCTACATACCTCAACCATACCTCAGCTTTCTGTTGAAACTGCTCTCTGTAACCCAAATGTAACAGGCAAGCAGTCCAAACCCATGCCATCTTGGTCCCTGCGACTTATAGTAAGTAATTAAGGTCTGTGATTTCCACCCTATCCAGACAATGTGTAAACAAATGCTTATCTTGACTTTTGTGAACCACTTAAGTAACAATCAGAATGTCAAAAGTCCCCTGGCCCTTGGAATGTCTGGAGCTTCTCACCCTCATCTTCGCCCAGGAATCCAATGGAATGTCTAGAGCCCCTCACCCTCATATCCGCCCAGGAGGTGTTTTACAGAATCCACTAGCCCTCGGAATGTCTGAAGCCCCTCACCCCCACCCCCGCCCATCACCCTCACTCCCGAGGTGGTTTACGGGTATAAAAGGTCTTGACACCCTCATTTTAGGACCACGGGTTGGAGAGACGAGAGTCCTCCGTGGCTGTCAGCAATAAAGACCCTGCAATTTGGCACACATTTGACTTGATGTTGACTTTCTATGCTCGCTCCAGTACAACTGTGTGTGTGTGTGTGTGTGTGTGTGTGTGTGTGTGTGTGTCTGTGTGTGTGTATGTATCACATTTTCCTTATCCATTCATGTATTAATGCGCATTTAGGTTGTGTACATAATACTGCAATAAACATGGGAATGTTGATATTTTTAGAAGATGGTGATGTCATCTCCTTTGGATACACACCCAGAAGAGAGCTTGCTGGGTATTACGGCAGCTCTATTTTTAATTTCTTTAGGAACCTCTATGTTGTTTTCTGTCAGGCCTCCATGTGCAAGCCTGGACTCAAAAAGTCTGAAGTCCTGCCTGCCACAGCTGATCACCCCCAACCCTGGCCTGTGATTGCCATTATCCCTGATCCCAGCAGGAGCTTCCCCTGGACATGAAGCTTCTCTTCCCACCGTGCCATCTTAACCGTTATTATGATAATGTGAATACTTCTCATCCCACCCTTCCATCTTAACTGTTCTTGCTCTGTGAATATCCCTCTGCCCCATCCTACTATCTGAACTACTCTTATGCCTTACCCCAGCTGCCATTGTAACTGAACCTATGGTAATGTATACTCCTTGCCCCTACCCCTACCACTGTAACTGATCTACTCTGTAACTTTCCACTGCCCACCCCAAACCTATAAAACCAACTTCTATCCCGCCGCCCTTGGCTGATGTCCTTTTTGGCCTCAGCCCACCTGCACCCCAGGTGAATAAACAGCCATGTTGCTCACACGAAGCCTGCTTAGAGGGTCTCTTCATTCAAAGCACTCATTTTAACATTTCCACCAGCCATGTACTACGGCTTTATCTGTAACCTGGCCAACATTTATTACCACTTGTCTTTCTGATACTAGCCGTCCTTGCAGCTTGGCTATTTCAGAGATAGTCAGGGATATGATGTAATATCTCATAGTAATTTTAATTTGCATTTCCCTTATGATTAGTAATCTTGAACACCTTTTCATATACTTGTTGACTGTTTTTATATCTTCTTTTGAGAAATGTCTGTTTGAGTCCTTTCCCCATTTTTAATCGGGTTATTTTATTTTACGCAGTTGAGTTATAAGAGTTTCTTATAAATTTTAGATGTTAACTCTTTATCACAACATGGATAAGATAAGGATCCAATTTCATTCTGGTCTCTTCTCATAAAGGCACTAATTCCATTCACGGGGGGCTCTATTCTCATGACCTGTATTAGGGTTCTCCAGAGGGACAGAACTAATAGGACATATGTATATAGGAAGGGGAGTTTATTAGGGAGAATTGACTCACACAATCACAAGGTGAAGTCTCACGATAGGCCGTCTGAAAGCTGAGGAGTAAGGAAACCAGGAGTGGTTCCATCCAAGTCCCAAAGCCTCAAAAGCAGGGGAAGCCGTCAGTGCGAAGCCATCTGTGGCTGAAGCCCCAAGACCTTCTAGCAAACCACTGGTGTAAGTCCAAGAGTCCAAAGGCCAAAGAACCTGGAATCTGATGTTCAAGGGCATCAAGCATCCAGCATGGGAGAAAGACAAAAACCAGAAGACTCAGCAAGTCAGCAAATTCCGCCTTCTTCCACTTGCTTTTCCTAGCTGCGCCGGCAGTTGATGGGACAGCACCCACCCAGATTAAGGGTGGGCCTGCGTCTCCTAGTCCACTGACTCAGATGTTAATCTCCTGTAGCAACACCCTCACAGACACCCCCAGAAACAATACTTTGCATCCTTCAATCCAATCAAGTTGACAATATTAACCATCACATGACCTAATCACCTCCCAAAGGCCTCACCTTCTAATACTAACACACTGAGAGTTAGGATTTCAACATATGAAATTTGGAGGGACACAAGCATTCAGTCCATTGCACTGCCCCTGCTAATTCAAATGGTGCCTGGCACACAATGCACCCTCAGTAACTGTTGAGTGAATAAATGAATGAGTGCTGGGATACTGACACGGTGCTTTGAAATTGCTGGAGGAGCTTGTGAGTTAGGCATCGACTTTTGTGTTTTGCCTGGATCATCCTGGTGAATTCTCACCCAGTCCTGTGTGTTGGTTGTTCTTGTTTCAATAGAGATGAGTAACTGTGGCCAATTGCCACACGTGGTGCTTTTCCCTCCCCTTTCACTTCATTGGTGCCACTGCGGAAGTGTGGACCTGTGATTGACAGCTGGTAGCCCAGGATACATTTTAGCTGGAGGCCCTGCTGCTCCTAGGGCCACCTAATTTTACCAGCACCACAGCTGACATTTTTCAGAAAGCTACTCCACGTCTAGTCTCACTTTCACATCTCCCTTTCTCACGTGATTCACATCTTCTGATTCCTTCTCTGCTTCTTACATTCTCAACATGCCTTTTGGGCTCCAGGTCAAGGGCACCTCATATTCCCTCTTCCCATTTGCTGGTGTCCTCTGTTACTGCTGCTGCTTCTTCTCCCTTAGAGCCGTCCATGGAAGCAGTTCCCAGAAACCTTCAGAATGTGTTCTTAGCCAGGTAGAAGATGGTCTGTATCAGAGCTGTGTACAGGAGACCTGTTTGCAGAGCATGGATTTTTTCCAGAGGTTTGCTTCTGGGAATGCATTTGAAATCCACTGATGTCAAGTAGTCTTAGGGTGGCCTGGGACACATTTTCCCATTTCTAACTCAAGTCAAGGCCCTTTCCTGCACAAATTTCCCGTTTTCAACCTGCTTGGGAAGCTTTACATTGAATGCATTTAAAGAAATTTAAAATAAATTTGATTAAGTAATTTGAAAAACAAAGAAAAGGTAGCAGCTGCCTAGAGCCCCATCTGCTCTGATTTGTCTCCAAGAAGATGTTTCTTTCTCTCCTCTGTTCCTAGTATTCAGCTCATATGTGACATCCCCAACAGAAAATGCACGCCATCCTGCCTGCAGTGACCCAGAACATGCCAAATGAGAAACACGAACACAAGCATGGTGCATGAGGTCCTCGTCTCTTCCCTGTGATCTTCTCTGCAGTGCCATTCTCTCCAAGGCCCTGAGGTGACAGATGTCCCCATTAAGTCAGCCAGGAGGGGCTGAAAGGCACATCAGACTAAAGAGAGAAAGATAAAAGTTCCTTCCTCCTCAAACTGAGTGCCAGTGGATAGTGTTGCACAGAGTGAGAAGAGGGCTCATGGCAGGAGCCCACCCCAAGTGCCCCATGGGATGTGTGTCTTAAGACAACATGGCCGGCCCCACCTCTCCCCTCATCCCCTCAGTGAAGATGACATCCAGGTGGGACTGCCCAGTGCCATGGCAGCAAGACAGCTAGAGCTGGAAGCACAGAGGAGCAGAGAGATCTGGCCAGGGCTGGTGGTGGGGCTGCTGGTCTAGCGGTCATCTCCATGCGTCTGTCATTCTGTGGGATGCATGGAAGAATCTACAGTAGTGTGGCTGTGAATGTGTCTGTGATGGTTAGTGGTGGTGGGAATGGAAATGCCGCCATGTAATTTCTGTTTTGCTCTTGACTCAGACTAGCAGTACAACATTTAACTTCTGTTTGAGGAGGTACTGTAAAGGTGCCCAATATCAAGGCTCTCTGCCCTTTTTGGGTGTGGACTGTGAGGTTCTCCTTCTGTCTTTCTATGTAGACATCACCATTCATCCATCACTTAGGCAGACACTGATTCAGCATGTGTACACACATGTGTAAGTGTGTATGTGTGTACATGTGTGTGTGCCTGTGTGTGTGTGCATGTACATTATCTGTTGTGTACCAGACCATGTTTCTGGAATCAATCTTAGTTTCTCTTCCCCAGTACAGAGATTCCTCCTGTCTATAAATTTCTGTAATAGAAATTGTTTCTGTCAACAGACAGAAATTCTGTCTGGTGCTCAAATTGTTGTTGTTTAATTTATAGTACATTTTTAGCTCTTTATTTCTAATTTTTAAATATACACCTTGTGTCCCTGCAGGCCCGGTTTCAGGTGCTCTGCATTCCATGCAGGCTCAGCCACCACACACAGGAGCGAGCGTCCTGTAGTCTCTTCTGTGGTGATGCCCATTCATGGCCTCAGCTGGCCACAGGGATGAACAGCCAGCCACAATTTAGGTTTATAAGCGGCTTTAAAAACATAAAACATGATGTCTGACTCTCCCTGTCCTGTGATTCCCAGGGCCCAGACTGGGATCTAGAGAAAGAAAGAAGGGACACAGCCTCCTTATAACTCTCCTTCATTAATTTATTCACTAAGCAGGTACTTACTGAGTGCCTACCACCTGTCAAGTACGATGTCAAGTGTTGTGAATCCAGGAAGGAGCACGGCAGGAAAGTTCTGCTTTCGAGGAGCCCATGGGGTCCTGTCCCCAAGAGTGCCCAGGAAACCCCTGCAGGGTTGCGTCATCACCACCAGCAAAGCCAAACCAAATGGGAAAAGCAATCAGGGAATACTGTTTCACAGTACCAACCATTTGCATATTTGGTAACAGTCTAGTTGTTTTTTAGTCTTATTTTGATGATTTTTCTTTCCATTTCTTATCCAGTCTTTTATTCAACAATTTCATGCTGCTTAAAGTAATAAAATTGCTTATTTAAAATCAACAAAATATTACACTAGTTATTAAAAATAAACCAAAGTAAAGGTACATTCTCATGAACATTATCATTCTCTGCTGATGAGAATGTAAATTGTACAATCTTTCTATCCTTAAAACTTTAGTGCTCATTAATGAAGTCAGTCACCCTTAAGCATTCTAAAGAAACAGTCAGAGATGGTCAAGGATTTATATAAAGGATGTTCATGACTGTGATTTTAAAACCAAGAGAAATTTAAAGTAACCTCAATGCTCAACAATAGGCATTAGTTAAATTAGTGATGGTGTATTTTTGTGAGAGACTATTATGCAGTTATTTAAAAAGCTGCTTCTATAGTGTGATTTAAAAAAAACAGTGTATCAGTAAAGAAAGTACTTTTGCATAAGACTCAACATATGTGCATTAAAAACAAGTCTTGCCAATCTAATTTCATTTTTTTTTGAAGCAGTAACTAGACTAATGTGTAGGTGGAGTTCATCACATCTAAAAGGGCATGTAGACCTCTTAATATACTTGTATAGAGCTCCTGAGACACCTGGTGGGTTGTGGTTGCCAAATGCTGGAAATACCAGGTAAGTAAAATATAGCCCCACATTCAAGAAGCTCATAATGCAAAGATAGGGGGAACAAACAAACGGAAAATTACAAGAAGACAACGTTCTTCAACAAATGTTGACCACACATTTACTATATGCTGACTCTACAGCAGTGAACAAGCCATACATACGCACTCCCCTTTCAGGCTGTCCAAACTCATTTTTAAAAGTTGATATACCACAAAAGCTAAATTCAGGCAAGCACAAAAACAAGTTGCCTATTGAGCATCTTCAGTCTAAATTCAGTGACCTGAGCAGGGACGGGAGGGTGGAGGATTACGAGTAAGGCAGAGCACCAGCCCTCAGCAAGGCTGGTAGCAAAATGTGTAAGGACAGAAAGACTAGGACAGGGGAAGGTAGTCACAGGGTAGAAGGAATCCTGCCTTATATCAGGGGCTATCATCTTTCGAAGGTCAAGGAGAAGCAAAAGAAAAATGAAGATTGAAGAATGAACACTAATACAAATAGACCATGGTCTTAAAAAGGAAAGGAAGCTGAATTCAAGGACAAAGCTTCACTTTGACAAGGAAAGAGGTACTTATCCCTCAAATATGGAGGCAAAGAAGGGATCAGTAATAATAGAAATAATCTGAACTGGAAATAAACGAAGTTGAGAAAACTTACAATAAAAAATAGCAAATTTCAATCTTACGAGAAATTATGAGCTCATCCTCTGTGAGAAAGGGCTTAGAAGTGAGAACTTAAGGAGAGAGAACAAAAAGATCTATAGCAAATTGTTAATTGACTGATCTCTCACAAAACATTGGTATTTACCCATATTCTAAGTTCAAATGCCCATAACTCTGGGAGGACATGGAGCTGGCCTTGGGAACAGTAAGGGATGTGCGAACACACCTAGAACATCTACAAGAAAAATACGCATCACAGAAACATGTATATCATGGCCAACACCCACACATGGCCTCAGAAAAGCTGGGTAAGCTTGGCTGTCCTCTTACTTGCCAAGAATCATCAGAAAGTCAATGCAGTAGAGTAGAAAGACCATGGGCTTAGGGTTGTATGGACCAGGTTGGAATCCAGCTCAGCCATTCACCAACTGGATGGCCTTGCAGAGAGCTTAGCACCTGCCCAGCTTCTCCAAGCACACCATGGTGCCTGCCAGCCATGTGAGGCTATGCAGCAGACCAATGAAGTGGTGGAGGTGAAGCGTTGAACACACAACAAGAACTCACTACACTAATTATTTGTCTGGTTACACTTTTTCAGATTTTGCTAAGGCAAAGATTGACTACCAGAAGGTGGCTTTAGGTTCAGAGTTTCCCATTGTTCCCAGCAGACTTGTGAAGATGATACCCCTATTAATATTTAATGCTGTCATATTTTAGGTACAGCCACTGCAAACCACCCTACCTATAACCCATTTTGATTTAGTAGGATCTATCTATCTATCTATCATCTTTCTGTGAGGGGTTTCTTAATGGTTATTTCCTTTCATTTGGTTACTAGTAAGCCCTATCTTCTCACTTTCACTTCAAAAAAAATGACAGTTTTCCCCAAATTATCAGTGCTCAGGTAAATAAGTTGCTAAAACATAAATAAATAGTAATTAATACTAATTTCATTATTAATAACTAATAGCAAATAATAGTGCTTCCTTGATTATTATACCAGCTGCAATTTACTTTAAATACAGCATCACAGATGCTGTGGGATTACATGCCTATTACTTGGGTTGAGCTACAACTCAGGCCCTCACAGAATTCAACCAGGCAGGCACACTTGCCTCAGGTGAGAGAGGCAACCCCTTTGCTGGAACAAGTATTGCAGAGCTCCTATTATCTGTGTCTATCTGAGGCATGTCTAATTAGCATGCAGATTTGAGTGAAACTTGTGGCTTTTTAATAAGCCGGTGAACGTTTAAAAAGTGTCCTGTTTTGGTGAAATTTAAGGTAATCAAAGTATGTGGATTGGCTAAAATATTATGGAAATACTCCCTTGTATTGTAACAGGGTATAAACAACCAAAGGATCAATGATATCTGGTGATTTTGTCTGAAGCTTGATCTTTTTATGGTTCTGTATCCAGCCAGGAATCCCCAGGGCTCTGCCTGCCTGAAGCTGCCCACGGGGTTAGCAGAAGTCCCTCTGTGGAATTGTGGGTAGCTACTTCAAATGACCTTCCAAGAAAGGTCCGAGCACCTAACAGGACAGAAGGCTGAGACTTCAGTGAGCTCACAGAACAAGTTATATGAGCTGCTTCTGTGCTTGCTTGTTAACAACTCCTTAATCGAAAGAGCTAACTGTGTGTCAGTTTTCTTTGAAATTAGCTTTCCTTAGAGCCTACTAGCCAGGTTGGAGCAGGAGAAGTCAATACTCAACCACCTCTAACCTCTTTAAAAGCTGCCATTTTCTACCAAAAAACAAAACAAAACAAAACTAAACTAAACTAAACTAAACTAAACTAAACAAAAACCACAAAAAACCCTAAGAGTTTTGCAGGACCAAATTGCCTGAGGTCGGCTGGTATACTAATACATTAAGCAATAATCATACAAGTACTTCTGCTAATATTCAAGTAAAAGTTCTTTTGAATTCCAGGTAGAAGGAGTTTCTACAGTAGAATTAACATTTTGGTAAGTATACTCAAACCCTCACATTTTGGTGTTTATGTCCATCAGATGGCTTTGAATTGTTACGCGTCTGGCTTACGAATATGCTAGCTGAATTGTGCTTTTGCCTTTCTTTTCTGATCAGCTGTTAATCTGGGTAAAAACTGCTAGCTAAATGAGCCCCCTACCTTGCTTTCATATTTAACACTCTCTATCCAAATCTCTAGAGGAGAGATACTGATTTAAGTCTCATAAGGGAAAGATAATGACTGTTTTCTTCGCTTCACGTCCTCAATGACCAACATGGTCTGGACCATAGTAAGTGCTCAGTAAATATTGGTTAAAGGAATGAAAGAAACAAGGAATGAATGAGCGTTTCTCCCCTTCTATTCACTTTCTTGAGTGGCTTGCTGTCTTCCTATTTGTCTGCCCCGTGGGAGTCTGTATGGGGAGGGCTGGCAGTAGTTGGCGGTAATAAATAAACCTGGTCTTGGGTAAATCACTGTTGATGTGTCTTCTCATTTCCAGTTTGGTCTCCACTGGTTCTTGGGCAGAATCTCCCTGAGATTTATCCAAGTCACAGATTTAAAAACTGAAAAGGAAGTTTGAATTCTCTGGAAATTATGATGTACTTTTCTCAAAAGGGAAAATTGTAATTACACATACGAAGAGTTGCTTAAAATAAAAGCAAATACAAGAAAATGTCTCATTTCACCCAGTTTTGGAAGTCAAAGCTCTTGTTCATGTAAAGCAAAGAACTGAGGAATAATTTGTCTTGTACAGTCATTGAAGAAGCCATTCTTTTGCGCACAAGACCCAAAATGTTCCTCAGAATGGCTTATAAAATCCCTCGGAGGCTCCTGTGTCTTAAGTTAGAGGCAGTAAATTCTGGCTGTTCGTCAAAATCAGCCCGATGCCTGCTTTTATAAATAAAGTCATATTAGTAAACAGACACACCCATTCATTTACATATTATCTATGGCCACTTTCCCACTGCAACAGCAGCATCAAGTTGCACAGAGACCTTCCGACAGGTAAAGCCTAAAATATTTACCATCTTTAGATTAAAGATTTGCTGACTGTATCCTAAGTGTCTGGAAAGGTTTATCCATCAGCCGGGATGGATAATGATCCTTTCTATATCATTAAAACAACTACAAAGATAGTAGAAGTTATATAACACACTTCAAAAACACTAGGATTAATGTCAGACTTGTTTCAATTATTCCGCTATAAAAAGGGTTGGATGTCTTGTTTGTTCATTCATTCTACGAAGGATGTGAACTGGTATGTAAAAACACATACAATATAATAAAAGGTTAAAGAATTCATAAAATTCTAGCCAGAGAAGATATAAATTAAAATAGAAGACAGAAACTAAAAGTGTTTTTTCATTTATGATTTAACCTTTTAATTCTACATTATTTTATATTAATATTACAACCACTACCTTTTTCTGTTTGCTGTTATATTACATCTATTTAGTTCTTTTATAGTTTTTTAGAATTATCAAATATTTCAAATATTTTAAATAGTTTTTTGATTAATATTACAAACATATCAACAACACTCACATTTTTCAAACTAATACTCAAAACAATGGTGCCATATTTGTTTAGGACATTAAACTAATACAATATTAACTGATACAGTAACTTTCCCTCATCCCACTGGCTTCTCTTGCCAAAAAGACCTCTGACCTCTGTCCTAAAGGTGGTTCATATCCTTTCAAATGATATTTTAAAATTTATAACATATGTGTATGTACCCATTGTATAGGGTGTTGCTTTCTGTTTTTTTAAGTTTACATGAATCAGGAATTATTTTATTCATAAGATTTTCAACTTGTCTTTACTTCTCAACATTAGATGTTAGAAATTCATATGCTAAAATAAGTAGATTTAGTGTATTTATTTTAACAACTGTGTAGTAGTTAAAATATACCTCCAATTTGTTTATTGTTTGGCAATGAATAAACATTTTGATTGAAATTTATAGTATTTTTTAAAAGCGTCAGTGATCATTCTCATACCTTCCTCCTTGTACAAGGCAGAGGTTTCTCTCTAGGGCTTATTTTTGCAAGAGAAATGGTTAGGTCTTAGGGTATCTCATAAAGTTGAACTTTACTAGATGATAGCCAAATTGCCCTTTAAAGTGCTTATACTAGTTCATATTTCAACCATCAGCAGAGAATTTTCCTATTTTGCTGTATTCTAAATAGCAAACCTTCAAAAGGAGGTAGGGGTAGAACAGGAAACAGATAAAATTTAACAGGAAGATTCAGCTGGAAATTATAAGAAGCAGTACCATGGAAGACCTCTCAGGTCCCCTTGGAATGTCCTGACTTTACTTTGTAAGCAGTGGAAAGCCTTCAAAATCTTTAATATAAATTTTCATTAACAGAGAAATATTCTCTTTTTTCTTTCTTGAATGTTAAACGAGTTGCTTAAGCAAAAGTCCTAAAAAATGACCAGAGTCTCCAATATTTATTGATTCAGAGCTCAGGAACCTAAGAGATTCAGGGCTAAGAATCAGGTGTGGGTGGTTCACTTCTGTCCTTAGTTTCTTGGAGATAATTTGCTGAATGTTCTCTTCCCCCTCCATATCTGCCAGTTGGAAATCTTATGAGAAATGCTCCCTGTTCAAGGACATGAATGACAGCACCCTCTGGGCCTATGGGGAAGCCACCAAAGTAGATTCAAATTTTGTTTAAAATGATGAGTGATTGTTCCATCAAGTTCTGATGTTAATCGTTTTGGTTAATCTGATGTAATTGAGACAATATTTTCTCTTGACTTTATTTCTTCATTTTTATGAAAATGCTAAAATAAGTAGCCTTGACAAATGTTGTATAGTAACTCACTGTTCTGGGTAAAGGCAGATCTAGCCTTCTTCTGAAGCTGCACCTCCAACTTTACGTGCTGACAGTCACCTGGAAGGATGACTATTTTACAGGACTCTTGGGCTGGTTCACCTTCCTTGGAGACTTGAGTATTGGAGTGCTCAAATGCATGTTCTAGAGACTGTTTGTTTCATTAGAAGATGTGAATAAATGGGAACCTGAAAGAGCCAGTCCATAAAGATGGATCCCAAATGTCTAACTGGGCCCCAATTTAAAATAAAGCCAAGTAGCTATTTGCTGACTAGAGGTCACACACATACTTTGAGTTCCCTGAAAACCGACACTTCTGCTCAGCTTTGGGACTTCGTTGAGGCCCAGCTCTTCCTTAACCAATCATGGTTCAGCTGCTTCAACCAATCAGGACTCAGTCGCCTTGACCAATCAGAGTCTATTTGCATAGATGGACCTGATTGGGAACTTGGGCAGGAGCTTTCACTAGAAAACCAGAGCTCTCCCTTTGCTCTCTGGTACACATCTTAGTTTTTACCCCTAAGGCTGCATTTCCCCAGTCTGCAAACTGTACACCTAAAATCTGTTTTCTCCAAACCCTTTTTCAAAAGAAATTTCGTTCACAAAAACATGTTCAGCATTATTTTCTTCCTGAGCAAACCCACATACTTGTCTCCTCCAGCCTTCCTAGGTCAGAGACGCAAGTTGTGTCAGAGGCAGAACAAACTAGACACTTAGGAACACAATAAATAGCAAGCTCCTGCTCCAGCACCTCTGAGGAAGGTGTGTGCATACACAGAGTGGGGCTTCTTTCATTTACAAATTCTCTAAATCTGGAGCCTTGCATATGCAATTGAAAGAAAAAGACTTTCAAAATAGGAGAGTTGAACACAGAAGCCAAAGCCCTAAGCAGTGTGGGTGGGGACGAGGAGCTGGCCTTAAGGATGGCTGGGGACTGGTCCTCTGCTTCCTGCATCCGCTTCTCTCTGGTGTTTGCTTCGTTTTCCCTGGCCGACTGTCAGAGTGAAGCCGGAGTAATGGCTTCTTCTGGAAAAGGGAAGACTCCATCCTAGGAAAGTCATTTTACAGATAAGAAAACCGAGGCCCAGAGATGTCACATGACATGAACAGAGCCTTTCAGCCTATGAGATCCCCTAAGGGGATCAGAAACAGAAAACATTAATTGAGCGCTTGCCTTGTGTATCCATCGCTGGGTCCTTTGAGAAGGAGAGAAAGTAGATGGAGCTTAAAGCATCGTCCCTGCCTCCTGCGACCCTTCAGTCCCAGCTCCCCAGCCACACATGTTAAACTCTAAAAACTTAGAGGCACATCTGACATTTTTCCAAATAGAAGACCTTTACAAATAGTCAAATGAATTTCAACATTCAGGTTGTCACCAACCACCTATCCCGTATGTAGGACTTACTTCACCGAGTGAACAAATTGATCACAACATGAAGACACTTCATGCTAATTCTAACACGTTGCCTGTGGTACCTTGCCCACAGCTCTGCATGTAACAACATTGAATAAATACTATGACCACCAGTGCCTCTTGACCAAGGATGATCTCAGGGTTGGCCCCTGTGGTCTTCTAAGGGTTAACTGGGGAAAAGAGTGTGGGATTCCAGGCTCTGCAGTTGATTTCCAAGAGTCACTCCTTGAGGAACCACTGCCTGCACAACATCTGGTGTGCACCTGAATAAATCCCAGAAGTTTCCTTTTCAATATTGTATAAATTCTGCACCTTGGCTCATGGCTATTAAACCCACTGTGGCAAGATCTCCACAAGCATTGCAGTATTTCCTTCATGAGGGAGGGCCAGTCCAAGGACAGCAGCATGAAGCCATCTCTGCCCACCCCATACCCCAGAGCCTCCAGATACAGCTGTCATCTAGGCTCCTCCTGCTAGTAATTCCATTTAATTCACTCATTTTTTGGAAGCAAGATTTTCATTTGAAAATGGGCCTTCTCCTACACTGTTCTACCACCAGTTTCCTTCTCTTCCTCTTCCAGACTCAATTTCACCCTGGAAAGCACAACCATGGATACCCTGCTGACCCCTCCCTATGCATTCTGGTCAGCCAACCCCTGTCACTCAATGTGGCTTCAATTAAAAGCAGGCTCCTTGGAGAGGGCCGCCACCTGCCTGCCCTCCTTCTTTCTCCTTTGCTCCCAGCACATGTTGCTGAACAGAATTCTTTGAGCAAGTCTTGGCGAGGTTGATCATTCACAGTCTCGGCCTCCAGTTGCTTCCCCTGAATGAGAGTTAGAACTGGAATTACAGCTTATCAGAGACAAACAGTTTCTATAAGGTTATTTGGCCCTATAGCCCCATTGTGCAGATGAAAAAAAATGAGTCTCCAGCAGGATCCTGCTGCTCTCAGGCCTCATAGCTTCACATGTGCTCTGCCCTCTGCTTTGCGTATCCTTCTCATCACTGCAGCCTTCTGGCTAACTCCAGCTCACCATTCTTTGCTGAGCAATAAGGGCACTTCCAGGAAATTGTCTTTGGTCCCTCCCTCTATCTCTTCCCCCTACCATGGAATTCGTTATTTTCTCTTTGGACTTCTAGATTTTCACAGCACTTCCATTACAGCTTCTCACAGTGTATCAGACATACAGATTCTCTCCTAGTTTGTCACCTATCCCCAAAAGCAAATCCTAAGACAAGGATTCCTAATGACAGCAGTTGACGTGGGGAGTCAACCCTGGGAATCACCAGTGGGATATGGGGAGGGATGGAAATCTATAAAGGGTGAGGAATTGAGCAGGTTCTGTCTGTGCACAATGAGGGCTCAATCCCATGGGGACTCTATGCATAGCCTGAGAAGGACACATCTCAGGGCAGTAAAGAGCAGGAAAGCTGGTGCATTTATTTACCAACTGTGGTGCCTCATTTTGAGGGGCCTGCTACTGGAACATAAACTGTCTGGCACTTCCAGTCCCTTCAAACTCTGGGCAAAGCACTGTCCTCAGTCAGAGGATGCTTCCAGGCAGAGAGATCCTGAAACGGCCTGTGGGGCCCTCCAGTGTAGTCCAAGGGCTGACAGTGCCTTCTACAGATGCTAACCTGTCTATGTCCCCCCAGAGAAGCACAGCCTGGATTTCATTCATCTCAGCAGACCCAAGATATGGTGTATAACAGGCACATTCATTCTTTTCATTTAACTTAAAAAGGAATTAAGCCAATTAATAACCTCACATAACTAAGGGACAGATACAGAATGTGCAGCTGGGCCCCTGACCCAATGTTTCTCCAAGGTACTGCAGTTCTCAGAATTTTCAAACAGATCATTCCTCTTCTAGTATCAGAAGAGTTTGGATGTATATTCCCTAGAGTCCTGTGGACTTAGTCCAAAGTAGCCTGCCACTAGTATTTTAAATGTTTTAAAATATTTTAAAGTGTATTTCTGAAATCTCTATGAATTACATACTTTTCTACAATTCATGCATATATTTTTAGTGTTTTTAAACATTAAAATTACCAGTTAAAAACTATCAACTACTTTTCGTATATTTTTGTAAGAAATTGATGTCCCAGCATAAATTTTCTGTGGCTATCTCAGGGTTTCAAGTGTCTCATAGCTCAGGCCATTCCCCAGGTTGAGAGTCGCAGTCCCCCTTTCCATGTGGGAACTACAGGTGACGGAGATTTAGTTCTGGGACTCTGCCACCCAGCATGTTACAGGTCTCCTGCTTTAGCCTTGGGATCCGTATTGATAGGGGGGAGTTCCTGAGCCATTGGGCTATGGCCCCATGATTATAGAATTGCTGTTCAAGCAAGTGAGAATCCAGGGAGCAATGCAGTGGGGGAGAGAGAGGAACAGGCACATGGAGAGGTAGACTTGAAATGTGTCTTCTCAAAAGCCTGCTTCATGCTTGGTGGTTTTCCCAGGCCTCCTTTCATACGTGTGAATTGTTCCTATCTGCCCTGCCCCACATTGCCATATATGTTACCAAGCAGAGTGATCTTACACCACAGAAAAATTCTCCTGAGATTTTTTCAGGGGGTGGAGGCACTATTGTTAGTGGACATCTCCGTAAAGCATCTCTTCCCAAGTCTTCCATCTTGGCCATGCAGAAGATAAATCACTTTTTAAATTTTTCTCTTCCCTTAATGCAGTGCCAAGCCTTTCTGCTTTTGGTTTCTCTGCTCCTGGACTGCCCTCCACTCCTTCTCCTGGCTTTACGGGCATGGATTTCCCCACAGCCTCGGCCACACAACGGTACTCACAGGCATGCATACCCCTTCCCTCCTCTCCATTAAACCATAAAGGACCTTCCAATTACAAAAATCCTACATCTTTAGTAAGAATCTGTGGAATTATAAATACATGTGCTTCTTTTCCCTCTTGTATTCCTTATAACCGTGAGCAGAACTAGGAGAAGAAAACTCCAAATCCATTTCACTTGGATGAAATAGATCAAACATCCAGTATTTCATCTTTAGTTTGAATGTTTAATAGAAGACATTAATAGATGGAGTTAGTTTAAATATCATCAGATACACACAAATATATATGTACATGTGCATACATAGAAAAACTAATATTTGAAAAGAGGAAGCTGATGGATACTGCCTCTCTGATTCATGTGCTGCCTTTCTCACCTTACAGCCCCCAAAAAAACACTCTTCCTTCAGCTCTGATGCCCCCACCGCTGGGAAGTTTACCTTGTAATCCCAACTCCAGGCGGGATTGATTGTCACCTGTTTGCTTCTCCAGGCTTTGCTTGTGCCAGAACTATGGTGCATTAGATAGAGATACTGTCTCAGATTGTATACACCCAAGACAGATCATGAAACAAGGTTCTATTGAGATCTGATCCCAGGCAAGTTTACTCAGCACTTTGCCCATGTTACCCCATCGTAAGTCTAACCCTCTCATCTCTGTCCCTCTGAGAAGCAGAGCCTAGCACAGAAGTTCTACCCTTTGGTGATTCGCTGCCCATAGTCCCCTTGGCCCAGCCCCACTGCCTCTGACTTTGCTGTTACCCTGGGGTGCTCCAGGGAAACTCACTTTGTTTGGAGGTACACGTGTTCCTTGGGTGGGGCTGCAGGACCCTTGGTTCTAATGCATTTTTCTCAATACATTCCCTACCTACTCATCGTCTCTCAGAACTTTTCCTTAGTTCTGGCCTGCCTGAAGCCCCACTCCCTGCTTTCCAAAACGACAGTGAGTTTTGCTGAGTGGCACTTACTAATGTGCCAGGCGGGGAATCCACTGCATCGCGGGGAAAAGGTGTCAAGGTTCGCCGGTAGAAAAATGTGTTAAGTTATTGAGGCAAGAGAGTTTAGGTCAAGCAGACAGTGGGAGTGACCGCCAGTACCAGGGGAGAAGTCAGTGGACTCATGGACTATTTTGTCTTTCTACAACGGTTAACCATCAAGAGAGCTGAGAATCAAATATTTTACTGAGTATAATCAAGGCTTTGCCAAAGATAAAACCTGACTGGCTACACCCCTGGTTATTGGGATGTATTGTCTCTCCATTATAATTAGAAAAAACACATGTGCATGGAGTGAAGGATCAGTGGGGGCAGATCAAACTTTCTTCCTGCTTTGGAGGAAAGTCTGAGGTTTGCTCAGGAAAAAGCATCAGAAGGAAGGTGAGATAGTGAAGCGCGACCGTTTGAATTTCATATAAAAGGAATGCAGCTTGCAAGCTGCAGAGCTTCAGGGTACAGTTTTCACCTCTGATTTCTCCTCAAGGGAGGTGGCTGCCAAGGCCAATCCAGAGTCTCTCATCTGTTCTAATCCACCTTTGCCCAGAACTTGCCTAAGGATAAATCAGCACGAAGCCGGGCAGTGAGGCGGCACGCTGTGATGGCCTCACTGAGAGACTGGTCCTGCTGCTGCCCCATCACGATCAGCTATTTCCGCACGTTAGCACGTTTATATTCTCACTTAAGGCCATTTGTGTTGGGATTCCTATACAGTGCCGTTGAAACACCCTATCTGGTATATTGACGATTTGGATGAAAGTTTTTGAGGGAGAATGATGGTTCTCGACAAATCAAGAGATGTCAGAAAGGTGTGAGAAAATTATGGAATTTGAAGAAAAGTGCACAGCTACGTAATATGAAGTCCTGGTTTTCTACAAAGTGAAAAGTTTAGATCATAGGGTTAGTTGAAGATTAAATAAGATGATACACATTCATATGCATTTGTATATATGTATCATGTATGTATGCACATGTGTACTTGTATGTATATGTGTGTACCTAAATCCACATGACAATAATCCACATTCCACCTGATGTACTCTCCACATGAGGTGAACACAAAGACCCTCAGCCTGGTCACTGCAGAGTAACTCAAAAGGCATTCCATTTCTATAGTTTCTATAGTTTTATAGTTTCTATAGTTTTACTGTTTAAAGGATTAAATGTATTACCCACATCCACACTTGTTAAAATCTTTTGAAATTTCCTCAAAGCACTCTGGAGCCTCTCCTGTCAGACTTCAGCCCCAACCTCTGTCTGTGCTTTCCCCCTCCTTCCCCTTCTAGCCTCTCTGCTTTCTTGTTCAGAGATACACTGAAGACATAGTTCATGTGTATTTGTTAAATGAATGGAGGCTCAAATATCAGCCCTCCTGAGCCATCTTAACAAGAACAGAAACTCATGATGCCCTCTTTCTACACAGATGCCAGAGCTTATCATTAGTATGCCAATACAGTAAGAGGCAAGCTGCATAATTAGCAAGAATTTCACCAAGAACAGTATTTTCCCAGAGGGGAAACAGAGAGACTGCAATCAGAAGCCAATGCTTTTTGGGGGGGCAGGGGATGCTGGAAGCCCCCTGAAGGAGTGGGGAAGATATCAGCCGTGGCACTCAGTGCTGTGACTGCAAGGCAGCCACAGACAGCCCGCTCATTTCAAACCTAGCTGCTATTCAATATGGATTTGGGCTTTATCATCTCTAGATAATTTGTAAAGTTTGTCCTTAGGAGGTGTGTTTTCTTTAATGTGGATCAAAGAGGGCTCAACAGGCTGAAGATCTCTTTAGTGGTAATAGAGAGAGGAAAAATACTCAAATGGAGCAAGTGTGTTCAACATCTCCTACGTGAATAAAGCTCCCTGTCCACCATGATGTAAAGGTGTAGGACAACGACCAGGTTGCTCACACTGGGCTGGGCCACCCTTCAAGACTCAGACTTTGGGGAGAATGAAGGAGGTCTGTGAAAGAGCTCTGGTTTCCCTGGGCAGAGAGCAGACTTCCATGGAGAGATTTCAATAGTGAGGGATACAACCCCCCCAACCCCACCCCCATCGGCATGCTGAAGGGCCAGGGAGAGGTAGGGAAGTGAGCACAGAGCACCTAGGAGCAGATGCTGTGGGAGGCTGGCACAGATCTCCAGGGGCCTTTTTCTGGCTGCTCTGGGAGCTGCTATGAAGACTCTCAGCAGTGTCTTCTCCAGAGGACCTCTGAGCTCTACCTCTCCACCCGGAGCACCCGGAGCCCTGATGGCCTAAGGCAGTGTATGAAAGCCCAGTTCCCTGCCTTAAGCAACCCAGACTCTCCTGTGCAGCTGTGCTCCAAAACAGCTCCCCTTGGGACTTGGCTCAGGCCCATTTCACCAGATAACACACCCTTGCTCTGTTTCCCTTTCTCTGTCCTCCCCAACTCTCTTCCATGTGTCTCCTGTGGGAACCCCTCAATCAGTCACCTGCACAAGAATCTCCACCTCAGATTTTCCTTTCAGGGACCTCAACTTAAAACAGCTCCCAACTTCATCCATGTCCCTGCAGAGGATATGAATTCATTCTTCTTCATGGCTGCATAGTATTCCATGGTGTATATGTGGCATATTTTCCTTATATAGTCTATCATTGATAGGCATTTGGGTTGGTTCCAAGTCTTAGCTATTGCAAATAGTGTTGCAATAAGCATATGTGTGCATGTGTACTTAGCAAACTAACATAGGAACAGAAAACCAAACACCATGTGTTCTTACTCATAAGTAGGAGTTGAACAATGAGAACACGTGGACACAGGGAGGGGAACATCACACACTGGGGACTGTCAGGAGGTAGAGGAAAAGGGGAGGGGAGAGCATTAGGATAGATACGCAACACATGTGGAGCTTAAAACCTAGATGATGGGTTGATAGGTGCAGCAAACCACCATGGCATATGTATTCCTATGTAACAAACCTACACGTTCAGCACATGTATCACAGTTAAAACAAAAACAGAAAACAAAACTCCTTTGTGACAAAGGGCTGGCTTTCTTTTGGGGTTGCAAAGATGGGCTGTGCTATCTCTCTGGCATAGTAATTGCATTCTGAATTACTCTAAATCTGTTGAAGATCCTAGGATTTAGATGTGCTAATTTTAAGAGAAGAGTAGGCATACTCTTCTGGCTACTGGCTAAAGTTGTTCTGTTGGCTAAAATGAGATGCCCACCTCTCAGACAGCCAGTGGGGCTGCAAAGTTAAGAAAATAGTCTTTTATTCTTGGTGATGGCACCATTCTTATAATGTTAATTAAGCTACCTGCTTTCGCAGGCATCTGATGACAGAACACGGGCTCAGTGGCACACACGATTTGTCAGTTGGCACTGGCCGCAAAACACTTGCTGATGTGAACCTTTCTTCCACTCCCAATGGAAGCGATGTTTTTGCTTTCACTCCAATGTTTTAAAGATGAGGAGATGACCCCAACTGGCTTTGTTTTCTTTATACAATTCTAAAAATAACAGCTATCTTCTTTTATGTTTTATTCAAAACTGATTCATGAATTCCCGAAGATGCATCTCCTTTTAATGTGTGTTAATTCAGGAACCCCAAAAGCAACAGCAGAGAAGATAAGTATTTCAACATATGTTATTTTTAAATTCTTAACATCTGAGAAGCTAAAAGCAAAATATGCTCAGAAACAAATGCAAACATGTGAAGCCAAAATGTGCCTTCTGGCCTCTGAGTTTCTGTATAGGTGGATCCTGCTTCCTGGAAGACTGTCTGGCCACTCACCAAAGCATCCCCCAGGCCAGGACTCCCAAGAACACCACCTGGTCCTTCCAACCAGGAACATTCCCTCCTCGTCTGATCATCTATTAATTGTATGGCATATTTCTATTTAATAATATCACATAGCCGTTGGGGCTGAGATCACTGGGATGGTTTCACAGAATTTGATTCAAACCCTGGCCCCAGGACATACTGTGATCCTGAAGGACTTACTTGAATTACTTAAGCCACAGTTTCTTCTTCAGGCACATGACCTCGATATTTTGACAAGGCTGTGTATGAAGACTAACTGAAGCATCGTATCTCAGAAGCCCAACAGAACAGACTCTCAATACATATTCCCCTGTTCCTTGCTTTCCTCATGTTATTTATTATTTTTTATATGGAGAGTCTGTGTGTCATGGTGTTTGACTATATTGCAAGCTACTTATGAGCAGAGAATCAAAGTGAAAGTCATTTATTTGAGAGGTACTCCATGGGAGTCCCAAGAGGAGAATGTGGAAGCGAGACTGAGAAGGTGATATGGTTTGGTTGTGTACCCACCCAAATCTCATCTTGAATTATAACTCCCACAATTCCCAGGTGTCATGGGAGGAACCTAGTGGGAAGTAATTGAATCATGGGGTCGGGTCTTTCCCATGCTGTTGTTGTGATAGTGAATAAGTCTCACAAGACCTGATGGTTTTAAAAACGGGAGTTTCCCTGCACAATCTCTCTTCTCTTGCCTGCCGTCATCCATGTGTAAGATGTGATTTGCTCCTCCTTGCTTTCCGCCATGATTGTGAGGCCTCCCCAGCCATGTGGAACTGTTAGGTCTCATTAAACCTCTTTCTTTTGTAAATTGCCCAGTCTTGGGTGTGTCTTTGCCAGCAGCGTGAAAATGAACTAACACAGAATGGAAGAAGATGCCAGAGTTAGCAAGCAAGTTCCTACCATGGGTAATCAGAGCTTAATGCTGTGAAGAATGTTAGAAAATGGCAAAAAGCATGTGCTCCAGAGTTATACAGCCTGAGGGCCTGGAACCACCAACCCCCATCAGTCATGGGCTAAGGGCTGTCCCAGGGCACTTCCAGCCAGCTCTGTTCTCAGACAGTCATCTTCCAAGGCTCCAGAGACAGACCCAGGTAAAAAGATGCAGCCATTGGATGCTTGACATTCTGCCCGAAAGTGGGAATAATCAGGCCAAAGGAAATAAAACAGATGAACCCTGACAACACTTGCTACAGGTGCCTTTACTGAGAAAAAAGTCTGTGATGATGGCTGGCTTGAAAACACAACGTTTAAGTGTAAATACTAACCTTGACACAATGCATGGAGTTAGTTGTGAACTGTTTTGCTGACAAGAGGCAGAAAAGAGTCAGTCCTGCATCAAGGATCGTATTTAAATCTAGCTGGAACTTCTCTTTAACAGCCCAATCAGCTTGACCACATGGAGTATGAAAGGATGTAAGGGCATACATATGTGTGTTTATATGTGTATGTATGTGTTCACATAATAAACTGATCACAAAAGCTCCCTCCCATAGGTTAGTCAAGAAACCAGTGGGATTGCTCAGAGTTATCACAAGGAAAAGAAGTACCTACCGAGAAGATGACAAAGGGTGAGATAGTGAGTATAGACACAGGTCAGGGGGCACTATCCAAGAAAGTGGCACTGGCCTGAGAGCTGACAGATGAATAGCAGTTAACCAGGTGAAGGGTCAAGAGTGGGTCAGGAAAGGATGTGGTGCCAGAGGCCCTGTTGCAGGAGGGAGTGTGGAATGAAGCCAGTGGAGAACTCCTAACTGCAGGGGTTTCGCAAAGTGACCTTAGTTGTATCATTTAGCTTTTCTGCCTCTCATCTTTTCCATCTGAACAGTGAAAACAATAAAGCCTACTTCACAGCAGCCTGTCCAATGGAAGCTTCTGGGATGATAGAAACAGCATATCTGGGCAGTCCAGTACAGTAGCCTCTGGCCACCGCTGACTGTTCAGCACATGGAATGTGTCTACTAAGGCTGAGAAACTAAGGTGTATCTACTGAAGTTATATGGTTTGACTGTGTCTCCACCCAAATCTCGTCTTGTATTATAACTCCCATAATTCCCAGGTATCATGAGAGGATCCTGGTGGGAGATAACTGAATCATGGGGTCGGGTCTTTCCCATACTGTTGTTGTGATAGTGAGTAAGTCTCACAAGATCTGATGGTTTTAAAAACGGGAGTTTCCTTGCACAAGCTCTCTTCTCTTGCCTGCCGTCATCCATATGTAAGATGCGATTTGCTCCTCCTTGCCTTCCGCCATGATTGTGAGGCCTCCCCCAGCCATGTGGAACTGTTAGGACTCATTAAACATTTTTCTTTTGTAAATTGCCAAGTCTTGGGTATGTCCTTATCAGCAGCATGAAAATGGACTAATACAGAAGGGAAGGAGCTACCAGAGCTCCTTCAGTGAAAACTCCTTCATTCAATAAAAGTGAAATTTTAACTAATTAATGAAATTTTTATTAATTAAATTAATTTCAATTAGTTTAAATTTAAATGGCCACAGGTGACTAGTGGCTATCTTATTGGAGAGTGCTGCTCGAAAGTGTGGTTTTAGAGATTAAATGGAGTTCATCTTTATATCTAAAGTGTCTGGCTCAGAACAGTCTCCATCCACCTTGGTTCTGCAGCCCAGAAGTGAGATCCTGGTGACATAAGCCAGGTCTGTATATCCAGTGCTAATTTAAGATTGCCTCTTCGACAGGAGTGTGTTTGGTTCTAGTGTAGCTTGCTGCCTACAGTCCCCAATGGTAGTGATGACATTCTTGTCATCCCTCCAGCGCCGTGCTTGACTTGGCCAGTCAAAGGCAAAATTCAGATGGTAGCCAGTAAACAGTATGAAATATCTCAGTTTTAACCTAAACTGGAAGCGGTAACAGTCTCCAAGGCTGCAGAAGCTGGGGTTAGCAGACGACTCAAAAGACAAGAAAAAAGCCCCGTTTAAAGAATAACAATCAATGGCTGAAAGCTATTAAGTTCACTCTTCTAGTTCAAAGGGATTCGAAATGGCAATTTGTCAGGCAACTGTTGTCGCTTTAGATGCCCCCAGTGCTTTCTTTGAAGCCCTTGATTGACTACAGGAGGTTACGCCAGATTGTTCTAAGGACAGGATTTCCCACAGTTGAACACATTTATATCCCAGTAATTACGACTTTTCTCAAATTTAATCAACACAAGGCGAAAGAGAGTTAGTTTGAGAAAACACGCATGTGCTCTGCAAGGTCCAGGCAATGGCTTCGGTGGCTATGTGCAAAGCCAGACAACCGGTTGGATGGTTTTAGTCACTTAATTGTGCTGATGAGATTCTCCAGCAAGTTCCCCTGCTGGCCAGGGAAGAGGGAGAGTCATAGAGTGAGGACCTTCTCTGTTCTGCTTGTTCTGTTCAACAATGAAACAGACTTCCACTTGAGATGGGTTGTTTGTAGGGAAGAACAGCCAATGAGAAATAAGCAGCCTAACACACTCACACAGTGTTGTCTCTTCAGCTGGCAGAGGTGGAGCTGAAAGGATATTTTTGCCAATTGTTTTGGAAAATAGATGCACAGGCAAGTGCGCCCCTGAGAAGCCATGGATGAACGGCTCTAGTGGAGACTGGCACAAAGGGGTATTAGTAAGTGAGGAGGAGGGCTGAGAACGGCGGCAGCTACTTGACCGTAAATCAGGCTTTCTTCCAGAAATGTGTAGAATAGACACAGAATGTGAGAAGCCCTCTGAAGCATTTTTGCCTTAGAAACAACTACTTGAAAGTTAATTTGCTACTTTTCTGTGGAGTTTTCAGAAACCCATCCATCAAGAATGGAAAGTGCTCCTGGGTGTTTGCAGAGCAGGGGTGCATGGTGACATCAGCCAGAGCTGTGGCCCTGTCCTAAGCATCCAAGGGGAAGGTCAAGACGGAAGAGGTCTGAGGAGCCCAATCTCTTCCTCAACTTGTAAGCCCTCTATAACTCAGGCAAGAATGTGTCCTAGGGGGATGGGGGCAGAGTGACACAGATGGTAAAGATGGGAGCTGATGGGCCCTCAGGAGAGAACAAGCAAGGTGGACTCCTGCCTAGCAGCTGTGTGCCAGATGTCACTGCTATGCAGCCTTGGGGGACACATCCATGCCAAATAACTAAAGAGAAGCTACAACAGGAAAAAAAACACACAACATGATATTTACATACAACATGCGGGGCTGGGGCCAGGAGTGAGGTCAGGAAGAGCACCCCACCAAGGCAGGATGAACAGATGGAAAGAAGGTCAAGCCAGGAGAGATTTAGAAAGATAGGATGGGGAGGAATCCACTTCTAGCTGTCTTGCAGGTATACACTCCCAGGTACAGGATGCCAGGAGACAACATGTATGGGCAAAAGTACATATACTCACAGTAGGGGGTCCAAGGCCAAAACCCATCAGGGCATTTGCGGTTCAGTCTGTGATGTGTGCGTGTTGATCAAACAGCAGCGAGCGTGTTCTGACAGTGCCACCCGTCCCAGGCCATGTGAGCAACGGTAACCCTGAGTTTATGCTGACGGATCTATCTTATGGGACTCAAACAGCATTCACTCTCCCTGAACAGATGAAGAAGAAACTAATCCCAACATGAGATTCTTTATAAATTACTAGACAATAGAAAACGAAACACTATATGCACAGGCAGCAGATGTTATGTGACCTCAAAATTAATGCCAATTAGCAGGGCAAAAAGGTATGCTGAAGAAGACAGGTAAGATTTCCATGCTGACAAGTTTGTTGGTCTGAATTCATTCTGGAAAATTGTGCCTTTCAAGTGAGAAAGTATGGTGGGCAAACATCTTTCCTGGAGTCTTCATCCTCACTGTTGTAGGCAAGAAAGTTGCCAAGAGAACTCGAGTTGGTAAGGCCACAACCAAAGTTCTGCAGAGTTTAGAAGGAGGCAAATGTTAGATGCTAACTGCATAAAAGATGGGTCTGTCTCCCAAGACATTTACTCATGATTCCCTGTCAAAGAAAAAAGTAGCGATTTTACCCACATTAAAAATATAAAGCCTTCACTGGCTTATGAGGAAGATATCCTTTTAAGTTATTACAGGTTAAATATCTCTTATTTGAAATGCCTGGGACTTGCAGTATTTTAGATTTCAATTTTTTTTTTTTAGATTTTGGAATATTTGCATTAATATCTATCTGCTAAGCATCCCAGATCTAAAAATCTGAAACTTGAAATGCTCCAGTGAACATTTCCTTTGAGAGTCATGTAGGTGCTCAAAAGTTTAGGACTTTGGACCAGTTTGGATTTTAGATTTGGAATGTTCAACTTGTATTATTACTTTTTAATTGTGGTAAAATGCACACTATTTTAAGGTGGCAAAACTTACCATCTTAACCATTTTTAGGTTTACTGTTCAGTGGCATTAAGTAAAGTCACATTCTTGTGCAAACATCACCACTATTCATTTCCAGAATTCTTTATCTTGCAAAACTGAAAATTTATACCCATTAAACAACTCCCATTCTTCCCTTCCCCAAGGCCTTGGAAACCAACATTCTACTTTCTGTCTCAATGAATTTGACTACTTTAAGCACCTCATAGGAGTGTAATCACACAGAATTTGTCCTTTTGTGTCTAACTTATTTAGCATAGCATAAAGTATGCAAGATTCATCTATATTGTTACATGTGTCAGAATTTCCTTCCTTTTCAAGGCTAAAAATATTCCATCGTATGTATATACACATATTGCATATTTGCTCTTCTGTCCATGGACACTGGGGTTGCTTGACTTCTTGGCTATTACGAATTATGATACTGTAAACATAGTGTAAAAATATCTCAAGAGTCACTGCTTTTAATTCTTTTGGGCATAAGCTCTGAAGCTGAATTGCCAAATTACATAGTAATTCTATTTATAAAATTTTGAGGAACCATCATACTGTTTTCTATTATAACTGCACCATTTTACATTCTTACCAATAGCTCACAGAAGTTCTAATTTCTCCACATCCTTGCCAACACTTGTTATTTTCTGTTTTCTTTCTACCCTTTTTTTGACAGTAGTGGAGGAGATATCTTTAATCATATGGAACTTTCAGAGCTTACTCATTCATTGATTCATTCATGTACTCAACTGAATATTTAACAGATACTTACACAAACATCTGTTAAATATGTAGCAACTGTTTGAAAGACTATAATCGAATTGTACCGAATAACAGTGTAATCACATCTGTTCCTCACTACCCTTTGGTTCCAGTCTTTCAATCAGTTACTAATCAAATGAAATCTAGGTTTCATACATTCAGATATAGTCTAAATGGAGAGATAGAAAATAAAGAGTAAATAAATAAGATGATACAAGGTGACAGTAAGAATAATAGATCAGGATAACATCACTGAGGAATGGATGGTTAGGAAAGGCCTCCCTAGCGAGGAGACTGTCTCTGGAGGAGCACAAGGAAGAATGCTCCAGGAGGCGGAAAAGTAAAGGCAAAACCCTCAAAAGCAGCAGGTGCCCGTCCTCTGGTTAGCATGCATTTCCAGACTTAATAATAACTCCTACCAAGATTTTCTTGTTTAGGGTAAGGATTGTTCATTATACTTAAGGAAGGGTCTCATGCTTACATATACATGTATGTTTATGTATCTGTACATGTATGTGCCCATATCTTACCCATGACAGGACTTGGCCTGTTTGACCTGTGGACATTCGAGGACCAGCCAGAGCTCATCCCTGTGATGGAGAGCAGGGTGTCACGGTGTGGTCTCCAGGCCAGATTGCCTCCGTTGAATTCTGGCTCAACCACGTGCTAGCTCTATAGGTTGGGTAAATTATTCATACTCTTTGTGCTTTGATTTCCTCGTCTGTAAAGTAGAGACAATAATAGTACCTCCCTCACAGGATCATCATGATATTAATGAGTGATTATACGAAGTGCCTAGAACCATGCCTGACACAGTAAGTGCTTGGCAAGCTTTAGATATTTTTCTGATGTGCTCTCCATCATGCTACCAGGACACTTATTGATATGCAGACATGCATGGGAGATTAAATTGACTTTAAGGATAGCTTAGTTTTTTCCTGCTTCAATCCCCACAACCTCATCCCCCAAATGCTCTTCCAAATTTTAAACACTTGAACAACAGAGTTTCCTACAACCTGAGGAAAACTTCATGTTTCTAGGAAAAATCTTTTATACGTTGAATGAAAGCCTATGTCTTTACAGTTTTCCTTTTTCAAGCTCTACCTGTGGTGGCTGCACCAAATCTGGTCCGACAGTAGTGCGTTTCAGGAACTTCAAGATGATTGGCAAGGTCCCCTGAGTCTTCTCTTTCAGGCTAACTGCCTCTTAACACATGGCTTTGAGCATCTTCCATTCTTTGTTCTGCTTCCTCTGAATGAGATCCCATTGATTCCTATACCACTTAAAATACAGTGCCCAGCACTGAGTGTAATTCTTCAAGTGTGATTTGTCAGGACAGAGTAGAGCAGACAAACAACCTTCTTCATTCAAGATCCAGTTGTTCTCTTACAGTAACCAAGTACTGAGGTCAAAATTGTGGTTGCCACATCTTATGATTCCTCCTAAAGATCTTATGTCAATAAGCACCATCAGGAGTTCTGCAGAAATTTAGCTTCTGGGATACCTCTTGCTTTACCACTTTTGTGCTATGTTATTGGTGTTTGAGTCCCAAATGTTAAAAAATATATATATTTATTCCTGCCAATTGTTTGAAGCAGTTTATCATTATTTGAGACCTAAATTTGTTAGACAATATCATCAATAATTTATTGCCTTATTAGTTAATCTGAGAGATGAACCACTGAAATTTTTATCTAAGTTACTACTAATACATGTAAATCAAAAAGACAGTTCAGAACCATGAGCCGCTGTGGAGTCCTTTGTTTAGACTGACATTGCTCCATCAATAGAATATTAGAGGTTCCACCTTTCAACTAGTTACTGACCTAAACAATCGTGATTGAATTCTTTCCTAATTTCCCTTCATTTTCTAAAAGACATCTCAACACACCCAAATAGCTAACTCTAGTCTAGCAAGCAAGGTCCAGAGCCTCCTTGCCATTAGGTAGGGGAAATGCTTCTTCACCAGTGGATGGAGAAGAATTGTTGAACTATTCCTTGAGGGCTGAGTATGGCAGGACTGGGCATTCCACTGCCCATGGTAAGTTACACAGGCATCACACGGTGTCCCTGGAGCGTTCCTGAAGAACAGAGTTCTCTAGCTGGGCGAGTTGAACACAGAATCCCTGGGAGAGCTTATGAACACACAACCTTTGAGGCCCTAGTTCCAAAGTTTCTGATTCAGGATGTCTGCAGTGGTACCTGAGAATCTGCATTTTTAACAAGTTCCCAAATGAGGCTGCTGTTCCCCCATCTGGGGTATACACTTTGAGAACCACTGCTTTACACAAACTTTTTTTTTTTTTTTTTTGCTGCTATTAGTATAGAAAGAGGTAACAGTAGAGGGTGAGGAGGATCCCTAGTTCTTCTTATACCTTGAGACTATTCAAACAGAAAATCTCTTGACCAGAGTGCTGAGTAGTTCTTAATGCCATCTTTAGGTTTTATTAAAAAGGTCTTTGTTATCTTCTCTTATTAGAATTGTAATTTTTTTCACTCACTGCCTCATAAATAAAGTCTATTGATTTATTTATGGCAAGAAAGCAAAGTCTTCTCTGATCTTTGGCCAAAAATTTCCCTACAACATAATACCTACTACATGGTTTAATCCAGTATTTCTTGAAAAAAAAGAAATAGGGTTTAGTGTGAAATTGCTATTTCTCAGTAAACTCATGCTAACTTCTTGTGATCCTGGATTCCTTTTTAAAAGAGAAACAGAATGAGTAATGTATTCCAGAGTCTTGCCTGTGACAAGCATGTTAGGTGTCTGCTCCCCTTGTCAATGTTTGCTCTGAAGTGAATGAAATTCGAGAGAGTCCCTTTTCTGCAAGTTGTCCGTTCACTTTCCACTGTGATTTCCTAGCAGTGGGCTGCTGCTGTGTCCGTCCTCTGCCTTCCTCATGTGCTCAAGGGCCCCTGTTTGTCTAGCATGCATCACAGTCCCCTGCCCACTCAGGACTTGCAGGCCACCTCACATCCATGAGAACCTCCTTTTCCTAGTCCGTGTCTCTGGGCAGAGGAAGCATCCCATTGTCAAATGAATCTTGTGGGCCCAGCTCTTTTCTCCATATCCTCAGAAACTGCACACTCGTGAGAGTGAGCAGTTACAAAGCAGGTGGCCTCCAATTGATGTCCATGGCCACCTGTGTCCTGAGTTTGTGTTGGGAGAAGGTGACGAAAGAGACCAACAAGCACAGGCCCAAAGAAGGGTTGGTGTTGCCAGACACTCCTGAGTGCAGTCCTTCTGACACAGGCAATCAAGGGAGGAGCACTCAATTTGTGCCATTAGATAAGACCCACCATAAAAAAGAAGCTCTATGAGAGTGGACACTGCTTCCCTGAAAGTCCTTCGCCTCCTCCCGTTGGCTCTCGCTCTTTCTGGAACACATGGTCCTCTTCCCTCTTCCCAGGATGTTCTTACTCCTGAAATCTGCATCATTTGAGCCTTCACCAACACCCCTTCTCAGTGAGACGTTTCCTGAATGTTTTACCTAAATTTTAACTGCTCCCCACCCCCCACTCTTCCAATCCCTGTTTCTCATTTTTTCTCCTTAGTGTGTGCTAATCCTGAAAATCCAATCGATTCCATTGTGCAGTGTCTGTCCTCTCATGTACACAGAAATTCTTATCTACCTGTCCCACTGTTGCATCCTGAGCACTGGGAATGCTGCTTGGTGCATAAGTGATGCTCCTCAGTAAATAGTAAATGAATGAATGAGTGAATGTGTGAATGAATGAAGTGGAAGAGGGAAACTGCAAAGGGAACATAGGCATGGAAACCCAGCATGCTATCTTACCAGCAGACATGGTCTCACTCGCATCAACTTTCTGCTAGGAGGTCACGCGTCAGTCAGGTAACTGGCTATCTTAAAACTCTCCAGGCCCATGTACCCCATAAGAAAACCAGGCTTTCCATGGAGTGACCACTCTCCAGTTTAAAGCGTCTAGTCTAGGTAGCCTCACAAGGTCTCCCCCGCTATTATATTTTGTGACTCTGTGAGCATTTGGATGGTGGCACTATAAAAAAAGCCTGCTTTCAGGCAGAACCACTATTTTCCCCTTCCATTACCAAATTGTGTAAGATAAAATCAGACCTTTTCAATGTCATGCAAAGAGAGGCCCTCAAGTTCTGGATGGGGTTGAAAAACCTCCACACAGAATAGTTGGTCAGTTCCTACAATGTCAGACTGTTCTTTCAGTAATAATGTAATCTACTAGCACTGCTTTGATTCAGATAATTACGGATTACGATGTGATAAGGTCTTGCTAAGTGCTTGCAGATATCATCTCATTTAATCACCTCATTTGACTGGTTGGCTGGGGTAATACTCATTTCAAAGATTTAGAAACTGAGGCTCAGAGATGTTACCTAGCTTTCCCAGTAATGTGCTGTTAGTAGACTGGGGGGTATCAGGATGAAAGCCAGGTAAGTCTAATCTCAAATTCCATGCTGTCTACAACTTCTGGGTCTAAATTTCAGCTCATCAGTCCTAGGGGGCAAGTGACTTTAAAGTGAGGACACTATGCAAATTGTGTGGTATACTTCTGTAATTCTGAGCTTTTCCATGGGGGTAGTTTCAGAAAGATCACTCAGCTTCACGTGATCAAGGCCTAGCCATCTGGACCTCTCAGGAGCTCATCAATGGCCTGTGGCTACAATCCACTGGGATCCCAAGAGACTGCCTTCCCCTTTCTTCTTTTCCTCAAGACTTGGGGCCTGCATTTTTCACAGTAAGCATGGCCAATGGCCCCAAAGGCACATCTGTGTTTCTACAGAGCCCCCCTTCATGCGCATAAATAAAATAAGAAATAACCAAGTAGACACCTGTGTATACAGTCACCTGCTTTAGCCAGACAGATATTTATTCGTTGTCGTATAAATGAGGAAAATTTGCACTCGGCCCTGAAAATTTGGCCACACTGGATCATCCTTCCTCCTCCCCAGCGATTTCTTCACTGAGAATGGCCACAGTTGGTTGACACTTCATTGTACTTTGCTTAAAGATCAGTGCACAGACCTGGGAAGATCTGTTTTGCACCTGTATGTGGGTCTCATAAGGTGCTCAAGCTGTCAGGACAATACTGTGCACCAGCGTTAAATCATGTTGTACATGACAGGGAGGAAGTGCTTTTAAAGGCAGGTGTCTAATCCTGTCACACATTATTTTATGAGATGGCCCTTTAAAATAGATCGTGTGTAATGGGGCTTGCTTTAAAGAGGTCTGCCTGTCTCACTGGACTGAGAGCAGAAAAGATATAAAAACGAGGCAAGAACATAAACAAGGAACGTCAGGTTCTACCCACCGCTTTACCCCACACACAGAGGGAATCACCCACAGAGAAATGTTAAGATTCTGCCTCAGCAGACTGCAAATGTTTGATTTGTGGGTTACCATTAAAATGATAGAAGAATATCTTATTCAGGACATTCTTGTAACAGGTGGATGACAGCAAACAGCATTTCAGAATGGTTAGGGAATTAATTATATTTCTTGCCTAGTTATCCTTTTAAATTAATTGAAATATTTTAATCAATTCTTATTTAATTGCAGAATTTCTAGAACTGGTATAAGCAATGGCATTTTAGAACGCCTTTTGAAAAAGCTTTCTGTGTTCGCAACCAGCATTCAAATGCCATGTCATTTCCTAGGGAATGGCTGAGGGGCTGGACTGGGGGAAAGCAGCGCTGCAGATGAGCTCCTGAATACTTGAAGCAAAATAAGAGAAAACAGTAAAGCAAACACATGGCATCAGAACTGAAGTCTCATCCTCTCTGGGGACATGGTCCAGCACTGGCTGCCTGCTCATGCAGAGGCCCTCATAACATTAGTGAGTGGCTTGACTTCTGCGGATGCCTTGTGCCATTTCCAGAGCTCTGCTAGGGAATTGAATTCTGATTTCTTGGGCTCATCTGTGGCACATTCCATGCACTTAAAAGACTATTTTCTGCTTTCTGGCACAAGAATTCCTACTTGAGAAACACAGCCTACAAATCCCTTCCCAGCTTTCCAAACTCCTTCTTGCAAATCTGCCCCCCCTTGTCTTCACCTTGGGTTCTGGTCCCCGTGCTCCTATCCCCTCACTAATTTGCCTTGTCCACTGTAGGCTCACACATGCTCAAGGTGTTTCTATCAACATCCTCTTTGTGACCCATCAAGCCGTGCCTTGCCCTTTCAGTGCTGGATTTTTTTTGTGCCTTAAGGAGTCTGCCAGTGCTTGTCCATGGAAGTGCCCTCCAGCAAGGTTGGGGTTAAGGGGATATAGGGAAACAACGCAACGCATGCCTTGGCAGGAATGGAACACCCTGCACCTCACTCAGGACCCGCATCTTCAAAGGTGCATTTGTACCTTGAGTTGGGACAGAGGGGGAGCAGAGACCACACAGTGGGAGAAATGGGAGCAAAGGTCCTTATCACTGGGCAGCCATCGTAGATTCTAAAGTAAGAACACCGGTGTTTGAGGTCAATTTACCTGGACTGACATGGATGATGCACTAGGAAGGGCAGAGACTAGCATCAGAGAAATCACTGGGGACTGGATTCCAGGACACTTGTCTATGGGATGGGAGCAAACCTTGGGTGGTGGACACAGAAAGGCAGAGTAAGTCATTAAGTTGAAAAGATATTTAAAAATATTTTAAATTTTGGTTTTATTTATAGGGCTCTGTTTTTATTAAGTAAATGTAAAAGAAGTTTATAAAAATATATGTAAGAAAAATAAAGTAAAATAGATAAAAGGCATGTCAACAATACAGCAAGCACCCCTGACCCACCAACCAGATGAAGAAAACGAATAGCAGCAGCAGCTTGGAGGGACCTGTGGACACCTCGTGCCTCTCATCTCATTCTGCGTGTTCCAAAGTTTTCTCAATAGTTTTATTGCATCTGAAAGTGTTCCTAAAGTATAGCATCTAGTTTTGTATGTTATCAAGTTTACATAAAATAAATCATGTTCTGTATCCTTTGCCGTCACTTGCTTTTTCCACAATATTATGTTCCTGAAATCTATTCAAGATTTCCACTAGGCTGTCATGTATCCATTGACACAAATGGAAAAGTTTTCTTTTGCCAGATACGCCACAGTTGACTTTGCCATTTTCCTTTTGTGGGCACTTGGGTTTCTTCTGCTTTAGGTGTGTGTGCACATGTGTGCACACTCAGCATCGTAACCAAAGCTGCTATGAATGCTTTTGCATGAGTATAAAGGCGTGCATTTCTCTGTGGAATGTACACAGAGAGTAGACTTGCTGGGCTCTGAAGTGTTCGCACTGCCAACGTTCCTAGATAATATCCAATTGTTCGCATGGAAGCTGTAGTAGTTGACAGGCTCCTAGCACCATACAATTGCTTCCATTTATGCACGCCCTTGGGAAACTTCTATACTAACCAAAGTTTTTAACCTATTTTAGTTCTGCAAGTATGAAATAGTATTTCATTTGGTTTTATGATTTGCAGTTCCCCTATCCCTAATCAGGTTGGACTTCTCTCATATGTTTATTATCCATCCAAATTTTCTCTTCTGTAAAGTTCCTCTTCAAATGTTCTGTTTATTCATCTGTTGGGTTGTTTTCTTTTTTTTTCTTTTTGTTGACATTCTTGGCATAATTTAAATATCCAATATACTAACTCTTCGTCAGTTACATGCACTGCAAGGATCTCTTCCCAGTCCATCTTTTCTGTCTTTTTGATTTTTTTTCACATTAGTTCTTAATTAAAATCTAATTAAATTAATTTACCTATTTTCTTACAGGTTGGGCTTCTTATGAATTGTTTAAAAACTCCTACCTATTGCAAAGTTATAATGATCTCAATTATTGGCTGAAAGTACTATGTTTTTGCATTTTCATGCGAAAGTGTGTATCACCATTTGTTGTTGTTAAGGTGTGAAATACAGTATTAACTTCATGCTTTTTCTACATAGACGATGCTATGGTTTGAATGTGTCCTCCCAAATTTATTTATCGACACTTAATCACCAGTGCAATGGTATTAAGAGGTAGGGCCTTTGGGAAATGATTGAGTGATGGGGGAGAGCCCTCTAATGGGATTAGTGATGTTATAAGATGGCTAGAGGGAACTAACTTGGCCCCATCCCTTCCCCCCTTATGCCGTTTGAGGATGTGCAGCAAAAAGATGCCATCTGTGAAGCAGAGAGCAACCCTCACCAGACACTGAATCTGCTCACACCTCGAACTTAGACTTCCCAGCCTCCAGAACTGTGAGACACACACTTCTGTTTATAAATTACCCAGCCTAAAGTATTTTGTTACAGCAGCAGGAACAGACTCAGGTGGATGCCCAATCACTTTGCGTCGTTGACTGAAGTGCTTTCTGTCGCATCAAGTCAGGGTCGCTTATGTATGCATAGGTATGTTTCTAGAACCGCTATTCCATTCTGCGGGTTGCTGGTGTATGCAGAGGTATGTCTCTAGAACCGCCATTCCATGCTGCGGGTTGCTGGTGTATGCAGAGGTATGTCTCTAGAACCGCCATTCCGTTCTGCGGGTTGCTGGTGTATGCAGAGGTATGTCTCTAGAACCGCCATTCCGTGCTGCGGGTTGCTGGTGTGTGCAGAGGTATGTCTCTAGAACCGCCATTCCGTGCTGCGGGTTGCTGGTGTATGCTGAGATACGTCTCTAGAACCGCCATTCCGTGCTGTGGGTTGCTGGTGTATGCTGAGGTACGTCTCTAGAACCGCCATTCCGTTCTGCAGGTTGCTGGTGTATGCAGAGGTATGTCTCTAGAACCGCCATTCCGTGCTGCGGGTTGCTGGTGTATGCTGAGATACGTCTCTAGAACCGCCATTCCGTTCTGTGGGTTGCTGGTGTATGCTGAGATACGTCTCTAGAACCGCCATTCCGTGCTGCGGGTTGCTGGTGTATGCAGAGGTATGTCTCTAGAACCGCCATTCCGTGCTGCGGGTTGCTGGTGTATGCTGAGGTACGTCTCTAGAACCGCTATTCCGTTCTGCGGGTTACTGGTGTATGCTGAGGTACGTCTCTAGAACCGCTATTCCGTTCTGCGGGTTGCTGGTGTATGCAGAGGTATGTCTCTAGAACCGCCATTCCGTGCTGCGGGTTGCTGGTGTGTGCATAGGTATGTCTCTAGAACCGCTATTCCGTTCTGCGGTTTTTGTGGCAGCTCTATCCCCCGCATTAATACAACATCAGCTTAGTTACTTTAGCTTTAGAGAGTTTGTCTTATTTTCCGATTGGTCATTTTTCCCACATACGTGTGCATATATTTTTTTAAAAAATGGATCTTCATGCTTTCTAAGTTCTGTGATAATTTTGAATGGAATTGCATTGACTCGTTAGGTTCCTAGACAGATGAACATTTCTTCCCAATCTGTAAAGTGGTGATTCCAGTGGGGGTTGTTTTTAGTTTTGTTTTTGTTTGTTTTTTACAGGCTTTGAAGGAAAAGAGAACAGTGGGCTCCATAGAACAGCCACAGCTCGAAGCGCCGCAGAGAACTTTCTCTGCTTCAGAACCCAAATCCCTCTGAGTGATTGGCCAGCAACCTTCAGCCTGGTTTGTATAAACCTGAAGCCTCCATAGTGTCAGTGTCACTTTGGGCAGAAATGGGGAAACATATAAAGACAAAGCCAGAATTCAAAAGGGAGCCAATGTCAAGGAATGTGAGATGACAGTACATTCTGGAAATAATGTTATCTTGTTAAATAGAAGCTATTTGTTTAATAAACCATTAATATACAATAAGATTGCATTAAATCAAACTCAATTCAATATTTATTATGTATTTTGTTGAAAATATTTTCATAGCATACATCATACAAAAATACTGTTTTTTAAAATAAACTGTAATATTGTAAGTTTTTAATGTTTGAATGATACTGTGTCTGTGGTAAAGAGAAGGTTGGATTTTTATTTTCTGACAGTAGAATTTATTTAATCTATATAAAATGTAGTGTCTTTATTTGGAAAATGGAGTTAATAATACTCAACTTTTGAAAGTTTGATAAAAATTCAATTAGAAAATATACATCAGTGTCCTCAAATGTGGGTTTTGGTTTAAGCCTTTTGTCCAAAGGCCCCCTCTATGGAAACTCGGTGTGTACATTGGTGAATGGTGGATTCCTGTATGGTTACTCACAGCTCCATCCCCTCCCTTATCTGCTATAGAGTCTATAACTTCCCAGCGCCTCTTGGAATTTGCTGTGTAGAAGAATCAAGATAATGAGTATAGCTAAGAGTACAACAGAGGAGAGGAAATTGCAGAAATTTATGGGACTAAAGTTTTGTTTTGTTTTCTTTGTTTTTTTGAGTCGGGGTCTTGCTCTGTCACCCAGACTGGAGTGCAGTGGCATGATCACAGTTCAGTGTAGCCTTGACCTCCAGGGCTCAAGTAATCCTCCCTCCTAAACCCCCCAAGTAGCTGGGACTACAGGTGCATGCCACCATCTCCAGCTAATTTTTGTGTTTTTTGTAGAGACGGGGTTTTTGCCATGTTGTCCAGGCTGGTCTCCAACTCCTGGGCTCAAGTGGTCCTTCCTCCTTGGCTCCCAGAATGCTGGGATTACAGGTGTGAGCCACCACAGCTGGCCAATGGAACTAAGTATTTTAATGGGAAAAATAAAGTTGCTAGCTAAAAACGAAAGGATACATCAAGAAAGAAAATGAAGCAAAGAAAAAAGATTAGAATCTACTCTGTATTCAAGAGAGAGACTTTTTTTTATTATTCAGACAAGAAAACAGGCTCTGGTGCAATGGCTGCCAATTATGAGAAAAATTAAAATTAGGTTTTAAATAATATATATTTACATATAAAACTCCCTTAGGGCATTGTTTGAGAAAATGAAGTAAAGATTTACAATGTCTTGTCTTTGGATTGTGTTTCTTCGGTTGCTATTCTTTGCCGGAACTGGACCTCAGGGTGGCTGACTACTACACAGGTTACAAGGGTCCCTTGGTATTCATCACGGGGGGCTGGTTCCAGAACCTCCATGGATACTAAAGTGTGAGGATGTTCAAGTCCTACAGTCTACCCTGCAGAGCCGGTGGATACGGAAGGTGAATTCCACGCGAAACTCACGAAGGCAGAGTTACTCTTATCCAATAGTGCGTGACGATTGGAGGGCAGGTCTTCTGAGGAGTTGCTGGAAATGTCTGAGACTCCTTAAGGCACAAAGCAGGCGCAGTTTGAAAACACCGTAAACCTGAAAGTGACATGCACATCAAGTATGATCAGTCATGAAAAGTGGCTGCTGCATGCAAAGCGTTCTTAATAAAGCATGCTCTATCTACATCTCTTTGAATGCTTGTTAAAACGAAGATTTCTGGACCTGAATCTATTTTACAGGCTTGCCTTTTCAGCAGATTTTTTGCATCATTCTTATGTGTCCTCAAATTTTAGAACCACAGTCTCAGTGGAACGGGGAATTTGGAAGCCGACAGAAAGACTTACACAGGTCTATATCCCGTCACAAACAGTAAGTTTTGTGGCTTGCATGTCTTGAAATAATACATGTGGACTTCACTTAGGTCAAGTGAAAAATATTTTCCCCTGTCCTCAATATTCCTGGAAAAGCAAAGAGTTATGGGTGGAATCTGCAAGTCCATTTGTGCCTGAGGTATGAATCAATACTTTGGTTTGCACATATGTGTACTATAACTTGTCCAATGTAAGAGGATTTTGTTCTTATTCATAAAATAAAAAAATTAAAATTGTTCTTGTATTTAAAAAGGTAGAACCACAAAATATAATTATGCGAGGATTAACAAAAAAATTTAAAAGGATTTGTGAAGTCTTCTTTTTCTCCTAATTCAGGAGCCACCCAGCGTCCCTTGTAAGTGTAAGCTATCAGCCAGGGCAGAATTCCAAAACAGACACAGCCCCAGGTACTGCCCTCTAATGCTGAACAGGCAAATTCAGCAGAGAGATCTGTGTGGATCTTCCTGGCCACATGGTCTTGGCAGAGGGGTTATTTGGTGGCTACTCCATTGCTTCCTGTCTCTTCTCCTATGCCATTCCAGAGGTGCAGTGACACACTGCAGGAATTTCATGACCCATTTATCTGCTCATTTAGGTGACTCATATGACATCATTAACAAAAAATGGGGTACAAGCAACACTCACCAACCATTCAGTTTGGGCTATTCCTTACTTTGAAGATGAACTTTAGGAGCTTTCTAGTACTTTAGAACTTTGACCAAGCATTAAATGGAGTTTAAAAGTCAATCACTTCAGTGGTAGAGGGCAGTCACATGAATAGATTTTTACTTGATTTTTAAAATGTCAATCTACAAAAGCTAAAAATCAGAGGGGAAAAAAAGAGGCTGTAGCAGGTGAAAGAGTGTCCTACAGTCCATATTAGACTTGAAAAAGAAGCTGTCTGCCTCTTCACGTGTTAAACTTTGGTTAGAGATCCTCTCATACTGTGTTAGTCAGTTCTCATGCTGCTAATAAAGACATACCCAAGGCTGGGTAATTTATAAAGGAAAGAGGTTTCATTGACTCACAGTTCCACATGCCTCGGGGGCCTCACAATCATAGTGGGAGGTGAATGAAGGGCAAAGTCATGTCTTACAAGGGCAAAGTCATGTCTTACACGGTGGCAGGCAAAAGGCTTGTGCAGGGAACTCATATTTATAAAACTGTCAGATCTTGTGAGACTTATTCACTACCACGAGAACAGTATGGGGAAACCAACCCATGATTCAATTATCTCCATCTGGCCTCACCCTTGAAAAACGGGGATTATTGCAATTCAATAAGAGATTTGTGTGGTGACACAGCCAAACCGTGTTACATACCGACATTTCAAACTATTAGAGGTTGAATGTGTTAAAATTACATGAAACTTCAGTGAGAATGGGAAGGGATTTTATAAAACTGTTCTTTGCTCTTCCCTTCCTCCTCATATATTCTCTAGACACACACACACACACACACACACATATACACCCCGGAGACACATGTTGCCACCCATGAAATAATCAGCATTTTTTTCTTTGTATATTTCTTTTTCTCCAGGAAATGGTAGAGGCAAAACATCTCTAAAAGTTAAAGACTTTTAAGACTTAAAGGCAAAAAAGACAGTAGTTCTGATTTTCTTTTTCCTCTCTTTTTAATCATGCACCTAAATATGTTTCCTGAATTTGGAGCCAGAAAATGAGGAAAAGGGAAACATTCTCATGAAAACAAATCCAACCTCAGATCAAAATATATGTAATGAAAGTTTTCCTCAAACCGATTTTTCCTTTTAGATTCCAAAAAGCTAATTGAGTTGGCTTTTTTGGCAACCAGCGTTTCCCCGCAGCAAGCAAATTTCCTTCACAGTAGGAAAGTTGTTGATAAAACGACTGGAAGCAGTGCGCCACCTGATGGTCTTTCTACACATTGCAGCTTACTAGAAAAAGATAAAAAAAACAAAAACAAACAAAAAAACCACATGGAAATTCCCTTTCACAAATGTACTGTATTTCAGCTTGAGTCAGGGAGATTCTCATACATTAATAGTTGCTGCTTAAACTAAATATTCATTCACTTTATATAAAACAAAAACAATTTTATCCATAGCCTTCAATCTGAATTCTTTATTAGACTGTTTAATCTTTTAAGAAATACCAGGTTGATCTAGTTTGCGGATAATTTTCATTTTCACTTTTCAGTTACTGGTAAATATTTTAAAGGTACATATTAGAGACCAAGGGCCACTATCCAACATCATTCTCAACCCCTAAGTAAAATAAGCCCTCAGGTAATCTAGAATCAGCATTCCAAACGCGGGAGCTGCCCAAGGTCAATTAATTCAACAGGAATCAAAAATTAATAGAGCTCAAAGTTCACACCATCCACAGCCGTCATGTAGCACCTAGAAAGAAGCACTGAGAAGGGCCCAGCGTCACTTCTGTGGTTTTCCTGCCAAAAATGAAAGATCTGGAGAAATCCAAGGGGTAACACCCTAGAAAATAACTGGCCTCTAATCTTCAAAAACGTCAAGGTGAAGAAACGCAAAGAGAGCCTGAGGAAATGTTCCAAAACCAAAAAAGTCTAAAGAGACATTAATCCAAGTGTGACTGAATCCTGGACTGGGGTAAATAGGAGAAAGGACACTGTTTGGACAAGTGATCATATTTGAAAATGGACCTGGGACTAAATAATAGCCTTCCACCCATGCTAAATTTTCTTATTTTCGTAATAATGTGATGACATGTAAGAAAATATCCTTGTTTGTTGAAAATATATACCTTGAGGAAATCTGCAAGAGTTGAACCAACATATGGATGCAGTGTTGAGGTCACTTTGTTTGTAGGTGACACAAAAAGAAAAGAGGTCCAGTGGGGAAGTCCCAAGTATGATGGTTTCCGCTCCCTGTCCTTGTCTAGGGCTGTCTGGCTACGGGCTGGGATCCTTGGTAAGAGCTATCTTACAGTTAGATCTTGGTAGATAAGATCTATCTTAAAGATAAGGCAGATCAGCTTCTATATCTTCCATATCTGTAAGAGTAAATGGATATTCTCCCACCTGCTGTCTTTAGACTTCCTTCCCAGGATGTGCTGAAGATTAAATTAGACGATGGTCTAAAGGTTAAGAATGTGTTAAAACCCTGTATGGTAGAAAGTGGGGAGAGAGGGAGACAGGGTATTCTCTACTGGGAGAGAGAAACTATCTGTATGACTTCAGAAGGTAAAGTCAGATAACAAAATGCAACCAGTGATTGGGGATTTGTATCATACATGCCAGCTACGGCTCTCAGTTCCACCATGTTTCCCTCAACATTAGCTCATCAGATTTGTACAGTGACTTTGCATAGTATGTGGAGGAAATATTATAAGCCATATTTTATTGATGATGACAGTAGAGATCACGTATGAATAACAGCACCTGTATTTTGTTTTGTAGATATTACTCCTAGACAGAGCTGGTATGAGTTAATAGGCTAACTGTCTCATGGACATTCACTGCTCCTTGGTTTGATCCAAGACGATCCCTTAATAGAGGCACCATAGTATTGCAGAAAGAGCTGTATCTTTGAGATATTCCAGGCCTGGATTAGCATCTCATGTGTACCACTTCCTGAGCATGCAGACTTCAGCTGGGGTTGCTCTACCTCTCTGAATCTTAGTTTTCTCAAGATCTTGTGCTTTTAACCACATGCATGTCCATAAATGTTACAAAGCATTGTTTTGCATAAATATTTGTTATAATTTGTTGTAACTTTATTGAAATACAATACAGAGATAGAAAAGGACCATGTCCTCAATGTACAGCTCTGTGCACTTCCATGAAGAACAAACATCGTCACCCAAATCATGGACGCAAATGTTACCAGCACCCAGAAGCCCTTTCTCGTGTAGTATTGACACCATAATGGGATGCTACTGCTCACTCATTTTTCAACGTGCTCTTTTCAATCAGCATCATGTTTTTGAGCTCTAAACGGCTGTATTGAATGTAGTTCAAATTGAGAATAATCATTTCTATGGAACATTTTCAACAGCTTATCATTTAATGAAATAAGATAATATATAGAGGGGGAGAAGGCAGGAGAGAGAAAAAAAAAGGAGGGAGAGGTGGAGAGGGGAGAGAGACAGGGAGTGAGAGAATGGATATGCTGAGCCATTTCCCCCCACTGCCTAGCACAGTAAGTCCTTCTGACCAAGCTAGCAATGGCCCCATCTGTGGCTGCCTGCACCTGCATCTGCACACATTATGCATGTGAAGGAGAACGTTCTGGAATGTTCACTCACGTGGGTGTTCTCTGGCAGGTCATTCCTAATCCCTGTGGCCTCCTAGGGGAAGCTTTTTCCCCCATCTCTTCATTGTAACTCATTTTCAGATTCCAGGGGGATCCTTGCCAAACATTTTATTATATTTATTTTTCTTCCTGGCTAGCCTTGGTCTTTGCTGATTTCATAGCCACAGTGGTAGAGATAAAAATCCTGGCTGAGGACACTAGAGGGCAGTTGGAGTCACTCGATTGTACCTGCGGTGGAGAGGTGATCCCCCAGTCTATTTTACAGCAGGTCTAGGATGCTCCTTAGGAAATGCTGTCTAAGCCCCATCTCACCAAGCAGCATGGCTTGCTCTTGACCATAACTTGAAGAAGTTACAGACATTGAAACCTCGGCCAAGATGGCTCCCAGCTCCATTCATGCTTCCTTCTGTAGTTCAAGGTCCTGGGTGTGGGGGGGTGGGGGGCAGTTAGAGCCCACAGGAAGTTTTTGAGCTGGCGATCACTCCGATGAGTGCAGACATCTGCCTGCCTGTTCCCGGGGCTTCTCTTCCTCCCTGCAAGGCATGACATGAATGGCAGGGAGGCTGAGGGGCCTCTGGGGCCAGAACACCTGAGCTTCAAATCCTGCAGCCACCTGAGAGCTGTGTGACCACAGAAATGGTGTTGAGCCATCCAAGAAGCAAGTTTTTCACCTGCTCCCATTTTGCACGAGAATTCAGTGAAACGGAGAGTATAAACCACAGATCGCAAAGCCCAGCCATGGTAGACAGACATGTCATTTCCTTTTCTTTGTTCCTTCCTTTTCCGTTTTTTAACTCTTCCGCCTCCTCTTTACTGTGTCTCTTTTCCTCCCTCCCTCTCTTCCTTCCTTTCTTTTCTTCTTTTTTCCTTGTTCCCTTTCCTAAAACAAAGTATCACATTGCTAAATCTAGGTGCCAGATTCATGGACATGTGCTATATGTATTATCTGTGTATTTCTAAGTGTTTGGAATATTTTGTAATTTAAAAGTAAAACATTTAAACAATATCCTCCCCAAAAAAGCCTAAAGGCCCACACCAGACAATTTAAAGTCAAATTTGAAGGTGGAGCTGTCTGCATCTTTTCCAAGCTCTCGGATGATTGCAGCCAAAGTTGAGAATCACTGGGCAGTCCCTCTATTCTAATTGCTACCTTTTTGGAAGAGTGATTCTGTTTTCTCCAGATAGGGTGAGTGAAACCCTCCCTGGCTCAGCTGGTCACAGTCAACACGGGCGTGTACTGGAGGCATTGTTGGGGCAGATGTTTGAAGACTTCAGCAATTACAGGGGGAAAAGATGTTCGCCAGGCCTGACTATTTGTTCGGGTCAGAAAAAAGTGGTTAATTTACTCTGCAGAACACTAAACAAATACAAGCTCAACTTATGCCCCAACCCCAAGCCCATAATCAAGCATGGAAACCCCAGGCCTGGAACAGACCTCTGCAAAGCTCCATCCTGAGATTCCCTCAAGAGAATAAACCTTAAGGGATCAGAGTTTCAGAGATGAAGTCTCCTTCGTTCTGTGCCAGGGTTAACCTAAATTCCCTCCATTCCCCAGACCCCATCACGGGCCTTGACCATGTGCCAGGACCCCGTGGTAAACGTAAAACCTGATTCCGTTTCTGCCTCCTAGAGTCTTAAATAAACAGGAGGCACGGGGAGATTGACTCAGATGAAAGAGGCTACATATTAATTTCTATACAGTGGCTTTCAAAGAAAAATAAATGACAAAATTCTATTTAATCAAGAGAAATATGAAAGCTAAAAGTTAGATTCAACTTTAGCTAATCTGTCAGTGAAAGGAAAAAGCAAAATCATGTAGGAGGGTTCTGTTACGTGCAGCCCTGATGCCATCACAAAATGGCTTTTATAAAAAAGTGTTGATGGTCGGGAGCTGTGGCTCACGCCTGTCATCCCAGCACTTTGGGAGGCGGAGGACGGTGGATCACCTGAGGTCAGGAGTTCGAGACCATCCTGGCCAACCTGGCAAAATCTCATCTCTAGAAAAAAATTAGCTAGGCATGGTGGTGCATGCCTGTAATCCCAGATACTCGGGAGGCTGAGGCAGGAGAATCACTTGAACTTGGAAAGCGAAGGTTGCAGTGAGCCGAGATGGTGACATTGCACCCAGCCTGGGCCACAGGAGCAACACTTCATCTCAAAAGAAACACACACAAAACAAAACAACAGCAACAATGAAAAGTGCTGATGTGAACTGGGACTGCGTTCAGGAATTAGAGGTGTGCCTGGGATTGGGAGTTCAATAGCACGATCATAGAAGTGGGGAGCAATGACGGGAATGTACTGTTGTCTTGATTTAAAAGCAAGCAAATGGTTTTAGAAAACTGTTAACAAAAAAAGTCTCTTTTTCATTTTTGTTTTTGCTTTTGAGACAAGGTCTTGCTCTGTTGCCCAGGCTGGAGTGCAGTGGCATGATCAGGGCTCACTGCAGCCTCCATCTCCCAGGCTCAAGAGATCTTCCCCTTAAGTACCTGGGACTACAGGAACACACCACCACATCCAGCTAATTTTTGTATTTTTTGTAGAGATTGAGTTGTCACCATGTTTCCCAGACTGGTCTCGAATTCCAGACTGGCTGAAGCTATCCTCCTGCCTCGGCCTCCCAAAGTGCTGGGATTCCAGGCATGAGCCGCTGCTCTCAGCCGTCACAAGTATTAGTTAAATAGAGGAAATGTTCATAATGGTTTCTTGTTTTCAGTCAAGATTTTCTTTGATGTGGATATCATAGAATCAATTCGTGTGCTTTTGCATGATATTGGTGAGAGCAGTGACCATGTTTAAGCGTTGCAGAAGTAAAAGAGGTTTGTGTGTGTGCCTGCGTGTTTTTGTAAAAATGGCTTTGAGGAGAGAGGCACATTTTCCCAAATACCTTTCCTTTTTTTTTAACAAAAGAGGATAAGTCGCAATCTTTTGCTTCCATGGTTATCAATTCCCAGGTAACGTTGCCAGTTTTGGTCTTGTTACTCTCGGCTGGAAGGCACTGTATTCTGACAACTGCGGATGGGTGACCGCAGTAGCTCCTGGTGTGACTTCCTGGGTGGTCTTCTCTGTAGGTTACAGCCCTCACTCTAGATGGAGCTAAACGCTGCCAGTCATGGCTCTCCTCCAGTGCGGAGAGCTGGAGCATTCGAGCACTCCTTTTCTTCCCCATGCCAAGATCTGAGTTTCCTCTGCTCCTGTTCTCACACCATTCTTTTCTGTTTTTCCACCTATTTCAGCAAAACTTAAATCTGTCACATTTGACCATGCCTTCTGCCAATGTGTGATATTTAGAGGGGACGTTCAACTAAAAAATCAATCAATAAATTCCCCACTGCCTCTCCAACTGGATTTGTGTAATTGTGTCAGACAAAATCAAGTGTGTAGATGAATGTGTGGTGTTTGCGCTGAGAGACGGTTTCCACACACACTGAAAATAAAGTTTGAATTCTTTATGGTCTGAAAAATGAGAAATTAGAGAGCCCACTGTTTGAGGAATCAGCACCTCATACTTTACTGCAAGAAGCTAAAATCAGGAAGATTTTGGTGTGTGAGGATGTCTTCCTTTGGAGCGGGTGGAGCTTTGTCCCAGCTCTGTCCACTGAGAGGGCCTTGAGGAAAGGCCCTCTAGCACACTGGCTTATAGATCTCAGTTACTAAATATCATTCTCCTTTTAAAGGAATCAGAGATCTTTAGAGAGGTGGTTGGGGAAGGAAAGGTCAAAATGAGCCTGGAACTTCACTTTGAGCCATAAAGTAATGAAGTAAGCAAAGAGTGATGAGGCAGGCAGTGTTAGTCTACTCAGGTTTCCATAACAAAATATCACAGGCTTGGTGGCTTAAACAAGAGACATTTATTTCTCACAGTTCTGGAGTCTGGAAGTCCAAGGTCAATGTGCAGGCAGGGTTGCTTTCTGGTGAGAGCCCTTTCACTGGATTTGCACAATTTTATTTAGGCCCAGAATTGGGATGGGCCTGAACAAATAGATGTGTTCTCAGGAATGTACTTTGTCAAAGCTCATGAAGTGGTCCACTGAGGATGGGTGCTTTTTACTCTTCATGAATTTTACCTCAAAGAAGAAAAACAAGAATGAAGAAAAAGACGAGGAGGAGGAGGGAGAAGAGAAGGAGAACAAAAGAAGAGGAGAGGAAGAAAAACTAAACAAATGAGCTCTAGTTAATGATTGCTGAAGTGTTTAGGAGTGAAGGGAATTAAGGCTTACAACTTACTTTTAATGCATCCAAAAAATAAGATGGACTGATGGATGGACAGAGGGCTGGATGTGTGCTAAAGCAAGTAAGTGTATTCAAATGTGACTTGTATAGTGGTGGTGGGTAGACATGCTCACTGCAATATTTTTTAAATGTTTTAAATTTTGAGAAAAATAGAGGTGTTCTACTAAGATAAAATACCAGAAGTTCATAAGTCTGAGCTGTTATAGCCTCAAGCAAGATACGGTGTTTGTCCAAAAGCAATCTCAGTCCAAAAATAAAATCTTTCTTTCTCTGTTTAGTTGCATAATAAAATAAAATCTTCCCTAAAACAAAATCTTTCTTTCACTGTTTAGTTGCATAATAAAATTCTAAAGTCAAACCCAGACATTTTACGGTATTTTTACCTTCAATTAGAATCACACAAAGCCATATCTCTTTCTCCAATAAACTTTATTTTTAATGATATGACACTTTAATAACACACCATTAAAATATACGTAACACCGGGCAGGGCTGTGTTTGCTTTGTCCCCGCTCTTGTCCTGATGCCAGAACAGAGCCTGGAGCCCAGTAGGTGGTAAGAATTATTTAGGACTAAAAAAATAAATGAAAGCATAAAAAAATGGGATTTCTGACAGGACCTGGATGGCATCTGTTAACAAGCAACAATCACAATTTCTGTCTAGTTGAATGTCAGACTAATGAAGATTAGAACTAAGAGTGGAGTCTCAAAATTTATTATTAAATCGTTCACAAAAATATTTATTGGCTTACATCCTGCTTCGCACAAGACATGCCATCGGGCACGTCTGGATTTGTGCTCACAGCCACTCACTGTGTCATCTGGAATACGTTGACTAACCTCTCTGTGCAGCTGTTTCCTCATCTGAGTAAAGGAAACAGCAAGAATTGTCCCAAAGTGGTGTTCTGAAGACCTGTGAATTATTTCTGTGAAGAACTTGGCGGAACCAGGCACAGAGTAAGAGTCCAAAAACTGGAAGCCCCTTTAAGGTAACAGTTCTATAATAATATCAGAGTTCAGGCTTGTAGAGGTGATCACGAAGCCCCAAAGGTGAGCAATGGTGAATGATTCAATGGACATTTATAATCGGAATGCTTTGGAAAAGGCCCTTGGCTGTGTGTTTAGCCAGCCCTGGCAGCAGAATTGCAAAGTATGTCCAGATCTGCAGAGAGTGGCCATATGCCAAGGACAGCTCACTTACCATCAAGCATCCTCGTCCTGAGCCTTCATAAAGCAGTGTGTGTGCCAAGAGGCGTGGAGCTGCTCATTACATCGTACCTTTGCATAACTCAACAACATTCATAGAAATGACTGTTGCAAATATCAGATCCACAAATGGGCGAGCATAGGTATGGCAGTCAACGTTTGTCTTTGACCTTTCCCCATCTTAGCTTTTGCTCCTTTTCTTTTCTCTCGTTCCATACTCCTTGTCCTGAGTCCCCAGTATAGCAATAAGAAACAGTGGGTTTTTTGAAGCACAAACCCTGGACAAATGAGGCTATGGATTCTACATCAGTGATTTTCAAACTGGGGTACTCAGACCCCTAGAGGAATGTGAACATTTTTCTGCAGATACTCCTTCAAGGGAAGTATAAGAAAATCAACTTCCATACCTGTACTCTCATTACAAAGTTTTCTAATGTCAATCATAATGCTCATTGCAATTGCCCAGATTCCACTTCATTCTGAATCAGACTGTGCTGCACTGCTCCTCAGTGGAAAGCCCTCCAGGGCATCAAGCAGAGGGAACTTCCATTAAGGCAAATCAGCCATTGTAAAACTCATGCAGGATTACTATCTTTCCCTGGCTTCTCTCTTAGGAGTGAATACCGCATTTTAAAAATATTGCACGTTGCTACAAGCACATATTTGGAGATTTCCTGGGATATTCTGAATTACATGTGATGGAGGAACAGGATACCCTGAGGGAGGATACCTCATGGTGCAGATATTCAAGGTCAGATGGGCCGTATCATTTGTATTGCTGGTCTTGAAAACTAAAAATAAAAAAACTTTTCCCAAGGAGATTGGTTATAGTATTTGCTTAATTTCTTTCAATTAGAGTATTAAACAATTGCTCACAAAGCCTGGCACCCCAAGGAAGGCCTCCTTCCCCCTGCTCTTTACCACCTATGTCAGCAAGCATGCTACTCAGTCGTCATCACCTACTGATTTGTCACTTGAACTTGATTGACAAAAGACGTAGACCAGTTGTTTGTGCAAACCTAATGTTATGGGTGAGTTGTATGGCTTGGGTTTATTAGACATAAAACAAAACAAACTCTAAGTCCCTTGAGAGGAAGAGCTAGTTTTATTTCACTTGGTTTCTTGCAGTTATTCATTCTCAGTAAACAGTTTTTTAAGTAATTAAACTAATGAATAAATATATTACCAATATAGGAATGCCTGAGTCCCCATCATACAACCTAACTCTGTAAAGTGTAACTGAAAGACAAAAAGTTTTCTATTCTTCCAGTTCAGTTTCATTTGTCTTAAAATTAGATCCCCCACTTTTAGCTAGCTGTTCAGTGCTCCCTGCTAATTTTCATTACAAGTAAGATATTCTATTTCTGCCAAAAGGCATTATTGACCTATTTTTTTTTAATTCTCAATGGCCAGAAGGTTGCTAAACACAAGCTCTTCATTTCTTGATGACACTCTTCATCTCTTAGTTGAAACTTCTTAAAAATCAGCTGGGATTCACTGCTAGTAGAGACCACTGCCAACTTAGGTGCAAACCACAATGGAAAGAAAAACTAAGAGATATGGGAGTAAAGGATGGAAGTGATGCTGGGTGGGGGGGACTGAGATACTAGTTCCCAAGACACGCTTGGCCATAGCACTGAGCTGAGTTGAGCTTGGTTGTTGTTTTTTTCCTTTTAAAATAATCAGAAGTGTTTATTTGGTTTTGTAGTTTCCTAAACAAGACACCATAGAGTAGTTGAAAGAAATGGATTTTGCAACCCAAAGAATCTTAGTCTGAAAATCACTATCAACCTCACAGTGAAATTCTGGAATAGTGGGAAGTTGGTGAGAGACGTGAGTTTAGAATTCTGACTCAGCTTGATTATTTTGTGAACTTGGTTTCTAAACCTTTCCAATCCTCAATTTCCTTATCTGTAAAGTGGAAATAAGTGGTATAACTTCTCAGAAGGTTTGGTAGCTCAGTATCTGACACGCAACATGTACTCATAAAGACTGAGTGTCATTTTTAACCATGCAAGGAGTCATTTAACTTCTCTGACCCTCATTTACCTTCTCAAGTCCTCCTTCAACTTGCGTGTACAATATCGTGGGAGCAATCAAAATGCATTCAAGGGGGTATGGCACACAGTGACTCTAACAGAAACATTAGTATTAGTGATCTCAGTAACAATAGCACTAGTACTATTAAATTTAATACTAATTAATACAGGTGTTAATGCTGGCAGCTCTAGCAATCGTGAAAGTTTGTGGGTAAGAGAAAAGATGCAGCCAAGACCCAGATCTGGTCCCGAAAAATGAGTATCAGAAGTTTGTTTTATTAATTTGCATTTTTCAAATCAAATGAAAGTTTCCTTTGACTCTCACTGCTTCCATTTTCCTTCCTGCCCTTTGGAAATCATTAATCTCCTATTTTCAGATTGATTTTAAAAAGCCAGCCACAATGGCAGTGGCTGCCCTCATTCCTCTGCCGAAGTGATTTCAGTTTCCTCTAAAATATTAGATTTTTCCCCTCACTCGTATTTACTATGCACAGATGCAGAAAGAGAATTACTCGAGTTTTGCAATAAAAATAAGCTTGGCTTTGTGAGCACCTGCTTTCCGCTGTTTAATAATGCCGAGCTCCCTTTTTCTATGCGCTTCTGTTTACTCTTCTACAAATTATTTTTGTTCTCCGTTGACAAAGATAAATGATGGGATTAATATATATTGAAGAAGTCTCTGTGAGCAGTATGCCAGCCCAGAGGAAGGGTGGGTATTATTTCCCTCAGGTAAGGCAACACAGCAAACTGGATTAAGAGTAATTTGCTGTGGGGCTTATAGGTGATCAGGATCCATTAGTGGTACACCATTTATGAAAATTGCTTTTTCTTAAATAAAAATTAGAATGACTTTCACTACCTTGTCAGGACTGAGCCAAGCCAACTGCATTTTCCCCCCAAGGGAAAACAAAATACCAATGGCAAAGCTTAGATTTTTTCATTTAAACTCAAAGCAATTTTCAAACTGTTCAAAGTAACAGGGAAAAAAAAAGTGTATGGCAAAGGACTTTATTCTCTAAGGTCCAGGAATGCTGCTATAGAGTTAGAGTTGAAAACTCTAAAAAAGATGAAAAGAAAAGAAACGATACACAAATATTTGAAAGAAAAATGAGTAAAGTGAATCCAATGTTGTACTTTTTTATCATCGTTATGAAAATTACACAAATCTGTGTAATTTAGGCAGAGATTTTGCAAAATGTGGTTTGAGTGAAGACTTTCAATATAATGGTATTTTTGTTTTCATCTTACAGAATCTCTTTGAGTAATATTTTCAAAGAACAGATTCAAAATATGCCTAAGCATCTCCTCTATCTTGGGATCGCATTTATCAAGCTCAGTGACTCCCACAGCTGGGATGAAGCACCATAAACGTGAGCTTGCATTCTCGGGCTGCCCTAGGAGAGAACATTTTCATCTTGTTAGGAATGTATTCATTTACTCTTGTGCCTACGATAATTGTTAAAACTTTTTACATTTGAATAGATTTGTTTAATGCATTAAAGATGAATATAAAAAGTGTCAAAAATGCTCATTATTTAGAATCATGAAAAAAAAATTGCCTTTCCTGTTTTAATCTGAAATTTATTTTGTTTTGGTGTTTGAATAAAGTAGCTTTATTTCTTATTTTTCCAGTTTCCATCTTGGAGTGAGAATTGCCCTCAGGCCAACATCTTCAAAGTGAAACAAAAAGAACACAGGGAGCAGTTATGACTTACATTGTACTCAAGCAGACATTAGTTTTTCCAGAACAACAGCAGCTGTGGATCTGGTACAAGATTATGCCATGGGTGATTGCAAAGTCCTGGATCTCTCATATGAGCATTGGGGGTGTGGAGCACATTCATGATTCAGAAAGAGAAAGAAAGACTTGTGTGTTCAGGGCCTTGGGGTAAGGTTAGAATAACACACTTTTCTATCTCAAGTTAACCAACTGGAAACTGGAGTTCTCTTGAAGCTAGAGAATCTATCAGTCACCTGAATTAAAGAGGGGGTTCTAGAGTTTTCATCAAGCTCTGACACCTTGATGCACCAGAAATTGGTCAGGTATGGCCTTAGTGGTGCTGTGGAGTGGACAGTGTTCATTTGTGAGGGTACCCACACCTAACTAATAGTGACGGGGGCCCCATGTGCAACACCTTGCTCCTGCCTTTTCCCACACTTACTCAGCTCACAAACATAAATCCCATAGTCACCAATATCCACACTGGCACCTGGGCCCAGGCAAATACAGATAATGTAGACTCTGCCTCATGGACTCTACCCACAAGGGGAACTGGATTTAAGCATTAAGCAGATTATAAACCTCACAAAATCTGGATTCATTGATTTTGTAACTTTGATGGCACCCAAATTTACGAAGGGTTGTCTGGATCCTTAGAATGTCACACCAAGGAGGATTCCAAATAGGTCTACAGGTAATCAGTTACTCTGAAACCCAGCTGTCCGCAACTGAATTTCCCAAATCTGTTCTAGGAGATTTGGCCAATGCCCAAGTTAATCAAATACCTTCATGTTCATTGGAGGCTAACAGCTGCCTATGAATATAAAGCCTGAGTAAACAGGTGGTGTTAACTATCATAGTGATACTTTACCCTCCTCCATGAAACTTTAAAAGTCAGGCCATTTAGTGCTACATATATACAACAGGTAAAGGCAAACTAGAACAAATGGAAACTTGTCCAGTTCAGATATATTAAGTTGTTCTGTGTACCAGCTTTTCACAAGCAAGTAAGCCAATTCAGATCATTCCATCTAAGAAGCTGGAAGTCTCTTGACTTGTGTAGCTGTGTTAGCGGGATTCTAAATGGGAAAAATGAGGGTATATAGTTGAGGACAGTTCCCTTCTAGCCCCTAGAATTTCTAAGCTTATCACTCGGTGGCCAAGATGGTCATAGAAATACAGTTCTCATGAGGAAATCAGATGGCAGGAGCAAGGCTCCTGAAGAGACCCTCATCACCATTCCTAAGGAGTGCTCTTGCAAACCAACAGCGCCCACTCCACTCTCCACCCAGTTAATTCTGTCCATCTTTCAGTTTACTGCAAACTCCTCCTCTCCATGCAGACTCCTCCGACCCTTGCACTGGGCCAGGCCTCCTGGTTATCTGCTCCCATGGCACCCTGCACTGCTCCTGGTAATACTTAGCAGAGGTGTGATAAATCATTATTAGTGTAAGTTCATAAGCAATGTGGGGATGGGGGTCTTGCCTGTATTATTCTCACACAAGGCCTCTACAACGCAGATTCTCAAAAAATATTTGTTTAATAAACTAACGATGGGTAAGTGAGTGAAGACATGTGTGAACAAAAGTCACTTACATGTAAATATCTGACAAGGAAGACCTGAGTAAATGTATATTTTCTTTTCTCCACATATATCACAGTGTGAGGGACAAATAAGCCCTCTATATGGATATTAGAAGCCAGGCTTGGTTGGCTGCTGTGTAACATGCAAAGCCACATGGCCCACCAGACCCTACCGAGAGGTTCATGTACCAACTTGCCCTTCAGTCAATTGAAAGATGACCTGACACTGTACACCTCTAGGAATTTGCACCTACTTACAGGAACACACACTGTACAGTGTTTTCAGGTCATATGCACGCACTTCCTTTACTGCAGTCTTGGTGGAAAGGTTCCCAGCCAGAGGGCAAGCTGCACAAACTTGCACGTGAGCATGTAATTACTGATATGGAGTGGTTGAGACCAGTTCAGTCTTTCAATATATGTGGAATCGCTTGAACCAGGAAGAGAATCGCTTGAACCGGGGGAGGTAGAGGTTGCAGTGAGCCAAGATCGTGCTGCTGCACTCCAGCCTGGGTAACAAGCAAGAATCTGGGTCACAGAGATTGTACTAATTTACAGTCTCACCGGCAACATGCAAGAATTCTGTTTCTCCTTATCCTCACCAATATGTGTTATCTTTCCTCTTTTCTTTTTTTTTTTTTTGAGATGGAGTCTTGCTTTGTCACCCATGCTAGAGTGCAGTGGCATGATCTCAGCTCACTGCAAACTCTGCCTCCTAGGTTCAAGTGATTCTCTTGTGTCAGCCTCTCAAGTAGCTGGGACTACAGGTGTGCACCACCATGCCCAGCTAATGTTTTTTTAAAAAATTTTATTAGAGACAAGATTTCGCCATGTTGGCCAGTCTGGTCTCGAACTCCTGACCTTAAGTAATCCACCTGCCTCGGCCTCCCAAAGTGCTGAGATTATAGGTGGGAACCACTGCACCTGGCCTTGTTCCTCTTTTTCATAATAGCCAACCCAACATTTATGAGGTGGCATCTTGTTGTGGTTTCAATTTGCATTTCTCTGATGATTACAGGTATTAAGCATTTTTCACATATCTGTTGGCCATCTGCATGTCTTCTTCTGAGAATTGCCTATTCAGGTTCTTTGATCATTTTTAAATAAGGTTATTTGTTTCTTGTTATTAAGTAGAATGAGTTCCTTGTACATTTGGGACATTAGCCTCTTAACCTCATGTATGATTTGCAAATATTTTCTCCCAATCTGTGGGTTTTCTCTTCACTCTCCTGATTGTTTCCTTTGCTGTGTAGAAGCTTCTTGGTTTGATGCAATCCATTTGTCCATTTTTGCTTTTGTTCCTTGTGCTGTTGGGGTTATATCCAAGAACTATCATATAATTTCATGTATATATGGAATCTTAAAAAGTTAAACTCATAAAAATAGAGGGTAGATTGGTGCTTACCAGGGGCTGGGGGAGAGGGTAGACGGGACAAGGGGAGATGTTGGTCAAAGAGTACAAATCTCAGTTAGACAAGAGGAAAATCCCATCCTCCAGGGTTTTCAATGTTCTCACCACAGAGAAAGGATAAAATACTTGGGGTGATAATTAGCCTGGTTTCATCATCCCCCAAATGTATGCTATATGTTAATTAGCCTGATTTCATCATCCTCAAATGTATGCATGTATTGAAACACCATATTGTACCCCATAAATATATACAATTATTATTAACCCAAAATATAACAAAACAAAGACAGCTCATCTGGATTATCTACTAGTTGTAGCATGTAACAGCCTCCTATGTGCCAGCCTAAAGGAACGGTTCTTGACATACTGGACGCTGGGGTCGGGTCCCTGCCCTGCTCGGCTCCTGCATCGTGGGCAGCTTCTCCGGGCTTGGCGTGATCCTCCTCCGCTTGCTTGTGCAGGCTGGTTGGATGCTGCTGCCAGCCCCAGGCTGCTTTGACTTGCTCCCGTCCCTGGACCCATTCCCCTTGCCCGCAGTAATTCTGCTTCCTTGCCAACTCCTATGTGCACTGGGTGCTTCAGAAAGCAACCTAGAAGGAAAAAATCACCCAGGCTAAGGTTGAAGGAGTCAGGGACGGAGCTCAAATCAAATAAGATGTCACGTGTCATGAAACAAATGTGAATAGGTTGGGATCTTCTACGGTCCTGTGAGGCCTCAGGCCCAGCCAGCACTCTCTCTTCAGTGGAGCTAAAGGGTTTTTTCTTGAGCCTCCTCCTTTTGGTCCTTCCTTGGTGGTCAACCAGGCTCCTAAGCTCACGTAGGAGGAGCAATGAGACAGAGAACCAGCAAAGCACAGGCAGTCAGAAGGAATGAGAGCCAGGCATTGAGGCAAGGGATGGTGCTGCTGGAGCGGGGAAGAAACGGTCCCCCACTCGCCCCTCAGAATGCCCAAATCCCCTGCCTGCTGTGAGTTCTGGAGAGCCTTCCCACTGTGCCCTTCCTTCTTGAGCAGATTTGCAGCACACAAAATTTTCTAAGACCGTTAACTACAATCCTATAAAGGGTTTTTCTCAGATGCAGAGACAACACATTGAAGTTAACCTTTATCCCAGTTAGACCTGATCCTCTGGGCACCAGATGAGCCCCTGATGCCAGGTCTGAGGCCCCATCCTCTGTGCAGAGCCAAGTGTGCCTGGACAGTCTCACCCTCTCCCCCTGCCTAAGCCTCCAGGGTGTGGGCTGCAGGAGGCAGTGGGGTTAGGCAAATAAATGATACACTTTGGGGCCTTCAGGCTCTCTGTTTAATATCATATAATGTACAGATAAATTAACCCATTTACATTTTAATGACAAAAGTCATAATGAAATGAATTTACAACACTACCGGTCCCACCTCAAGAGGTCTCCTTTGCAGCCATCGGAGGGAGTAGAGATGAGCACTGTGTATTTTCCAACTTGGTCTAGACACTGATGCTCCCTCGGGCACCCAGGATGCTGGCACCTTTGTGTGTGAATTAGCATCATCAGCTGTACAGTGAAAAATGTGGGGCCCCTCCCCCCAAGGCTTTGGTTTAGCTCTTCTAGGGTGAGGCCAGGAGCTGTATGTTTTTTAAGCTCTCAGGTAATTTCAGTGGATACATATCAACACCAATCTTTGCTCTATATTCTAGGAATCAGGGTGGGAAGAGCCTAGGGGGAGAGGGAACCAAGGCCCAGAGGAGTGAAGTCACTTACTCAGAGGTTCCACAGCTTAGCAGGTCCCAAAGGCAAGGCTGGAGCCTAAGATGCTGGGTCCTGACCCAGTAGCCCCATGTGGGCAGCTCCCTGGGTTCTTCTTCCTCTCTTTTCTTCTACCGGATCCAGGGATACCTATGCATACAATGTGGACCCTTTGTCCTCGGACCTTTATGAGCCGCATGTTGGAGTTTCATCTCCAGAGAGTCAAAACCAAGCTTCTGGGCCCAGGGTGGCAGAGTCAGTCACAGGAGTCGCTTTCTCCAGTGCAGAGCAGTGGGTGTCCCTCCACAGCCATGCCAGGGCAAGGCACCCAAACTGCCTCATGAAATTGTTGTTGCTTTGCCTTCTCAGAACCCAGAGCTTTAATTAAATTTGGACATCACAAAATTGTTTTTTTTTTAAAAAGCTTCCATTTTCCTTCCCTTTCAACCGATCCTGAACAGTGAATCTGCCAAACTCAGCGCTGGGCTGCCTCCTGGCTGGTTTTCCATCGCCTCCAGGGAGAGGCCTGAGCTCTGGGCTGAGCCCACTGCTCTCCTCGGGGCCAGCCCTTCGTTCTCGCTTGTCACCGCACACACCTAGTTTCACGAACGCCGGCGCCTGTCAGCCTGGCCTATTGATTGTTGCCACATTACTACTGCTCCAAAATCCAGTGCCTTTGCTCACACCACCTCCCAGGATTCGGAACACCTAACACCCCCAGCAGCAGTTCCCAGTTCTTTCTCTTCCAGCTCCTCCAGCTCCACCACGTGTCCTGCTCTCGAGAAGGCTTCCTGAGGCAAATCTTCCTAACTCACCTCGGGGCCTTTGCAGCTGCTCTGCTCTTCGGCGTTCCTGCTCTTTTCATAACCTGCTCCTTTTCAAGTTTCAGCCTCTCCCCCACGTTCCAGTGACACTGTCGCATCACCCCATTTTACTTCTTCCCATGCACATCGCGATTTGAAATCATCCTGAAGTTGTGTCCCCTCGTGTGGTTTCGCCCTGCGTAAATGTAGACGCCGTGGTATCCAGTGCTTTCTCCATCTGGCTCACCTCTCTATCCTGACACCTAGCACAGTACGAGCACAAGGTAGATTCTCCATCAGTATTAATGCGGTGAATACATGAGTGCAAGTATCTGTGGCCAGAGTGGGCCAAATATAGTTCCTGTCCTTCGGGTCCTGGCATCTTGGGCCTATAATCCAGCCCACTACAAGCCTCTGCTCAGTCTGGACTATAATCTGCTTGTTCATCATCTCCTCAGGTGAGTCCTCTCGCTCTACCAATTGGAGGGTCACATCTATCAGAGATGGGACGTAGACATCTAGCTTTGCTGGTGCACAGCAGGTGCTCAGGAAATAGGCAAAGCTGATACAAGAACCCTTCCTGTGGCCCAGGAGGCCAAATTCTGGTTTTGGGGGTAAATGACAACTACTATCTTTGCCCACTGTGAGAATGGGCAGTTTTGAAAACAAAAGAGCTGCCATATTTGCAAAACCATTTAGTTACAAAACTTTATACACTAATCTGCATAGTAAATCACACTCTAGGACTAGAATATGGTAACTAGGACCCACGGGCAGGATCAAGCCAGACACCTCTTTCCTGATGGCCTGGAGACGCAAATGGTTCTTAGGCTTTTGAATGGTTACATTTGAAATGATGCTATAAGTACCTAGAAAATATTCTGGAATTTTCCCTCTTGACCTACAAGCCTAAAATATTTACTCTCTGTATTTTGCCAAAACCTGATTGATTTAGAGTTTTGAGTTATCTTCCAAAAATCTTACAAAACAGTAAATTCTGTTTTATGCTGCTGTTCAGAAGATCAAACGCCCACTGGATGAAGCCAGCAGGTGCAGGGCTGACTTTCAACTCTAGAGAGATTGCTAGGTTCTAGGAAAAGGTCTGCTCAAGGAACAGATCATCGTCTCCCCGATGCAAACAGGTTGTTCGTGGTGAGCACACAGGCGCACCTGTCAGAACGTGACCAGTCGGGAATGTGGAACTGTGCTAGGAAATCTGCTGTAGAAGAGCGTATTCAATCCTGTACGAATGTGTGGCTAAAAATGCCAATTTCACATGGCTTAAGCCCATGTTTTTTTTTTCACCCGTAGTGTTAACTCTGATTCCTTGAGGTCTGGCTTTTAAGAATGGCACCAATATTGCGATCCTTTCCTTCACGACATAGTGTCTGTTTCTCTTAATGGCTACGGACACACCTTCAGGCACAGACTGGACCTTTTTCCTTAAGATGAGGGTGCGCTGTAGAGAGGTTATACCTCTATGTGTCCACTTGGGGGCTCCATAGAACAACATCTGTGTCAAAGCCCACTTCGAAAACAACCCACAGCATCTCAATTGCCAGTTTAAGCCAAATACAATAAATGTCTGCCTGTCTGCTCAAATCTCTTATATCTGTAAATATAATAATAAAAATGTTGTGATATTTTGTTATTGAGATAAAAGAGATTTCAAGTGATTCTTCTAGTCAGAAAAGCCAGTCTCGGAATTATACTTAAACGTTATCCCCATTCAGGTTGGGGAATTCGGAGGACTGACTTGAAGTCAGACCCCTTCCTACTCTGGAGAATCAGCTGTGGGCTGGGGACCACCTCCTTGCTGCCTCTGGAAGAAGCGTACTGTCAGAGTGCACCAGCCACCAGGCATTTCATGCCACACTAGGGCTGTCAGAAGTCCAATATCTACACCAAGTGGATGCCTGGTCTGAAATAAGAGAACATTCTGAGTGGTCCCAATTTCACCAGAAGTACCATGTCAACTGTTATAACTAAACTATTCATGTCATCTGGTGGCTGGGAAAACATTTAGAAATCCTCATGGCCTTAATTCTTCACAGCTCTTTACCATTTTTAATAGATTTTCACTTGCAAATCTCATTTTATATCATAAAATATACATGAGATGGTATTTAAATTAGAAGAAATTATCACAATTAAATGACTAATTTCATATCTGGCCCAATACTTACTATTCCTTTGCTATCTTTCAGAGGCTTGATTTAGTTTATTTTAAAAGACAGTGTGGGACCAGGTGCATTGGCTCATGCCTGTAATCCCAGCACTTCGGGAAGCTGAGGTGGGCAGATCACTTGAGGTCAGGAGTTGGAGACCAGCCTGGCCAACATGGTGAAACCACATCTCTACTATTAACACAAAAATTTGCCAGGCGTGCTGGTGGGCAGCTGCTTGGGAGGCTGAGGCAGGAGAATCACTTGAACCTGAGAGCCAAGATTGTGCCACTGCACTCCAACCTGGGCAACACAGTGAGACTCTGTCTCAAAAAAAAAAAAACAAAAAGAAGACTGTGTGTTCTCCTTCCAACAGCACAGTCTTTCTGAAATATCCGAAGCATGACCATGCAATGTAACTGGACATCTGTGTTTCCAGACATCAGTTTTTGGGAACTGATCCTGAACAAATCTTTCTCTCATCCACCTGATGCTGAGAAGTTACCCAAGAGCTAAGGCAGAGCTCTCATTGGGGTCTTCACTTTTCAGAAATGAAAACAGATCTCAGAAAAGTCCATTCCAACCATATTCTGCTATCAAAGTTATGTCTGTACTGTCATGGTCTTATATTTCTCCTTCCCAGTCTGAACAAATGTTACCAGTTTCAGGGTTTTGGAAATCTCACCAGATAATAATTTCACCAGCCCTCTGAGTTTAGAAAACAATACTTGAGGTAAGCTGTTTCTGATCTCCTGTTAATCTAAGATAATTGCTTTTGGGTTTCATGGGGAATCTGAAATGCTCTGTGCCAGATTCACTGAATGGGTCTACTGGAAAGGGGCTTTTGGGAAACTTTCACCTCTGCTAACAAATCTGTCTTTAGCAGAGGTTCTATTGCAGAAGTGTCCTTTCTACAAACTGCCAGCTCTCTGTAAGAATTAGCTACTACCAATAGAAACTCTAGAATATTCTTACTCAAGTCCCCAGCTTCCTCCCTCCCTCTCTTCTTTCTCTCCTTCCTTTTTTTCCTGTTTCCCTTTTCCTTCTTCTTTCTCTCTCTCTGTCTTTTTTCTTCCCTTTTTATTCCATTTTTTAAATTGTTTAATAGCCTTCTGGGAAACCCTCAGAAACTGGCTGTCAGTTACAGCTCTCTTGTTGGGTGGGTTTGAGTGGCAAAAGATATTTCTGAGCTTGACCTTGCAATTCCTAGGAGAGAATATCAGGATTAGGTTGATCCCACTGAGACTGTTGAACCTCAGGTAAAGTCTCCAGATGCCCTGCCAATTTCCTTTGAATTCTCTAACTTGCAACTTGGCAGTTGGTTCTCAGAGCTTACGTTAAACTTAGACCTCACAACCTCAAGCAAAGAGTTTTGGGGGCCAGGCCTTGCTGACCAGTTGTGCATAAGCTGTGCTTTCAGGAATAAGGACAGAGGCGCCAGAACCCTAATGCACAAAGCTCGTTGTAGAAAAGGCTCCTAGGCCCACATGACCCTGTTTGGAAGTGCAAACCCAGCTACTCCACAGACTCTCGCATTCTCTTGGACACAGATGGGTCCACATTCTGGAATGGTTTCCCAAACCGTCACTTTGCAAAACTAAAGCTACTGTCAAGGGTCCTATTGGCCCAGTCACATATGTTTTCCCGGGAGGTTGTATTTTCTGGGGAAATTCAGATCCATCACTGCCCTTCTCTTCTTTGGGTTTCAGAGTCTTTCCACTGGTTTGAACTAATCTGTGTGCCCATTGCCTGGACAGAGTGGAGGTTTGGGGGACTGTTTGTCTCCAGGTTGGCTGTCTCTTCAGAGTAAACCTTCATGGATAACTGCGAAAGTCAAAGATCCCTGAAATGCCTTTACTTCCTCTGCAGCCTGGTGGGTTAGATAGACCCCAAAGGAGAAAATTAATTTTGAAGAATAACAACCATAACCTAGAATGTGACTTTGCTCTTCTAGTCCTTATAGAAAATATGTAAGATGGGAACTATTACTGATCCCCCACGTGACAGAGAAGAAGCTAAACCTTGGAAAGCTTTGGTAGATTTCCCAAGGTCATGAACCTGGTAAGTCAACTGGTTTCACCATGAGGGTTATCTCGTGGCCAGTCTAATCAAGGGCATTCATTTGCAAGAAAGGTCCAGGAAGGCAAGGACGCCAGTGTTCGCCAGGGCTTACTGTGAGTTAGATATGCAGAAACACCAGAAAGGACTATTGATCCAGCAAAGCTAAGTCTGTTTCACCTACTGCATTTGCCTGGGGGCCAGGGCCAGCCCCCGAGCATAGGGTCTCTAAACGAGGATGTCGGGATAGGACGTTTACTGACTTTTAGTGAGGACGCGGGAGTAATTTTTAAGGTTGATTTTGGAAGGTGGGAAGCCACTGGGTTTGGGCAGAGTTTCTGACCAGTTATAGATTGGTAGCACAGCAAGGTGAGGGAGACGAAATGGACTAGTGTTAGCCTTGATGAGGAAGCAGTGTCATCGGTTCAGAGACGAAATGGGCTAGTGTTAGCCTTGATGAGGAAGCAGTGTCATCGGTTCAGAGACGAAATGGGCTAGTGTTAGCCTTGATGAGGAAGCAGTGTCATCGGTTCAGAGACGAAATGGGCTAGTGTTAGCCTTGATGAGGAAGCAGTGTCATCGGTTCAGAGACGAAATGGGCTAGTGTTAGCCTTGATGAGGAAGCAGTGTCATCGGTTCAGAGACGAAATGGGCTAGTGTTAGCCTTGATGAGGAAGCAGTGTCATCGGTTCAGAGACGAAATGGGCTAGTGTTAGCCTTGATGAGGAAGCAGTGTCATTGGTTCAGAGACGAAATGGGCTAGTGTTAGCCTTGATGAGGAAGCAGTGTCATTGGTTCAGAGATGAAATGGGCTAGTGTTAGCCTTGATGAGGAAGCAGTGTCATTGGTTCAGAGTCTTAATTTCAGGAGAAATTCCCAAATGTGATTTTTGTTTGTTCTCAGCATTGCTGCTAAGTCATTTTTGCTTGTTCTCAGTAGTTTAACAAAGCAATCTGGTTTCAGTTCTCAGGCACCAGGGGCAGACCAGTAGCTAGAAACAGACAAGTTTCCTGCTGTCAAGGAGCCATGTCCCCATGAGGTAGCCACTGTCCTTACTAGGCAGTGTAGAAAAGAAAGGGAGATGAATAATGATATTCCGGTTTCCACACATCAGTGAAAGCTGGGTCTGGGGCTTGAAGTTGGGACTTAAATTTTGGTTCTTTGAGCTCCTAGCCTCTGCAACGTTAGCACTCAGTCAAGAACATTCCTCCACTTCTTCTCTGCTCTCCCAGTGAAATACCCAGAGCAGGGTCATCACGGAAAGAAGAACAGGACCCTTGGGATCTCACAGAGATACCTGACCCCATGCTCATAGTGGCATTATTCACAATAGCTAAGGCATAGTAGAAAGAGCCTAAATCCCATCCATGGATGAATGGATAAAAAGAATGTGATATACACGTGCAATGGAATATTATTCAGCCTCCAAAAAGGAAGATAATTCTGGAATTTGTGACAACATGGATGGAGCTGGAGGATAGTATGTTAAGTGAAATCAGCCATGCACAGAAAGACAAACACCACATAATCTTATTTATATGTGGAATATATATATTCTGAAATAGTTAAACTGTAAAAGCCAAGGGTGGAATGTGGAATGGTCATTGCCAGGGTGTGGGGAGGGAAAAGGCAGGGGTGTTGGTCAAAGACAGAAAGTTTCAGTCGGCAAGAGGAGTAGGTTCTGGAGACCTGTGATGCAGGATAGTGCTAATAGCTAATGATGCAGAATCGCACGCCTAAGATTCTCTAAGAGGGTGGAGGTTATGTGATGTGCTCTTATAATGATAATAATAGGGGTGAGAAGAAACTTTGAGAGGTGTAGACATTAAATATGCGCAGCTTTATACATATTTGATGTCTATACCTCTTAAAGTGATTTTTAAATAATTTTTAAATACATTTGATTTTTAAAAATAGTGATTTTTGAAAAAGAAAAGAAAATCCTCCTTGTGGAAATTTGCAGACGATGATTCCAGAAAGATATTATATCATTGAACATCAATCATTTGACTTATCTCCCAAGCTCTTATAAACTGTAGGAGTATTAATGGACTTCATTAACCTATAGATTGATGAATTTTAATTTTTTAAGTTATCTATAAATCATCCCTAATGGAGGAAAGAAATAAGAAGGGCTTACTGAACAATAAAGAACATTTGTTTTATATCAAAGTATACGTCCCTATGCAGCCTTTGCTTTATCATTACCATTCAGAAGTCAATACACAATGGCTTTCCTTTTTACTTGTGTGGAAACCAAAACTGTATGACATCGCAAAATATAACAAAACAGAGCCTACAAGTTGAAGCTGTAATAAAAACTGCCAGAATATGTGAATAATCTGATTTTTTTTAATGGAATGGCAGGGCCTGCGGTATGGTTTTTTTTTTTTTTTGCTAAACAGAGACACATTTTTAGACCTACAAATGGTGTCATGTATTTTTTTTCAGTCGGTGGTGTCATATTTTGGATTCATACTCATTTCCATGCTTATTTAAGGCCACGGATTGTCTAACATCTAGTAAGACCTTGGATAGTTTTGACCACCAGGGGGCGTGGTAGACCAGCAAATTGACACTTGGTAGTTGAGTCCATCCTTGAACACTTGGGAAGGTTAAAGGTTATAGATGGAGGTGAACTTCACTGAAAGTGATTGTAGAGAGATAAAGAGAAGGGTTATAATTTTCAAAAGAAACTCTGAGGGTTTTGTTTTGTTTTTAAATTCAGCTTAAACCAAATGGTTGCTTTTTTTCCATTTTTTTTAAACTGCCCATCATGTACCTGTGAATTTCCAGCTGGGGCTGAGGTGTGGGAAGCTCTCCTGAAACTTTAGAGCAGAGTCATGGTTCTCCCTCCCGCTCCATTACAAAAGGCGGGGACAATGTAAAGGGAATATTAGACGGGCTGTGGTTTGTGCTGAGCTGCTCAGGGTTTGCGGGACTGCTGCTTCCAGGAATCTAGCTTTCTCCAGGCGCAGCTTCAGGGTAATTCAAGAAAGCCTGGAGTGGGAAAGACTAAATAGAAGCTGACCCTCCTTTGCTGCCTCTTTTGTCAGTCCAGCAGGGAGACAATCTTAAATCACAGAAATGACTGGCCTACAGAAATGCCGGTGTCCAGAAAGACGGTGCCGTTAATTTCACTACTGTCATGTATTATAGGTTTAATAAGATAGGGACTCATCTCAGCAGGGGCTGGGAGCAATCCCATTATTAAATGATTGTCCCTTGGCTCCAAACCCACCTTTCTATATCCTGCCTTGTGATGCCGGCACTGGGATTCTGCAAACAGTGAATGAGCCTGGCCAAATGCTCCCGGTGAGGTCTGGAGGGAGAGAGGCCCAACCCTTCCTCCTGAGGACTTCCTCCTCCTGCCAGCATCTTCCTAGCAAGACTGCTTCCACCCAGAGGTGGCGGTTCCTTTCCGCTGCTGCAGCTGAATCTTGTTTGCAGTTTCCAAAAGTCACAGGACCAGCCCCATCATGCCCACTTAGAGACTCCAGCTCACCCTTGAATAACTCCAAGTCCAGGGCCTGTGCAAAACAGTTCAGTTATCTTGGAAGGGAGATTGGCAGTTTTTTACAAAAGTAAACTTACCATTCTTCCCATATGACACAGCAGTTGGGCTCTTTGATATTTGCCCACCTAAGTTGAAAACTTGTATCTCTACAAAAAACTACAAGTGAATATTTATGCCAGCTTTATTCATAATTGCCAAAATTTGGATGCAACCAAGATGGCCTTCAACAGCAAGTGGATAAACAGACTGTTGTACATACAGGCAATGGAATATTATTCAATAATAAAGAGAAATGAGCTAGCCAGCCACAGAAAACAACATAGAGGAAACTTAAAAGCATATTATAAAGAAAGAAGTCAATCTGAAAAGACTGCATTGTATGATTTCAATTATTTGACATTCTGGAAAAGGCAAATCTATGGAGACAGTAAAGAAATTAGTGTTTGTCAGAGGTTCAGCTGCGGTGGGCTTGCTGGGGATGAGTAGAGGGAGGGATGAATAGGTGCAGGAGAGACATTTTTTCAAATTTTATTTTTTTAAGACAGGGTCTCATGCTGTCACCCAAGCTGAAGCACGATCATAGCTCACTGCAGCCTTGAACTACCGGACTCAAGGAATTCTCCCACTGCAGCCTCCAGAGTAGCCGGGACCACAGGCACACACCACTGCATGAGCTTAGCACAGGGGATTTTTAGGACAGTAAAAAGTATTCTGTATGGTACCCTATGGTGGATGCATGACATTATTTTGATGAATGTGTCAAAACCCATGGGGTGTACCCAAGAGTGAATCCTAATGTGAACTCTGGACTTAACTATAAGACTTTAATGAATAATATCGAAACAATATTGGTCCATCAATTAAACAAATGCACCACACCAATGTAAGACGGTACTAATAAGGCAAGCGGGGGGATGCAGGAGCATATGGGAACCTGACACCATCTACTCAATTTTCCAAAAACCTGAAACTGCTCTAAAAAACAGTCTGTTAATCAATTTGTTCAGAACTCAAAAAAACAAAAGTCTTGGCAGTGTTTTCTACATTGATCACAGGTAGGTGCCCCACCATGGCTGGGCCAGGCCTGAGTCTCTCCTGCTTTACTGTGTGTACTTTGTCAGACCCACGGCAACTGCGTGGGCCGCTCTCCTGAGCTCCTCCCTCTCTCGAGCTCCTCCCTCTCCCGAGCTCCTCCCTCTCCATGATCTCCTCCCTCTCCTGAGCTCCTCCCTCCCTGTGAGCTCCTCCCTCTCCATGAGCTCCTCCCTCTCCTGAGCTCCTCCCTCCCTGTGAGCTCCTCCCTCTCCATGATCTCCTCCCTCTCCTGAGCTCCCTCCCTCCCTGTGAGCTCCCTCCCTCTCCATCATCTCCTCCCTCTCCTGAGCCTCCTCCCTCCCTGTGAGCTCCTCCCTCTCCATGAGCTCCCTCCCTCTCCCCGAGCCTCCTCCCTCCCCGGAGCTCTTCCTTCTCCTGAGCTCCTCCCTCTCCTGAGCTCCTCTCTCTCCATGAGCTCCTCCCTCTCCTGAGCTTCTCCCTCTCCATGAGCTCCCAGGATTTTCCAGTTTCCTGGAGTTTCTTTTTTCAGGTCTTCCGGCAACAAAGCTGGGATTTTAGTTACTTGGTTGTGTATGCACTTCTGCAACTACATCTGTATTGATCGCTGAGGGATAAAAGTAACAGACCAAAAAGAATTTCGCCACCATTTTCAGCACTTTAAATTCCAGTCCTCTTCTATGAGTCACTTATCAGAGTCCTCACAGTGGCCCCGTGCCTTATGTCCAGGTTTTATAACAACATTCAGTGAGCAAGATGAGTGGCGTGTGCTTATCCCATTAAACCTGGGATCACAACTTCTCATGATTTATTTAGATACTTTCATGACCAGAACCAAATGGATATATCAGCTATCACACGAAGTGGCCTGCACCTCTTAAAAATGCCAGGGTCAAATCAGACAAAAAATACTGAGGTGTTGTCCAAAATTAAAGCAGACTGAAGACAGAGCATAGCTGTAAAGGATATCACTGGGGAAAGTGGCAACATTTAAATATAGTCTGTGGATGGAATAATAGTATTGTATCCATGTTAAATGTGCTGATTTGGGTAACTTTTACGGTTATGAAAAAGGATATCCGTGTTCTTTGGAAATATATAGCAAAATATTTATGGGGCAGAGTATGCTGTCTTTAGCTCACTTTCAAATGGCTCAAATGCACATAAACACACACACACTCACATACATGCACATACACACACCTGCACATACATGCAGGCTGAAGGGTGCCGAAGAAGGAGCAATCCTAAAGGGATTGCCATTCCTCACCTGACCCTGTCCTAGGCCACCAACACACAGCATCCAACCAGCATTCAAGCTTCCAACTGGACATGGACACTCTCCAGCTGCCCCAGTGCCTGAGTGCAGAGGGCTGTCTGGGCCCAGCTGACAAGAATTCATCTATTTGGTGAACTTCCTTAGAGTGAAATAGGCAGGCTCACAAGCCTGTTTCATCTCACACACACACACACACACACACACACACACACACACTCCTCACACAATGAGTCATTAGAAGGGACATGTACATCTTTAAAATCCATAAAACAAGAGATAGAACAACAGAGTAGCTTGATGGTAAACTCGGCATCTTTGTGACTGTGTTCATGTGGCATTCATTCATTCATTCATTCATTTGACAAATGTTTACTGAGCTACCACTGCAAGGAAGTGCTGACAATAGTCCTGTAAAAAAGACACTTTCCCTGCCTGCCTGAAAATTACAGTCCTTTGGTAGAGAATTATTAATAGGCCTCACCTGGGGAACTCAGGTAGAAATAAGAGTACTGTTTTGCAGAAGGCTTGAAGTCTCCCAGTGTTGCAGAGAGGAAAGAGCCTGAGAAATCTGATAAATATTGTCAGACTAACACCATGCTTTTCCCCGGGGACCTGGGACCACAAGACAGAGAGATGGCTATTAGGTCTTCAAGGACTCTGTACCCTGTTAAGGAGTTTGGACTTTTAATAGGACATCCAATGCAATTGATTGATTTTTTTGTTGGAGACCCATTTAATGTGGATACTCAAGGCCTGGCTGGACAGACTAGGAAGTGCACAGAAAGCTGGGCAGGGAGGCGCGTGGGTGGGAGTCAGGCCCACCTCTGGCCTCAAAAGGAGGCTCAGACAGGCCAAGGGGACTGTGGGAAGGTGTGGGAAGGTGTCTCAAGCTGCAGACCCACCAGGGGAGCCTGAATCCTGGCCCTAGAGAAGGCATTTCAGCCAAGGGGTGAGTGCTCAAGCCAGAGCCTGGCCCAGGGGGACAGGGTTGGGCCTGTTTGGGGGCTCTTGGAATCTAGGGGCTGGCATGGCCGGGGCCTCCGGGAGCTGCTGCTGGAATTCAAGGTGCCTCTGCCAGTTGGACTTGAGGGGCTACTGGAGGCAGGCGTGGAGGGGGATGGTTCTCCTGCTGGTGGTCCAGACAGAAGTTAACCTGGTCCAGGATGTGATGCAGCATATTCTGCTTCTCAGAAGCCGTCACTCTTGCCTTGATCTCCCGCCACCCACGTTCCAGATGGAGCCTCATTCAGGTGCCATGAGGGACCCGCGACGATGGAGCCAGGCGACCTTCTCTCTGAACGCAGGAGCCAGAGGGGGAGCTGGGGGTGGTCAGGGCGGATCGCCGATGCGTTTTAGGCAATAAGACAACAGATAGTGGCGATCCCCAACCCTGGCTGCACAATAGAGTCGGGTGTGCGGGGTCTCAAACTGATCTAAAAATAAAGTCTCATAATTTTTAAAAATCACCCTAGGCTAATGATTCTGAAAATATGGTCCAGAGACCCCCGAGGCCCTAAGGATTGTTCTCGAGGGTCCATAAATTCAAAATATTTTCCTAATACAGTGCTCCTGAGAAACGACTCGCTTTTCTTCACGAGGGTATGCTGGAGCTTTCCAGAGGCGAGCGGACACGGGATGTCAGGTGTCTTTTGTAAGCCAGTCTTTAAATAGAAAGCAAGGAGGTGAAATAGTGCCACTCTTTTCCACCCAGCTTCTGTTTTGGAAAGTATAGTATGTTTCATAAAACTGTTCGTTTATGTTACGTATCTTGGCTTTATTAATACGTATTTTTATTATTTTTATTTTATTTTATTTTTGAGATGGAGTCTCTCTCTGTTTGCCCAGGCTGGAGTACAGTGGCTCGATCTCAGGTCACTGCAACCTCCGCCTCCCGGGTTCAAGGGATTCTCCTGTGTCAGCCTCCCGAGGAGCTGGGATTACAGGCGGCGCCACCACGCCCGGCTAATTTTTGTATTTTTAGTTGAGACGGGGTTTCACCATGTTGCCCAGGCTGTTCTCCAACTCTTGACCTCAGGTGATCCGCTGGCCTCGGCCTCTCAAAGTGCTGGGATTACAGGCGTGAGCCGGTGCCCAGCTGATTAACACATAAGTATTTTGAAATCCCAGTGATCATTTCCAATACATTAATTATCAGTAGAGAAGCCCACACAAACCAAGTCTCTTTACATTGTGAATAATTTTTAAGGGTGTAAGGGGATCCTGAGACCCCAAAATTTGAGAACCTCTGTCTAGACGTTAATACTAAAAGATAAAGAGTAGGGCTTAAGAGTTAGCTAACAAGGGATTCAATTTTAAAAATTATTCATTTACAGACGGCGGGGCCTGGATGGACCCTGAATATCCAAGTAGGTCAGAGCCACAAAGGCCGCATTTGCAGCTGCCTAGACTCTCCCTCCTCCTTCCTCATCCATTCCCATCCACCAGAGGCTTGGATTCGGCATAAAACATTGATCCCGTAATTCTGAATCTCATCCTACAGGCCTTGTTTCTTGCACAAGCTGAGTTCACGGTAAACATACAGCAGGGACATTTCTTTGAAAGTGGTGGATTCTTAAGACGTGCTTTGGAAAGCCGATAATAACTCTCACCTCTTGTTTCCTAGATTAACTTTCCTGAGTGGTTTGCTAATTCCATATGGCTATTTCTCTCTTTCTTACAGTTTAACCAAGGATTGGGTTGAGCCATATAAAATTATCATTTTTACAGGAAAAAAATGTTGGATATCAGCAATTTTATATGATGTGATCTAATAAATTGCCTGGCATTGTCACATTGTATTTTATTTAACCCAGGCAAGAAATGTATTTTGCACCCTTGAGTATATACAAGAACAGCTACCAAAAACAGTTATTCTGAAAATGGCAAGATGTCTTAAAAATGATAGAAGTCCTTGCTTCTTGGCTTTATTCATGGACCTTGCTGCTGGTGTATAGCTGAATGTGAGAACAAACCAGGGTCTACTGACTCCAAAGTCTGTGCTATCAGACCATGGTGGCCAGACATGGAATTAACCAGCAATTCATTAACTAGTGCATTTCTGTACTCCAGTGTCATGCTGACCTCTATTTGTCATGTGAATCATTGCAGAATTCTTAAAGTACATTCTCAGGTCTAGGAAAATTTAGATTACCTTCTTTATGACTCCTGTAAACAATGAATTATATTGCAAATTAGTACTATGTATTATCTAACTCAAAGTTTTTGTCATCTGAAAAATGCAGATAATAACAATATCTATCTAAATGTGTGCAATAATTTAAGGGAAGTTCTTGGCTTATATAGGCGCAGGCTTGGGGTTCAATACGTACTATTTTCTCCCTTTCCCCACCAAAAATGCATATACACTCGTGTGTATGTACAAATTCATGCAACACACACTCGCATACAAGAACACTCTTGCACATACAAGCATACTCACACATATATACATGCTCACACAGTGCTAGTATGCATGAACACTTGCATATGCTGGGAGCAAACACAAATAATAGTGCTAACTTCTTATACCGCTGTGTCTCCAGGAAAGCTTTAGAGGAAGCACTGTGGAACAGAAGAAGCATAAATCCGGAACGCAAAAGTGTCTTCTTCTTCTCCTTTGCTCTTTGGTGCCTTATGTTTGGTGTAAAATCTCTAGGTCTCTCAGCCAGGTTTTCTCACCTGCAGGATGAAGGCATGGAAGATGATAGCAGCTTCCTGCAATTTGCAAGTTATTTTTTCGCAAATGCGATCAACACCTTTAGCGTCTGCAGGCGCCAGTTCAAACCCCAATTACATCCCATGGTAGTTCGCTCTTTTGAAGCACTGCTTCCTCCTCTCTTACAGTAAGTGTGGCCAACCTGATGGGTCTTTGTGCTAATTAAATGAAACATAAAAACCCCCTACCCACTCTGTGAGGGTCTGTGATCTCAGTTATGTCCAGCCAGACAGATGACACCCTGCCCTTCATGTGACAAGATTCTCTCTCCTAGAGTCCCAGGCAGAGCCCACTCCCTTGCCTTGACAGTGACACAGAAAATTTTCCTGCCTCCTTTGAATGAACTTAACACTATGTTCAAACATCATAAGAAAAAAAAAAGGAAAGAAACCCCTCACACCCACTCTGGTACACCTTGGTGTTTGCCATTATTAGAACAGCAAACGAAATACTATTGATTCAGAGGGTTTGTGGTTTACCGACCTAGTGCAGTTAAGTTCCTCTTCCTACCCCCCGTGACTCATGAATACACATCAAATCCTAAATAGTTTATTTGCCGTTTGAACAGTTTTTTGCTTTTTGTCCCATTTCCCTTTGGATAGACAACCCAAAGTGCTTTCTTTACCCATAAAAACAAATGTGAAAACAAGAAATACTATTCTAGGAATAAAGGAAGATGTAAGAACATGAATTTTATGTAAAAAAAGAGAGAAAAAAAAACCTCCAGGAAAAATATCTGAGTTCCAATTTATATCCCACCATAATAATGCCCCTTTTTACTCCAACGTTGTCCTGGATTGGATGAAAAACGATAGAGTATCCTCACTGAGAAGCAGAGCACTCAGCCTGAGTGAGGCGGGGGCCGAGGCAGGAGAGAGCAGCAGCTAGTGCAGACCTCTACTTTCCGAATGGGGGAACCAAGGGGGTTGCCTGTTAACCCTTCCTAATTCACATACCCTTTTAAACCTTACTGCTTGAGGCATGGTCCTGGATCTAGGCTCACCTGGAAGCTTACTGGATAAGCAAACTCACAGACCCCAAACCTAGTAAACCAGCAATCTGCATTATAACAGAGGCCCAGGTGATCTGAATAGACACTCAAGTCTGAGAGCAGTGCCTTGAAAAGCTTTGCCAAAATGCTGTGAAGCATAAGCATCATCACTTGATCTATGGTCCATTAGAACTCATGGGATAACTTTTCCAAAGTCTTAAATTAGAGGATTTCAGAGTTGGAAGGACCTTCCCTCAGCCTCCGTTAATGCACGAGTTCCCCGAGAGTGGCCCTACTGGGAGACTGCTGTGAGCCCTGGAGTTGTCCTCGGGGACCAGTTTTTCAACAGTGCTTCCACGGGGCGAGTAGGAACATGCTTCCTCTTCATTTCCACTCACCCGTTCATACGCATCACAGAGCCACTCAGAGAAAAGATTAAGCTTCTTTCCCTGCCAAGGATTTCTGGAACACTGAAACAACCCCCATGCCTGATCCTGTATCCATTTCTTTCCAAAGAGCTCTGGTAGGTTCAGAATCACTCCCTTTAAGGAAGAGTATCTACAAAGTGGCCCTGAACCCACTCCTCTGCTGGAGAGGTCGCATGAAACTGTCTCAGTATGCTAAGATGCTGGTCCCTTCACAATTTTCTGATGTACTTGGCTGTTATTAAAATTATGGCTACCTCCTTATTTCCAAGGCAATCCCGTGGAGAGCTGAGGCTGGCTAGACACTGGGACTGACCGTCGTTATCTATGCCTGTTGTCCACGTGACAGCCAGGGCTAACGACAAGATTTTCTGTCTCTATGAAGAGCCACAATAAATCCTCATGAAACAATACTCGGTACTACAGATACCAGCCGCAGCAGAAAATATACGGATCATAGGCACTGCCCTCCCAAAAGAAACAATCTAGTGCAGATATAGGCTGCAGGAGTGCAAATAGCAGTTTATCACTTAAACTTGCTTGCTGTTCTTGCCAGTAATTCTAAGCACTGAGGAAGTAAGTCTAAATGGTCTTCAGGCAACCAAGTTAAAGAGTATCTTCAATAATCCAATAATCTAACAATAATAACTGCCTAGTGCATGCTTCCTGCGTGCTGGATTCATTCAGGACATTTTATGTTATCTTTTGTGAGTGTATGACTAACTTCACTGCGCAGATGAGAAAGCTGAGGCTCAGAGAGGCTAAGTTAGTTGCCTAAGTTTACGCAGCCGATAAGTCATTTTGTAGATTCAAATGCTTCTATACCACCATAAAATTTAAAATAGCTACAATATTAACCAGTCCTGAAGAGGTTAACTTATGTTCAGCATGATCTAATTGAGATAGCAGAGAAGTATGTCAAATATTTTAGAACTATTTCCACTAGAATAGTAAAAATAATTTATTCTTCACTGTTTTCTGGCAATGCAATGTAATGAAGACTTTTTGTAAGCAAATGGGAGCAAGAGGGGCTTGACTTTAAATTCTGGCTCTGCCATTCACTAGCTTTGTAAACGAGGAAATTACCTAACCTCTCTGCACCTAAGACATTCTAAGACGTGAATATGCTAAAAAAAAAAAATTCATATTCTGGGCAAGAAAATACAGCCAGTGTGGAGCATGGGGTTGGAACTGCAGGCTTCTCATACTACTTTCTTCACTGCAGAGTCATCAAGAAGTTGAATTTGAAGGCTGCAGTAGAATCCATAATCACTTTGGGAAAGGCAGGAGGCTCTGCATTTAGAATATCATGAACAAAAGTTCCAGGATGAATAAGAAAAAGAGCTGAAAAGAACAGCAAACGAGTGTTGAAAACTTAGTGTAAGTGTGAGAATGAGAGCAGCGTACACGCAGGTAATGGGAGGCTGGCTTTTCGGTTATACAACATAGGTCTACAAATGTTTTCTGTAAAGGGCCAAGAGAAAACGTTTTAGGTTCTGTGCACCATACTCTCCGTGTCCCAACCACTCAACTGTGCTGTTGTAGCAGAAAAGTAACAATAGACAGTCTATAAGTGAATATCTGGCTGTGTTCCAATGAAACTTTATTTACACCCGGGGCCATAGTTTTTCCACTTCTGCTATAGCTAATAGAATTAAAAACTAACTTGCAATGTCATCGTCAAGAAACTCTCTAAATACAAAGGATTCCAAGAAAGCTTTTAAGACCCCGAAATCCAGTCCAAAAATAATTTATAAGAAGAGATTTTTTTTTTTTTTGGCCATGAAAAATAAATCTGTCTTACTATCTTAGGAATGACTCTGGAGGAAAATATATTGAGCAGTGAAGTGTTTTCTTTATTCCATGTCTGAAAATATACCTCAAACAGATTCAGATGTGTTAAAATGCTATTTCATCCAAACAGAGGCAGCAGTTTGGAGAAATAAAAAGACTCCGGAGCCAGAAGCTTGCTGCTGAACAGAGAGGTTTATGTTTCAGGGGAGTGGAAACCAGGCTGTACCCTGTGTGTTGGCTTGGGCTGGTAACAGATTGCCCGCTTGCTAGGAGCTGGGCTTCCCAAGGAAGGGACAAGCACAAGGAAACCTTCTTTCCCTCTGCAAAGGAGGAAGCTGGGAACCTAAGCGGTTTCATGATTCCATGACTGGCTCATTGAGAATTTATTGGATGAGTTTCACTCATAAAGTTTCTTTTATGGAATTCTAAGGGATTTGCTGGCAGAGATTTCTATGTGAAGGTCAAAAGGAGTAAATTATTTAGCTTCCAGACCAGGCGGTGGTTCCTATTAGCACTCTGAACTGCGACAGGGAGAACTTTTTCTATAAACTCCATGAGGGAAGGGATAAAGACTCCCTCGCTCACCTTTGCATCTCCATCCTATGGTTTAGAGCCACGAACAGCAGACGCTGATTGCTGAATACAGGGGAGCTGTTTTTCATCGTTGGGTGATATTTCTGCCTCTTTGCATAGCCAGTGAAATGGCTGGGCTGTTGACTGAAAGGATGGATGAGCACTGCGAGTCTTATTATTTCTAATCCTTGAGTTCTCAGACTGTCCAATGACCAATGCTTGGGCTTAGAGTCTGGCCAGAACACACAGGAAAAGGCTGCCCAGAGGCCAGAGTGAGGTGCCCAGGTGGCCCACTGGGTTTGGGGGCTCTTGTGCATAAAGCTGTTTGAAGACTTTCCAGGAGGTCCTGCTCCTTCAGAAGAGGGTGCATATGACCTTATTTGCCCATAAATCTCAGAAGTTTCACAAGTAAAATTTATAGCAAGTAGTTAACTCTACACATTGTCCTGCCTGCTCACAAGGATAAATAGGAAGTCCTATATCCAAGTTGGGAAAAATAATAAGCTTCATTTCCAAAGTTTAGGGCTAGTTCTTGTTTTAACTAAGTTGTTCTTTGTTCTTCAAAATCTACAATCTATTTTAACTAACGTTAAAATATATTTTATATTCAAGATTAGAAGGTATCTAAACTTTGAGCTTGTGATTTCTATTTAACTGTTTACACAAACATGTAGTGAGATGGTTGTGTTGCAGAATCCAGCTATTTCTTAGTTCTTCTCTGAAATGCTATAAATTTGTATTTCTTCACTGAATTGTCCCCAGTGTTTTATTAGATGCGTATTCTATGAGGGAAAAATCCATAAAGGCAGACATTTGCAATTTTCTTTTTTATAGTACTTTTTTCTATATCATTTACTTTTTTTAGCTGAAGGAAGTAAAAACCTTTTCATTCTACGTTTACAATTATCTTATTTTTCAAATAGAATATAGGGATTTTTAAAAATACTCCTGAATATGATTAGTAACTGTATAACATATTTTCTGTATAGTTTGACTATGAGTCAATTTGAAAGCAGCAATTTAAAAACCACTTGAATGCTTAGTTTAGCCTAAACAACGACACAACATAAGAACAATTCTACAATCAAATTAGTAGTCAAATAACCAACGGCAAGTGGAAAATTGGTCATCGTATTATTCTTCTATAACCTAATTCAAAATGCAACATTTAAAAATGTAAATCTCTCTTTTCAATGTTAAAGAAGCATCGATGAATATTTCTATGAGTAGGAAAATATTTATTAAAATAGTGGCCACATATTGGGACTGATCTTAGTCTTTTAACCGTCAGCTCTTGGAATAGACATCTGGGCCAGATGGAGCCCAAGGGCGTTGGAAAATAGAACGCAAAATACCAGCCATCTGTGATTGGCCTCTGCAAAGAGGAGGAATCACAGTCCCAATGCCGTCCACTTACAGCCCTAGAAAAGAAAGTCATACATCAAGTATTTCATTTGAGAAAAATTGTCACAAACACATGATTAATGAAGGGTAATTTATTTGATATGGAAGTTTGGTCTTTCTCCCCCTTTTTTTGATGATGGTGGTCTTGATAAAGTTCTAGCTCTTTCTGTTTTAATGAGAAAAGGTTAAAAGTTAAACTAACCTGTCTTGCTGGCTCCTCACATTTTTTTTTTTTCTGTCTACCTTCACTTCTTGAATTCTGTGCACTCTTAACTAAGCCAATTTGTACATATTTTCCATGGTGATATCAAATCCATAGAAGAATTAATAACTCCATAGAATTTTAAGAAGCCTTGCAAAATAGAGCAAGTGAGCTGAGGGTGATCTCTAGAACTTCTGTGTAAGGCTTAACTTGGGCTCATTGCCAGGAATGAACCAACTCATAATATGATACTTTTATAACCTAATAAATATGACTCCCAGGAACAAGTTCCAATCATAACAAAGGAAAAGCTTTATATGGTGTATCAGAAGTCCTACTTTCTGATCCCACAACTATCATATCTAAATTTGTGAACTGGACAAGTCACTCGATCTCCATGAGGCACACCTCCCTTCTGTGACACCTGAGAGTTTGACTCACAACACCTAGATCACCTCTAGCACAAAAATACTATGATCCTAAACCTTACTTCGAATTGAGATCTGGATGGAGGGTGTTCCAAATCCACCAAATTCAGGAGATTGTGTGCATTTCTTTGTAAAACAGTGAAGTCTGCCTGATTAACTATTATTCTTAGTCATTTCTACCATTACCTACTTTGATAGCTAAATTTGTTTGTAACTTGAGAAGCCTTTTTCCACCTAGAGAGAAAGTGAGGGCCAGTTCTCTGTGGGTTACATTTCTTTTACCAAACAGCAATCTCTCTAGGAGTCACACTTCTCAGGACTATTCCATTTGGTCAAAGCATGTATGCACAATTTGAAAATGTCTAAAGTCACATTTAAATGGTTGTTTCCACAAGGAGTGCTGTGGCCTATGAAATAAATGTCTAAGTCAGATTGGAAGGGAAAAATGGAGAATGATGATTGACAAATATACTCATTTCAGAATAATATTTATTCTCTGCCTTGATGTTCATGTCTATATTAGAATAATAATAATACTTTTCTTCATAATTTTGGGGGTATTAAATGTGCAATACATGTGAAGACTTTAAAAAGTAAGGTGACAAGAATTCCTAATTGTTATAATGTAGTCAACCCTCAGTTGAGGTCCTGGGCTACAGTTTTTCCTTAGACACTTTTGGTGGCTGCAGGAAGCTGCAAGTCCTTTGTGGTGTATTTGCAGGATACATTTACAGCTTTTGAAACTGGCATTACTTCATGATCTCCATCAGTGGACAACCCTGCGAAGTAGGTAAGACAGCTATTATAATTTCCATTTAACAAGTTAAATTTCCATTTGCAATGGAAGTTCAAAGGGGTTAAGTGACTTGCCTAGAATCACAGATCTGGAGACAGTAGGACCGGAGATAGATTCTAAAATTTGCTTCTCATTAAACCTCCTCTCTCTCGTTTTTGTATTTCTTCACAAGGGCTTCAAACATCATTTCATGAGGGTTTGAAGGTTGATCCAGGGTCTTCACGATTACCCATCAGAGGCCCTGATGATCTTTTTGTTAAAGGTTGTATAAGAAAAAATTTTAAAGTCACTTCTCATTTATTTTTAAACATATCAGCAGTGACCCTATGCTATCCAGGTGAGTGTAGGTGGTTTTAATCTTCACCTTGTGTTGGTTTGTGAACATGCAAGTGCCCAGATCCAGAGGCACACTGCAGCATGGCTTGTTAGCTTTCAGAAGACCTCAGCTCCAAGTTCATGCTCCAGCTAGAGGAGCCTTCCTTCTCTCAATTGGCACTAAAATTGTGCTTCCCAAATTTGAAAGTGCAGATGAATCATCTGGAGATCTTGTAAATTATGACTCAGCATGTCTGGGATGAGGTCTGAAATTCTGTTTTTCTAACAATTCCCAGGTGACATGGATGCTGTAGGTCTGAAGACCAAATTTTGAGTTTCATGTCAGATATGTCATTAATCATAAGGATATCATAATTAGTGTTTCTTTGATAAAATAAATGGTGTTCAATGAACATCTAGCATTGCTTGACTGGGGTACAAGCATTTGGCAAGGCTTAGAGCTGAATTCTCTTCCCAATAGACATGAGACCTCATATTCTATGGAGCTCTGTGTTCAGCTACATAGTATAGAATTCCAGCACCACACAGGAATATGTAGAAGGAAGCAGAGGTTTCTTTAGTGAGATATACATATTATTATTGATAATATAATAATAATAACTTTATTTTCCTGAGAACTTGTCAAGTGCTAAGAATATATTAACTTATTTCATTCAACAGCTGAGAGACAGAAAGGCTCAATACCATGTTATGTGTGACAACCAGTGTGAAATAATAATAAATAAATATATATATATTTATATATATATATATATATTTATTTATTTTTATATATGTCTCTTTCCCCAGTTCCTGACACACAGCTTCAAAACCCTTAAAATTTCCCAGGCAACAGGAGTGCTAAAAGCATCTTTTGCATTAGTATTTGGTCTTCAGCCCTGCTTTCTGACACAGAACTCCTAAATCCCCCCAGAATTTCCTGCATGATAGGATTATCTTTTGTTCTAATGATTTGACTCTTGGTGGACTTCCAGATGGGGGCTGGTCACCAGACAGACCACATCATACTTAGAAGCTTTGAAGTTTCAGCTTCATTTCCCACTGGAGGGGGAGAGGAGTTGAAGATTGAGTTAATAATCATACTCATGTGGTGAAGCCTCCATAAAAATCCCTGTAAGACTGGGTCCATGTGCCAGGAGGGTGGCATACACCAACTCCACAGTGACAGAAGCTCTTGTATGTGAGACCCTTCTGGACCTTGCCTTATGTACCTTTTTTATCTGGCTATTCATCTGTATCCTTTATCATATCATTTACTTTATTATATAATAAACCAGTAAGGGTAAGTGTTTCCTTGAGTTCTATGAGCCATTCTAGCAAATGATTGAACATGAGAATTGGGTTAATTGGGTTGTGAAAGACTGATCTGTAGCTCAGGCAGACAGAAGTTGTGAGTAACCTGAGAACCGACCACTTGTAATTGGCAGGCAGTCTTGTGGGACTGAGTCCTTAAACTGTGGGGTCTGTGCTAACTCCCAGTAGTTAATGTCAGAAGTTATAGTGCTGAAAGAGAAAAGTGTCAACCAAGAATTCTATACCCGGGACAACTGTCCTCTACAAATGACAGAGAGATTAAGATAGTCTCAGATCAACAAAAGCTGAGGGAGATTGTTACCACTAGACCCATCCTACAACAAATGCTAAAGAGAGTCTTTCAAGTTGAGATGAAAGAACACTAGACAGTAACACAAAGCTGTATGAAAATATAAATATCTCCAGTAAAGTAAATACATGGACAAATATAAAAACCAATATTATTATAATGTTGTTTATAAACCCATGCTTTATTTCCTGTGATATTTAGAAGACAAATGAACCAACTCATTCCTTGAAGCCAGCATCAGCCTGATACAAAAATCTGGCAGAGACACAACAAAAAAAGAAAACTTCAGGCCAATATCCCTGATGAACAAAGACACAAAAATTCTCAATGAAATACTAATACATTGAATCCAGAAGCATATCAAATAGTGTTAGTTTGGTGCAAAAGTAATTGCAGTTTTTGACAAAAAAACACAAACACTTTGCACCAACCTAATAAATACACCATTATTAAATAGGCTTTAATTCCTAGATATAAGGCTGATTCAACCCATGCAAATAAGTGTGATTCGCCACATAAACAGAATTTAAAATAGAATTCATATGATCATCTTAATAGACACAGAAAAGGGTTTTGATAAAATTCAAATCACTTCATGATTGAAAAAAACCCTCAACAGACTAGACATTGAACACACATACCTCAAAATAATAAGAGCCATCTATGACAAATCCATAGCTAACATCATACTGAATGGACAAAAGCTGGAGGCATCCCCCCTTGAGAACTGGAACAGGGCAAGATGCCCATTCTCACCACTCCTATTCAACATAATACTGGAAGTCCTAGCCAGAACAATCAGACAAAATAAAAATATAAATGGCATCCAAATAGGAAAAGAGGAAATCAAATTATCTCTCTTTGCTGGTTATATAATTCTATACTTAGAAAACCCTAAAATCTTCACCAAAAGGCTATCAGAACTAATCAATGATTTTAGCAAGGTTTCAGGATACAAAATCAGTATACAAAAATCAGTAACATTTCTATACACCAGTAATGTGCAGGCTGAGAGTGAAATCAAGAATACAAACCCATGTACCACAGCCAGAAAGAATATAAAATATCTAGGAATACAACTAACCAAAGAAGTAAAATATCTCTATAAAGAGAACTTCAAAATATTGCTGAAAGAAGTCAGAGACAACACAAATAAATGAAAAAAAAAAATCCATGCTCATGGATTGGAAGAATTAGTATTATTAAAATTACATGCTGCCCAAAGCAATTTATAGATTCAATGCTATTCTTATCAAATAACCATCATCATTTTTCAAAGGAAACTATTCTAAAATTCATATGGAGATAAAAAGAGCCCAAACAGCCAAACAATTCTAAACAAAAGAAACAAAGCTAGGGTTCTCATACTGCCCAACTTCAAACTATATTATAAGGCTACAATAACTAAAACAGCATGATACTGGTACAAAAAAACCCAGACACATAGACCAATGGAATAGAACAGAAAATTCAGAAAAAAAAGCTGCACACCTACAAGCATCTGATCTTCAACAGAGCCAACAAAAACAAGCAATGGGAAAAGGACATCCTAATTAATAATGGCACTGGGATAGTTGGCTAGCCATAAGCAGAATAATGAAATTGGACCCTTACTTTTTACCATATACAATGATCAACTTCAGTTGAATTAAATATTTAAATATAAGAACTCAAGCTCTAAAAATTCTAAAAGAAAAGCTAGGAAATACCTTTCTCAACATTGGCCTTGGCAAAGAATTCTTCACTATGTCACCAAAAACAGTTGCAACAAAAACAAAAATTGACAAGTGAGACCTAATTAAACTAGAGAGCTTCTGCACAGCAAAAGAAACTGTCATCAGACTAGACAGATAACCTACAGAATGGGAGAAATATTTACAAACTATATATCTGACAAAGGTTTAATATCTCGTGTCTGTAAGAAACTTAAACAAATCAACAAGCAAAAAACAACCCCACTAAAAAATGAACAAACACTATGAACAGACACTTCTCAAAAGAAGACATGCAAACAGCCAACAAACATATGAAAATATGCTCATTATCACTAATAATCAGAGAAATTCAATTCAAAACCACAGAGATACCATCTCACACCGGTCAGAATGGCTATTACTAAAATGTCCAAAAACAACAGATGCTGATGAGGCTATGGAGAAAAGGGATCACTTACCTAATGTTGGTGGAGATGTAAATTAGTTCAGCCACTGTAGAGAGCAGTTTGGAGATTTCTCAAATAATTTAAATAGCTTCCATTCAACCCAGCAATCCCATTTCTAGGTATATACCCAAAGGAATATAAATTGTTCTGTCTGAAAGACACATGCACGCATGTATCCATCACAGCACTAGTCACAAAAGTGAAGACATGGAATCAATCTAGATGCCTATTGACAATAGAATGGATAAGGAAAGTGTGGTACATATATATCATGGAATACTACACAGTCACAAAAAAAGAATGAAATTGTGTCCTTTGCTGCAACATGGATGCTGCTGGAGATCATAATTCTAAGTGAATAAATGCAGGAAAAGAAAAATACTGCATATTATCACTTACAAATGGCAGCTAAATATGGAGCACACATGGACATAAACATGGAAATAATATACAGTAAAGACTACTAAGTGGGAGAGAGAGGAAGAGGGGTATAGGTTATAAAAATACCTATTGAGTACTATGTTCACTATCTGGGTGCATTATGGCCATGTTACAACCTTGCACATGTACCCCCGTATCTAAAATAAAAGTTGAAATTTAATTGAAACAACATGCCACCATATACGCACAGACACAAAAAATAAAACTAAACACAAAAGAAGGCAGCAATAGAGGAAATGAGAGAAAAGACATATAGAAAAATTAATAAAATTATAAAAAATAAGTACATGTAGGCATATAAAGTAATTTTTAATAGGGATATACTTATATTTTATAATTTAGTATATATATTATATTTTTAGGCATATAAAGTAATTATTAATAGATAGGCAGAATGGATTTTTAAAAATGAGATCCAATTATATGATGCTTACAAGAAACTCTCTTTAGATTTTAGGATACACTGGTTGAAAGTGAAAAGATGAAATAAAATATTTCATGCAAATAATAACCAAAAACTAACAAGGTTGGCTATACTAATATTAGACAAAAGAATCTTCATGTTAAAAACTTTAATGAGGCAAATAAAGAGGTCATATATAAAAGGGCCAATTCTTCAAAAAGATATAACCATTGTAAAGATATACTTACCAAACACCAGTGCTCTAACATATCTAAAGCAAACACAATTTAGTGAATAAACAGAAACCTCTACAATAACAGAAGGAGACTTTAATACCCTATTAGAAAAAATTGAGACAAAAAACAAATAGGAGATTAATAAAAAAAAAGAGGACATGAACAACGCAATCGATTAATTGGATATAACAGGCACCTGTAAAGCACTACCCAACAACAGGAGAATACAAATTTTTTTCTCCAGTGCACATCAGATATTCACCATGACAGACTATTTGTTAGGTCACAAAACAAATCTTAATAAATTTTAAAGGATTAAAATTATACAAAGTATCTTCTCTGATGACAATGGTATAAAATTAGAAATCAATATGAGGTGGAAAACTCACGAATATATAGAAATTAAACAATACACTCAATCAATAGTTCAAAGAAGACATCACAAGAGAAATTAGAAACTATCTTTTCTAATAAAGATGAAAATGGAAACACAACAGATAATTTGTAGCTATAAACACTTAAAAAGAAAAAGATCTCAAATCAATGACCTTTATAAATTATATAGGTTGACCCTACCTAACTATAAAATAAAGAACCAATTAAGTCTAGCTATCAGAAGGAAGAAAATAGTAAAGAGTAGAACAGAGATAAAATATAGAAAAGAAAAACGATAGATAAAATTAATAAAACGAAGAGTTAGATATTAAAAATATCTACAAAATTGACAAAGCTTTAGCTACATTAAGAAAAACAGAGAAAAGACTCAAATAACTAAAATCAGAAATGAAAATGGACACAGTACTAATTATTTTAGAGAAATAAAAAGAATTTTAAGTAGTAAGAAAAATTATATACTAACAAATTTAATAACGATCTCATAATAAACAAATTTCTAGAAACAACAACCTATTAAAACTGTATCATGAGTAAATAGAAAACCTACATAAATCTATAACTAGTAAGAAGTTTGGATCAGGAATCAAAAACTTTCCACAAAAGAAAAGTCTTGCACAAGATTACTTCTATCTGGTAAATGCTATCAAGCATTTAAAGATTTAACACCGATCCTTAGAGAACACTCCCTATCCCATTCTCTGAGACTAGTATTACCTGATACCAAATCTAGACAAGGACACTAAAAGAAAAGAAAACTGTATGCTGATATCCCTTATAAACATTGATGCAAGCCTGAGTGCAGTGGCTCACACCTGTAATCCCAACACTTTGGAAGGCTGAGGCGGCAGATCATGAGGTCAGGCATTTGAGACCAGTCTGGCCAACGTGGTGAAATCTCATCTCTACTAACAATACAAAAATTAGCTAGGTGTGGTGGTGTGCACCTGTAATCCAGCTACTCAGGGGACTGAGGCAATAGAATCACTTGAACCTGGGAGGTAGAGGTTGCAGTGAGCAGAGATCATGCCACTGCTCTCTGGCCTGAGCAAAAGAGTGAGACTCTGTCTCAAAAAAAAAAAAAAAAAAAAAAAAAAAAAAGCCACGGATGCAAAAGTTCTCAATAAAATATTACTAAACTAAATTCAACAGCTTATTAAGAGGATCATACACTATGACCAAGTGGTATTTATTACTGGAATGCAAGAATTTTTTAACACATGGAAATCAGTCAAGTAATACACCACTTTGACAGAATGGAAGGAAAAAACATATGATTATCTTGATGCAGAAAAATTATTTGATAAAATTCAACTCCTATTCATAATAAAAAACACTTAACAAACTAGGGTTAGAATGAAACTACCTTAACATAATAAAGGTCCTATATTTAAAACTCACAATTGGCATCACACTTAATGATGAAAGACTGAAAGTTTTTTCTCTAAGATCAAGGACAAGACAATGATATCCAATTTTGCTACTTCTATTCAAAAATTTTGAAAGTTATAGCCAGAGCAATTAGGCAAGAAAAATAAAGTCATCCAAACACAAGGAATAAAACTATCTTTGTTCACAGATGACTTGATCTTATATGTAGACAACCCTAAAGATTCCATAAATAAACACATAAGTATCTGGTAGAACTAATAACCAAATTTAGCAAATTTGGAGTGCACAAAATCAACATGCAAAATAAACTATGTTCCTATATACTAACAAGGAATAATATGAACACAAAATTAAGAAAACAGTTCTATCTACAACAGCATCAAAATGGATAAAATACTTAGGAATAAACAAAACTAAGAAGATGAAGGACTTGTACACTGAAAACTACAAAATGTTTCTGGAAATTATTAAAGAAGACAAAATAAATGGAAGACATCCCATGTTCATGGATTAGAAGATGTCATATTATTGAAATGTCAATATTATTTAAAGTAATTTAAATAATGTCATGTCTTTCAAATTTCCAACATTGTTTATTCCACAGGTAAAAAATTTCATCCTAAAACCCATATGGAATCTCAAGGGATCCCAAATAGCCAAAACAATTTTGAGAAAGCAGAAGAAGGCTCACACTTCCTGACTAATAGACAGCTATGATTATTAAAACAGTGCTGTATTCACAAAAAGGCAAGACGTATACACTAATGGAATAGAATAAAGACCTCAGAAATAAATCCTTGCATATATGGTCTTTCACTAAGGGTGTCAATGCTATTTCATAGGGAAAAAAATCGTCTTTCAAAAGGTGGTACTGAAAAAACTGGATATCTATGTGCAAAATAATAAACTTGAACCTGTTTCATGTACAAAAATTTACTTAAGACGGGTGAAAAACCTAAATGGTTTTTGGTAAGTAGGACCCAAAACTATAAAACTTTTAGAAGAAAATGTAGGAGAAATTTTTCATGATGTTGGATTTGGCAGTGTTTACTTAGATATAACACCAAAAGCATCAGTAACAAAATTAAAAATAGATAAATTGGACTGACTTAAAATTAGAAACTTTTGTGTATGAAAAGACGCTATCAACAGAGTGAAAAGACAATTACAAAACAATGCAAAATGCTTGAAAATTGTATACCTGATATTAATATCCAGAATATATAAAGAATTCCTACAACTCAACAATGTCACCAAAACAACCAAACTTAAAAATTGGCAAAAAACTTGAATAGACATTTCCAAAGAAGATATACAGATGGCCAACAAGCAAACGAAATGATGTTCAACATTGTTTATTTTTAGGAAAATGCAAATCAAATTCATTTCCTGATTTCAAGCTTAGTGCAAAACTACAGTAATGAAAACAGTGCTGTATTGACATAAAGACAGACATGTAGACTAATGAAATAGAATACAGACTTCAGAAGTAAATCCTTGTATATATGGCCTTTCATTATGGTGTCAAGACTATTCAATAGGAAAAAAAATAGTCCTTTCAAAAGGTGGTATTGGTAAAACTGGATATCTTTGTGCAGAAGAATAAAATTGGACACTTATCATATACAAAACTTTACTTAAAATGGATTGAAAACCATATATAAGACCCACAGCTATAAAACTTTTAGAAGAATATGTAAAGAAAATTTTTCATGACATTGGACTTCACATTCATTAGCATGGCCAGCATAAGACACACACACACACACACACACACACACACACACACACACACATGCACATACACACAACCACACACAGAGAGAGAGGGAGGGAGAAAATAACAAGTGTCAGCAAAAATGTGAACAAATTAGAACCCTTGAACACTGCTAATGGAGATGTGAAATGGTGCTACCACTGTGGAAAACAGTATGAATAGTTCCCCAAAAAATTAAACATAGAAGGACTATGCAATTCAGAAATTCCACTTCTGGGTATACATTCAAATGAATTGAAAGCAGGGACTTGAACAGATATTTGTACACCAATGTTAATAGCAGAATTATTAACAATAGCCAAAGGATGGAAGCTACCCAAATGTTTATTGACAGATGAATTTATAAAGAAAATATGGTATAAACATACAATGGAATATTATTCAGCCTTAAAAAAGGAAGAAAATTCTGGCACATGCTGCAACATGGATGAGCCTTGAAAACATTATATTATGTGAAATAAGCCAGACATAAAAGGGCAGCTATTGTAGGTACTACTCAGACAAAGTACCTAAGGTAGTCAAATATGGAGATGGACAGTAGAATGGTGGTTGTCAGGGGCTGTGAAAAGAGGGAACAGGGAGTGAGTTTAATGGTACAGAATTTTAGCTTGAGAAGATAAAACAATTCTGATGACGGATAACGTTGATGGTTGTATAAAAATGTGAATGTGCTTAACGCCACAGAACTGTACACTTAAAAATAGTTAAAATGTTAATGTTTAGTTCTGTATATCTTACAACAATTTTAAAAAGAGAAAATCTTACTATGAGTGAAATGCTGGTATTCACAAATTCAATCCCCTTCCCAAGAACAAGGTAATTCAAGAAAAATTAAACCAGTACATCTTCTGTGTGACTCACAAATGACAAAGAATTCTCTCTCCTTGCACACACCTCCTTTCACTTGATTTAATTCAGCTTCTGATTGTGTCCAGTGCACTGTGAACTCTTTGAGCACAGTGTGGTAAGGTGAGCATGTTGCAGGCCGAGAGCTGCCACCCCATCCTGCCACTGCATTGAATCCCACAAGCTCTGAGGATTTTGTTTTCTCATGTAGAATGGGTTTCATGAGAGCATGTAGCCTGGTAAATATTCTGCTGTGCTCTTGCAGAATTAATACTTGTGGAGGTAGACTATAAACTAGGCTTTGCAAACTCAAGCTACCTTAGGTGAATGGAGATGATTGATGAAGACCTGTGATGTAGGCACCTGATGTGAGGGGGCAGCCTTGAAGAGGTGACATTCAATCCCTTCTCATTTTTCAACTAAATGTATGTAAATTACTATATAATTATGTGAAATAGTCTTATTTTAAGATGCAGGAAATTAATTTAATTTACAAATACTGAGCAAACTAAATGACACCTAACTGTAGATTGGATATGACCCTTATGCCCCAGTTTTCAATCTCTGACCTATATGAATGTAATTTATAATATGAAGCATTTCCATTTCCTGGAGTCCTAGATATGTGGTGAGTAATTAACTAATGCCTTCGAGCAGACAAAGAGTAGGAAATGGATTTCTGCATATTTAGTGTTTTCCAAATATCACACTGACCTCAGGCTATCAAACTAAATTCTATTTTGGGAAGGGTCATGTTTCCTTCTAAGAAAGGGATCTTAGAAAAGAGCCACATGGATTCCTCCTCCTCCAAGTCTTCTTTTCATTCTTTTCTTGTCATTCATAACCTTGGTGGTCTACTGCTTTCTTTACGTGATGATGCAACGCTGGTGACTTACGAGGCTTCCTGGAGCAAGTTTTCACCTCCTGTCCTTCCTCATTCTTTGACCAAACTCACTCTCTTGCCCACATGGGTTATTCCACTGGCATCTTTTGAGTTAAGAGCCAAGGAAGTTTGTAATTATCCTTTCCTTATTAAAAAAACAAACAAACAAAAAAGCAAAGAAACAGACCTTTCAAAAATTACATTTTGTTTAATATTCTAAAATCAGGAGCATGATGTAAAAACAATCAGGATGAGGGTTGAAAATTATCTATTGGGTACAATGTCCAATATTTGGGTGATGGATACACTAGAAACCCAGCCCGCACCATCACACATGCAATACTTCTGTAACAAACATACACAGGCACCCCGTGAATCTAACGTTTTAAAAAATATTTTCTAAAAGAATCAGATACTATATCATGGTCAACTAATTTTTCCACCTTTGCAAATTTTAAGTTTCCAGGCTTCTGTAATTCTGATCTTTTAGAGAGTAATTTTGAGGTGAAAGAATTAGGCTAATCACACTTAGCTAGAAGGCGTGGAAATTCTAGAGAGTTTTGAATGTATCACCTTCCTGTTATTTTTTCTGTACAACCAACTTATTAAAGATGTAAACTGTAGATGCATATGGAGATGGAGATGGAGGTTTAAATTAATATATAGTATTTACTATTACCGACTTGCTCTTCTTTTTCCCTTTGCTTCCCACCTCCCCCTCAGAATGAGATAATTCATTCTAATCATAAGTGATCTCATGTGTGTAAACTCCAGTGATACAAAAATAGATGATGTATCAGATGTATACATATATTACTGTGAGATAAACTAGTACCTCAAGCAATTCATAAAATACATGTAATGATCTTATGCTATACAGCATGCCCATGTTTCCTTGTGACCACATTTCCATACCCATCCTCGCACATATGCTATCTGTGTGATTTCCAGAGGGTGAAGGAAGCTATATTTCCTTGGAGACAACTATGTACAAAACACTCTAATATGCACTTTCCTGAGCTGTCTTGTTCAATCTTGTTTAATGAGATCTTTATTTTCATCCTCGGTTTGCAGATGAAGCCATGGTCACAGCTGCTTGTTCCACTGGACATGATCTAGGCCCCTCGATGTTACCATTACAATGGAACTAGTTATAACACACACAGGGGCAGGCACATGAGCGCACGTGCACACACACACACACACACACATCTAATTTGAAGTGCACAGAATTCCATGCTGGTTTTAGTTTTCTGGGTTTTGTTTGCTTTTTCAGGATCTGCTAGTCGGGTTGCTCAGACTCCCTGCATGGGGGAGACAAACAGTCTAGGACTCCTGTCTTCATTCAACATTTTCTTGCAAATAAAATGCTCTCTAGGGTTTAGGCCCCCTGGAAATGTGTTTGCTGGGAACTTTACCAAAAGTAATTCATGTTTTGGAACCAAACCTATGAAGGATACCCCTTCTTTGGCATGAATTGAACAGAAACTCTGCCCTTGGCTTCATTTTACAGCAGGAAACAGCCTGCCTGGTATTGGTTTTTCCAAAGGCCTCTTGCCCCTTCCTTTGTATGCAGCGGGTCATACAGCCAGGTGCAAGCGGGGCCCAGAAGAGCAGACAAAACTGACCTTTCACGTTTGGTTTCAGGCCAGTGCATATGGCTTTGAAAAGCATGGTGACCAAGGCAAACAACTTTCGACCTCTGCCCTCCTCGCTTGTGCCTTCCCATTGTGGGGGGAGGCATTCATCTCACCCCATGACACGTCTTTTTAAGACAGAGAGACTATGTATTGAGTTATGATGATTATTGTGACCTTCTGTTGTGACCTGTTATTTTATTCCACACAATAAATACATTGAGTAGATGTGACTTTAAAATCATATACATTATTTATTTTCATGTAGTCCTTAATGTTACCTTCTCATCTTAGTTCCTGTGTCTTTACCAAGCTGTGTTTTACTTTTCTATTTTGTGTTGTTTCTTAGAATCTAGACATGCGGTTGAGGTGGGATGAGGGAGATATTTAGTTCCTGGAACAACCAGCATTGATTAATATGAACGTAAGCACTGCCATAGGCACTAGGAAGGGGGAGAGACAGGTGTGGCTGTCATCTGTCCTTAAAGATTTTGCTTCTATGGGAGAAAAGCCTTCTCTCAAGTCCAGATGCTGGCATTGTGCACTGTATTAACTGATTTTGCTGCAGTAACAGAAACTCTAAATTTCAGTGGCTTCCAAAAACAAACATGCATTTCTTGCTAATGGGCTGTGTCTCTGCTCCATGTGCCCTGTTTCCAGACTCAGGATGAAGGATCCCCTCCCACGGAGGGCACTTCATTCTCTCGACAAGGGGCAGATGCAGAAGAACTGGTGGCATCTCAGGATTCCTTCTGAAGTTTCTGCCTGAACACAGCATACATCAGGTCTTCCCTCCCCATCCCATTGGGCAGGTGTGTGACAAGGCCACACCCAAAGCCCAAGGGGCAGTGATGTGTACACCACATCCAAGGAAGCCCTGTTCATCCCATGAAATGGGGCTGGGGCATATAACCCTCTTAGAGGGAAGGGGTTATATGTAAAAGCGCACTAATATAATCAACTGCATCCACAGAATTCATCTAAGCGATGTGATCTGCAGGAAATGTGGACAAGAGCGTCTACAGATGGGGGCTCCTGAGGGGAGGTGAAGGCAAGGAGCCTGCATGGCAGGCAATGCTGCAAGACAGAGAAAATGTGCAACTCTCATAGGGTTATGAGATTCGAATTTTCTTTAGCCAAACACAGAATCATGGATTGAGAGGGAAGGAAGTCGATGTGGACATCTGTCATTTCGGGGCTACCAGTGTTTCACCCTTCTGAATGGCATCTTCTAAATGGAACTCTACTTCTGAACGGCACTTTCTGCATGGCACCTCAGATTGCCCTGGCAAAATATTTCCCATTTACGATAAAGAAAGGAATGACTTCCCCAAGAAAGTGCACAGCATTGGTCTCCAGAGTTTTCTCAACTGCCCACACACAGGGCAGCTGGCCACCTACTTTTGACCCATCCGACTCCTTTCCAGTATTTTACACATTGAATGGGTGGCTTCCCAGATGCAGGGAAGAGTGATGGCTTCAGCCCACACCCCTCATGTAGCAGAGCTGTCGCACAAGAGGTCCTCCTTCCCTCCAGGTTTTGTGGAGTTTCCCTTCCCGGCCCCCACCCTTTCTCTTTGAGACTGAAGTTGACCAGAGGGATTTCCACAGCAAGAGACTGAAGGGGGCTGCCTGGTACAGGGCCACATAGATCAGAAGAAGGTTTTGATTCCTCAGTATTTGTTTATGCAGGAGTGATGCTTGGCATTGAGAATCAGAAAACATTTGCTGTTGTAGCGAAACAACGAATGACTGAAGGGTTGGGTGGCTTGTCATAGGTTAATTGGTGGCAACACTGCACCTAGAATACAAGTATCCCCCACTCTACTGCATGGGTGGGCCTGAGCCAGCTCCAGGAATAAAGGAGGTGGTGCAGAAAGCTAGGGCATTCCAGAATAATCAGATGGTCCTAGATACGGTAGAGACCATGCTAACCAGAATGGGAAATGTGTCTTAGTGGAGGGCAAGCGATGACATCAGCTAGAGACATTCAGGCAAAATTTTGAGTGATGCTTACAAAGGAATTGTAATAGCATAAACAATGATTACAGTAAAATGTTAAATGGAAAAAAGGCACACATTTGCTCTGATATATTTGACTCTAATAGAATGAAAAAATGATGTACACAAGAGCTTGGAGCGACTTCAAATACAAGTATGAGTGACTATCTTTTTCATTGTTCAAGCTTTATGTGGTATCCTATTCTTCTGTAAGAAGTGTGATTCACTCTTATAAAGGACGATAAAATCTTTGAAAATTAAAGTTGTTCAAGAGTAGACAACAGAAAGCCAGGGAAGGAATGACTTTATAAACAAAACGCTTTGTGTGGTCAACCTTCAGATGATGTTTCAGTCTGTCCTTTCTCTCAAAGAGATAATACTCCAGGCCTGCCTAGACAGGCGGAAGTTCTGCAGCTTCAGCCAATCTTGGCTCCAGTTAGGATGCGTGAAGTTCACCTGGATAGAAAGATAACACCCGGATTTCTTCAGCTTTCTGTGTATGGTGCTTTGTCTTTTTCTTTGTCCCTCGGTAGTAGCTTGCAGCTTCTGTACAATCGCCAGCAAGGGATGCAACTGTTCGTAAATGTAAAACAGAAAGACGCAAAGTTTTCCAAACGCTGTGCTGTGGTCTCTTCTGACTAGGAAGAACGCAAGGGAACAAAACCGGTGCAGGTGGAAAGAGGTACTACACAGCAGCTGCTGGAAAGCTGAGCGGAGTCCGCCTTCCCTTGCCCCTTGTCACTTGAGGGAAAATCTCCAAAAGCCGCCATAGAACGAGAGGCGGAGCCATTTAGGACGGCAGCCAAACACCTGCAGATGTTCGTGATTACACCGCTTTCTGTGGCTGTAGATGAAAGTCTGGGCACTTTGTTCTCTTTTTATTGTAACTAATGAACGATGTTTTCAGAGAACGCTTTGAATTTCTACCGACTTGCAAATGAGTATCTCAGCTGAGATGGACAGTGCATATTTTCTGACAGCTATGGGCTCTATTCTTCAAGGACTTTTGTGTTCTTTGGAAGCTGATGAGTATACCAAAGAAAGCAACATAAAGATACCAAAGTGAAGAAACATTAATATATAGAAAGTGACCACATTTATCGTATTCCCTGTGAAAGCAAGATGCTCAAATACACATCTCTGCCACACAACACAGGGGGTATCTAATACACACAGTGGCTGTCACACCTCTTCAATCCCAGGCTGAAGGCCATCACTGCTACCCATTACAACTCTCTGGGTTACTAACACAGGACTGACCTCAGAATGAAATGGCCCCGGGTGATGAACGCCAAGAAATCAGAGTTATCCAAGAAGTGAAGCCTCTTTGACATGCCCTCCTTTAGCAAACCCAGAGTTTGCTGAAACTACTGACAAAGGGAAAGACTTCAAATGACAGTAGTTGCTAGTTGTTTGTCAATATACATTTACTCCTTTTTTTTTAATTGTACTTTAGGTTCTGGGGTTCAGTGCAGATCTTGCAGGATTGTTGCATAGGTACACACATGCCATGGTGGTTTACTGCCTCCATCCCCCCCTGTCACCTACATCAAGCATTTCTCCCAATGTTATCCCTCCTCAACCTCCCCACCCCTCTGCTGTCCCTCCCCTACCCACCTAACCCCAACAGACCCCAGTGTGTGATATTCCCCCTCCTTGTGCCCAGGTGTTCTCATTGTTCAACACCTGCCTATGAGTGAGAACATGCAGTGTTTGATTTTCTGTTCTTGTGTCAGTTTACTGAGAATGATGGTTTCCAGATTCATCCATGTCCCTACAAAGGACATGAACTCATTCTTTTTTATGGCTGCATAGTATTCCATGGTGTGTATGTGCCACATTTTCTTTATCCAGTCTATCCTTGATGGGCATTTGGGTTGGTTCCAGGTCTTTGCTATTGTAAACAGTGCCACAATGAACGTATGTGTGCATGTGTCTTTATAATAGAATTATTTATAGTCCTTTGGGTATATACCCAGTAACGAGATTGCTGGGTCAAATGGAATTTCTATTTCTAGATCCTTGGGGAATTGCCACACTGTCTCCCACAATGGTTGAACTAATTTACACTCCCATCAACAGTGTAAAAGTGTTCTTATTTCTCCACATCCTCTCCAGCATCTGTTGTCTCCAGATTTTTTAATGATTACCATTCTAACTGGCGTGAGGTTGTATCTCAATGTAGTTTTGATTTGCATTTCTCTAATGACCAGTGATGATGAGCCATTTGCTCCTTCTTTAGTCAAAGGTGCAGATACAGCTCTAGGACTTCTTGTAGTTCTTGTGGCCATGTAACTAAATTCTTCCCACTGAGATGCAAGCAGAGAGGATGTGATCAGCCCTCTGGGGGCAAAAGGAGAGGAGCCTTCTTCCTCTTTCTCACTGGTTGAGGGATAAAGAAGCTAAAGCAGCCACTTTGCATGGAAAGACAGAAGCCAGGCTTTGAGGATGGAAAACTGTCTACCTGGGAGAGAAGTGAACTTCCATTGTGTGCCAGCCACGGGATATGAGGTCTCCTGTTACAGTGGCACAGCTTGTACCTGTTCCAATACATGTGGCTAGCAGGAGAATCCCCTTTCTTTGTTTTTCTCTGGGGCTCCTTGCTCTGGTCCAGCTCTCTCGACAGCCCTCCATGATCTCAAGGTCTGAGAAAATAGAGTAGCTTCCTTATGAAAATATCAAGGATTGCTGCTTTGGAACGAAAAGCTGAAAAGAAGTGAATATATGGAAGTCGTAAATCAGGAAAAGGGGAAAATGTGGACTCCATTCCTGCCTTTGATCCTGTGTGTGGTCCAGGGGGTTGAAGAAAGGTTCTCTCCTCAATGGACAGAGAATAAGGAACCCAGATTCACCGGGTATAGGCAAATTTATACTTTGCACAAGGTTTTCTCATTAATTTATTTTTCTGATCAAATGAGGTTAAGCTGAAGTCACTTTTTAATGCACACCTTTGTTATGTGACTGTGTTTTCATTCCTGTCCCAGTAATTTTCTTTACTGACCCTTGTGGCAACTCGCTTTGATATTGGAGAATGTCAATGCCTCCAAATCTCCGGTTTAATGAACAACTAAAAAAACTAGAGATCAAGCTGAATGCATTGCTCATTTAAAAATAAACTTTTTTTTTAAAAAAAATCCACATTTCTATTCCACTCCAGTTTGCCTAATATCCTTTTTCTGATGGGAAGAAAGCAGAACATGCAGAGACTGGGTAGAGGCACTCCACCCTCACAGGGAGGAGGGAAACTGGCCTTTTGCAAAATGGGAAGTCTTCCTTTGTTACAAGCAATTTCTTAGTGACAGAGACAGCCATCTATTTACATTTGTCATGTTTTTTAGAACCTACTCTTTGGACAACAAGAAATTGCCCACTTGGTTCTAAAGCCCAGGTGGGACAGAAGCAATGGGGTGTGAACAGGAGACAATTGCATTGCCTCTCATTATGGCATCTGCATCTCTGCCCAGCTGGGCCACTCCACATGGCCAGAAGCTTCTATTGTTTTCTGCCTCAGATGACCCAGTGGTGATGCACTGAGAAAACAGAACTGTCCATCGGGTCCAGCACAATTCCTGTTGAATGAAGAAAGGAGAAACAGTTGGTTTGGACCTTCTGATTCTCAAATGACATTTTTGCTAAGTATGTAAGAAGCTAGAAAGTCTTACCCAGGGTGTGACAGGCCACGTCAAGAGCTCAAAAGTCAATATTGTGACCTAAATCTGAACCTTCGCAAACAACTTCCAATGCCAGGCTGAGAAGAAAGGGCTGGTGTGGTATTTGATCGCATTTCTCTTGGCCACAAAGGATTCTGGTTGTTTCAAGTTCCTCTATTTGAAGTGCACATTTCCTGTTGTTTTAATTTGCTGGTGAATGCAAACCTCCTGAGAGCCAGGACTCTGTTCAATTCACTTTTGGGGCATTCCTCTTTCCATGCTTGATGCTGCAGGCTGTATTGCTTCCTCCTCTTCTCACTCTTTCCTACTCCCCCTCCTGGTGTTCTGAGATCATCTCCCAGGTGAATTTCCTGCACTCACATCTTTGTCACAGGTCTGCTTTCAGGGCAATCCAAGCTAAGAACACACACACACACATACACACACACGCACACACACACACGCACACACACACGTTTTGAACAAACTCAGGGCACAAGAGCAGGGATGCAAAAAAATACATTTTTCTTTATTTTTAGAGACAAATTATTACACTTAGCCCTGATTCTCGCTTGTGTCTAAAGGAAATTAAGATCAACTCAACGTTCTTACCCATGATCCTCCCAGAAGTCTGTGTACTCTAGAAACCTTGACCACTGTGTTTAACGACTGGTCTCTAAAGGCTCATTCTTGAGTGTCTTCACCTTGTCATGGAGCCCATCAGCTCAGCACATCATGTCTGGGTGGAAATTTACAGAAATGAGGCATTTGGAGTTCTTGAAAGGCAATTGCACTGGAATTTGAAATTGGTGGCTATGGCATACATACTCCTGAATTAGTTCTAGAGGTTACATTCTACATTTTTCTCTCAGTGCAGGTAATTTATCCTTCTTGAGAATTGAAGCCAAGATGATTTCCCAAGATCTGTTAAACAATGCTGAAGCTAGGACCCTTTCCCGTGCCTGTGCTAAACAATACAGGAACAGGCGGGAAGAGTTTCTTGCTCCAGGATTATCCTTCTCCTGGTAGATAAGACTCTGAATCAACTAAATAGCTTATTAATCAAGAATAACACTTGCTCACCAAAACTCACTTCAAAATCCTGGCTTGGTTATTCCCACCACTCCATAACTATTATGTCAAAACTGTCCAGGCCCTAAAACTCTACAGATGCCCTCCCATGACTTTCTTATTCTGAGATGCTAAGACTTGCAAGGCAATGTTCTCCCATGCTGCAGCAAGTCTAATTGAATTTGCCTGATGAGAATCTTCTGGGGAGTCTTCCGTATGCCATTCCTTTTCCTGCACAGCAATAAATCAATTGGCCACTCCATCCATTTTAAACCAAAATCCTAGTACAGAAGGCAGTGATTAATACAACACCAAAAGAGAAGACAAGAAGGAGAAGACTGTAGACTTAAGGATCAGTATCATAATGGACAATTAGAGAAAAATATTAACAGGAACACCAAAGGCAGCCCTAAACTTCAGATTCCCATGAGCCCTTCTGTCTTATTGCACTATTATAACTCATTGGCATTAGGCTGGCTAGAGGAAGGTTTGGAGAGCGGGAGGAGAAGAAGATGCCCTTGAGTGTGCCTGAGACTACAGTGAGTCTGTAGAAATGAAGTCACCCTATAGTAAGCAAGGTCCTACAGCCTGAATTTATACAAAGGTTGCTTTGCAACCAAGTACCAAGTATTTGGTAACAGGCCCATTTGCTAGTACTGGGTAATTATACCATTTGCTAGAACTTGGTAATTAGCCCATTACATATATATGCAAATTTACATTTACATGTATAAAGTATATGTACACTTATATTTAAAGTTTACATAGTTTTGTCCCAACAAGCAACAGTTCAAATATCATTCCAGATGCCATGATTTTTTTTCCCTAATTGTGTGTATTGGATTTTTTTGAGAGTGGGTCTTGCTATATTGCCCAGGCTGGTCTTGAACTCCTGGACTTAAGTGGTTCTCCTGCCTCAGCCTCCGAAGTAACTGGTACTACAGGTGTACACCATTATGCTTGCCTAGCCCTCTAATTCTTTAATGTTGATGGCCAGGAAAAGCACTTGGCATTTCCAGACTCCATTATCTGAGGTCTGAAATGGGGTCGGAAGCTGTATGTTCAAGGGCCCAGGAATCTGTATGTTTAACAGTGCCCAGGTTAGGAAGTTCATGAGAAGAACAGAATCAAGTCATAAAACAAATTTCTGATCAGATCTGTTTTACATCCCAGCTCTCATCTTTTTTGGCGGAGTGATCTTGGGGGAGGAACTAATCACTCTACCTCTCAATTTCTTCATCAGCTGAGTGGAGATCATAATGCCTATCTCTCAAGTTTATTCTGAGGATGTAATGAGGTTGCAACAGTGAAACATAGAATTCATCATCCAGGAGCTCTGGGACAGGCTCTGAGCCTGGGAAGGCTCTGTGCCTTCAATAAATAAATAAGGGAAGTGAAGTCCCTGTAGGTGTGTGGTTTCACATAGAGAAAGTGCTCACGGTTTTTGGAAGAGATCTAAAAACAGGATGGCCTTGGGGACCCTGGCCTTTCAGCTCAGTCCCGCTTCCCAGGAAAGGCATCTGGGATTTGGAATTATTGATGAACGATCAAGTGTCATGAATTAGTTTGAGACCTTTTATGTGATCAGCGTCATTCAGGTGCAGTTTTAGTTTAGGCTCTCTCAGCAGCACACCCTGTCCTGCCCAGGGTTCAAGTTGGAGAATGCATGCACTCCCAGGAGAGACTGACAGGGGATCCATGAGCAGGACAAGGAAAGGAAGGAAGTGAAACGAGAACGTGATATCAGGTGCAATCCTAGCCTCTGCCTGATTCCCTAGGGAGCGCTTAGCAGTAAGTTATAAGGCAGAGTTTTTGGTCAAGGGGGTGAAGGGTCTCTCTCTGTGTTTTCAAGGATTTTCCAGTGCCCATGGGCAATCTCTGAAGATTGCAAATGAATCCTCATCAACAGAGCTTGCAGCCTCTGGGAAACGAGGGCGCATAGCTGGGAAAAGACGTCCAAAAGCCTCTGGCCAGACACCAGGACCCACTGCCTACTACAGATGTGGGCTCAGGTGTTCTGGCCCCACCCCCAGGGCTTCTGCCCCAACTCTTGCCTTGGATGACGTCTGAGTGGATGGCCCAGCTTAAAGCCTTGGAGATTTAGTGTCCCCATGATTAAACCAGGGGCATGACGGAGACCCATACATTGTAGTTACATGCAAACAACAAAAAGTCTTGCAGTTTAAGAGTCACAGTGAATCACTGTACTCCCATCCTCCTTTTCCACCTATGTAAACAGATGCAGCAAGTATCACCTGCCCAAGATTGCACAGCTGTTAAATTGTAGTAGCAGTTGCCTTCATCCAGGGTTTGCCATGTGCTGGGCAGTCTTCCAAAGGCTTTACATCAGTTATCACATTTAATCCTCAAACAATCTATGAATTAACATTATTGTCAGCCCTGCCGAAAGAATATTAAAAATAATAATAAAAAATAACTTGGCCAAGATTACAAAACTAGTGAATACAGAGCTGGGATTTGAACCCAAGTCTGTCTCACTAAATTGGTCAACTACACCACGTTCTCTCTGGTATTTGGTTATTTAGGTGACTCTGGGATCCTCAAAAGTAGTGGCCCTTTCCTATGCACCCTGGTATCTCCAGTGTCAGACCGACTAATTGGATAGTCATACACATTTGCAGGAAGAAAATAAATTTGAAACCACCTTGAAACACTTTGATCTGTATTTTTAACTTGGACTAGAATGAGCCCAACAACAACAAATTTGTGAAAATAATCCTTATTAACTCATTCAAGAAAAATACATTGAGAGCCCAGTACAGGCCTGGCACCGTGTTGAGTATCGCAGGAACAGGGGTGGAATGAGATCTATTTTCCCAGTCCACATTAGGCCCAAGGAGTTGAGCAGGGCTGTCCATTCAGAAGGTTCCCATCCTCCCACCATGGTGTCTGGCAATGGGGATCTGGCATGGGTCTGGCCACTGTGTGCCATGCAGTCCTGATACTGTACCAGAGGAGACCCAGGTCCATCTTTCCACTTTTGGCATATTGGCATTTAAAATTAAAGGTATTCCTCCTCTCTTCTTTCCCTCTCCCCTTCTTCCCCTGTGAGTATCAGAGGAAAATATCTCAGAGAGTAATAATTAGAAGAAATTGAGCTGAGGGTGGGGGAAGGGGATATTGTTTCAGAAATAATTCTGAGTCACCGGATCAGGTTTCTCAAAGTGGAACACACCATGAAAATATTCTCTTACACCAAGAATTAGAGTCACTTCCTGAAACTCCTATGTGTCTTTGCAATTAGTAACTGTTAACTATTTCTAGAAGAGGGAGTTTTCTTTGAACTGTTTATGTTTTTCTCTATCTGTGTTTTCCAATTGGTTGGCAAAAACATGTGTTGCTTGCTAATGAAAGAAAAAATAATGTAAACATGTTTTCTTCTGTCCTCCTCTCAGGTTTGGTGAGTAATTTTGGTGAGGAATTGTTTTTCATTCTATGGCGAGGATGAAAGGGATGGTTCCTTTGCTTTCCCACCTCTGTCCCACATGTAGGGCAGCAGCGCCTCTGAAGGCAGGGGGACTTTGGTTTCTGAATCCCCAGGAGAAACCACAGGTCTCTGCTGCGGGAGTCTGGTCCAGAGAACCTACATCCCGAGGCTTCCATTTCCTCATCTGTACCGTCTCTCAAACAGGCAGTTCTCAGAGTGAAAAGAGGCACTGGTAGAATTGACTTGGGTTAGTTAGCAAGGAGGTGGTCTTGGGCAAAACTAGATGTGATGTGATCCCAGGGGACTCTCAGGTCTCTCCCCAGCCGAGACATCCTAAATCATGAAAATGTGAGCCCCATTCTGTATCCCACAAGGGCCTGAGTAAGCTCTGTGAGCCATCATAAGCTGCCAACCTTTAGTTGCACAAGAGAAATGAACTCTGTAGGGGACATATCCAATTCCGATTTAAATTTAATCTGTGTGGTCAATTATTTGTATAATAATGGAGGAAAATAAAGACTATTTCAGAAAAGTCAACTCTGTAATTTTAGAGCCTTTAAGACATTTGAAAATGCCTTGTGCAATTATGTGGCGCTTAATACTCAGATAATGGAACAATGAAAGATGTATGTTTGCATTTTGTAAAATTAAACTGTATGCAGTTATTTATCTTTTACCTTAATTGTTTGAGCTTGTTTCTAATGTAAACTGTTGTAATTTTAAATAAATATAATAGAAAAAACTTTCATAGGTATCAAGAATCCAGAGTAAATTTACTTTGCAAATAGGCTTTGTAGGTATGTTTTATGCTGAGGATCTTAAACTGACACTTTCATTCAAAAATATTTTGAATTACTCACTGTTTGCCTCTCTGAGGTCAGACAGATTGTGAGGAGACTAGATTTCACAATGGAGTTTGGGTGACTTCATCTTATTCCAAAGCCTGAAATATGATAAATGTATGAAATCAATATGCAAGAAGGTTGGAAGTACATTATTGATTGATTTTAAGTACATTGATCTTCATGCCTTTATTTTTCTGTTTTTATTCTAGGTTCTATTTTGCACGCTCAATTTGTTCTCCTTCCTAGTCATGTTTTTTATCTACTTAACATTTGTTAGCTTGACATATTATGGAGGTTTTAGATTTGGGGATAGATAAGGCAAGTTATGGTGTATGAATACCTTTGATAATATATAAAATCATCAATATAAGCCAAATATACTATTGCTTAAATTCCAATGCTGTGAGTCATCCTGCTGTGATATTCATACCATGACTATAAGTGCTTGCATAAGTAGGCCGGGCATGGTGGCTCATGCCTGTGGGAGCACTTTGGGAAGCTGAGGCGGGCAGATCACTTGAAGTCAGGAGTTCAAGACCAGCCTGGCCAACATGGTGAAACCCCTTCTCTACTGAAAATACAAAAATTAGCCAGGTGTGGTGGCACGTGCCTGTAATCCCAGCTGCTTGGAAGACTGAGGCTGGAGAATCTCTTGAACCCAGGGGGCAGAAGTTGCAGTGAGCTGAGATCACACCACTGCACTCCAGCCTGGGCAACAAAGCAAGACTCCATCTCAAAAAAAAAAAAAAAACGACAGAGGGTAAAACAAAAATGATTTCCCATGCCCCTTGGATTTTAGGGTCCTACAGGGTCATGCTTAACCACATTCACCTGGTTCCCTGGCTCAGTTGGTTTGATATCACTTCAGGGCCACTGAGAGTATGACAGAGTCCTTAGGAGTGTGAACCCAGAAGCAAGATTCAAGTATCAGCTCTGCCTTTTACTACCTGTGGGACCTCAGCCATGTCATCTGAATTCCCTGTGCCTCAGTTTCCTTATCTATAAAACAAGTCATGGAGAAGGGTCATTTGGTTTTTGATGAAAATTTATGTATTAATACATTTAAAAATACTTTAACCAGCATCTGGTATATGGTAAGCCATGTATATATGTTATACCTTAGATAATATTTTATTTTGAAATCATTTCAGATTTATAGAAAGTTACAAAAATGTACAAAGAACTTCTCCAAGTTGTTCTCCAAGATTTACTAGTTGTTTATATTTTGATATATTTGCTTTAGATATCATAGTAGTTTTCTTTGCGATGTAACAACTTATCACAAATTTAGTATCTTAAAACAGTACACTTTATTACCTCACAATTTCTATGGGTCGAGATTCCAGGTACAGGTTAGCAGAGATCACTACTCAGGGTCTCACCAGGCTGACTTCAAGGTGTTGGCTGGAGTTGTTCTCTCACCCAAGGCTCAGGGCCCTCTTCCAAGCTCACTTGTTGTTGGTGGAATTTAGTTCCTTGTGGTTGTAGGACTGACGTTCCCAATTTTCTCACCAGATATCAGCCAAGGATCAGGCTTAACTCCTAAGAGGCTTCCTGGCATTTCCTGCCAAGTGGCTCTTCCCATAGTTCCACAACATGTCGGCTTGCTCTCCAGCACCATGGAGTCTTCCTGATGCTTCACCTTCATCTAACGGGCTCATCTGCTTAGGCAGGGTGTACCCAGGATCATTTCCCTTTGGATTAACTCAAAGTCAACTGATGAGTAATGAAATCATGGGAGTGGTCTCCCATCATATGTATACATTCTGCTCAAACCCATGGAGAAGCAATTAACAAGGCATGTGTACCAGGGTGTAGAAGGCTTGGGAACTATCTTAGATGGTTCTTCTACTATATTTATATTTCTTCCTGAGCCATTTGAGTGTAAGATATAGACATAAAGCCTCACCATCCCCAAATACTTTAGTGTGCATTTTCTATTATCTAGGACTTCTTTTACAGAACTATAGTATAATTATTAAAATCAGAAAATAACATTGGTATAATACTATTTAGAGACCTTACTCATGTGTTGCAAATTATCCCAAAATTATCCTTTATATTAAAAACAAATTCTATTCCAGGAAAACAATCCAATGTCATATGTTGCATTTAATTATCATGGTTCTTTATTCTCTTTTAAATCTGGAATAATTTCTTAATCTGTATTTGTTTTCTTTTTTTATAACCTTGACACTTTTGAAGAAGGTAGACCATTTATTTTATAGAATAACCCATATTTGGGGTTTGTCTGGTATTTCCTCATAATGAGACATGATGCATTTCTACCAGGAAAACTGCAGAAGTGAGGTTCTATCCTCCTCAGTGCATCATATCAAGAGGCACATAATGTGCTTTTGTCCAGTTACTGATGATCTTATGGTTAAGATGGTGTCTAACCAGGTTAGTTCCCATAAAGTTAGTTTTCTAATTAACTAACTACTAATTAATAGTTACTATTAATTATTAACAAAAATAAGCATTGTCCAGGAAAAAAGAGTTGATGAAAATAACCAAAAATAATAAATGATTGCTGCACATCTCTCTATAGGCTACAAAGCACGTGGCATATGAATCTTAGACAGTTAGAGAACAAATCTGAGTTTGGGCATCTGTCTGCCAGGCTCCCAATCCCTTGCCTTTCAAGTGTTCTGTCCCTGGATTATGTAGTTCTCCCTCATATCAACATTGTGTTCATCCAAATTTGAATTTTCTTTCTAACTTCACCCAGCTCAGGTGAATCACTTTTTTTCTGCCATATTCATTGTTTCTTGTTGAAAAACAGATTATTTATTCCTTTGGTTGAAGAATCCTCTGTTCCTCTACTATTTTAATTTCTTTCTTTTCCATTTCTAAGTGATTCCTTTCCTATGTAGGTCCAAATTTACAAGCCAAGTAGAATTAGAAATAAAGATTGTTTTCTAGAAAGTTTTACTAAAAGGGAGTGCAACTGAACTGTACACATATTGAAGAAGGGCTGCCCATCACACCCCTCCTGCAGATTACAGCATCCATGAAGGTCGTGAGACCCACCTAAGCATCTTCCTTCTTCGAGTATCCCTGGAATCTCATGGAGTATTTAGAAACACAACATATCCGGTGACCCCTAGGGATTCAAGGGATCCCTAGATGGGGCTGGGTAGAGACCATGATCTGTAGTTTTCAAAACCTCTGTAACTTCTGGGATTTTGATAAATAACAGGATTTGAAACCAATGCTGCTTGAATTTACCATCAGCCAGGGGGCAACCTAAATGCCATTCAGGTGGATTGGCTCCCAGTGTACACTAAATCAGAGTCAGAGATTGATGTCCAGATGCGGCTGTGACAAGCCCAGAGAATCAGGCACGATGACTACAATTCTGCAACATCTGTAGCACCTGGAATTCTCAGTGTGTTTAGGCCAATGCATCTGGACCAGTTTAAAGCATCAACTCTGACCCCATTGGTGACTCTCTGCCCTGGTGACAGTGGACATTAAGAGGGGAGCTCCTCTGTAGGTTCTGGGATTCAGGATGATAAGATATCTTATTCTACAGGAGACTTATCCTTGCAGGCAGATGGGTGTGACAGTCACAAAGCAATGATAAAGGTTCAGTTCCATGTGTCACCAGAAGCATTCTAAGAGCATCCATGAAGGTGGGGGAGGAAAAGTGAGGTGTGGGACATAAGGCCATGTGCTCTGTGAGTGGTTCAAGGTTCAGGTAGCTTTTGACAGTGTTTATGAGCTGTGTGAGGGTGAAGAAGTCTCTTTCAACAGAGAGAAGTTATAGTAGTGCAGTCACAGTGGACCTTTCAAAAAATGAAAGATAGCATATAAAATAAGCTACTTATTTTGTAAGAAAGAGGAAAGTAAAAATCTACATTTGAATGTGCTTGTGTGTACTGAAAAACTTGAATGATTACGTAAGAAACTAAGAACAAGGATTATTTAATCAGAGTCTTGGGCTATGGGATGAGAAGCGAGATAATTTTACAGATATAAATAATAGATTATTTTATTTTATATCTTTTGACATTTTCTATTTTTTGAACCATATTTAAATTGCTCATTTAAAAGATTGAGGACCTATACATAATATTAACTCTATTCTTATCCATCTATAGAGAAAATATTTAAAGAGGGACTGTTACTGTGAATTCAGCAAGATGTTTATATTAATTGTATTTTATCAATCACAGCAGCATTTATCTGTTTGAGATACAAATCACTGCGAGATAGACCATGTATGTAGGCCATGGATGATGCTCGGGCACGTATGGATTTGTGGACCCTGTAATGACTCCTTCTCATGCCACTTCCCAGGGACACTGTCACCTTCTGCAAAGGGCCCCCTCTCTCTCTCTGGGTACCACACATGTGTTGCAGACATCCTGACATTCTTGGATCACTCTTCTAGAAAGCCAAGCGTTGGACCCCTTTCCATCTTAAAATCCTTATTGTTCAAAGCTCATAGTAGTTGTAAAGGAGCCAATGTGATGCTTAAGAAGAGCTCAAAACATTGGTTCCCCCTCTCCCACCCCTCAGGGCATGGGAAGCTTCCCCTTCCTCTTTGGGAGAAAAGTCACTTTTCATTTTCACTTGTGCCTGTGTGTTCTCTGTTATTATTATTTCTATCAAAAAGCGTTCTATAGTTCAATGTTTTGGGGAAATACAGTCCCATAAGCAGGCCCCTATTGAGGCCCCCAAGCAGCCTCCTCTTCCTTTCGCCTCCTCACCCCTTCCTAGGGGCCATACCTTGCAGTGCCCTGTGTGAAAGTTTTGAAGGCAACCCTTACTCACAGCCCCACTTGGAATGTCACAAGCATTTAGCAGATTAAAGGTTCTGAAAAGCCCTGTAGTAAAGTAATGTTTAACTTCGTTTAAACCACCGTCTCTCAAATTCACTTGACTGCTAAACACTTTTTCAATGAGCACCTGTATGTATTCCAAAACGTTCTGGATTAAATATTGTTAACCTCTCAAAGAAAACAGGGTGGGGCTTATTTATCCTGTGTGTGCCTTCACATCCCAGGAGTCCCAGGCCTTTTCTGCAATAAAAAATGTATTCATAACTCTTTAATTGCTCTCTTCCCTTCTTCCTCTCTGACTTACTTTGTATAATATAAAGTGAGTGTGCTGTATTTGAATAACATGGATAAATATAAACTTTTAATGCCAGAACCTCCTCTAAAAAAAAAAAGTGGCATAACTAGAAATCTCACTGTGGTTGCCTGTAATTTAAAGTGAAAGGCTCCAAAGAGGTTTTTCCCCTTGAAGAAATGTTCAAGTTTGTTAAGAGTCTGTAACGTGTCAATATACACTATTAAAAGAGATTACAGGTCATGTACCACATAACAACAGTTTAGTCAAAATAGACTGCGTATCTAACAGTGGTCCCATAAGATTATAATTTTGTATTTTTAGGGTACCTTTTCTATGTTAGCTACTTTTAGATACACAAATACCATTGTGTTACAACTGCCGACAGGATTTGGTACAGCCACATGCTGCCCCAGGAGCAATAGACTAATGGCGCATAGCTTGGGAATATAGCAGATTCTATCATCTAGGTTTGTGCAAGTAGGCTCCATGATGTTCGCACCACAGCAAAATAGCCTAACAATGCATTTCTCAGAGTGCACTCGCTTCGTTAAGCAATGTGTTTGTACTTTTCTTGTGACTTGAATCACTTCCGTCTTAGATCTGTAAGAAGCTGAAATACTATATCCTCTTTTTTCCTTTTACTAAACCAGTAGGAGACATTGCAGCTGTGCTCACTGGTTGGCAAGGCTGACCTGTGTGAAAGGCGAGTAGTCCTGCCCCAGTCGCTGATGCCTATCGCCCATTATTTTAGGGGATTGTGGTGAAAACCCCAGTTCCATGCAGGCTGTCTGTGCCTGGACGGTACAACTGAGTCAGATGCGGAACACACAAGAGAGCCTTGCAGACCGTCATAACAAAATAACTGTGCATTCCTTCACCAGAGCTTTTGTGGTGGGTCCATTGGGTTGGTAAAATGACTAAAATTATTCAGTTGCCCCTGTTCCGGTTGTAGAAAAATGCCCTCCACACAGGAATGTTTTTGTGGTTTGCCACATTTGGAAATCTCAGCTACTTTGGAAATGCTGTAGTTAGCCTCAAATCCCACACCTATTCAATGCTATTAACCAGATCTCCAGGGTGTAGTGACAGTGAAAGTCCATATATTGTGAGATCTATTTATACCTTTTGGTCACCAAGTGGCATTTGTTTCTCATATATTGCCATGAAACAGAACAGCAAGGGCCAAGTTTGCCCTGGTTTATGAAAAGGACCTCATCGTACTGAGAGAGTTTGTCAAAGTTAAAGTTAAAATCCCAGTGGGGCTTTCTCATCCTCCTGTCCTCCTATGAATTTTTGATGCCTCAGAAAATCACATTTTAAAGGCATGAAAGTGGGGGCGAAGCAACAATTTTAACCAGAACTGTGAGTGTGAGGAAGCGTGTGCGTGTTTTGTTTCTCCAAGTCTGTTTAATAGCAACACTTAATGTTAAGTCTTCCAGTGGTGCCTAAACTTACATACGGTAATATTCACATAAATGCAACATGTGCTTCCCTTTTTTGACATAGTTATAATTTGTCATTTTATTTATTGGAACTGCTATGCAAAAATAATATTTCTAGAGAATACTGAGAAAGCATATGTGTGGTGTATACACAGGTATGTCCCTGTAGTGTCTCATTTTGTAGAAACCAAAAGGGATTACAAGATTAGAATTCTGTTCAGGGCAGCCTAACCTGACTGTGTTCACTGCCTCATTCATTCTTTCAGTGGGATCTGAGTTCCAACTGCATACCAGGACTATCTGGATGCTTCACTGAATAGAAACCACCCACTGGACTTATTCGGGGGAAGGGGTAGAAAAGGGGAGAATGATAGACCATCATGATAATACTTGAGTAAATTGCTCTCAGCCCTTATCTCACCCCAAGGGCCCTCTTTGGTGGTGGGGGGGGTTGGAGAGTCCTCTCCTTACGGGAGAAGTCTCTCTCAAGCACCTTCCTCCTGTCGCTTAGCATCCCCCCCAACTAGATCATGTTTCTTAAGGGCCTGGCTCAGATCACCTGTCCCCTTCCCACAATCCCACGCTGCCCAAAATGCCAACCTCATCACTGCGCTGATTCATTCCAAGTCATCCGCTGAAACCTAAAATCTTTTAAAACACCTCTACTTCTTTCCTTATTAATCCACTCATTTTCCAGATCACCCTTGGTGATCTTTCTGGATACAGATTCAGTCAGAGTGTCTGCTGGTCTGGCAGCAGCTGGTTTCTAAAACTGTCCAAGTCATCACATCAGATCTTGAGCCTGGGCTGAGAATGCATTTCCTGGCTGGGTGATTTGGGTCTCATTCAGCTCTGCCCAGTGAGAGACACAGCTCTACTCTTTCTGCCCACCCCAACCCATCCCTCAGGTGTTCTCTCTCATTTCCAGTTCCCAAATGTGAGGTCTACCTAGACTCTCCTTTCCCAGGTAGTCAGTGTCCTTGGTTTCCGGGGCATGTGGCCCCAAGGCCCTACCTTGTTATGCCCCAGTGGTTTACAGGAACTTTACTCCCCGCCCAGATCTGAGGGGTGAATGAGTGAGTGTCCAAGTCTGACTCCCACATGAAACACTTTCTATGGAAAAACTAAGCTCCAGTTAGCAATGAGAGGGGAGACACCATATTCATTTGCTCATTCATTCCAAAAACATTCACCAAGCACTTTCTAGGTACCAGGTCCAGGCAGCCAGGGATCCTTCTGGCACTGAGAAGCACCAACCAACAGCACAGGACTGGCCCATGGGGTCACCAAGGGAGTGCAGGCTGAGCCTAGGGAGTTCCATCTCTGCCTGGGGAAGGGAGACAGATTACTCAATAATTTGCTGCCCCCCACCTGCAGGGAAGGTGCCTTCTACTCCTGCACAATGCAGGCTATTCAGATTTGGAAATAACACCGTGTTTCAGGGCCTGGGCCTGAAGCCCCAACCTGACCAGAAGCTAACCAGCTTGATCTCACATTAGCATCTTCAGGTTCTTGGCTCAATGGGCAGTGATAACCATGCCAGGGTCTCTTCTAGCCCAAACAGGCCAATTCTGTGAAATAAACAAAAGACATTTGAGACACACGCCCCTGAGCAAACTCACCAGTCCTGCCCAGAAACCGAGGCCTTCCAACCCTTCCTCCTGTACTCCAGAGCCCTGGAGGGAGCCTGGCTCTGCTCTTCAGGGACATTCTCCACTCCCTGTCCCGGGGACGCCTCCAGAACGAAGCGCTCCCTTTTCTGAGAATAGCCACCACATTATTCCATTCATGATCCCATGCCCAGAGAAACACCATGGTCCTAGAAGCAGCTAGAACAGGTCTGTGGCTTGCCAACAGTCCCATCTGAGGGTCATTTATTGCACCTCTCTGTGTACAAATGCAACAGTTTGTGAAAACTAAAGGTGAAATTTCATATTGCATGTGTGAAGGCAAAATATCCTGCACAAAATAACCTTTCCAACCCCCTCTTCTCCCTCCCTTTTTTCTCTCTGTGTCCCCAACCCCTCCCACCTTTTTCTCTGCCCTCTTCTTTCCCCTCTTCTCCCTCTCATCTGGCCTAATCAATGGTATCTAATGTTATCAGTGGTATCTAATCACTTCTCCACAGGCTGGCAGATGAGAAGTTCACTGTATAGAGGTGAGTTTCAGAAAAACCGGTAGCATCTGTCCCATTCTTAACTGATAACCAGTTGTGTTAATAACATGGTAGAATTCGATTTTGTGTTTTGTGTTAAAAATCCAAGTACAGAAATCCAGCTGTCCTGTTTCCTTTGCGAGTGCCACTCGGGTGGCTTTGCTCTCCTCTCCTTTAGATGGCACCAGTTTACTGCAGTGTGGCCACCCAGAGGCTCCCTTCCCCTACTTCAATTAGTATTCATCGTGCAAAAACAAGAAAATTCCTTCATTATGCTGGTGCCTGGTGGCAACCTGATAATTAAGGCAGTGAATCTGCATTTCCATTATAAACCCCGTTTCTCACTTAGGGTTGTCTCTCAGCAATAAAAACTTGCTAGCAAGGTCTTAACCTTAGGACATTTTAAAATAAACATCGCATTTAGCTTTTAGAAGGTCCGTCTTTTCCTAATTCTCTATGTCAAGTCTAAGAATTGTTTTTATCTCATTGTGACCAAGAGAGAATTAGGACTTTATCTAGGTTTTTGGTAATTTCAACAAGGTATCAGTTTGCATTAAAACAAAATGCAAAAAGTGAAAGATATTTCAATAGAAACCAAAGAGGAATATAATCTTTTTAATTTTGAAATTTGTCTTCCCAGAGGTGTGAACGATGAGTGGTCTATTCTATCACCTTCTCCTTTTTGTGTCTCTGGTCAAATCTGCTACAATAACACAAAACTAACATCTGCGACAGTTAACCAGAACTTCATCCACAGAGTATTCCTTTAGGAATCCCCTAGACCATCACTGGATTTTCTTCTCCACTGTTTCAGGAGAAACTGGGTCATAGAGTGAATGCAGAGATGAGGGCTTCTCGTAGAAGGCCTCCCGCCCACGTTCAAAGCATCTGGAATCGCCGTCTTCATGGGCCCACATCAAGACTCCTGAGTTTTTTGCAATAGTTTGTATTTCAAGTATTCTGTCCTGTCGTCAGGCATTGTATCAAATCACGCATCCTGTTTTTTGGTCATAAAAATATCTGGCCAGGAAACTATCTGGTCAGAGTGGGTTTCCTAGTCTGCTGAGAAATACCTGGATATTTTCACACCCGGCTTCTACATGAACCAATCAAAATAAAATCTCAAATCAGTGTTGGCTTTCTCCCATCTGCACAGATGCGCCTTCTTTTAAAATAACTTGAGATTGGTAGTTACTTAAATGTTTTCTGTTTAACTCTCTGAGAGAATGCCATCAAAATCAGTATTTGTAAATTAACATAAAATAGCAAACTTGTAGTTGCAATCCCCATTTCCCAACATTAAAACAAATAGCTAGATCTTAAAATGCCAGTTTAATTGTAAGTCAAGATGGATCACCAGGAAGCTTGAGCTAGCCAGGACTTGCCCAAAGGGAGGTGGGGGATAGCATTGGAGCAGGGTACCAGAAAGCAGTTGTGCAGAGAAAGCAGGGTTGGTAAGGTGTATCACAAAGGAAAATTGACGCTAGGTTGCCGCACTGCGGTAAATGATGAGGAAGAGGATGGGAGCTGTCACTCACAGCTAGGTCAGTTAGGAAAGTCACAAAGAGAAAAAAAATGCACCGCTATGGTGGTGCCTGTCGTAGCTACCATTAGTCAGTGAAGTGAGCTGGAACAGAAACTAGGAGACCAATGAGCTTTCAGAATGTAAGTGACTGCAGAAGGACAATTTTCACCCAAAAACATCAGCATGGAAAAGTGGAGCCACCATTGGAGACTTTTAGAAAGTTATTTTAAAACAAAACCACATCTATAACTTTCTGTAATCCCAGCACTTTGGGAGGCCAAGGCAAAAAGATTGCTTGATCCCAGGAGTTTGAAAACAGCCTGAGCAACATGGCAAGACCCTGTCTCTACATTTTCTTTTTTTAATTAGCCAGGAGTGGTGACATGCACCTGTCGTCCCAGCTAATTGAGAGGCTGAGGCAGGAGAATGGCTTGAGCCCAGGAATTGAGGCTTCAGCGAATTGATTTTGAGCCACGGTACTCCAGCCTAGGTGACAGAGGGAGACCTTGTCTCAAAAATTTAACAAAAGATCATGTGGGTCTCTAATCCAGAGATGCACCTAACCTCCGCCTCTGCCAGACACACTCCTATTCACCCTTCAGGATCCAAGTCCAATATTACCTTACACCTGTTAGGATGGCTATTATCAAACAGTGTAAGAGATATTAAGTGATGGCAACAGTGTGGAGAAAGGGAAACCTTGTGCTGTTGGTCAAAATGTAACTTGGTGCAGCCATTCTTAAAAACACTATGGAGGTCCCTAAAGATATTAAAAATAGAATTATCCTATGGCCTAAATAGCTATCTTCTGGGAACATGCCCGAAGGAAATGAAATCATCACCTTTAAAGATATCTGTACTTCTCTGTTTACTGCAGCACTATTCACAATAGTCAAGATATGGAAACAACCTAAGTGTCCCTTGACAGACGAATGAGGAAACTGTGGGGTGTGCGTGCGCGCGTGCACACACGCACACACACACAGGAATATTATTTAATCTTAAAAAAAGAAAGAAATCCTGCCATTCGCCACAACATGGGTGAAACTAGAGGACATTATGCTAAATCAAATAAGCCAGACACAGGGAAAAAAATGCATTATCTCAATTATATATGGAAGCTAAAAAATGTTAAATATACAGAGATAGAAAATAAAACAGTGGTTATCTGGGCCAGAGGTGGGTTGGGAATAAAGAGATATGGGTCAAAGGAACAAGCAGGAGGTATACAGAAAAAACAAGTTTAGACTTAATGCTCAGCAGGGGAACATCACCGACCATACTGCACTGTCCTAGGATTTTTCCCAAACGGGTAGGTTTTAGCTGTACTTACCACACACAGAAAGAGGGGAAACTACCTAAAGTGACGGAGATGTTCATTCGCTTCACTATAGTGACGATTTTACTACCTCTATATGTCCCATAGCGTCATGCTGTGCACCTTAAATATACACGATCACAATTATTTTTTAAAAAAAAGACAGAGAAAAGAAACACTCAACTCCACATGCCCCTCCCCCGGGAAAGTTTCTTTCTTTCTTCACACCCAATCCTTCCTCTTCAGCATTTTGTGCATATTTCCTCTGTATGACATTTACTGCTATAGGGCACTTAATAGATTAAAAAGCTGATCATCCCATTTGACTGAGTTCTTGAGTGCTTCAAGGCTAGATCTTAGCCATGTTTGTATCCTCAGCATTTGGTACAAGGTTTTCATGTAAGACCACATAATGTTAACTGGTTGTTGACTAATGGACAGGTGGATACATGCATGGGCATTAGAAGGGTCTCCTTCTAGAGTTAGTCCTTCATGCTGGAGTGGTTATGAAGAAATAACCAGGGGAAAAAGCCAGAAATTTTTCATCATGGCAATGGCAGACACTTTTGTCTTGTAATTTAGTTGAAGAGAATGCCCACACACCAATCTGTGTTTCTGAATGAATGCCTAAGACTTCTTGGGGCGGGGTGGGGGACAAACCTGGTTGAGGATGTCATTCCATTATTAGCCCTGGGACTCAGGTCAACCCTCCTCCTCTTGGAGAAAGTTGACTGTTCGTTTGTGGGAGGCATTTGCTGGCTGGAGCTGTGGTCAGTCAGCAGTAAATCGTTCAGATGCCCTGCAGGTGTTTCCTAAGAGACCACATGCTGAGTACCTGCTGAATCATGAGCTTCTGTTGAGTAACTATGGTCACTGACAAGCTGGAGGGAGGGTTTTGCTGGAGCAGATACTTGGCACACACCTGAGCTGCACAATCTGAGATTAAGGAAAGAAAAAGAGAAATGTGCAGCTTGACTCACTGATAATGCATTGTCATGGGAGTTGCTCCCAAGGCAATGGTGTGTTTTCTGGTCAGAAGAAGCCAGACAAACTTCTTACTTCATTCATTTTTAATAGATATTTCCCTCCCTCCCTTTATGTTGCTATGTCATCATATGAAACTAACTTCCTTTTAGTTCTCCCTATATAGGCACGAATGGCCTACTTAGTTATAGAAAGTAAATGTAACCACACATCTTCCAAAGGAGGGCACACTTTATAATTTTCTACCTTAAAGAGGATGCTAAAGGCCAATGTGTGACCAAGAGCAAATCCTGGGCTGGTTCCAGTGAGGCTCAAGGAAAACGTTCAGAATGGCAGAGGAAATAAACTTGGAGTTTGGAATGGATAAAACTCCTCGATTGAAGTTTAAATATAAACCCAGATTTCTAATCTCCCTTCATTCTCCCCCTAAATATCCATAATAATCTTCTATGATGCTTATATCATTCAAGCTCCAAGACCCTGTACAGTATTAGAGTGAGAATCAACAAAGATTCTGGGTCTTTTATTATAGTTCTACCAATTAAATGATGCTTAAGCCCGCATATGAAACTCCACATTTCTGTATCCTAACATATGCAAAAGCTCATTTTGGTAAGAGGTATTTTGAAGGCTGGAGTGCCCCTTTGTTCAACCCAAGGGATAAGAAATGTGAAAGAGTGGGCTACGACTTGACTGTTAATAGCACTGTACCAGGGCACGGTGACTAGGCTGGGAGTAACTTCAGTTAGGAAAGCACGACTAGTTAAAAACTATAAAAATACGAGCTTTTAAAAAATACATACCTTTTTCCACCTGACCCTGATGAGCTATTTGCTTTTCACGTTGAGTCTTCCTTCTTCTCATTTACTGAAATTAAATACCCTGCCTGAAGCTCATGAGAAATCCAGTTATCGGAAAACCCAGTTATCAGGAGCTCATAAGAAACCCAGTTATCAGTGTTATCCAAAGCATAACCCTCTTGTTCTTCATCTCACTCTGTCCATACCCCATTCTCTGCCTCTCTGCATGTGAACTCTGTTTAAAATGAAATGTAATAGCGAATTGACTCCTAGAAGAGACAGGACCCTGATGGCCCAGATCTGCTGCCACAATGTATTACAACTGCAGCTGAAAGGCCAACTGTTGATCAAATTGTGTAGTTGTTAATTCAATACCATACTAAATATATGCTATTCTTTCTACTAAACTGACTGATTTCGTGGAATTTACCTTTTTTTTCCCCAATAAATTAAATAGGCACTGTTGTATATCATAAAACATATTAGGGTGTCACATATGTGGTACCCTAAACTATTTATATTCATAAAGTACTGGAGAACAAGTTTTCCAAGAACATTTAATACCATGGAAAAATGCTCACAATATAATGTGGGGGAACAAAGGAGGAAACAAAAACAAAATCTACATACAACATGAACTTAAAATCCGTAAAAATGCATGTGTGTATATTTATATATCAAAATGATAACTGAGCTGTAGTCTCAGTACTTGTATAAAGAGAAGAGAAGAGAAAATAATGTTTTCTAATTTTAAAGAGATATAAAAAAATTACAATATTCTGAAGTTCTGCTCATAAAGAGCCTACTAGTTTATTGCATGACAATATCTAGTTATGAACATTTGACTTACTAAGCTATATAGAAATTCTGCCTATATTTAGCATAAAAACTCATTCATTTCAAACATCCAGGTGTAAGATGAGATCACCTGCACAAAAATACAAAAGTAAAACGAAAAGAACATTAGCCATTTCAGGAAATTTAAAAATACGTTTTTCCCCTAGTTTCGTTTAGAATGTGAAATTTCAAGAAGGATTTGTGAATAAGAAACTGCTTGACTTATCAGGAAAGAAAAACACCAACATGAAATACTAAACCTTTTATACTGTTAGATAGAAACCTGTTAGATGCATTTGGCATGTCAAATTCTATAAAATCACACACATCGTCTATCTATAAAATAAATTATATTATTTATTTTATAGTTAACATTTTTTCTTGAGAATGCTCCAGTTTTTCAATGAATAAGAAGTAGGAATTATTTCCTTTTTAATAAATCTTCCAGGAGCCATAACCTACATGACCCCATTTTTAGGGAAGATGGTTTTATCTTCTCCTGCCACTGAGTCCTATATATGACAATGCAACCTTCCGCTTGGCGAATAAAACCTCATTCGAATAGCTGCACACTCTCACTCACATTTTGAAATATATTTGTCTAAGAATGCATTTATGGCTGAAAATGTTCATAAGGATTCCCCCCCCACACCCCGCTTTTAACCCTCCCAGGGATTTGTGATAGGGTTTCTGCATTGATTCTATCAAACTCATTACCTGAGCTTCCTGTGCCTTTACTTCCCCAAATGCAACGTGCTGATCCTCCCACCTCCCCAAGAGAACTGGGGATAACATGGCAAGCAGTCTGCAATTTATGGAAACGTCCTATAAGGTGGCCCTGGTGTTTGCAGATTTAACATTTACAAGTGGCCGTGCATTAATTGTTCATTTTGCAGAGGGACAAATTTAAATAGAACAAAGTAAGAGGCTGGTGCACAGAAGCAAATGCCCAAACTACCGCATTGAGACAGCCACTCACCGAATGTCCTCACCTGCCTGGCTCATTTACAAACTCCCCAGAAGTAGAATGCTGACCTCACGAAGCTAGACACAGGAAACAGGGATCTCTTAAATAAGGGATCATTGGAAATGTTCTATTTTCATTAACTTACATCTCCCCTATCACAGAACTATTCAAGAAGTGATGGGAATCACCTGACATTTTGAGTTACATGGTACTCGATTATGACCAATACTGGGGGAGCATTATTTGCTAGAGTGATATTTTCAAATTTACGGATGTTTGACCACCTTGGAACACATTTCTATCAGATGTGAAGAGACTATGATAAATAACTTCATTCTTGGGATAGAAAATCAATGCACTTTTTCTCCCTGAAAACTGCAATTGGTGCAGAGTTCTAGCTTGAAGTAAACAACTGCGTTGTACAATTGCCTCTTTTGTGTTGGTTTCCAGGACTTCCGCTATCTTAGGCTGCTGCTAATCTTTGTCAAACTCATGCAGCAGGATGCCAGAGTGAGTCTGACTGCTCCTTGTCTCACCTGCATGTTGTGAAAATCTGAATGCCCAAACCTTAAGGACAAGGCTTAAAGGATGAGCCTCTAACACAGCACCCACAAGGCAGTCAGGGCAGGTGACGGTGCATTGCCAGAAGCCGGCACAGTCATTTTCCCAGGTTTCTTACCAGCTCTGCACTTCCGTGGTTCCAGAGCTCCCAGGTTCACCTCTGGAGGTCTGGGCTGGTCTTGGGAATGTTTGATCAGTGCACCTGTCCCTAGTCTTCTCTCTTCCATTTCTTTGCAAATGAAGGCAGATTATTACCATCTCATCAAACACCAACTCTAGTGAATTGGCTTGTCTCCTACTCTGCCCCATCTCTCTGCCATCCCCCACCCCCATGTCTGGCCAGAGCCCAGCTGCAAGCAGGATGGAGCTTGTAGCAAAAGAAAAAGAAAACTTCTTCCAGTTGGTAGAAAGCTCGGCCACCTGTCTAAACGGAACGTTTTCCACCAAGCCAAGGTGGAAGACAATGCCTCCAGCTCTCACAGTAGGAACCCTGTCGTGGTGCTGGGGAAATAGCTCCCCTGGTGTTGTGGGTGGGAAGAGGCTGCACATCAATGCTGGGACGCTGCTCCTCGAGAGGAGGTGTCGGCCTTGAAGTGCTGCCTCCCAGGCTCATAACCTGCTAGAAGTACAAACAAGGAGGGATGGTTGTTTGTGTGGACAAATATGGCCAAGTTGGAGGTCTGCCTGTGGGAGGAGCCCTATCTCTTTTTATCCCTGGGTGAAGATTGGGGGTGAGGGGGGAAGGGGTAGGGTTGAAAGACATGAAACTGAGGCTGAGACTGGGATAGTGAGAAACAAGATTCTGATACTTATCAGAAAGAGTAAACATTTTCTTCAGGTTCCTATCCTGATGTGGAAACACCTATGCTGTTTTCCCATCTATTCATTCTTTCAACCAACATTCACTGAGTGCATCGGGAACAGTGCTAGGTATTGGGATGAAAAATAACACAGCATGCTCTCTGCCCTCAGAGAGCTCATGCTCTGCTGCCAGAGCTTAGTAGATGTCATCCTCTCCACCTGCTTATCTTTTCATGTGATGTAATTTTCAAACCTTGGGTAGGCAGGTGCTGGTGGGCATTGCTCCCATGTGACAACAGTGAATCAAATGCCGATGGTTTCTAAATCATAGGAAGCTTGGATTGGAAGAGAATGTAGAAATAATTCAGCCAGCGCCCTTGCTTTCAAACATGGACACTGAAGCCCAGATGTACCAAAGCACACAGAAAGTTAAAGGTGGGGTAAGATCACATCTCTCAGCTCCTGAGTCCCAACCCAGCACTCCTCGTCCTGCACCTGGTGCATTCTGCCTTTGGGAGCCTTTTTCCTTCCTGCCCAACTTGCTATTCTGTGGTTGAGGGATTTCATCCAAATGTGAACACAGAGGAAGTATTCATTTAGACATTTTTCTTGCGACTACTACCCATAAAATATTTTTGGAACATAGCCTTTCCCCTTAAATAGCTCCCTAGGTAGTGAATCACCTATACCAGTAGTAGCTGGATCTCCTTTAGGATGCCAAATGCAATGCATGCCTTCAGGAGGAAGGTTTGTCTTGAAACAGGCTTTTCCTCCTGAGACCAGAAAATCCCTAAATATGCTTCAAATTGCTTTCTGAATCATCTCTTTTCTTTAAGCAGGTCCTACGGTTACATGACAAGTTCTAATGATGACTCTTCTACATTATCAATTAAGGTCAAAGATGAAAACTGTAACTCTTCCTCTTCCTATTTCAATCCAGAGCTACTCATTTTTAAAAGAAACATTACAAAATCTGAGATTTCATTTAATCCACCACGCGAAGAAAAAAAAGATTTCATAAACAACAACATTAGAGTTGAAATTTTAAGTGATCTGATATAATTTCGCTTATTTGATTCTGCAACAGTGAAATGACATCGGCTAAAGAAGTGTTACAACCCCAATTTTAGGCTTTCAGAATCTAAATGTTTAAATAAAGGAATATATTTAAAGTGTTAGGTGACTCAGTCAATATCACCCTGCGAACTGGTGAAAATGCCTAAATTAGAACTTGATGCTCACTTCCCAGAACTTACTAATAAGCTGCATTAAATTTACTACTATTTGTCTTATCATTCTTCTTTAAAGATTACTGCTGGGCAAAGCTGATATATCATTACAGCAGCATGATATCAATATAAAAATGTCACCAAATAGAAACTGAGAAAGCTCAGTATGTATAAGTTTGGTACTTGATAAAAGTAGCTTTCAAGACAATAAGAAAAGGAAAAAATAAATATTAATGAGCCAATTCCTTAAATCTTTAAGGAAAAATCAAAATTAGAGCCCTATATGGTATCATACATGCCCTCACATACTTCCAGATGAATTTTTATTTCTTAAAGTTAAAAGATAAAGATTTTCATGTGGTAGAATTTGAATACAATCAGAGAAATAGAAGGATAATTTTAGAGTAGAAGAGTCTTGTGTACACATAAGAGCAAACAAAGATCTCAGCAAGTAAATGAGCATTATATATGATTACATAAAATATCACATTTCAAAATACATGCACACACACGTCACGACATACATGACAGAGAAAAGACTAATATCTTTACTACATAAAGATATTTTATAAATAAATAATAAAAAAGATAAACACATCAATAGATCAATAGAAAGCCTGGCAAAAGATATAAACAGGCAACTCACTGAAAAAGAGCTAGAAATAATTGATGGTAAAATGGATGGTAAATATACAAGATAATTTTAAAGCCTTATTTTTAATCGAATGAAAATTTCAATAATTCCAACACATTTATCATATACTATATATACGCACATAAATTCCACAGTTATAAAACTGGCCAACATTTTGATTTTTAATGACTATGCCCAGCACTTAATGAAAGTGTAGAAAAATGAACGCTCATGCCAGCTTATGGAAATATAAATTGGAATAACCATTCTAAGTCACAGTTTGACAATAAATATAAAAACCTTAAAAATGTATTCTTTATGAAGTAGGATATATGTTGGGATATCAGATTATCCTATGGATTATATCAAGGGTTTGAGGAGATGATATTCACTACAGCATCATCTGTAGCTGAAAAAAAGGACAGGGCAATCTAAGTATCCAGTAGCAAAAATGTCCAAACAAATCATGAAATACGTGCCCAGGATTGGAATAATACGAAGATGATGCAAATCAAGACACATTGAACTGTGGAAACAATTTGTAGTGTATTTCTAAGGGAAAAATTATCAAAAAGTAGTTGCTGTTATTCATTTAGACAACACATTGAGTGCTGAACTTAATAGTACAAATAATAATAATACCTTGTGTATAGATGTAAAGAAAATACAGAACAAACATAAGGATAACAACAAATGTTACCTTTAAGTGCTGGATATTATAAAGAAGATGATGGAAAGCATCCATCATCCCACTTTTATTCGCTGTAATAGACATGTAAGACTTTGGAAATCAGAAAGTAACAGTGAAGTTATAACATGCCATGCTTTACCACATCATGCTTTTTTAAACCATGCCATGCTCTTTCAACACGTTATGCTATATTGTCACGCTTTCCCCCAAAAGTTAAATATGTCGTGCTTTTTGTTTTGCAAAATCCCTTCTCCTAAGAGCTTAATAATAATGTTACAATGGGATGGCAAAATAGTTCCAGCTGCTTTCCTTTCCTTTTCTTTTTTAACCAATTGCCCCAAGCCAGTTTAAGAGCTTTGATGCATGACCAGGGGTTTCAGTCACAGCTTTCTGGCTGGTTCAGAAACAGCAGAAGGAAGAATTTGAAGTGCAAGTAGTGGCTTCAGAGTCTCTTGGCCACTGAGTCTCCCAGCCACTCTGGGTCCTCCAAAGCAAGATTCTCCCAAGTTTCTCTGTCACGTGGTGCATTTGAGAGAAATGTAGAAGTGGAACTTTCTGAAACTGAGGCTGGACCCTAGAATCACAACTTATGAGTTGCTTGCAAGCTTTGTTCCATCATTTTCAGTGTTCTCACACTTTGTTAAAACATCCAGTGTGAGTTCTCAATACTGCAAGAGAAGAGCCATCCTCCCAAGCGATTCAACACCAACATATTTAGATTTCCCCCAACAAATAGATGTCTTGTTTTGTTATGTGCCTGTATAGGAATTACGGGACATGATACTCAGCCAAATTTGCCTTAGATATTACAGGAATGTGTAAGATATGGCTCTTTTTGACAAAGGATTTATTATTTATGGTGTCAACAGGTTTTTCCAAAGCGCCAAAAGAAAAACTTCCCGTGACCTCCTTCCCGATTCTTGGGTTTCTCCTCCAACACCACCCTTCTGCTCTCACTATTTCTAGTTTCTGAGAAGCCATTGTTCCATAATTCATCAGTCGGACTTCTGTACCACTCAACAACCCCGTGAAAGTGGTCTCATAAAGGTTGACAGCAATCCAAGTTGTGAGGTCTGTCAGCTTCTCCATCAACCCGCTATATGTGCTCTCTGCCAATCACCTGCTACCTGCAGAAAACACATTGTTTCCTTACCAGTGACTTAAATTTACGCAGTCATCGAGGTTATGTTTCAATGCTTGTGTTTCCTTGTTCTTTGTCTTCTCATGTAGCCCTACCAGTTCCCTTAACCTTCAACTATCTTCTCATATTTGTGACTCCTACATTTTTGTCTCCAGCTCATGTCTCTCCTGGACTAATACAAATGTGAAATAACTTCCTGATCCTCATCAATTCTCTATTTCCATCCCCACCCTCATTCCTTAGCTATTGCTGAACCCATCACCATAACCCCCTAACTCATCTTCCTATCTCTGGCCTCATGCCTATCCAACCCTCTCCTTTAAAATGGTTTTTCTATGTCAGATATGGTTAGCGCCCTTAAGGGCCCAAATAGAAACTTGGAGCGTGTAAGAGACAGAGAGCAGCTCCCCCTTCACACTGTTGACTAAAATCTTCAGGACAACTGTCATGATCTATATGGAAATCCACAATACCTCTGAATAGAAAACATCCCCCTCCTGGAGTCATGCAGTATCCAACCTTCACGGCCATACGAAGGGGCTCTGGTTCTGTTCATAGGATCCCACATCAGAATACCCAGGATGACAGAACACATAAATGTCATTTAATCCTAATACTTTAGATCATCCGCATTTCTGACAAGTGATCGGTTAGCTGCCGCACCAACATCTTCACTGACTTGGAACTCTTTCTGAAAGTTTATCTCTTCTTTACAGGGTTCAGAAAATGAACTTGCTGCCTTCTTGAAGCTTTAAATTATTGGCAAATTTTAAATATTTTGAGAGTATTTGGAACAAGAAAGCAGAATAACATAGTGACTAAAGGTACGACCTTGGATGATAAACAGATGTGTGTTGGAATAGTTTCACTATTTGCTAAATAAGCCTAGACAAATTCCTTAATTTCTCTATTACTTTGTTTCTTAATCTGTAAAATGGGGGATAATGTCATTACTCATCTTGTCTCTTTTAGGGTTCTGAGGATTAAATGAAGGAATGCTGGTAGTGATACACAACACCCAGTCCATAGCAGGGGCCTAGTAAGGCTGGACATCTGCCCTGGCTAGGTGGCTTTTTCACATTTCCTTCTACTTTCTGTGTGCTATGTAATTGGTGGCTCTTCCCACGTCCTGCCCATATTCCTCTATACATGGTCCTTTTGAAATGAGGTATCTGGGGTTGAATGCGGCCCTTCACATGTGATCTCCAGGTCTCAGAATGGTACACTTACTCCAGCTTGCATCTGAGGCTGAATAGTATTCACGCAATCCAGAATCTTGTTAGGTGTTTTGAGAACCACACAATCCCTTCAACCTACAACAAGTTTGCAAAGGAAGAAGCTTCCAGGTGCTTTCCCTGGACCTGAAGCTTTGCTGAATCACAGCTCCTCAGGCCTGCATCATCCATTTGTGCTGGAATCAGGCACAGATTGGGCCTATTAAATATCTTATCACTTTTCTTCTAAGGAAACTTTGAAGACTCTTCATGACCTACAGTATAAAATCCAAACTTAGAAAACTTGTCATCTGATGCCTCTGCTCTGCAGCAGGGATTCCTGGAGGTACATGGACAACCCTTTGCACTTCCAAGCCCACTGTTAGATGATATACGCAGTTGTCACACTTGTGGTCAGGCAAATATATGAAATTTTGCTTAGACTGTGAGCTCCACAAGTTTTGTTCTCCCTTGTGGGCCACCATGCCTAGCACAGCATAGATAACCAATAAACATTTACCAATTTTAAGTTAGGATTTGATTCTGACACCTGCTCCCTTCATCTAGGCGGAAACAGTCAGAGATGGCCCATGGCCAGCCTGGAGTTCATATTCATGTGCTTTCCATGGTTCCTCAGGGGCCTACGCATTTCTTTTTAAAAGCTTGTCTTTGGCTCCATAACACTCTAGGATGTCAGGCTTCGCTTTCTTTTTCTGTTTGTTTCTTAACAGCTTTATTGAGATTTAATTCATATACCATAACATTTACCTGTTTAAAATGGATAGCTCCGTGGTTTTTGTATATTCATAGACTTATGCAACCATCACCAAACCGATTTTAGGACATTTTAATCACCCTGCAAAGAAACCCCATAGAGGGGGCAGACACTCCCCATTCCTGCCCTCCACCCCCACCCCAAGCCCCTGGCAACCACTAGGTGCCTCCTCCAAGCATTTCATGTAAATAGAACCACATGGTACGTGGGCTTTTGTGACTGGCTTCTCTCACTGAACATACTGTTGTTGAGAATCAGCCATGATGTGCTATGTATCAGTTCTTTGCTCTTTTTGACTGCTGAGTAATATCCCCTTGTATGAATGGACACGCCATGTGTTTTTATCCATTCATCAGTGGCTGAACGCATAGATTGTTCCTGCTTCTTCTGGCTATCACTTTCAGTGCTGGCTGGGTCACAGGAGAACTAGTGAGGGTCACAGGAGAACTAGTAAAAGGTGATTTTTAAACGTGAGTAAATGATGCACACAGAGGCGCATTTTAGGCCAGTGATGGTGCATAGTTTGTGGCATGCCTACTACCAAGCCTATACCCTCTTCTGGGTTCTCAGATACCTTTTCTATGGAGATGATTCCTTCCCTTCTTTGTTAATTTCCTTAGATTCGATAGGCATCAATAGTGTGCTGTGGACGAACTCTGCCTTCTGAAAGCTCTGTGGCTGGGACTCTAAATGTCTCAGGTGCAGAGAAGGATGAGCCTACTGAGTGTGCAGGATCCTTTACTCAGCTTTGAGCCTCCATTTCCTGGCATTTTACAGTCACTTCAGGCTGGAAGCAATGCTGTGTGCAGGACTCCAGGTTCATCTGTATGTGAACACAGGACACAGAGGAAAAGCATCTCAACAGCCTGACTCCCTCAGATACAGATAACCTCCTCTCCCACCCCACACAAACTTGTTTTTACTCTTCTTCCAGTGGGGGGCAACATGTCAATCTCTTTTCAAACCCCGCGTGGAAAAGCCTGGCTACAGTTTTGGTAATAATGAGGTGCTTTCTCCACATTTATGTTACCACTTTCACCCACTTAGCCACAAAACCCTCAGTATAACCTTGTCCAGAGAAGTTGCTAAGAATGCTGGCATGATTTGTAAATCAATTGCAAATGGTACTCAGATATAAAGTTCTTATGGGGTCTTTGTTAAAACTTCATATTATTCTATGTGGATATAAGTAGATAATTATTTATTTGAAAAATATTTTGTGGGCTATAAAGGTAAATGCGTAAACAGGTCCTAAAAGAATATTCTTTATTTTTGTAATTAAAACTATTCGTTTCAGCCAAATTTTCTCCACCTTTCCTTTATTTTATTCAGAATATTCTTATTATTATTTGCTCTACTGTGGGCAAAATTTCTAGAATAGCTCAAATATAAAATATGTATATAATCCCCCACCCCTTACTCTATTTATGCCATCAACTTTTCTCCATAAAAGAATCTCATTTTATGCTTCTGTTTTCCACATTGAACTTTTGGGTACAAGAAAGTGGGGGTGAAATATCAGTTCAGATGCCTACAATTATCTTGGAATATTTTTCTGCGCTCTCTAAAGCCTCCGTCATGAACAAAGTCTGATGTTCTTTCACCACAGTGATGAATGTTGACTTAGCTCAAGAAAAAACTAATTAAAAATGTTGTGGAAAATGCAAACGTGGTTGATTTAAACAGCCAAAAGGAATTATCCTCCTGCAGTGTAAACTACCTATGGAGTTTTAAAGTTCCTGGAATCAATTATAGTTTCTAGAAACCAGACAGATGATGATCTTACTGTTGTCCCCAAATGATGAAACAAAGGTTTGGTAAAGAAATACTATACATTGCAGTGTTAACATTGGCTTCTACAATTTTCCCTTTTTATTTTCTAATTTTTAGGTAACTAAAGCTTAAAACTACTAGCTAAATAGGACGTTTTAATTCACTGTGATTACCATAAAATTCATGAGGTAGGATTCTTTTTCTTAGCCTTTCTTAGTCACCTACTCCTTGCTCCAGAATTTCATTTTGGAGTTTATCAGAACAGAATGGTTCGCTGCGCTCTCCAGCCCTGTTTGCTGAGTTCCGCGGGGTTTGCTGACAACTTCTACTTGAGTAAATCGTGTTTAGACAACCGTATATTTCATTTAGGCCTTTTGCAATGACTGGGCCAAGGTCAGTGTTATATTCTACTGAAATCATAAAGTGACACTTGAGATAAACAGAATGTTTACTCTCTCCATGTGAGCTGAGGCTGATATGTAAATTTATCCTTATTCTTTCATCAAATTTGCATTTACCCTCTTAGCCAAACACTACAGACTTCCAAATCAAACAGTTTTAATGATGGTCAACTCTTTATGACCGATGGCCATATCAGAGAAAAAGAAACAGCCATTTAGATTAAAATGAAAAGCACAGTGCTACATAACTCTCCTCTCCAGGTTAGTGGTAATTGGATGAACTTTCATACAAGAGATGTTTTGATGCTTCGCTGCTTACCAGTAATTACCACGGTCTTCCGGCTTTGTGTGTGCCTGTGATGTGCCCTTTATCTGTGAAAAACACACCATACTCACCTATCATCATTTTTTTTTCCAGTCAAATAAACCAAGTACCTCTAAATACATTCTTTGTATTAATGAAGGATAAAAGAAAGGAAGGCGTAATAGAAAGACTTGATCCTCTCCCCCAAGTGAGTAACTTCTTGGCTAACTCTAGCAAGAATAAGACACAATAAATAATGACAATACACAAGGTAGAAGATGAAAATCAAAACTCTAGGTTTTGTAGACAGTTGTCTTCCCATGAGGTGGTTCTTTTTCCCTGTGTGTGCGCTCTACAGGGGTGACATGTCGCCCAGGGCAAGGAGGTGTGTCACTTGCTCACTCCCAGGTGAGCTGGAAACTCTTAGGTAAAAAGCTTCCAGTGCCCAAATAGCCTCAGGCCTGGTGAAAAAAGCCACTCCCAGCCAGCTTAAATCTCTCTGATGCAGTTAAACAAGAGGGAGCCTCTGAGAACGTGAAGGATAAAATTAGTACCTGTGTTTGCTTTCCATTCTTTTTGAACAAAGGGAGCTATTTCTGTGTTATGAGTTTGCAGAACACAGAGGGGATTAAGCAATGGGACCACACAACTCATTCCTTTCAGGCTGGGGGCTGGGTTAAACGCTCCGCACAGCTCCCAGGGAGCCATAGAGCCCACGAGGTTTTACTGCGTCCTGAAACTTGGGCTATCTGGGCTTTGCTCAAGGGGGAGTAGCACTGCACAGCCCTGCTTGTGTTGTGTTTTGCTTCGACACCAAATGCAATGCTAGCAAGTTCAAAGCAAACGGTCTGCGAGACAGGCTGCACAAAGAAGAAAAAAGTGGCATTCTTTCAGGAGCTCTGGGATTCTGCTTCCTGTAAGGAATAAAAAACGAAGACTGTTGGCGCTGAGCCTTGCTAGGTTACTGAAGATCTCCCACTTGGAATGTCAGACACATCAGTAAACGACTTGATCCAGCAACAGAACTAACATAATTCACGCCATTGATACAACAAGACGAGTGTCTCTACCCAACTTCAGTGCTTGTCTTATGAAGAAGAAGACGAAGAGAAAGAAAGAAAAGGAAAGAGAAAGCAAAGAGGCAAGGGAGTGTGGGGGGAAGGCAGAGGACACAGTTTCCTTTTCAGTGTGGCTGTCAAATGGCCATCTAATTGTGGCCGGGCTGCAGGAGAGCAGATAGCTTTTCTGAAGCCCGCAAGTATTTCTGCCATTCACCAGGCCGAAGGATGCCACACACAGTCTGTTTGTTCAACATAAGCAAACAGATTGTAAACTGGCTGATAATTTTTGTACTGACAATGTCATTTACAGCTGTCAGCCTTTCGTCTGCCTTGTTTGCTTTATTCAAATATGAACCAAGTGGACCTCCCTTCCAGCGCTTTCTTCTGCATTAAAATCACATCCATTCCCTTCCAAGCTGTCTTATCTAAAATTCATTGGAGGCCAATCAGTTGGCTGAATGCTTTGTTGTTTCCATGGAGGCAAGAAGTCTAGTGTGGACTTTTGGGGATTAGGAAGTTTCAGATTTACAGCCTTGAAGTGCGTGTTTCTTTCAGTTAGCTTCTTTTGATTGCATGGAGGCAGGACATTTAAATATAATTTTATGTCTGAGCCGTGAATCGGTGCTTTAAAAACAGTCATTCTGGTCTGTGGCTCCATGTTGCCAACACTTGGCTCTGATTTGCCCTTGGAATGTGCCGCCCTCGACGGGCATTCTTCCTCTGCTCCTAGGTCACGACAGCTCCTCTGCCAGCGGGCACTGCTCAACTGCACCTCTAAAAGCCTGGCTTTGATCCTGCAGCCTGTCAGGGTGTCGCCCACAAATCTTGAAGCCTCCTCTATTGTGAGTGGAGGTCGCAATACTTTCTGTTAAATAATTCACATTGGACTGGCTGTCTGGTGGCGGGCAGGCAGCTGCAGATGTTGCCACCTTGCCCAGAGAGTACGGGCACAGTCTCCTTAAAACGAATAAGCCAGTGGCGAAGTTGCCTACTCCCTTGCACCTGGTGCTGGTGAAAGCTCCCAGTTCCAGGATGTGCTTAACGCTGAACTTCAGCCTCACATTTTAAGGGCAACATCAAGAAAAAAGTAGCATTTGTTCCTGGGGATGGGGAACCTTGCTGCATTCTTGGGAAAAGAGTGTTCTCTTGGCAAACGTGATTTCTGGTCTCTCACTGCAACAAGGGATATCTTAAAATCATCCACGATGTATTGGGCAGTTCATTACTTGCATTGAAAACCTTTAAAGCATAACGTCACTGGCACTCTGATTTGACTTATGACTGTTGCAATTCGTTTAAACTTGTTTCCTAGTCCTTAAAATGGCCTAATGCTAGTGAACCTCAGTAAGTGAATATTGAGAATATATTATATGTGACAGTAAATTAATCACAAAAACTTTTATATATTTAGAATAATTTTAAGTTGCATCCCAACTGAAATTTGCCATTTTTTTCTTTAGATTTATTGCAACCAATCTTGGATATTTGTTTAGTATCAACTCTTAGCTTAGGATACATAAATTCTACTAGAGATACCAGATGAATATTACTCATCAAGTCATTTGAGAGAAGTTGGGGTACTGTCCAATCTCATGCTGGGTAAAATTTGGTAGAAAGTATATATTTTTAAAAGTTTCAGAGAAAAGAGTTCTCAGTAGAGGCTGCTACATCAAGGAATATTCATTCTATCTATTCAGTCAACGTAAGAAACATACAATGAGGAAGCTGGTAATTTTAAGTGACAACAAGCCGTGATATTATAAAATAGACTGTATTATTATGTGACCTAATGTGTTGTAAAGACTATGATCTGGTACATAGACCTGTCTATTTTTTTTTTTTTTTTTTTTTTTTTTTTTTTGAGCCAGAGTCTCCCTCTGCCACCCAGGCAGGAGTGCAGTGATACAATCTTGGCTCACTACAACCTCCGCCTCCCTGGTTCAAGCAATTCTCCTGCCTCAGCCTCCCAAGTAACTGGGATTACAGGCACCCGTCACCACAGCTGGCTAATTTTTGTATTTTAGTAGAGATGAGGTTTCATCATGTTGGCCAGGCTGGTCTTGAACTCCTGAGCTCAAGTGATCTGGCAGCCTCAGCCTTCCAAAGTGCTGGAATTACAGACTGCCTGTTCTTTAATATAGAATTTTATTAATGGTCTGGAGTCCCCATGGTTATAATGTGCCCTGCTCTCTTGGAAGGATATGCCATTTGCTGCAACTGAGATCTTGCTTCCCTGTGACCTCAAAGAAGCCCTTCTCGTTGAGAAAAAAAGCACTAGTCTTTCCTTTTTATCTTTAAGAATTTAATCCTACTATGGTGTATGCAGGCATAGTTAGCTGTCAACCTCCTGTTAATTTTATGTTCTTTTATTTATTTATTTATTGGGATGTAAATTAGTATACATACTCTGAAAAACAGCTATAATTTTATGTTCTATTGAAATTATCATAACTTTAATATGTTAATTAAAATAATTGATCTACTTACGAATTTTTTATGCAATTTAGATGCAATATAGTTGATCAATCATCAAAGTATTTATCTTCACCTATCCCCTACCATATAAAAAAATACAGCACCCTTTGTGTGCAATTCCAAAAAGCAAGAAGCTCTGAGTACTGGAATTTCAACATGACATGAACTGAACTGAGAATATGTAAAATCTTTGTTTATTCTGCATGCATTTGCTGCAGAAATATTTGCATGTGATTATGGGATTGCTGCCCTAGACCCCACCGGGTATATTATTAAACCCATGGAATATTGATCACCTTACCTTTAAAAATCTTTAATTTGCTGGATTTTGAAACACATTCAGACCCAAGGGTTTTGGACAGCATAGGGCATACCTGTCTAAGGTGTATTTCATGGTGACTCTGTGAAAAGCAGGTTAACACTAATGCGAGCTATTAAGACTTGTGGCTAAAAGGACTCTGCTCGGAACAGTCAGGAAGAAAATTGTAATTAGCAAAGGTAACTATAACTTTGATCATATATAAGAATAGAGAGAAACTGGAGGAACAAGTTGTTGGTACAGTGATCTGTAAGGCCAGAACACTGACAGCATCAATTTGAGGTTTGGCAAACAATAGGTGGAGAGAAGACAAAGAGAAAGAAGAAGAAAGCACACGAGAGAAAATGGAAATAAATGTGTCATCTGAACAAGGTGTATAAGCTACTTCTCTGCACAGTTTCTGCAGCTCTTCTACAAGTTTGAAGTTACAATCAAAATAATTTTTTAAAAGGTCAATAAAACCCCAAAGGAAGCACCAAAGAAAGTGAAGCAGTCACAGAAAAAGAAGAATTTTGTTTGATGTTTCCTCTCATTTCCTTTCAGGTGGCTAAAGCTGAAGTGAGGAATCAGAAATGCAGCAAGAAGGGAAAATAAGAGAGTATATAAGAATAAAGAAAAATAGATGGAGGAAAAAGAGAAGAGAGAAGGGAAGTATATTTGAAAACTATGTTTTGATATTATCTAACTTTTCAGTAGTAGCTTACTGAACATCCCCAATTGTGAGGCTCTGGACACATTTCTTCATCTGTGTGTGCCTCGGTTTCTTCATCTGTAAAATGGGAGTAATACAGAACTCATCTCACTGGGTTGCCATGAAAAGTAAATAAATAGAGATTGCAAAGGAAGTCTCACAAGCATCAGCAGATATTTGTCACGTTTGCTATTGCAATGCTTATTGGTATTATTCCTACTGCGTGCCAGGGCTGGTGTGCCAAGGGTTTCTCATTCATTACCCTCTTTTTACTTACAACAATGATCCGAGTAGATACTAATATTGTTCCCAGTTTACAGATGGGAAAACTAAGGCTTAGAGAGCTTAACCAACACAGGACAAATATATGAGGACTTCCTTAGAATAAAATATCTCTAGGATTGCAGGGATGGAGGAACAAGGTCGGAGGGGAAGGCTCAGCCGCGATAACCACAAGAAGAGACTGGAGCAGTGAGCAGCTGCGGGGGCATCACATGCACATGGTAGTGCAGGGAGCCTCTGAGGAGCCACGTGAGGGGCAGGTGAGCAGGTAAACTGGGGAGTCCTCCCTCTTGCTCCTGTGCTGAGCACCCCCAGAGGATACTTGCCTACAGCTCAATAGTGCTACGGTTGTGCACTCTTATGCTCAAGGAATACATTCCAAGACCCCAGTGGATGCCTGTTACTGCAGATAGTACCAAACCCTATGTGTACTATATCACCAAGCTGGCTACTAAGTGACTGATGGATGGTGGTGTCTACAGTGTGGAGACACTGGACAAAGGGATGATTTATGTCCCGGGCAAGATGAAGTGGTGCAGTGAAGAATTTCATCATGCTACTCAGAATGGTGCACAAGGTAGCATTTATGAAGTGTTTATTTCTAGAATTTTCCATTTAATATTTTCAGACTGTGGTTGACCACAAGTAATGGAAATGGCAGAATTAAAATCATGAATGAGGAGGGGGACTACCATATTCTGCTAAATGTCTAACAAATGGCTCTCTGGCAAAAAGTGTGTGTGTGTGTGTGTGTGTGTGTTTTATTACAGGTATGCAGAAGAAAATATGGAAGAAAAGCTTCTTGACATTGGTCTTGGCGATTTTTTATTTTTGGATATGACACCAAAAGCATAGGCTATAAAAGCAAAAATAAGTAAGTAGGACAACGTCAAACTAAAAAGCTTCTACACAGCAAAGGAAACAATCAACAAAACAAAAAGGCAGCCTTTGAAATGGGAGGAAATATTTGCAAACCATATACCTGATAAGGGGTTAATATCCAAAATATATAAGGAACATACACAACTCAATAGCAAATAAATAAATTAATTAATAACGCAATTAAAAATGAGTAGGTATTTTTCCAAAGCAGACACATAAATGGCCAAGTGTATGAAAATAGGCACAATGTCATTAATCATCAGGGAAGTGACAATCAAAACCATAATGGGTTATCACGTCACACCTCTTAGGATGGCTATTATCAAAAAGACAAGAAATAACAAGTGTTGGTGGGAGTGTGAAGAAAAGGGAAACTTTGTGCACTGTTGGTTGGAATGTAGAGTGGTGCCACAGCATGAGAAACAGTATGGAGATTTCTCAAAAATTGAAAACTAGAATTACCATGTGATCTGGCAATTCCTCTTCTGGTGATATATCTAAAGGAAACAAAATCAGAATCTTGAAGAATTGTCTGCACTCTCATGTTCATTGCAGCATTATTCACAATAAGCAAAACATGGAAACAATCTAAGTGACCACTGACAAGACATTAATGAATAAAGAAAATGTAGAATATAATGGAATACTATTTAGCCATTAAAAAGTCAGAAATCTTGCCATTTGTGATAATATGAATGAACCTGGAGGACATTGTGCCAAGTGAAATAAGCCAGACACAGAAAAGCAAACACTGCATAATCTCCCTAATACAGGGAATCTAAAAAAGTCTGACTCATAGAAGCAGAGAGTAGAATAGTGGTGATCGGAGGCTGGGAGCTGAGACAAATAGGGAGACATTGGTCAAAGGGTACAAAGTCTCATAGGTACAAAGAACTTCATAAGACAAAAAGTTCTGTAGATCTAATGCATCGTAGGGGAACGTATTGATAACTTGGAATTTTATGAGAGCAGATTTTAAGGGTTAACACACACACACACAAATAGTAACTGCGGTAGTAGTGGACATGTTAGTTAATTTGACTGTGGGAAATATTATTCAATGTATATGTATATCAGATCATTTCATAGTACACCTTGAACATACAACATTTTTATTTGCCAATTAAATATATATTTTAAATGTTATTTATTATAAATTTCATATAGCTAATTGATTCTAATAGAACTCTTTTGTTGACCTTGCTGAACTTTTGTACTCATAGCCAACTACAAATCAGTTCTTTTTTTTTTTTTTAAGACGGAGTCTCACTGTCGCCCAGCCTGCAGTGCAGTGGTGCGGTCTCAGCTCACTTCAACCTCTGCCTCCTGGGCTCAAGTAGTCCGCCCACCTCAGTAGCTGAGATAACAGGTGGGTGCCACCATGTCCAGCTGATTTTTGTATTTTTAGTAGAGATGGAGTTTCACTGTGTTGACCAGGCTGGTCTCAAACTCCTGACCTCAAGTGATCCACCCACCTTGGCCTCCCAAAGTGCTGGGATTACAGGCATGAGCCACCATGTCCAGCCTACAAATCAATTCTTGATTACTCTTAGATTCTGCAAAGCGGCTGCTCACCTCAATGATGAGCAAATGCAACTCCAACATGAATGTTAGTTGATGTTTTTGTTGATTTTAAGTAGTAAAATGAAAGTGAAACAATGAAGACATATGTTGAGACTTCATTTGTTCACCAATGGAATGAATGGCTTCTTTGTTGGAGAACAGTTTTCAAATACTCAACAAATATTTCCTGAAGTACGCTCTATGAGTTTTCACAATGTAATGGCTATAAATTCAGCACACTTTTAAGTTTAACCTGGTATATTAACATTTTCTCCACCACTTTCTTAAGTCTAGACTATCAACAAAACAATAAATCAAGCTCTGATTTGCAGTGTCTGCCAGCTTCCATGGTGTGAATACTCTCATCACAGATGAATTCAAACTACTAACGTGAACATGGATTTGCGAAGAGGTGCCAATGGGTACCCCTATCTACAGGTCTCATGAAGGAGGTAGCATTTGAATTTGACTTTTACAAAATGTGGAACTTTGTATAGACAAAAATGGAGGGAGAGGGCATTCTGGCAAAAGACACACTTAAATAAAGGCAAAATAGAGAAACCGTTTTGACCTAGAGAGGCATCGAAGGGCCTATAGTGGACACCAAGAGAGACAAGCAGGACCTTGGGAGAAAAAGGTCTAGAATGAGATTTCAAAGGACTCTGAATGCCTTTCTTATCCTATGAACTTTCCTTTTATTCCTTTAAAGGTTTTGTTTCCTTCTGCTTTTGTTTGGTGGGGAATAATTTGCATGTTTGTATTGTTTCGTTATATCACTTTGTGTAATGGGGGACAGAAAGGAAGCAGGATAGATGGTGTGAAATGATCAGATCTGATCTGTAAGGATAGCACTTTAATATCCAGAGTTGTGGAAAGGATGGAAGCTGACAGACTAGAGGTGGGGAAAGTTGGGAAGAATTTACAGAAGTTCAGCAGCAGAGGAAATGAGACTGCACCAGGCCACAGCAACAAGAATGTCAGGTCCAGTGGGCTGGGATCAGGCCTAACTTATCGCCCTCTACGTTCCCAGTAATCTAAACAGGGCCTGGCACACAGAAGGTGCTCAGCAACATTTGCTGAAGGAATGAATGGCAGAAATGTAAAACAGGGAGGAAGGGGGAGAGACCTCAACTATGCTCATATCAGGAAGACACCTCTGAATAACATTAAGTTCTGTATAATAAATGCAATGCATTCTATATCAGGGTTTTAAAAAAATATTTCTAAAAACTATGTTGCCACTTAAACCAGCTCTGATGGGAAGTTGAAAGTGTTGCTTATAAGCCACAATTTTATGGGAATCTTACATGCACTATGGAAGTAATGTGGATAACATAAAAAGATTTTTTTTGATTGTGGATCACATTATTTTTCTGGGTACTTGCCTTATTTCAACTCTACTTTCATTCTTTGTTCCTGCTTCCTTTTCAAGGGGTTAATAATCTGCAAACAATCTATTAAATGCATTTACAAAAAATCCTCATTGAGAAACGCTTCTTAGGAATCCACCCAGGGAACAATTTGGGACTTTTTTTTTTTTAATGCAAATACTTCTTTTTCCTCTTGGTGGGAAGCAGTTGGGAAGGGTTATACTGAACTGAATTAATGCTGAATCCAAATTTTAAAGCGTGTTAGTGGCTGTAAACTTCCTTCTCTGAACACGGGTATGACTCAGTATTAAAGTTCTGGGCTCCTGGGTGATAAAAAGTCTGTGTGTGGGTGACCATTGTATGTACAGGCCTGGTTAATCATTACAGGCTTCTCTGCTTATCACCGCAGTGGGCAGACCACAGGGCCCGCAAGAGGAGTGATGGATTTCTCCCTAGTTCTTGGCAGGAACTGAGTTTTACTGGTTTTATTCTGAAGCTGCCAAGAGAAAGACCCCCACCTTTGCCTTTATCACTTTTTATTCTTCTACCTCCTTGAAATTAATGAGACAATGACTTGGTTGTGGTGACTGTTTCCAGGCCCGTGGCTGCTAAGCTAGTGTCCAAGTCTGGTTTAGAGGTGGGAGGACTAAGGCCGGGTGATGTTGGGTTTCACTACATGATGCAATGCTCTGATTTGCTGAATCATAGTTCCTAATTTCCTGGAATCCAAGAAACACGGCCTTGATTACCCACATTTGTATTTAGATTCAAGGGCAGGACATTTAAAGATCACCTGTCAGTCAATCCGCCTCCTTAAACTAAGATCTCCAAAGCAAGGTGTGCCATTTTACGAAAACTTTTATCAAAGTTTAACCGGCAGAAAAGTGAAGATAATCATAAATGTACCAACCCGTGATTTTTCACAAACCAAGTGCATCCGTAATCAGCACCCAAATCGAGAGAAAGAACACTACCAGCACCTTGGAAACCACCGGCCATTTCCCTTCCAGCCAACGACTTTACCCTCCCCAAGACCCCAACCATCTAACCAGCAGCATGACTTGTTTTTGATCTTGAAATAACTGGAGTCACATCATATTGACTCTTCTCTGCCTGGCTCGTTCCCCCAACTTTATCTTTACAAGATCCAACCATATTTTTGTGCTTACAGCTCACTCTTTTTTCATTGCTGTATACTATTACTTTGTGTGACTATACTATTACTTATTCATTCTAAAGGTATGGTTTTTATGCTCAGAATTTCTGGGAGAGGAGTTTTTACCACAGCTCAATACATTCAGACTTTGAATCATAATTTTAATTTCTCTTTTATTATTATTATCTTTGCTGTCTCCTAAATCAAATTATTTTAGTAAACTTCTAATGATTTCGTGGCTTCATCTCCCTTCTCATCAGATTCATTTTACAAACATCACGCAGGAGCATGGATCTGACTACATTCCCTTCCACTGAAACTTCTCCTGCAGTCATTTTACCCAGGCACCTTTCGTCCCCGCTGGCTTGGCCCCTTCCTGTATCTTGCCTACCCTGCTTTGAAAGCACAAGATATACTTTTTCTTTCTGGGACTGCATCAGCATTTCCCCAGCCCTGGGCACATGTTCAAGGGTTTCTTCAGTCTAGAAGTTTCTTTACCCCATATACAAGTGTCAGAAACTGCTAAACCATCCTTGAAGACCCAGCTCATATTATCCAGACCCAGCTCTGGTCCCCCAGTTTGCCTGTTTCAAAATCAGCCCTGTAAGGGTCTGGCCCTCCTGCTTGCCCATGAGCTAGCAGGTGGCTGAGGGCCTCAGGTTTGCTCCCAGCCTCCCTCGCCTTTGCCCCCAAGTATCTGCTCTGCGGGAATAGCCTGTATGTTCTCTACTCCATCGTTCCTCCTTTTATTTTCACATTTCCTGATTAATCTCTGTCTGTTTTTTTAAGAAAGACGTCTGTGAGATGGCATGCCTTTCAAGGGCTGTGTGTCACAGACTGGTGAGTGAGGAGGAGAAAGCTATTCTGATGCCCAGTTAGAGAAGATTCCCATCCAGGCTTGTCCTCCTCTGAAAGCTCTCACTGACTCTTAGTGTTGTTCTCCAGGAAGAATGAGGAGAAAAGCACTGTGCACATGAGCAGCTGAAACGCCTTTAAATCCCATAACAATCCTGCAAGCTTAACATGCTGGGAAGGGCCAAAAGGAAAAGGAGGAAGCACAGCCGCCAGAGAGGAGAGAGAGCTCGAGGCAAGGCAGGCTGGCTTAGTATCTCCTTCTATTCATGTACAGCCGTTATGGTCTGGGAATTACATCATCACATATGCCAAAATGTCACCATGTCCTAATTTTCTAGCATTCTTAGTACATAGTGTGACAGGAGAAACTTTTTCTGACTTGTGAATTTATATGAAAATGGTAGAACATTTAAATTACACCTAGTTATACATTCAGTGATTCACCTTTTCTGAAATCAATATGATCATGTAAAATCAGGACTGCCCTGAAAAATCTGCCCTTTGTTTCTGTTACTGATTATAGAGCCGACCTCTCAGATCTGTTGATGAGACTTTCTGCGTGCTTTCTCCATGACCCTGAAATTTTTTTTTAATGAGAACTCCTAAGGAGAAATCAGAGTTTCAGAAGACATCAGAGTTCAGAAGAAATCAGAGTGAATGTGCTTGAAATCTAGAAATCTGCTGAGAACAATTTCATGCAGAGGAGAAAAACAAAAGACTGAATCCAGGTTGGAAAATTAAAAACTGGCCGGTGACATCAATAATATTGTCAGTTCTCAGCCCATCCCTTTTCTTGGCATGTGACCTCAAGATTGTCACCTTAAATAATAAGTTCCATGATAGTAAAAGTACTCAAGAGTTGGCTGGGATTTCTGCTGCATTTTAAACAGCTCATTTGTATTCTCCTTGTCCCCTAAAAGACCAGCTCGAAAGCAGTGAAGAGCATAAAGCAAGAGGCAGCTGGAAAAAAACAGGTCTTGAAATGATAAATGTAATGTTCATGTCAGCAACTGGAATTTTTTTTGCAGTGTTACTGTCTTGGCCTGCTGACAGCATGATTTAATGGCCTTGTTGCTCCCTGGGTTGACATGGGAACCACGGAAAATGCCATAAATATCTGAGTGTGGACGTGAATGGTATGTTTACATTGTGTGTGGTGCATTGTGTGACATGTGGTGGCTGTTGTCTCATCCAGTTGGAAACGTCTGGAATTGACAGCCATGTTTTAGAGCCATTTGGGCTAAAACAACTCTCATGACAGACACTTTACTGCAAGTCCAGAGCTGTGCATTTTTGTGTATATTTGAGAAATTAAAGTCAGTGTTCAATGGGCCAGAGGGCCTTAACACAGTTTGCCATGTACCATAAGCCACTTTCTATCTCAGAGTCAAGACGATGTTGGATTTCTTCTGTATTCCACACAATTATGATGTTTAATCAAAATTGAATTTAGTGAGCACTTCCCTAAATGTACTGAAAGCCCAATTTTAGAATTGAAAAGATTTTTGAAATAACTTCTAGTCCAATAATTTTATTCCTTAGGCAAAGTAACAAAAAGAAAATGGCTTATTTACTTTATGCTCCAAGACCTCCTAGGAAAGCAATGACACCCATACTTCCCTGTGCTTAGTAGATTGTTGCACATTCAAAGAAATGTGAAATCAGAGGCCAGGCATGGTGGCTCACACCGATAATCCAAGCACTTTGGCAGGCCGAGGCGGGCGAATCACCTGAGGTCAGGCGTTCGAGACCAGCCTGGCCAACATGGAGAAACCCTGTCTCTACTAAAAAATACAAAAGTTAGCTGGGCATGGTGGTGTGCACCTGTAATCCGAGCTACTTGGGAGGCTGAGGCAGGAGAATTGCTTGAACCTAGGAGGCAGAGGTTGCAGTGAGCCGAGATTGCACCACTATACTCCAGCCTGGGTGACAGAGCGAGACTCTCAAAAAAAAAGGAAAAAGAAATGTGAAATAATGTTTTAAAAAGAAGAAAAAGGAACTGAATGAAAACCGATTGTGTTGTATTGACTGTCAATTCCCCTGAAGACTGTCAGAAAAACGTACCTATCAAGCAAAACTGTAAGACCCACCGTAGTAAGATAGAACACCACTTTGATGAGTCTTAGCAGTGGCTGGAAATGAAAATTAGAGTAGAGTATCAATAGCACCCTAGGATCTAAGCTGAGTGATTTCTAAGGTGTTGTTTTCCATGTAGGCAACTGATTTAAACTGCATGGAGTTTATGGTATTATAGCCTTCAATTAGCCAGGCACGGCAAGGTCAGGCTAAGAAGTCAGTCCTGCTGAGGAAATGGTTTGCCTTAAGGAATTAATTGTTTAGCTTGTTTATGGTCTTATTTTCCAGAAACAGGTATCCCTGCAATATACAGCTCAGCTACTTTTGCTTGGTTTTGGTATTATTTAACATGGGGACAGGAAAGGATGACAAGTTTCAGTACTCTTTAACACAGGGTCAAGAGAGCATGTTGACTTCTTTCCCCACTAGCCTCAGGTAAGTTGTTTACTCTCTCTGGCTCTTGTTAGCTCATTCATTCATTCATTCTCCCTTTCACTAATCATATTCACTATTGAGCACAAATGATTCTTGACTTACAATGGCTTGACTTAAAATTTTTGACTTATTGGTGAGAAAGGAATGCACATTCAGTAGAAACCCTAGTTCAAATTGTTAATTTTGACCTTTTCTCAGGCTAGTAATGCACTGTACAATACTCTCTCGTGAAGCTGGGCAGTGACGGTGAGCCACAGCTCCCAGTCAGTCAGCCACGATCACAAGGGTAACGAATTGGCACTCTACAGTGTACTGTACTGCCAGATGATTTTGCCCAACTGTTGGCCGATATAAGTGTTCCGAACACATTTAAGGTAGGCTGGGCTAAGCTGTGATGCTCACTAGGTTAGGTTTGTTAAACACATTTTTAACTTACAATAGGTTTATCGAAAAGTAACCCCATTATAAACCTGCGAGTGTCTGTACTTGCTAAATATGCCCACTTAAGATATAAAGATAAGACTTGATAACTGCTCTCAAGAGACCTACAATATATACTCTTGGTCTATTTAATGTGTTGCCATTATGTTAGATTCTTAAGTAGAGCCAAGACGTGCTGGGGTAACCACAGGTGATCATTTTTACTATGCTTTCCAGGATGTTAGAAAGCAGAAAAAGCTATCTCAGTAGCCAAAGGCCAGGCCTCATGGAGACCAGAAACATTTTTGACATCAATTCAGGCTATTATAGGAGCTCTGGTGATCCCAAAACCACTCTGGGGGGGCCCATCTCCTCTCCAGAGGAAGAGCAGTTGATCGGCTGATTAATCACGATCCAGTATGGTGTACCACAACCTACCCAGGTTTTCATGCCAGGCCAATTCATCGAGCAGCTCACAAACAATGCTGTCCCTCGATCAGTGCCAGGATTCAGTTGTATGATACATCTGGATGTATCACTGAGTCTGCCACTCTCAGCTATGGTTCATGAAACAGGTCCCATGAAATGTGAGAAAGACCTGGGGCATCTTGCTCTGAAAGCCTCTTGGGAAAGATGGACCCCCAAAGACCCATGAACTGCCCAGCATGAACATACGCTAGGTGATAGAATTATAAAATATTTTAAAATTTTAATTACATGAATATTTCCTTTTAGAAATTGTCTCATTAAGCCTTACTTCCTTTACTGAAGCCCAAATCTTCACTAGAATCCAACGCAACTCTCTGTACCAAAATTATTTTATTTCCTTTTTAAAATAGTGTTTATGGTATGAGATTTTATTGTATTCAGAACAATTAGAGAGAATATCTAAATGAATAAACAGAAACAACCAGAGAACTGAAATAGAAAATTTTTAAAAGCTTAGTCTTTCTATTTCTTTCGTTTTTTTTTTTTTTTTTTTTGCTTTAATCTTGGTTTTGCAGAAGAAGCAAAATATTGTCTGTGAGGAATAGACAAATTTGTCACATCTTAATTTGATGGTAAAGAATTGCCTTAATCATTGACCTTTCTTTCTTTGTCTTGGGATCAAATTGTAACTATGGAGCCTGTTTTAACATGATGTCTGAGAGAAAAGGGTTTAACCTCGCTGAAGGTAACAAGCGTTGTCCTTCCCACGCCCAGTAGATATTGATGTGTTTGGTTTAGAGACCCATTCATCACAGCACGGTGAGCAGTCATCAGTCACACCAAGATGGGGCTTTCACCTCCCAGACTTCTAATTTACCTTGTTCAAAACTTAGAATTTGCATTGAAAAGGTGAAAACTTCTGTTTCCGCATATAACAAACGGCGACTGCGGCAGTTTGTTCTTGCACTGCTATAAAGAAATATCTGAGACTGGGTAATTTTTAAAGAAAAGAGGTTTAATTGGCTCCACAAGCTATACAGGAAGAATGACACTGGCATTTGGAGAAGGCTCAGGAAACTTACAATCATGACAGAAGGAAAAGGAGAAGACAGAGAGAGAGAGAGGAGCTGCTACACATTTTAAAATGAGCAGATCGGCTGGGTGCAGTGACTCATGCCTGTAGTCCCAGCACTTTGGAAGGCCGAGGTAGGGTGGATCACCTGAGGTCAGGAGTTCGAGACCAGCCTGGCCAACATGGTGAAACCTTGTCTCTACCAAAAATACAAAAAATTAGCCAGGTGTGGTGACAGGCCCCTGTAATCCCAGCTACTTGGGAGGCTGAGGCAGGAGAACTGCTTGAACCAGGAGGCAGAGGTTGCAGTGGGCAGAGATCATGCCACTGCACTCCAGCTTGGGCAACAAGAGCAACACTCGCTCTAAAAAAAAAACACCCAGATCTCCTGAGAACTCATTATTGTGACAACATCTCCAAGGGGGATGGTGTTAAACCATGAGAAACTGCACCCATGATCAAATCACCTCCTACCAAGCCCCCTCTCCAACACTGGGGATTACAGTTAGACATCAGATTTGGGTGGGGACAAAACTCTAAACCATCTGAGAGACCATGTTTAACCTTTTGGAGCTGCAGTGCATGGAAGACTCTTCTGCAGTTTAAACTGTGTTTGTACTGTGTGATATCTTTATTGTGAGAGACCAAGTTTTCAGGTAACTCTGTGGCTGACTTCTACAGCTTCTCAAATGACATTGTTATTGAAACAATAAAAGTAGATTCACAGGGGAAGAGGTTACGAACGTAGTACACACATGGAAAAAATAAATGCCACTAGAAGCAATGACACCCCAGTAGCAATGAGTACATGCAGCACCCAGATCTTTGCTTCTATACCATTCTCCAATAAAAGGAACCAGGACTCCTTGGAGACGTGGCTGATTCTCAGGCTGCAGCTCAAACTATACACAGTGAACATGGTACAGCTTGCAGTTCTGGACAGCAAGAAAGTGAAAAACAAATGATGGAGAAACGTCAAAGGGTCAAAGGAAGAAATGGAAAGAGCTTCCAGTGGCCAAACTGGAACAATTAGAGAAACAAAATAAATAAAGCAATATGGGACTATAACCCAGACTGTAAAATAAATATTCATGAGTCCATATTGATATAAAAATGACAAATGAATAAATGAGGTAGGAGACAAAGGTCTCTGCAGAAATTCCCAAATCATTTATGCGGAAAGTCTGCCCTCCAGGGGGTAAAGCATAACTCCCCACTCCTGAAGACTAGACTGCACGTGGTCACTTTCTTCCGAAGAGGGAAAAAAGAAACTTACAGTTTCTTTTAACAGAGAAACCGGACAAACACTACCTCAGCCAGGTGATCGAGGTCAATATCAACAGTCATGAGTCATACTGATACAAGCTGAATGTTCTCTACTCCAAATGCTCCGACATCTGAAACATTCTGAGCACCAACGTAGTGCCACAAGCAGAAAGTTCCACACCGGACCTCATGTGACCGATTGAAGTCAAAACACAGTCAAAACTTTCTTTCATGCCCCAAATTATTTAAAATATTTTTATTTATACTTTATAAAGCTATAAGTATATGGTGCATATGAAACATAAATAAATTTTCTGTTAAGACTTGGGTCTCATCCCCGAGATATCTCATTATGTATATGCAAATATTTCAAAATCTGAACAAATCCAAAATTTAAAACACTTCTGGTCTTCAGCATTTCAGATAAGGGAGACTCAATCTGTAGTATGAGCGCTTAATATGATGTAATAAGACTGGCACTTCACGTCTGTGGTCTTCCTTTCAAAAACGCAATCAGTTCAGGATAATTATGAGTAAAACATTAGACAAATCCCAACTGGGAGACATGCTACAAAATGCTCCATCAGCACTCCTCAGACGGTCAACGTCATCAGAAACAAGGAAAATCAGAAACTGTCACAGCCACAAGAAACCTAGGGAGACTTGAGAACTGAACATGCGTGCTAGTCTGGTGGGGTCCTGAAGCAGGAAAATGACATTAGTTGAAAACTAAGAAAATCAGAATGAAATATGAACTTTTATTAGTAATAATGTATTAATCCGGGTTCATTAGTTGTGATAAGTGTACCCCATTACGATGTTAATGATAGGGGAAACTGGATGTGGGGGGTATATGGGAACTCCCTGTACCACCTTTAAAATTTTTCTGAAATTTAAAACTATGTTAAAAGGAAGAATTTTAAAAAATATGTGCTAAGAAAGACCCCCAAAATGTCACTTTTTAAAACAAACTTACATGATTCTTCTCACAGTGCTCCACCTCTTGAGAACTGAAGTCAGCATAGTTCCCAGTCAGTGTCTTAAAACAACACTGGGGCCAGTCATTTTCCTGTTCCTGTGTTAAACAATGTTGGAACCAAATGAAAATCACTTACCTGCTTGCTTCAGGAAGACTTGCTTATCAAAAATAAGGCAGTAAATCCCTAAAATAGCTAGTTTATCAAAACCAGTACCTTTCTTATCAAGATTTGCTTCAAGACCCTTGACCTTGGAGGGCTTACCAATTGAGAACTGTTAGGGTAGAAACCCTGCCCAGTCCCAAGCTACTCCCCACCTTGCAGAAGCTACCTTAAGCACTCCCCAGGTCGGGCGCAGTGGCTCACGCTTGTAATCCCAGCACTTTGGGAGACCAAGGAGAATGGATCATGAGATCAGGAGTTCGAGACCAGCCTGGCCAACACAGTGAAACCCTGTATCTAGTAAAAATACAAAAATTAGGGTTGGGTGCAGTGGCTCACACCTGTAATCCAAGCTACTCAGGAGGCTGAGGCAGGAGAATCACTTGAACCCGGGAGGCAGAGGTTGCAGTGAGCCAAGATTGCACCACTGCACTCCAGCATGGGTGACAGAGCGAGACTCCATCTCGAAAACAAACAAACAATTACTTGGGCATGGTGGTGGGTGCCTGTAATCCCAGGTACTTGGGAGGCTGAGGCAGGAGAATCGCTTTAACCCGGGAGGCAGAGGTTGCAGTGAGCCGAGATTGTACCACTGCACTCCAGCCTGGGTGACAGAGATAGACTCTGTCTCCAAAAAAAAAAAAAAAAAAAAAATCCCCAGTGCAGTTTCTGACTTTGTCATTCTGAGATACTATCAAGACTACCAAGGTGGTATGCTCTTATACTACAGTAAATCTAATAAACTTAGTTTTGTTCCATTAACAGGTTTGTCTGAGGTGTTTTGAGAAGTTGACAGTCAATAGTAATAGAGGTTGAAACAAGAGAACTTCATCTTCTCTTTTAAGAGTATCTTGGTATCTTCCAATTAGCATAATCTCATGTCAGGTAAAGAGTCAGCTGAAGCAAAGTTCAATTCCTATCAGGGCGATGTGGTGTCTAATCCTTCCATGGCTGCCCGCGATGGTGCTGTGGGTGACTTGGGCTGCAGGTGTTGTGTAGGAGAGGAAGGGGCTTCCATCCTCTGGGTTCCTGCTCCTCTCTACTGTGAGGTGGCTCCAGGCTTGCATCTGCTAACAAAGTCCTGGACGTGTGAATGTTCTCTTATTAAGCCAGCTGAGTGGTTCTCCCTCTCTAGCCCAACAGAATGTCCTGAATACTGGCTTTCACTGCCAATTTGGTCTGCGGTTCAGATATTAACCTTGGGTACAGGATGTTTACGCCAACTGTAGTTGGTGTGGCCACCAGGCCCAGCGGCCGGCACCCACAGCTGCCTCTCGCATTTGCTGTGAAGCAGGCAAGCCCTCCTGCAGCCCTTCTGCTCCATCCAACAGCCAAGGTAGCTCCGGAGGCAATGGAGGCCATATTTCAGCCTCATCAGGCCATCGTGCCATTGTCGGTCAACTGTGGCATCCCTTGTGAACTCAGGGCCACCCTCTGAGTGCTCTCCAATGAGTGCTTCCAGTTTTTGGTTTTCTCAACTTAACACCTCACCTTACTCAAGATTTCCATCCTGACCAAGAAGGTCAAGTCACAGGTCCCTGAACCCCTGCTTCCACTTGCCTTGCTTTCTTCCCTCCACATGGAGGCTTTCTCCAGAGACACGAGACGGTTTCCCTTTCATGCCTGTCCAGGACTTCCTCTGTCTCATGGTCTGCTCCTTCTGGGTGATAGTCATAGTATCTGTGGCAGACGAGGAGATGAACCCTTAGATCTCCCTTCAAGAAAAGACTGGTTACCCAGCTGCGAGGAGGAACCTCCCCTAGGTCTGGCACTGCGTTTGAGCCATGGCACTCTTTTGGGTGGCCCTCAGACAATGAGCAAAACACTGGTACAAGGTAAGGCCATCTCCTCCCGACATGGGACCATTCTACGGGCGGTCTTTGTCGCAGAGCTCCTGGCTGGTCTTGGGGGGTTTCTCGGAGTGATGCTGTGCTCTAAGAGTCCTCCCTTCCGATCCTCCCTTCTCCTCTCTTGTCCTGCTAGTGTCAGCCCCGCAGCATGGTCTGAAGGCTCTGTCTGTCAACTCTTGCTTTTTTCCACTTTGCCATTTGCAGGTGTTGCCCTCAATAAATCTCTTGCTCTTTTACCTTCTTCTTGGCATCCGCTTCCTGGAGGAACTCAGACAACTCAGTTCCCGGTCAGCAGAGCCATGCTGCTATATGGCTGAGTGTGAATATAACTTATGAAAGAGCAGGTGAGAAATCCACCAGGCTCATATTTTCACGCTATGTTTACACTCAAGAGCATGTAGTTAGCCCTCCTGAGAAAAAAAGAATCTGAATCTATGCTGGCTACCTTCCTTGTACAGGAAAATCTGCTCGTATGGTATTTCTATTTTTCTTCTTTAGTATTTGAGATATGTTAGAATCTTTAAACCTGATGATTTAGCACTTGATTGACAGAATTAATAACCTTGTGCTAAGTGAATGTGGATCACTTTCCTCTGAAGGCAGCACCCACCTCTCTCCACCTACTCAGCCTTTATAAACTGCATCATCGGCTTCCCTTCTGGCTTCCAGTTGGGCTCAGTCAACGGAAATCACCAGCAGAAGATGTGACGGTAAGATAGACGGAGATTGGGGAGGTGCTCTCTCCTGCCCCCTGCTGAACCACCATGGTGTCTACTGAAGACCACAGCACATATCAGCAGGTGCTATCTGCTCTGGGTTCTGGTGGGTTCTCCTCCGTGGTCCATCAGGCTCAGGTTCCCTAACAGCTCCTCACTGCAGCTTGCCCTGGGGACTGTGTTATCACTCCTAGTACTTCCCAGATCCTGTGCAGAGTTATGTGCCTGCCAAGGCCCTGACAGACTGAAACAGAGGCCAAACACAATTTCGTTCGGTTATCCAGATTCACTCAGTGTAAGATCATTAATTTTGTCACTCAGATTTTAGATCATTAGGTTTAAAGATTCTAACATGTTTCAAATACTAAAGAAGAAAGGTATAAATACTGTATAAGAAGATTCTATCTCTAGAAATGTATAGAGATAACTACAGAAATAAAAATCTGCTTGAGCTTTATTATGGAATCATTTCCACCAGTTTCTCTTAAGAAGCAATGTCGAATCTGTCAAAACCAATAATCAGTCATAGCTGAGTTTATTATAATTCACATACTTCATGAATGAAGAGGTCCCATCTGAATCAAAAGTCTTTTGGGATTAACGAATGGGATTCTTCTGGTTAATATAATTGCTTTTTGTCCTTGAATAAGTGTCTCCACCCCCAAATGGGATTCCAGTTTCTCCCATACATCGAAGGGTGAACTGAACAAAATGATTTAAGACAGTGTTTCTGAAACTCGTTTTTTCCATTTTTTTTCACAGTTCCTTGAAGAAAGCTGTGATCTTCCTCCTCAGACACAATATTAATCTGTTCCTATTCATAAAATAGGGCTGTAATTTCAGAGTTTTGGAAAAGTTTGTGTCTTATAGTCCTTGAGCCTTAAGTTATAAACCCTACATACAAGCACACGCACACAGACACACAAATATGCAGACACGCACACACATGGGTGTACATACAAATATACACAGTTCGATGGAGGAAGGGAGAACTGCTAAATCTGAAGGTTAGTTGGGGAAAGCAAGGGACCAAATATATACAAATATATCTGCATATGTGCACACACATACACAAATGTCATTTTTAAGTGAATTTGAGTTTCAGAAAGTCTGTTCTTACTCCATATGTTTATGATTGGTTAAATTCAGTCCCGGGTTTTCAAATGATTCTTAAACTGTTCTAATGCTTATCCAATTCATAGAGATAATATCAGGAAATTTGGATGTTCCTACCAGAATGTATAAAGTGCCTCAAAGTCAAATATTTTGAACTAAATTATATGAACTTCGCGTCACTGTCCAGTGTCCACACCGTCTTGCCCATGTGCTGTTCTTTTCAGTTGTTGCACCACCATTGACAAATTGCCCAAGTCGGAAACGTAAGTGGCTTTCATGATTTCTCTTTCTTGTCAACAATTCCCAACAATGTCTCGAATGCATCTCAGGTGGGTTCTTCTCCCTCTCTCTTTCCGGTCATTGCCGGGTCCTTCACCGCACTGTGGAGTGATTCCACTCCTCATTTCCTACTCCACTTCATCCTCACACCACCACTGCTTATCCATTCAAAATGCACAGCTGACCTCACCATGGCCTACTCAGGCTTGGGACATCAACTGGCTCTGCTCTTCCTCTGATCTCTTCCAGGAAGAGAGCAGCAACCCTTTACCACGGGCCTGAGGAAGTCCTTCATGGCTGGGCCTCTAATCACCTGTTCCGTACTCACCAGTGGCACCAAACCACTGCCATTTCTCAACACCGCATGACTTCCTCAAGCCCTCATGTCTCTGCATTTCTTCTACCTCCTGTTTTGACTTTCCTCCACTTAAACAGAGCCTTTTTATCCCCCGATGTCTCAGCCTAAATACCATGTCTTCAGAAGCCCTCACTGACCACAGCAGGCCAAACTAATCACTCTCTATTTTCTGCTACTGCTCCACATTTTGCAGCTATAATAGCTCATGTTACATGGTGGGGGAGATGTTTATCTACACTTCTTTGTTTCCCCAGGAAAGATGTGCTCCCTGAGGTGGGACCAGACATTTAACTTATTATTCTGATTCAACTGTTTTCCTGGTGCCCCGGCATATGGTAGGCATCCCAATATAATGATTGAATAAATATACGAATTTCCACATCTCTTTCTTTAAAAATACCAACTCCTTAATTACTCTTACATGTACTGTAATACAAAAGACCAAGTAATCTTATTGCATTATGCTTTGAGCATTTTTAACAGATCTATGAATTAAGTTATGAATCTCCTGATGAAGAGTCAACCAGGGATAAATTAAGACATGATGAAAGTTCTGTTCTGTTCAATCTCTAACGCTCTCCTCAAGCTCATATTCCTTTCAGCTGCAGCGATCTCCACATATAAGCAGACGTGCATACATGCACACACATGAAGACACACATATGGTACACACATACATGTATGTATCTGTATACTTACGATGCCTGCAATTATGTGTGCATCCATACTTATACCCAGGCTTACCCACACGCAGGTGTGCAAACATACTTGTGTGAAAGAGGCTCAGGAGGGGCTACATATATACACATTAATGGAATGCTTAGTTTCCTCTGCATATTAAGCTATTTCACATACAATACTAAATTAAATATCACGACAGCCTTGGAGTTAGGCTTTACTTAAGATACAGATGTGTTTTATAGGTAAACTGAGTCTTAAAACCATTGGAAATCTTGCCCATAGTCAAACAGCCATCCCAGGCTGGCACTGGGTTTCTTTGCTATATTTCAACCTTGAACCTATTGTCCCTCCAGTCTACCATTTCCTATTTCTGCATGCCTTCCCCCTTTACAGCGTCTCTCGCCTGCACTCTGGGTAGCTGACACAAGTCAGTTGGGTAGCTGACAAGCCTAAGATCACAGGTTCACTTTTCAGTGAGAAATAACTAGCAAATGATGATGAGCCAGTCAGACAGAACACTGACCTTCAGAGCAGGGGTGAAAAGACACCTTAAAGTGAAAATGTAAGTCTGCACCACTACCAGGATTATGGAAAGCTGGCATCAGTGTATTACTATAAAAAAGGCTGATGGTTGAGCATTAGGAATGGAGAGTGCTAACATTTAATGATTTGGAGTTTACTTGCAAATAAGCTCCAGAATTATTGGAAAAGTCAATGTATATATATTTATATTTCACACACACACATATATATTTTGTACATCTTCTTCAACAAGTAAAAATACTTTGATCTACACATATGTGTATACTTGCACATGAGCACACACACAGATATTTCCACTTACAAGTACTCTCATACTCATTCCCAAATTGTTTTACAGAAAAGATTGGCCTAGTTTTCTAACAAACTAAAGAAAAATCTTTTCTGCTTTTGTAAATCAAATGCCAGTTCTTCTCCAAAGACCACAAACTATTTTCAACTAAAGTAAATTAGTATCACAAAGCAACTAGATTGGTTTACTAACCCACTCTAATGATGTTAAAGGATGTCCACATTTTGTTGACATTATAAATTTGTCCATAAATCTAATGACGGACAGAGTAACCTTCCTGCAGCAACAAGAGAGACAAATTCTAGAGTGTATTTTTCTGCTTCTGAAGTCAATAAATAATGCTAAGCAAAGCAAAGCAAAACCGAAAAACAAAACTCAGACCCTGGAAGTAAATGCAAAGTCAACTTCGTGATTTAGGAACGTCATGCTGTTTGAAGAATTTAGGAAATGTATTTAATCTGACTGTTAGTCTAAAATGCTCATTAGGGAGTTAATCACTGACACAGCTTGAGATGCTCACAATGTCTCTGTAAGTTTCCTCTAGAGCCCTCCCTCCACAACAGGGCAGCCCAACGTCTCTTGCACAACTCCCAGTGACCATCACCAGGGATGAAAGAGTGGGCTGGGGAACGTGTGAGTTACTGAGGTAGAAAATGGGGATATCGTATAGGGCAGATAATGATAAGAAAAGATCTAACGCATTTCTTTTATTCCCAGAATTTCAGATTTTTGTCCTTAGCCCAACCTGTCATAAGTATGCAAAGAATACATTTATTTCTATTACTGCAGCTTTCATGAGACTCAGAAAATAGAAAAAGCCATGCAATGGGAGTCAGGAGACCACGGTTCCAGCTCTGGGTTGGGAGGGATTAGGTCTGTAGTAGCTCTGGTCACACAATCCATACATGTTGCATTTTCCCCTCTCTGTTGTGAACTAAATGACTAAAACACCCCTAATTGGCTTTGGAAGTTTTAACCTCTGATCTTCCTCCCGCCCTTCCTTTGGTGGTACCATGAGGAAAGAATGAAAACTCATGTTTCCCAAACCCTTAAGTTTGGATGTCTTCCCATTGTGTGCCTAGGAGCAGCATCATGAAAAAGAATCAAGTGTCTGTTGGGGTGACAATAAACTCAGCAGCAAGGATGATGGTAAACCTTTTAGAATTACAGTGTCTGGAGATCTCACCCTGGAGAGCTAATGACAAGACAATTGAACAGTCATCCCTTTTCGAGCAGTAAGACTTTCAAAATCTGATTGTGAGTGGCAATCATTCTAAAGGCTCAAGCACAATTCTGTTATTTTTAAACACAATATCTCAAGTCTGAATTATTTTAAAATAAAGCTTCAGGATCATTTTAATAAAAGTTTAACAGTTATGCTTTTGATGTATATTATGGATTGCACATTTGTGCTCCTCTCAAATTCATATGTTGAAGACCTAGCCCCCAAAGTAATGGTATTAGGAGGGAGGGTCTTTGGAAGGTCATTAGGTTTAGATGAAGTTATGAGGAAGGGCCCCATAACGAGATTAATGGTCTTATTAGAAGAGGAAGAGACCCTGGAGCTCCATCTCTCTTCACCTTGTGGAGCCACAGCAAAAACGTGGCTGCCTGAAAGCTGAGGTGAGGACCCTCACCAGGAAGTAAAGGGGCCAGCACCTTGTTCTTGAACTGCCCAGCCCCTAGAACTGTGAGACATAAATGTCTGTGATTTAGACCTCCTAGTCTATGGTATTTTTTATACAGCAGCCTGACGAAAGCAGTGTGTTAATAAACATTGTTCAGTGCTTACGGGAAGCAGCCCCTGCCCACGCTGAAAATCACCATTTCCAACGCAACCTGAATCAGAACAACTATGTCTTTTATTTTTTTGAGACAGAGTTTTACTCTTGTTGCCCAGGCTGGAGTGCAATGGTGCAATCTTGGTTTACTGCAACTTCTACCTCCCAGGTTCAAGCAATTCTCCTGCCTTAGCTTCCTGAGTAGCTGGGATTACAGGTGCCTGCCACCATGCCTGCCACCTTGCCTGGCTAACTTTTTGTATTTTTAATAGAGATGAGGTTTCACCATGTTGGTCAGATTGGTTTAGAACTCCTGACTTCGGGTGATCCACCCACCTCGGTCTGCCAAAGTGCTGGGATTACAGGCGTGATCCACCGCGCCTGGCCTAGAATAACTATCTCAAACGCGGAAAACAGGCTCCAGTGAGCATCACTGGCATCCCCTGCTGAGACGAATGCATCTGCTGAGCATGTAGTTGGAACATCTTGGTTATTATAGCTCTTAAATATCTTCAGACAGACGAAGTAGGCCAGTTATTGTTGTGTGAACAAAGGCCCAGTCTCTGCTTTATCAGTGCTTGGCCTCTCCTTACTGAGGCCAGTGAGGAAAATCTCATGACTACAACTGGGGTTTGTTTTATTTGGGTAGTTTTAGAACCAGGTTTACCTTCTTCTAAATTATACACACACACACACACGGACACACACACACGGATACACACACACACATGTAGGTATGTCTATTTGTCAAGTTATTCTCAATGTTATGAATAAGGATGGATCTCTGCTTTAAGATCCCTTATTCACCCCAGCTCATCTATTGCTATGTAATAACCACCCCAAATTTACTATAAAACCACACAAATCATTGCTGTTATTATTAATCATGGTTCTACAAGCTGACTAGGCTTAGCCAGGCAGTTCTCACTCAGGGTTTCTCACGTAGTAAGAGTTGGACAGTGATTGGGGCTGGTATTAGCTCACAAGAAGACTCAAACAGCTGGCATCCTTGGGCCTCCTTGTCTCTATGTGGTCTCTTCATATGGTTTCTTACCTGGGGGCTTAAGTCTTGAAGTGTGTGACCTAAAAGACAGCACCAGGTGGAAACTCTATTGCCTTTTACAATCCAGCCTCACGCAGCACCTCTTCTGCGCTATCCTGCTCATTAGAAGTGAGTCACTAAACCCAGGCCTGTTCCATGGGAGGGAATTTGATGCCATCTCTTGATGAGAGGAGCTGATCTTCAGCATGTTGCTTCCTTCTGGTCCTCCCTCCCTTTCTTCTCTCCATGGGTCACAGATGCGAGAACAGGAAAAAGTCTAGGAGGTCATTGCTTTTTCATTCTGTCTCCAAAATCCCTCACCACCATCTCTGTATTTCTACAGAGGAAAAACTGAGGCCAAGCAGTTTGAATTATTCAACTCATCTCCAATAGCAGAGCCAGCACAGAACTCCAGGGCTCTTCAATTTTCTATAGGAAGGAAGAGAATTAAGGGACCCAACTTATTCTTCCCAGTGTTGTCCAGAGGGACTGGATCAAGAGCTGATGGATTCTTTCCTCTGGCTTGCCGGGACTGCAGCCAGGTGCCCAGCTATTTGTGATATTATGGAGAGAATTTGTGGATGGGTTGAATGTTGCACAAGAACAGTGTTTTCTAGATCATCATTCTCCAAACCTGGCAATAAGGTTCTCCCTCTGAGATGGAGTTTAACTTGCAGGATATGTATTCAGGAGAAGCTCTGGGACTAATAAATACCACAGTGAATACTACTGGACATTCTGAAATGAGTTGTTCCTTCAGAGTAGTCCCAAGTGGGGCCATGCTGCAGAGTCTGTGTGCACAACTATTCATCAGTCACTGGACACCCTGCCGAAAAGGCCTGAGCATGGGCTCCAGGAGGCGCTCCATAGCTGACCTATTTCTGAAGGGGCTGACAATGAAGACTATCTGCCAGTGAAACTCCTAGCAGCTGAGATTAGTAGTGATTTGTTGTGAATCACAAATGACAAGGCCCCGGCCCCCGGAGATTCTCGTTCAGTGGTTTGGGGTCAAGCCTGGGAATTCATGTCGCTCAAAGGTTCAGGGTGACTCTGCACAGGGGGTTTGCTGAATGAGGAGCTAAGGTTCTGCGTCTAAAGACATGGCCTGGTCCAGCGTCCGAATGCAGTGATCCCCCAGAGGGTCAGATGCAGCAAAAGTGAAAATGAGCGTGTGGGTTATCCAGACACCCCAAGTTTGTCACTCTCTCTGGGCCACGGTGCATGATGCTCACTTCTGCAAAACAGAGTGGGCAGGCAGAACCATTTCTTTCCCCTGCAGCTGGGAGCCCCAGCCAGCCTGCTCCACTGAACTTTCAGCTCTCTGAATTGGCTCACTCCCCTCCCAGAGAAAACAGCCCTATTATAAACATACAAACTTGAGTTGGGGCGGGGGTCACAGGCTCTTGCCTAAGTCCATCCTGCAAAATTGACTTTTCTGTCAATGAGAACACAGCTCTGCTTTTACCTCTCCTGTGTGCTTTGGCAGTTTCTACTTGGCTGTAAAATTTATCCAAGGAAAACTGGCATTTATCTTGGGTTCACTTGTACTCAGCAAAACTGATAAACAGATGGGGGCTGGCCAGGCCACGGGTAATTTGGTTAGCACTTTACAAAATACAAATGTCATCCTTTATTTCTGCAGGGATTATTTATTGTGAATTAGGAAGTTATTGGTCTGTTTTATTCTAACAGGATCATTCACTCCAGTTAAGGGATCCACATCCCCATTGTAAAGTGGTGGGGGGTGTCCTGGGTGGGAAGAGACTTTCTGGCATTGTTGGCAATAAAGGAATAAAACGGCCCTGCTGGGTTTGCCTATGCACACACAGGGCACTTATCTGTAAAGACTGAAAAAAGAGAGAAAAGAAGCAAAGAAAGAAATCAACAAGATTTGATGGGGAAGCTTGCAAAGGAGATCAGAATTCAGATCAAATGTCCCACCCCAGTGTCTCTGGAGTTTTTTTCCTTTTGTGTCCCAGCTAAAGGCACTGGGAGGATCAGAGACCTCATCCCAGCTCTGTTTACTTTGGGGAACAATCGGCGGTGTATGAATAATAATGCCTCCCTCTGACCATGACTAATTGAATTGCAGCCTGTATGCGGTGGGGGAGGGGCTTTGCCCGGCCAGTCCATCAGGGCGTTTCTCAAGTAGCCACCGACAGTGATGGATGCAGCGGCACTTCCCAGAGGGCATCCTCGAACACCTAAGAGCAGGGGTCTGAACCTGCATTCCGAGTTTCTATTAGCCGGCGCCTCGCAGAGAGGAGGGGAATGGCGGCAGTTGACAAGTCCGTTGATTAAAAGGAAGAGGAGAGGCGGACCTTTTTCCTAACTTCGTCCTCCCGCACCTGATTTTAAGCAAGTTTTGTTCCTGGGGACGAATGAGAAAATATTCATTGAGTGGCCATGCATGCCTTGGGGGGGCCGTCTCTGCTGAGACCATGCCTGTTCAAAGTATTGGGCTTCGTTGGGCTGCAGTGGGAACCCTGGCTTGGAAAACAAAAAAAGGCAGAACAACCAAAGATTTGTCCTGTTAGAGGCTGTTTCGAAGCCAAACGAGGCATAAGAGGAGACAAGACAAGAGAGGACGGAAGAGAGAGATAGGAGCAGTTGGAAACGGAGTCTATGGCCGTGTCTATAATCCAACAATGGATCACACGGGGGACCCTAACATTTGGTCGTCCTGTTGTCTGTGCTGTGTTTACACAGTAGAACCCTGCAGCTGGGGCCCTGGGCTCAGTCGGACTTTGTTCTCACAGCATGAAGGTGACCCCTCGTGAACTGCGATCCGGGAAGCTTGTGCTGCCCAGCAGTCTCTACGGTGGTCTGGACACAGGGGAAGTCGTCCAATTACAGGGTCACTGCTTTCTATCTCAGTGGGATTTAGTCCGGGCCAAGCCCCAGATTGGCACCTTTTTATGAGAACTGTGCACGCCACCCTGGCTCCTTTTGGTGGCAGAGGCTGGCTTAAACTCCAGGCGGATTTTGCAGGCAGATGCTGGCTTGAAGAGAGCTTTGGTTGGCCTGCTCCTCTTGGAAAGCCCTGACGGAGAGGCACCCGTGGAGCATTCCAGGGCGGGGCTAGATGTCTCTAGTATCTAAAATCACAAAATTTTAAATCTCTCCAAACAGTTTCTTATAACTTTTTTGTTAGCTAAATATGCTTTAAAAATTATTCATAGCTTAGTACCAATAGTCATTTTACTCACAGAAGTTTCTCAGCTTCATTCTCTCATTTAAGAATGAGATACTCTCTACTCATTCTAAATCTTACAGAGATAACTCAGGTTGTCTTGTTCTTATAAGTAAATTTTTAAAAAAATCTTCTAATATATTTCTTTTTTATCTATCAATCTATTGATCTATATGTTTATTTATCCATCTGATTATCTATCTATCTATCTGTCTGTCTATCTACCTGCCTGCTTGCCTATTTATCTTGGTGAATAAAATAAAACCAGGAGAAAAAGGCAGGTGTGCTAAGGGAGCCGTCTCTTCCTCTGGCAGGAGTAGGGTGGAGGATGTGATATGCAGCTGGTATTATGAGCTGTTGCAGGTAATTTCAAATCTATGCATAAAAATCATGTCCCCAGTATGTCCTGATTCCTAACCCCACTTGACCAAATGAGCAATAAGATATTCAAGGAAAATAAGTAGTTTCCTGGTGCTTGTACCAAATGTGAAATATTTTCAATCCCTCAAATCCAGGCTGTTACAGCATTTTAGTCTCTGGTTTTCAATCCCCAGCCCAACCTACTAAACAAACATTGTGACCACCCTGGCGTGGGCCACACTCCTGGGGTTAAGATATTCCACCTAAAATCCCTTCAGTCTTTCTTAGCTGATATTCATGGCCACTATTCTTGTGCTTTGAATACCAAACAAAGGGAGATGGAGCCGGCTTAGCTGCTGCTCAGGGAGGGGGAAGGAATGGTAAGAAGATGCATTTACCCCTGCGATTTGTCTTTAGAAAACAAATATTTCAAACATTCACTCAGAAGCCAGGTTCTACTCTTTATTAGGAAGCAGCAGGATTTATTAAGAGAAAGCAGAAACCAGTGTCATTTATGGAAAGACTGCTGAAGACAGCCTATCTGGGCCCTGAAGCTGACCAAATCCTAGTAGTCACCCTCCTAAGTTCAGATGCATGAAGGAAAGTTGTGTCTTGCAATTGAAAGGGCTTTGAATATGGTATCTTCACCACCCAAATAACCCTATTGTAACTTCATGCTTTGAATCTAGACTGCATCTATATATATCTCCCCACTCCTGCACTGCATTGAAATAAGGCTCGAAGGAGTATTTAAGGGGAAAATGATTAGGATACAGGGCGAGGAGAGTTAGGGAGGAAGGCAGGGCGTTCCAAGAAGGGGGTAGACAGTAACTCAAAGACAGAACAGAAATCAAAGGTATATCCCTATTCCTGCACAGTTGTCACTGATGCCAGCCTGCAAAGCTGTGAGCAAGGCTGAGCTACTCCTACCAACTCTTTTTTTTATTTTGTTTTGAGACGGAGTTTCGCTTCTGTTACCCAGGCTGGAGTGCAATGGCACAATCTCGGCTCACCGCAGCCTCTGCCTGCTGTGTTCAAGCAATTCTCCTGACTCAGCCTCCCGAGTAGCTGGGACTACAGGTGTGTGCCACCGTGCCAAGCTAATTTTTTGTGTTTTTAGTAGAGAAGGGGTTTCACCATGTTGACCAGGAAGGTCTCGATCTCTTGCCCTTGTGATCCACCAGCCTCATCCTCCCAAAGTGCTGGGATTACAGGCATGAACCACTGCGCCCGGCCTCCTACCAACTCTTAATGGTCTAGCAGATGAAACCAAGTTACAAGTAGAATAATTTTTTTTTTGTTAAAGTCCAACATTTTTTTTTGTTGTTGGTTATTTGAGATAACAGTGAAAGAATGACACTTTATTATGCTTCCTGTGGACTATGCACTAAGTGCTTCCAATCTTCCACATTCATGTTAATCCTCCCCCACAATCTAGGAAGTAGATGCTATCGTTTCTACTTTAGGCAATCGAGGCACAGAGAAGTCAAGTGCATGCCAGATGGTCTGTCCCCTAACAACCCAGGGGGCTGTCCTCGGGACTCTGAACCCAATTTTAACAGGGACACACTGCCCTCTGACTACTGGCATGGGTGCGTGAAGTTTCTGAAAACATTTATTCTTCAAACTTGAAATACACTTAAACTAAAAGAGCGTTTAGTGGCTAGCAGAACTTGAATACGGCAAAAAGGATAAAATTCTTTTTGAAACTGCTAAGATTCAAATGGTCATATCCTTTTCACTTAGTAATTCAACTTCTTCCATGTTCCTTCTATTGAAAAACACACAATTTTTCAAAGATCTGTTCAACGACAGTCATTGCAGTTTATATGAGAGAGAAATGTTCCAAACTTTCTTGAAACACCACAAATGTCCTTGAAGAGGATCGTAGAGATAAACTATTTTATATGCTAGATATCTGCTAAAAGTAGTAAGACACATCCACTTAGCTTAAAATAGAAAATTCTCCAAGAAATTTTAAATGAATAAAGAGCCATAGAGAAATGTTCCCATTTTATAAAACAATACTTTTATAAAATAACAATCACACAGGGCTAGCCATGGAAAACATTCTGAAAGCAAATTCTCCAACTAGTCAGTTATGGTTACCTCTGGGGTTGGTATCAGGGAAGATATACACTGTCTATGCCATGTTGGTCTTTTCTTAATCTTCATTTCTTAATGAATATGTACTGTTAACAGAAAAAGAAGAAATTCAAAAGTTGTTGCTTAGCTCAGAAAATACCCAGTGATCACTGCTGTCACCTAGCAATCGTATTTTAAAACAACTGTGCACTGTGAAGTTATATAAGTTAGGATAATAGAATTTTTCTTATTATTCAAGAGGACAATCATCCCTGTTACTATTTATTCTGCCAGCTGTTTCTGGGCCCTCTTCCTCACTGCTCTAATGTCTTTAATTATTTTAGTAAAGTCTACCTTCATTATTTATGAATTCTATATTTGTGAATTGGCCTATTCTCTATAATTTGTTTGTAACCCCCACATCAGCATTCATGGGCCTTTGCACCCATTCACAGATATGCATAGTGTGGGCAAAAAAATGGAGTCATCCACAGTGCCCATTCTCAGATGAGGTAGAACAAGCTGCTATTCTGCCTTCTTGTTTTAGCTCTCAGACTATAAATGAGTGTTCTTTTTGTAGTCCATTCAGTGACAAGATTTTTTTTTTACATTTTTGTGCTTTTTGATGGTAATTTTGCTATTGAAAATGGCCCTAAACATGGTGCTGAAGTGCTGGCTATTGTTCCTAAGTCCAGGAAAGCTGGGATGCTTCTTACAGAGAAAACTAGATGTGTTAGACAAGCTTCCTCCAAACTGCTGTGTGCCTTGACTTCATGGTAAATCCATCAACCCTATATAGGAAATAAAGTATCTTCCTATTTAAGTAAGTGGAAACACTCATAAAAACAAGGCTCTGTATGGATCCATTGAGAAAATGTTGTGAGCAGAGGCTTGCAGGAACCTAACTCTGTATTTCCTCTAGGAGCAGTGGTTTGCTAGTGCAGTGTTCACAGCGACTTCATAGAACATAACTACAGTGGATAAGGGAAATGGATTGTGCTTTAGTCTGGGTGGCATGATCACAAGTGAGGAGTTTGGAGCTTAAGTCCCACCCCAGTGCGTTTGTGGACCTGACGGTCACACTCCAGGGATGCTAAGCCAGAATCTATCCACCACAGGCAGGCCAGTGGGAGCTGCTGAGAGTGCTCCTGCTAGCTGCACCTCGGCCAATGCCAGAAGCTTTGCCAAACAGCACACTGGGAGTCAGAGGTGGGGATTCTGCTGATGACATCAGTGATACTCAAGATACAAGAAAATGTAGAGATGCTTGACCTCCCTGGAGGGTCTGTTAGTCTAGCACAGCCCATTTCCATGCTCTTAGGAGTGGCTGCCAAATTAAGCTGGTGCCCGGCACTGACAGGAAGATTTCTGGGTTCCTGGGCAGGCTCTTAGAATAACAGAAGCCCCCTGGAACACCGCCATGCCTGCCTTGAGGGCTGCACCCTGCAGCACAGAGGTACAAGCACCTAAAAAGGCAGTGAGCTGTGACCTCAAGGAGAGCCCACAGCAGAGGGAGCAGGAATTGTCTTGGGGTTGCTTACTAATTACAGGGGAAAAAATGGTAATGAAGTCTGCATGAGAGGGTCTGCTCTGAGACTTGTTCTTACTATAACTGCAGCTAACCTTCACCACATCAAACTTTCAGGAGGCCATGAGGGTTAAGCAGAAGTAAACCAGTTTTCCTCACTTGGCAGCCTCCACTTAGAGAACTAAGGCATCTCTGGCCACACCGCAGCCTTGACATCTGTCTTCCCATCTCCCATGCAACATATCTGAAGTTAATGAAATAAAATTAAGCAGGCAAAAAGTTTTTTTCCAAAAGTCCTAAGACCTATGTAACTGGTTAACCAGAAACAGTCTGGGATTACTGTTAAGAAGTAAAGATGAGTTTGCTGAGATACATACAGTACGTTTCCCCTGCTACCAACATCCTAATGCCACATCAATTTACTTTTCTCTCCTACAACAGAAGCATATGTATTCATTTAGATACAAATCCTATAAATTTATATAGGATTGCTATCATTCATATATTTAAAATCAAGTAACCCAATCTTAACTATTTGCCCTAAAAAGAAAAAGAAAACTTCTTGCTAAATGAAAATTCAAATTATAGTTCTCATTTCTGTTGAAAGATTTGAGTTGCCATCTAAATTCAGAAACTTCCATGGATTTCCAACGACCCTCATTGGCTTCATTTGTGTTTCCCCCTCTAGTCTCTGCTACCGCTAATGAAAACTGAGCCTCTTTCATAAAAATCCCATCTGTCCACTCCTACTCCAGCTCCCGTTTTAGGCTCAATCAGATCAGCTTGGGGTGTGGTGGCAACCTGTAGGGGAAGCTGTGACGCACTCTCTCATCCCCTTTCAAGGTAGGACAGGACCCTCTGGCTGCTGGAGGGTCCTTCAGGGAAGCCTCAGCTATATGAAGCCCCTGGCCTCAGGTCATAGCCTCCCACATCGAGCAAGTGGTGGCTATAAATGACTTCAAGCCTCGACATCTCGGCCAACTCAGGATGACCTTCAAGAACCCTCCCAGCTCTGGGGCTGCAGCTAGTTTATGTCAATCTTTTCCCCATTCATATTTTTACTTATTTTCTTCCCCCCATTATTTGTAAAATAGGCAAAATAAATACTGAATTTTGTGGATGATAAAGAACCTAAGTGGTAGTGATTTTTCTGTATTAGAACAAGTTACATGCACTGAATTCCTGGCAGTGTCCATCCTGCTCTGACTTTGGAAAGCCAGCAGGTCTCCCTGAGGAAGCCTATTTCTAACAAGGGCTGAGTCTCCCTTTATTGAATATTTGGATCACTGGGCCACTACCTGATATGACAGAAAGTATATCTGACTGACTGAATTCTTTGGGTCTCTTCTAATTATTCTAGAAATTCATCCACTTTACTGACATGGGAATAGACAGCAAATGCATACACTGCTCTGTAAGTAAAGGATCTGGGTTGGAATTGGCTCAGACAGCAACTTTAGGCCTGTTTCTTTCTTTCTGACATTTTGTCTGTTTTCTCCAATACTTAATTGAACAATTAGCTTTCTTTTCTTTTCCCGTCTGATAGTTTTTATTTTCTATTTTGGACTAAAATATTTTTATATTATCATTTATATATTGGGCTAAATTCACACTTTGGAATAATTTCTACATTTATGGTTCACTTAAATTCCACGTTTAAATTTTGGTGTCAATTATTTTCTGCTGGGTTAATTTTCCATAACAACATATAAAATGCTTATAATACATTTAAATAATACTTTATGGATTATTTATGATAAACAGTTAGTGGTGATTACATAATGATTTGTGTGTTAATAAAAGTAATGGTCAATTTAAACAGGAGACCCAGCAATTTCATTCTGGTGCCTTAAAAACAACAGACAGTATGAATGTCAATCAGAACATTAAATATTGGCACTATAGCATTACAGATAAGGTTTCCTTTTTAAAATTTTACACTTGAAAGTCTTCATCTATGAGTTTATCACTCACAGAATCTATTTAGAAGTACAGGTTATTTTAGATGTTATTAGATTAACAAGATTGATTGTTGTGCTAATTCCTTAAATTAAAAAGTAAAGTTATTTTACGTCCGTTGTCAGAACTGTTGTAATATACTGACTTCACTAGACCATATTTTATGGCTACCTGCTAGAAAAATGTCATAACAAATATGTAATTCACTTGTTCTGGTAGTCAAGAATGTTAGAATAAAATTAAGTTAAAAATCAACATGCAAAGTTGTTAGTGATGTAAAGTGTTGAATCTGAGATGGGACATCTTTGCTCGGGTCACAGTTTCAGCAACTACACAATGCATGGCAACTGGTGACCCCTCGGTATCACTCATAGTGTCACTGATCAGATTATGAAAGAGTGTTCTTTTCTACTTTTCTTCCTCTGCTATTTTTAGTTGGCATGTAATAATCATACATATGAGACACAGAGGTATATTTCAATACACTTATGCAATGTGTAATGACCAAAGTAATCACCATATACATCGCCTCAAGCATTTATTTCTTTGTGTTAGGAATATCCAAAATCTTCTCTTTTTAAAAATATATAATAAATTGCTGTTAATCATTTTCAGCCTACAGTGCTACAGAACACTAGAACTCATTCCTCCTATTTAGTTGTAATTGTGCGTCCTTTAATGAACCTTTCCCTATTCTCCCCTTCCCCTGAAACTTCTCATACTACAATAACCTCACTTCTATGGAGTGTTCTTTACTCACTTGCAAAATGTGACGTGTTTGCAAGACTCTGTGGCACAGAGTAAACACTCAATAAAGGTTAGTTTCTTTTTTGACTTTTCATTGGAGAGGAAACATTCCCTTCTAAATTTTCAAAATTAACAAAGTTTTAAAAAGAGAGTTTTATATACATAGAGCAACACTTGTTTGACATATTCTAATAGGTAGGTTAAAAGCCAACCATTAATGAGCAAGATTTTATTTTCAATCTTTTTTTTTTCATTGAAAACACAAGCATTTGCAACTGAAATGTCTATCAATAGATGAATGAGTAAACAAAATGTGGTATATATTTACAGTGAAATATTTTTAGCCTTAAAAGAAAAAAATTTTGATAAATACCTTAAGATGATAATTTCTGTTATGTATTTTTTACTACAATTAAAAATTAAAATACAAAATTGACCACAAATTGATAGAATCTACCCAAAATGTTATTAAGAAAACAGGAGGGGCAATAAGACAGAGCATAGTTGAAGCAGAGATTAAAGGTTAAATAGAACACTTTCATGTCTCTAAAATTAAAAAAAAAACAAAAAACTCTCAAGCATTTCTGCATACCCGTGATGTGCTGGACCCCCGAGGGTGCAGCCCACTGGTAAGCAGGCAATATTCCCATGTGACTGGAGCATCGAATGCAGAAGAACAACAATAACTTCCCCAACGAGTGCATGGAGAGGGAGCTTTAAAAATAAGGAAGGTTACTCAGAAACCAGCCTTGGCTATTATGATTGATACAATGAATAAGCTCTGTTCCACTCTGCCTTAATCTAACCTAAGTAACCTCACTCTTTTCCAATGCCATTTAGTATAGAATTTACAGGAGGTCGAAGCTGGAAGAAAACTAAGAAAGTGTTAAAATATCTATCACAGGCCCTTCAGTCTACGGATGAGGTGGCTGAGCCCCAGAGCAGGGAGGTATTTACCAACAGCAGCCCAGGCACAAGCAAGGCAGAAACAAAAGACAAGACTTCTGACTTCCTGTCCCGTGTCATTCCTGCTACTTTCTTTCCTTTCCTTTCTCAGTTCCTCAAGCTTCTCCGAGATCACACATCCTGGTCTTTCTCTTTGTCTGGCGAAGTTTATTTTAAAATGAGAATTCTCAACAGTCAAAACGTTTATTGAATGAGTGGATGGATAATTTAGATTGAACAGCTGAAACAGGTGACTGTTTCTTAGAGGTTGGGCATAAAAATGTCCAGATAACAAATTAAGAAACATGAATTATTAATAGATATTTTGTAATTTTTTCAAAATAATAACAATTAATCTGAATTAAAAACTAAAAAAACAAAGACAGAAACAAAAATATGTTGTTACTACAATTTCCCACAGTTTTTGATGCTGGTCTGAATTCATAGACAGGCCCTATGAAGCCTGAGGTCTTTCCCTGGGCCCTGGAGCCCACTGTGCCTGTTTGGCGAAGCAGACCAGAGTTTCTGGGATTTAACACCCACTTGGAGCAGCCCTTTGCCAATGTCAGACAGGAGTTGGTGCATAAATGCCCCCACTCCCTCACTTCCTCACTCCTCAAGTGGGATGGCTTCGAAGCATGTGTTCTGTGCTGCCCCCACAGGCCCCCAGTGGAATCAGCCTCCAGAGGCCCACAGTGATAATTTTCATGGTAACACTAACACTCCCTGTACTAGCCTTTTTCCTTCCTCACGCACCTCCCATTGCTTCCTGGAGCCACCTCCCAAATGAACAACTGGACTTGAATTCTGATCTCAGGAGAGCCGGGATGTGATATGTAACATTCTCTCCTCAACCAGATCCAGATACAATCATTTCCACAGTGGCTTGTAAATTTCTCTTGCTAAAAGCAAAGCAACCAGCAATAGTGGATGCATACAGACACATAAAGGGAGAGTATCTCAACTCTAAGTTTCCAGCTGCTTTTATTCAAACATCTAGTCCCGGGGTTTCCTTATTTGAACTGGTTTACTCAACCCACGTATAGACACTGAAATCTCTGCCAACCCAGTTTGCATGACAATTTCAGGTCTGTGTACACTCCATAACTTAACTCCCCTGTAAAATTTCCACAGGGGAAATCAACGTCTGCCTGTATATTTATTTGTTTGTTTTTAGAAGTCAGGTGGGCTGTCTGTGTTTATCAACTTGGCCTGGCTTGCATATATATTGCAGATAAGGACAAATCAGGATACTACTCAGAATGCTTTCTTTTGGATGCTTTCCCGCGTCTTAATATTTCCATAATTTGAAGAGAAGCAGAGAAGAGAGACAAAGAGAGGGTCAGTGTTATGGTGGTGGTGGTGGTGGTGGAATATATTACTAAAATTTTCGGCAGATATTTTTACCTTTAAAAGGAAGCTCACTGTTACATAAGGGGAAGAATATGGTTTCTTTTCTTACAAGAGAGTGAAACATTCCTGCCCTTTATTTCAAATAATATGAAAGGAAGGAAATGGTAGAGAGAAGATATGGGTTGGATTGCACACCCAAAATAGAGTGACCAATTCCCATGACGTCAGACTGTGAAGTAGTCTCTAGGATGGGGCACCTCATACCACATGGCAGGTGGCTGCTGCTCCGCTGTGCCACAGTGAGGGGCAGGAACCGAAAGTGTCAGATACTCCGGATTTTTTTAAATTTATGATTGACACATAATAAGTGCATGTATGTATGGGGCATAGTGCAAATACTCCAGCTCATCTCCCAATCTGAGCTAGGCAATGTGCCCACATAAAGAAAATGAAATGATTAGGTCATTATTTGCTTACTCAAGAAACATACATTCTAGTAAAGAAAAAAAATCTGTGCAACTAAATGTGTTAAAATAAGATAGGACAAACTAAAACAATAAAGAAATTTAAAATATGTATACTCTATTCAGGTAGCACAGAGACAAGAAGTTGAATCCACCTAGAGAAACTGAGAAAAGTTTTTGGCAAGGGTCTGTCCTGTGATGGGTTTAGAAGGATGAACAGGAGTTGGCAATGTGGAGAAGGTGGAGAAAGGCATCCAAGCCCTGCCCTTCAACCTAAAAATGACAGAATGACAGAACAGACCCTGTTTTTTTTTTTTTTTTCTGTATAATAGTGTTAGAAAATAAGAGTAGAAACTTCAGTACATGTGAAGTTTTGAGAAATCGTAGTAAAGATAAAGCAAAATGAAAGTGGGGAGTGCTACCCAAAGCAAAGGCAGGGGGCTTTGTTGCAAGACAGAGACTAAGCTCGTTTTTAGGGTTCCAAGCTCTGAGGAACGGACAGAGGGGTGACAAAGATTTGCCCATGGTCTTATCTTGAGTACCTGCTCCTGAACATACTGGAGTCTGGTGACTTGAGTGTCTGTGTTATGGAACATGATTTGCCACAGTTTATTTATTTTGGAGTGATGATGGTTTTGGTCTCATTTGTCCCTAGAAAGACACCCAACTCTGCAGACAGAATCTGTTACTAAAAGCTGGCTCATTTATGAGGGTAAAATTAACATCCTTAGCAAGACAAGTGAAGAGATCACTTCTGTGACACAAGAGTGGGCTGTTATGGAACAAAACCAAACTGAGACTTTGAAATAAGAATCCAGTTCTTCTACATGGTGGACGGGCTGAATAGAAGAACAGATAGAATAAACGCAGGAATGAGTGAGCTGGGAAGCACGAGTCGGGGGAAAAATGAACAGAGAGAAGGCATAAAAGAAAGTTTAAATGTGGAAATGGATCCAAAACATGCAAATTCCTTTAAGAAGGAGACACAAAGGAAAGAATGGAAAAAAAATAGACCTTGTGGAAGGCACAAGGCAAAGAGATAGTGCAAGAAGCTTTTCCAGAGTTTAACAAAAAAGATGTGAAGTTTTGAACTTTTATGAGAGTAAAACAGTAGGGATGAAAATGGAGGAACACTCCACTTTGAGGGAAACTGAAGGACGCTGAGTCAAAGGTAATTCCTAAAATCTCTAGAAAGAAAAACAGACTGCCTACAGAGAAAGCAAGAAACTGAAGATGAGGTAGCAGTTGCATCAGAGTTCCAGAATTTTCTACTTACTTGACAGTATAATTCAAGAGCTAAACAGTGAACCAAACAAGCAGAGACAAAGAGGGGAAACAAAATGGGACCCACGATATGGTAAGGAGGAAGGTCTGTTTAATGTTTCAAAAAGAACCAATACCAAGCAGAGCTAAAATCCTACAGAAGCTCTGACCCATAGAAATATAACTTGGGCCAAACCTGTAATTTCAAATTTTCAATAACAACTTTAAAAAAAAGGAAATTAGGTGGGGTGCAGTTGCTCTCGCCTGTAATCCCAGCACTTTGGGAGGCCACGGCAGGTGGGTGCCTGAGCTCAGGAGTTTGAGACCACCCTAGCCAGCGTGACGAAACTCTGTCTCCACTAAAATACAAAAAATTAACTGGGCATGGTGGTGTGCGCGTGTAGTCCCAGCTACTCAAGAGACTGAGACATGGGAATCCCCTGAGCCCCGAAGGCAGGGGTTGCAGTGAGCCAAGATCGCGCCACTGCACTTCAGCTTGGGCTACAGAGTGAGACCCTGTAACAAAAATGTAATATGTTTTATTTAAACCAATGTATCTAAAATATTATTTCAAGACGTAATCAATATTTAAACATATTAATGATATATTTTACGTTTTTTTCTTAAGCCTTTGCAATTTGGCACGCATTTTAGACTTAGAGCACCTCTCCATTCAGACTAGGCATATTTTGAATATTCAGTAGCCTACTGTACTGGTCAACATTTCTAGATGACCTTAACAAGTAGTAGGCATGAGAAGAAGGGAGGAAAATTGGAAAATTAAGTTCTGCTGAGGTTTTCTTTTTTTTTTTGTTTCCCACAATCATAGCTGAATGCAGCCTCAGCCTCCCACCTTTCTGTGTAGCCAGGACTGTAGGTGTGCACAACCACCAAACCCAGCTAATTTTTAAATTTTTTTGGTAAAGGCAAGGACTCACTTTGTTGCCCAAGCTGGTCTCAAACTCTTGGGCTCAAATGATCTCCCATGTTGGCCTCCCAAAGTTCTGGGATTACAGATGTCAGCCACCATGCCTGGCCTGCTGAGGTCTTACCTGGGAGAGAAAACTAATTCTAGACATTGATAAAGAAAACATTATAGTATGTTTCAACACAATATCAATTATTATAAGAGTAATCACTAAAGAGGCGAGAGGAAAAAAATAGTCACTAAATAATAGAAATTATATGTATGATTTCCACAAACTGCAAAAAAAATAAGAGAACTTGATAAATCCAATAATAGCCTGAATATACACTGTGAGCACTGTAAAAGAAAACTGAAAAATTAGATGACATGGATGCATCCAAATAAATCAGTAATCACACCCAGTATGAACTTACTGGAAGTCAAAACATGCTTAGATTGGATTTTTTAAAAAGAAAAAAAAATCTGGCCATATCTTGTTACACACACACACACACACACACACACACACACACACAACGCACGTGCGCGAATGAGACAAAATAAAGAGAAATGTTGAAAATAAATAGGAAAAAAGTGGAAAACATACACTAACAACAAAGCAGGTATTACTGATGCCAGATAAGTAAATAGTATTTAAACAAAAAGCCTTTAAAAAGCAAATAATCGTTTATATTGATAAAAGAACAATATATCAAGAAGATGTATTACTCAGGGAACTTTTTAGGTTCAAATAATATAAACCAAAACTTAAAAATAATAAGAAATTTCTAATTCTAAAATTATAGGTAAGAAATTTTAACACGTTTTTCTTGAAATTCAACATCAAAATATGATAAAGAAACTCTATATATTCCCGTTCCTGAATATTTAATATGCATCTTAAAAAAGGATGTCCTCATAATGCCATATGACTCTAAATAAAAGTTTAAAAAATTCTTGATATTATCTGCTGCCTGACAATTTTTAATTTTCCCTAATTGTCCAAATATGCCATTTTACAGTTTGTTTCAATGAAGTTTTTTTTTTTTTTTTTTTTTTTTGAGACAGAGTCTCACTCTGTCCCCCAAGCTGGAGTGCAGTGGCATGATCTCGGCTCACTGCAACCTCCACCTCTTGGGTTCAAGCAATTCTCCTGCCTCAGCCTCCTGAGTAGCTGGGATTACAGGCGAGTGCCACCACGTCTGGCTAATTTTTGTATTTAGTAGAGACGAGGTTTTACCATGTGGGTCAGGCTGATCTTGAACTCCTTTGTGATCTGCCTGCCTCGGCCTTCCAAAGTGCTGGGATTACAGGTGTAAGCCACTGCACCCAGCCCTTTGAATGAAGATTTTTAAGACACTACTAATTGTCTATATTTGTTTTATCTTTTAAGTCTCTTTTCACCTGAAATTGTCCCCTTCTCTCCCCGCTTCCCTATCTCCCATGAGATTATCTTGTTGAAGTCACTGGGTCCACAGACTGTCCCAGTCTGGGTTTACCTGACCATGCCCCATGGTGTAATTTTACCTGTTTCTACATCCCTGATACATCCAAAAGGCTGGAGATTGGATGCAACGACCTTATTAAATATATTTTTTATGTTTTTTTTTAATTTTTGCAAGAATTCTTCATAATTGTGCTGTGTATTTCATATTGTATCATGCCAGAACTTACCTGATATCCAGTTGTGATATTTTATGAATCCTAATACTGACCAATGTGTTCAAGTGGGAATTCACATTTTGAAGAACGTAAGGCCTTTGATGCTTTTGTGTTTTATGTATTTTTAAGAAAGAAAATGGATATCAACATTGAAAACTTTGAAATGACACATACCCACCCCTAAATGAAGTTAAAACAAATGACATACTAGAAGAAAATATTTTCAAAGTGTAGGACAAACTGTCTAAGATATAAGTAACTGCAAATTAGTAAGAAAAAGAAAAACAGCTAATAAAAAAGTAAGCAAAAGATGTAAATAAGGTATTGATAGACAAGGGAAAAACAATTGTTAATAAGAGTATGAAAAAGGCTCAGTTTCAATAATCACAGAGCAAATCAAAATACTAAGATACTATTTTTATCCTGCCATAAATTTGCATAGTTTAATGATAATCATTCATTCATATTTTGACAAATATTTCTGTGTCCTAAGCTTACACCAGCCCGAATTCTAACCATAGCTAAGAACAAAGTAGGTTCCCTGTCCTTCAGAAACTTGCATTACTGAGTAGGAAATAGTCAATACATAAACAAACATGAGAATAACTTAATTTCAGATAATGACATTTCTATAAATAACTAAATAGCATCTTTTAGTCAGATGAACGGTACAGAGAAGGTTCTCAGAGAGGAAAGGTAATGCCTATGGCATTGCTAACTATGTAGGTGTTGGGAGGTGGGGGATGGGGTGGAAGTAGGTTGGGGGGGGGACAGAATTTTTTAAAAGTGAAGAGCTGGGCAAAGATCCAAAGACAGGAAGAATCTTCCATTCCGGAGGCATAAGAGGCTAGTGTTTCCAGAGCATTGAAAATAGTGCAGTGTACTTCATATTACATTATGTCAGAATTTGCCAAATGCAACCTTTGAAAGGTAGAAGTGAAGTTACAAAAGTGGAACAGGACAAGATCAGGTAAGGACCAAGATGGATATTTTAAGAAGACTGTATTTGACACAAAAAGCAATGAGAATCCCTGACGACTTTGAAACAGGAGAGACATATTGAGGTTTTAAGTTTATTCTGGCACTGCCTGGAGGAAGGATTGTGGTGGAAGAAGAATGGAAACACAGAGCCCAGTTAGGAGCTGAAGAGGGGCAAATGGGCTCTGAACATATTTTGGAGATAGAGCCTCAGGTTTTGCTGATAGACTGGGAGAAAAGGGTGAAGGAAAAGGAAGAATCAAAGGTGACTCTCATGGGTTTGTCCAGAGACCCTGGTGGATGGTGGCAAGATTGGAATAAGCGAAAGGGATGGAGGGGGACCAGAGTTCCTTGGAGGGGTCTGGCCATGACTGCTCGCTGATGGGGCCACTGAAGACATTGGCAGGGTAGGAACATAATCAAATAGGCATTTTTGAAGGATGGATTGGAAAAGGTAATCGTGAGGGTGTGTGCTTGGATATAAGGGTAGAGGCTCCTGCCACAGTTCAAACAGAAATAGTGAGGCTCAGAACCAAGGCAGAGAGAACGACAGAGAAGGGAGGGCAGCTTCCATAGGTGGGAATAAAGGCACACTTAGAACACAAAGTTGACTTGGTGGTGGGCCAACAGGAAGGTGGGTCCTTGTCACGAGGGCTTCCAGATTTTTCACCTGAGTAAAGATGTGAAAGGGTATCACCCAACAACAAAAAAAAATTAAGGAGGATGGAGAATAAATGTCTTTCTCTCTCGACAAAGCTGTGGGTCCTCAAGTATTGGGCCCACGTCCTTCTTTTGTCTTGTATGTGATCTGTGAATAGTCCCACATAAAATGAGTGGAATTATCAGAGGAAAGAAACAACAGCGGTCACAACAATAACAACGCTGGAACTACTGGATGATTTCCTGGTCATATTTTCATTAACTTGCTACAATATTCCAATTTGATATTTAAGCAACATGAAAAAGAAATTGGATTTATTGGGTATGAGGTGGAGGACGGGAGAGTGAGTAGGGTAAGACAATTGCTTTATTATTTTGTTCACAAAGAGTGATTACGAAAATAAGGGTGAAATTGTAAAGAACTATTGGGGGCATGTAGGATGATGGACAAAGGGTTAGGTGAGCTGCTGAATTGGGAGGTAGAGGAGATCCCCTTCACTGAGAGCCCATTCTCAATGCTGGCTTGAAGACACTTAGGTGAGTCTCAGTCAGACTAAGCCCAGTCATTTGTTAATGAATTAAAATACCAACATTACAAAGAATATGCTCTGGAGATTTGTGAGTACACAGGCATACAACCAATATTAACAAGTTGAATACAAGCTTATATTTATTTCCAGGATCTCTATCTAATTTTCAGTATTAATTGAATATTACTAAAAGAATATTTTAATAGACAGATCTATCTTGTTTCCTATAATTCTTACACAAAACTTTCTGCTTGGGGGAACTACTTAATTTTCCTTTATTCTAATTAGTGGATGAATGAGACTCCACTTAATTGTGATTTCCCTCTATTAACTGTTTATGACATGTTGCTTAGTAATATTTCTAAAAGTTCATGCTTACATGAGCACCAACTTTAGAAATTATTAATTTAACAAATTCAGATAAATAAACTTCCAATCAAGAAGAACTAAAGTAATTTCATAATATGTCTGAAGATTGACTGTTGCTCTTCAACTTTGGGGTGTTTCAATGGCAAGGTAAGGAAATACCAGCCAGGGATGAAAATCTCAGTGTTCTGACCACCACATGTTGTGACTTGTGTAACAGCCCAGACAGACATGAACATGGTGAGTCTTGCAAGGCCCCTCCTTTCTCTCTCACATCCCAGCTGGAGAAATTTTAGTGTTATTATCCAGCACCAATGAATGTTCTTTTCCTCTTTGTACAGTAAGAAATTCATTCTATGATTATCTGTTTCTACTCTAATTTGTATTCTGTCTACACAAAAAAATAGATGTTACAATTCTTAGCGACATACCACGTAACCCAGTGTGAATTCTTTCACACAGTCCCAGAGAGAGAGGTCAGCCAGATGCCAAAACACTGCTAGTGTGGTGGCTTTCCTTCCAACCTGAGGAGATATTTAAAAGGTGTTGTCTCATTTCTTGAACCTACATTTCAGCCTCTGTGCCTACTAGGTATGAGATGATTTATAGACCAATGTTTTTCCATGTTTTCTTCACATGGATTGCTTTTTTTTTTCTTGTAGGACTCTCCTCTCCTTAAATAGGCTGCTGTTCTTTGATTCGCTATTTGGAGCTAGAGGTTATAGTATTTCCCAAACCTGTTTTACTTGCTTTGAGCCAGGATTTCCTGTGAACAGTACATATTTTTTTTCTCTAATACCTGACACATCTAGTGAAGCACACTTTTGCCAATATGCAATGAATAGCCATGTCTTTCTAAGCATGGCTAACTCAAAGAGAAGGTCATAATTTTTACACATTTTACCTTCCAAAACATAAGACTGACTCACTAATCAATTGATTCATCAATTGAGAAACACAAACAAATCTCTTGCAAACGTATCACTTCAAGTTCACTGATGCTCATGACAGTCTATCTCCAGAAACAAAGGGAGAATAGAAAGCGGAATCGTTTTCTAAATGGAGGAAATAGGTGAACAGAACACTCCAACATATTCAAAGCCACCTTCTCGTCACAATAATGAAGCCTGCAGTAGAAAAGGCAAGTTAATTAGAACACATAATTAAAAACGAATTATCCAGAATAACACATTTTTTTAACAATCTCGTCTAACTCCAACTTCAAAGAGGAGGGAACTGGAGATAAAAGCAAACAAAACTAGCAGATGGCACTCCTGGGACGAGAACGAAAGCACCTTAATTTCTAACTCAATATTCTCCCAAGGAGAAAGATACAAAGATTATCCTCCTTGGTGAGTTTAAGAAAAAGCTGACACTGGTTTAGAAAACAACAACAACAAAAAAGACTTTGGTGTCGAGATAAAGCAGTGAATCTGACTTTAAAGATAGCCTAAAAGGGTAAAGGAGGGGGAATGAATGACCAGAAGGCTCCTAAGATCTGGTCATCAAGTAAATGAAAGGGAGGGTGAGGCTACTTTGTTAGAAGCAAGCAGACTTGGGGACTGCAGTGCACACAAGGCAGTGAATATCCCGAATGACGGCTAAGTCGCCATGATGCCACTAGATTGCAGATCACCCAGTCAGTCATTTTACAAATAACAATTTTGTAATTCCTGAACTATTTAACCATGTGCCCTGTTTTCTCATTTCTTCTTCAGTACGTAAGTATATATTTAGTTTGGCAAAAAGATTTCTTTTCCCAGCTGGAAGTAAATCAGGTCCATATTACACTCCAAAACCCAATGTCATGTCGATTGTTTATGCCGATTTTGATCCAGGTATTTCTCACTTGTTGATATGGAGACAGTGGGGGGAAGTGCACGCTTCTTGTCACCATGCAGAGCTGTAGCTGTAATTTTAGGCTGCTTGCAATACCAGTGGTGAAAGTCTACGATTTCGGATAAATACAATGATTAAGTCCAAGAAAGCTCAACTATGTATGATGGGAGATATGGTAAGATGTTTACACTTCCCAGACAATGTATGTGAACTGCCATAAATATATATTTTTTTATTGTACTTTAGGTTCTGGGGTACACGTGCAGATCATACAGGATTGTTGCATAGGTACGCACATGGCAATGTGGTTTGCTGCTCCATCCCCCCCCGTCACCTCCTACATCTGGCACTTTTTCCCATGTTATCCCTCCCCGAACTCCCCCACTCCCCCGCTGTCTCCTCCCTTGGCACTCCCACAACAGACCCCAGTGTGTGATACTGTCCTCCCTATGTCCATGTGTTCTCATTGTTCAACACCTGCCTATAAGTGAGAACATTCGGTGTCTGATTTTCTGCTCTTGTGTCAGTTTGCTGAGAATAATTGTTTCCAGATTGATCCATGTCCCTACAAAGGACATGAACTCATAGTTTTTTTATGGCTGCACAGTATTCCATGGTGTATATGTGCCACATTTTCCTTGTCCAGTCTATCGTCAATGGGCATATGGGTTGGTTCCAGGTCTTTGCTATTGTAAACCGTGCCGTTGTGAACATATGTGTGCATGTGTCTTTATAATAGAACCATTTATAATCCTTTAGGTATATACCCAGTAATGGGATTGCTGGGTCAAATGGAATTTCTATCTCTAGGTCCTTGAGGAAGTGCCACACTGTCTTCCACAATGGTTAAACTAGTTTACACTCCCACCAACAGCGTAAAAGTGTTCCTATTTCTCCACATCCTCTCCAGCATCTGTTGTCTCCATATTTTTTAATGATCGCCATTTTAACTGGCGTGAAATGGTATCTGAATGTAGTTTTGATTTGCATTTCTCTAATGACCAGTGATGATGAGCATTTTTTCGTATGTTTGTTGGCCTCATAGATGTCTTCTTTTGAAAACTGTCAGTTCATATCCTTTGCCCACTTTCGAATGGGTTTGTTTGTTTTGTTTCTTGTAAATCTGTTTTAGTTCTTTGTAGATTCTGTATATTAGCCCTTTGTCAGATGGGTAGATTGCAAAAATTTTTTCCCATTCTGTTGGTTGCCGGTTCACTCTAATGATGGTTTCTTTTGCTGTACAGAAGCTCTGGAGTTTGATTAGGTCCGTTTGTCTATTTTGGCTTTTGTTGCCAATGCTTTTGGTGTTTTAGTCATGAAGTCCTTGCCTATGCCTATGTCCTGAATGGTTTTGCCTAGGTTTTCTTCTAGGGTTTTTATGGTGTTAGGTCTTATGTTTAAGTCTTTAATCCATCTGGAGTTAATTTTAGTGTAAAGTGTCAGGAAGGGGTCCAGTTTCTGTTTTCTGCACACTGCTAGCCAGTTTTCCCAACACCATTTATTAAACAGGGGAATCCTTTCCCCATTGCTTGTTTTTGTCAGGGTTGTCAAAGATCAGATGGTTGTAGATGTGTTGTGTTGCCTCCAAGACCTCTGTTCTGTTCCATTGGTCTATCTCTCTGTTTTGGTACCAGTACCATGCTGTTTTGATTACTGTAGATTTGTAGTATTGTTTGAGATCAGGTAGCATGATGCCTCCAGCTTTGTTCTTTTTCTTTATGATCATCTTGGCTATGTGGGCTCTCTTTTGGTTCCATATGAAGTTTAAGGTGTTTTTTTCTGGTTCTGTGAAGAAGGTCATTGGTAGCTTGATGGGGGATAGCATTGAATCTATAAATTACTTTGGGCAATATGGCCATTTTCACAATATTGATTCTTCCTAATCATGAGCATGGAATGTTTTTCCATCTGTTTGTGTCTTCTCTTACTTCCTTGAGCAGTGGTTTGTAGTTCTCCTTGAAGAGGTCCTTCACATCCTTTATTAATTGTATTCCTAGGTATTGTATTCTCTTTGTGGCAATTGTGAATGGGAGTTCACTCATGATTTGGCTCTCTGTTAGTCTGTTATTGGTGTATAGAAATGCTCGTGATTTCTGCACGTTGATTTTGTATCCTGAGACTTTGCTGAAGTTGCTTATCAGTTTAAGGAGATTTTGGGCTGAGATGATGGGATCTTCTAAATATACAATCATGTCATCTGCAGATAGAGACAGTTTGACTTCCTACTTTCCTAATTGAATGCCCTTTATTTATTTATTTTTTTCTTGCCTAATTGCTCTGGCTAGAACTTCCAATACTATATGGAACAGGAGTGGTGACAGAGAGTATCCTTGTCTATTGCAGGATTTCAAAGGGAATGCTTCCAGTTTTTGCCCATTCAGTATGATATTGGCTGTAGGTTTGTCGTAAATAGCTTTTATTGTTTTGAGATATGTTCCTTCGATACCTAGTTTATTGAGAGTTTTTAATACAAAGTGCTGTTGAATTTTGTCAAAGGCCTTCTCTGCATCTATTGAGATAATCATGTGGTTTTAGTCTTTGGTTCTGTTTATGTGGTGGATTACGTTTATAGACTAGCGTATGTTGAACCAGCCTTGCATCCCCGGGATGAAGCCTACTTGATTGTGATGGATAAGCTTTTTGATATGCTGTAGCAATCGAGTTGCCAGTATTTAATTGAAGATTTTTGCATCTATGTTCATCATGGATATTGGCCTGAAGTTTTCTTTTTTTGTTGAGTCTCTGTCGAACCACCATAAATATTAAAAGGAGAAGTCACGAAGAAATAAAGAGTTGATTTAACTGTGGCGGATGCTTTGATTTGTCTGGGTCAGAGTCGCTGTTGCTCCGAGACCCGTAACAGTTCAGTGAGTGTCCCTCACTTCCAACCTGCATCCTTTTGCTCAGGCTCTTTGTCTGCTGCTGACATCTGCTCTGTCCACAGGTTCTACAGGCTGAATGTCCTGGGGAATTAATGCTTCTTGGAGCAGCCCTTGACCAGTCCCTGAGAGAATTATCAGATAAACACGTGAGCTCCCTCGCCCCTTGGTTGAGATAAATCTGAGGTACACGCTTGATGCTGGCTCCTAGAGGTTCCCGGCAGGTTTAAACTCTGTTTGCCCATGGTGGAAACTGGCCTCATGGCATAACCTTCACAAACTGCCTTCCTCTCTCACTTCCCCAACCCCTGACCACTGTTTCCTGGAATCACCTCCAAAATAAACAACTTGCACTTGAATTTTTGATTTGGGTCTGCTTCTAGACCTACACAATACAATATGACTTGACCCACATTTCTCCCCAGCTTGGCCCTGAGTAGCGTTAGTAGCAACGGGCAGGGATACACCATGGACACCAGCCTCTTGCTGAATGCTTGCTCTCTATGAGTCTTTGGAGCTCCAGTTGGGTGAGTGTGACCCACTTCTGCAGCCCTTCCAACCCAGCACACGCGCTGCCAGGAGCAGAGAGCATCAGGGTAAACACGACATTTTCCTCATGCTCAGCAAGACAGGAAGTTTATTAAATCTGGTATAAATCTTTGTCTTTAAAGTGCCAGTTGGTGATTTATTTTCTCCTTCTGTTTAGATTTTTTAGAGTGTAGGTGCCAACCTCTGGAATCCAATCCAAAACCCCAAGCGAAGTCCTGTTGATAAATCAACAAAAGCCCTGGTTTGCACAACGCAAGCCAAATGCAAATCCCTCATCCTTGAGAGCGAGTCTAATGATCATTTTTCAATGTTATAAAAGGTGCCATATCAATGCATCTTACTAATTCTCACCTTGGCTTCTAAGAAACCTCCTCTGGCTGCCTTCCTTCAAAGAAAATCCACAGATAAATAAAACCTCTAAAGGAACACCATGGGCGGTAAACATATCTGAAGGGAAAGAAAATTGCTTCAGGATGCAATTAGTGGGCGTATTTCCCACTATCTCTCCCTTGCATTTGGCCAGCCAGTCATCTGTGTGTGCTTCTTCATCTACAAAAGGGTTTTAACATGGATCTGATGCAGCCTCTGCGAGCAACTTAAATAGCGTGGCTAAGACCTTGCTAACCTCTCCTTGTTATAAGCTGGGACTCAGGCATGTGGCTGAATCCATATAACCCTCTATTTCCTCCTCCTAGGATGGTTGAAAGGATTAAATGCATTCACTTATCTGTTCCTTCACCCAAGAAATATTTATTTGGCACCGATTCTGTGCCAGAAACAAACTGGGCTTGGGATACCCAGGTGAACCAAACAGTTGTGCCCAAAGGAAAGACAGTTAGTGGCAGTGAGGCAGTGAAAGCAAAGAGACAGAGACAAAAAACTGAGGCTGACAATGTTGGCACGAGCCAAACCATACCAGGCCTCAAAGGAGCTTGGTCTTTGTGCTAAGAACTATTGGAAACCATTAAAGGGCATGAAGCAAGGGAATGAATGGCATGAGAAGAAAAATTAAGAGGCAAGAGGAGAATGGACGAGTTAAGCACTAATAACAAGGCCCCCAGACCAGTGTCTGGCACAGCACAAATGTTCAACAGACAGAAGTTCGTGCCGCTCCCCTTGCCCCCATCGCCTCCGAAGCCAGAGTCATTGTCCTGCCCTTCACCATCTCCTCTAAGGTAATATTACCTAGTAACTGTTAAGCTGTTACCTGCCTCCATGATCCAATTATCCACTTGGGGGCAAAGATCATTTCTTCTTTGGGAGGAGGAAATTGGAAATTAAGTTTTATGAGCTAAGGTAGAAAAGGCTTCTGTTTGACAAGAATCGTTGTAAAATTATTACACATTTCATATCAATGGGTGCAGCTAACTACTGAATGAAAGAGGTTATGGGATTCTAGAAATCATATTTATGATCAAGGCAGCTCAAATGGTTGGGCAAGAGTGAAAGAGATATACACAGATATAATCATGTGTTCTTAAAAACATGTTGGCAGGTTGGTTCAGTCCATTTTTTGTAAATAGAAAAGGTATTTGAAATAACAAGGGCAGCTACTTAGGTATATATCCTCTTCATGAAAATTTACTATTATGTAAGACCTGAGTTGTTGATTATAAAACTTCAATTTGGAAAACGTTGGAATATATAGGTTTGTTAAGATAAATGCATCTAAACAATTGACTGTGGCTGGACAATGAGATTTCTTTTGTGCTGTTTAAAATATACAAAAGATAGGGACAGAGACAGACACAGAAATATGTTGCCATTAAAAAGTTTCAAAGAAACCATTGACTAGGGGTTAGTTAGATGCTTTCAAAATACTAAAATCTAAGAACCACCAAGAAGGTTTATTTTGCTACAATTAGATAAAGACAAAGAAGTGATGAACCCATTACTGGCTATGGATTTAATAATCTATCAAAAAGAGTGATTTTTAAATTGAAAATTTGAAAGAGAGATTCAAAAATCCAGAATTGGTGAAGGGCTAATAAATTGTCCAACTTTAGAACAGAAATTGAAAAATCTGGCAGATGAAATTATAGGGCTTTACTTGGTAAGTATTTAAAAAAATAAAAACCATGAGAATCGACAGAAGGCTAGAGAGAAGCAAATGTTGCCATATTCTTCAAAGAATTATTAGGCTGCATTCTGGGAAATCACAAGATAATTTGTAGCTGATCCCTAGGAAAATTCAAGAATAAAATTTCAATCATATGATTTATGAGCTCTTAGTAAGAAATGAACATCAGGAGTCAAAATAAGTTCACAACAAACCAACCCTTCCACATAGTTGCTGATGTTGGTTTCCACTGTGTTACCGAAGAGGGAGATCAGGATCAGGCAGCAGAGCCACTGGGTTTATTTCTTGGAAACATGGACTACCACCAACAAAAAGAGGATTGTTCCAGGTACCTCGAAATCAGAAACATTTGTTGCCAAAGTACATTGAAGATGAATTCCTTGCTGTGTTCAATCATATTTGATAACCCATCTGCTTTATATTCAGGTTTTTATTCTGGGTTTTCTTTGAGCATGGGTGGACAAATCTATGTATAAAGTCTTTCCTGCAAATTAGGTCATGTGGCAGTAAAAAGTTAACTTGTGACTTTCTAGATAAATGCCATTTCATATCATTACTCCTATTCATATTTTATGCAATCATTTCTAGCATGTAAACAATAAGTTGCTATCATTTTCTAGACAAAAGTAAAGCTTTAGTGACATGTAGAAAAGAGATTGTGTTTGGAATTTGCTGAGCGATGATCACCCTATTGCCCTAGACTGGATAACGCCAGGCCGGTGAAGTTCAAGCTCCGTGATGAACATTGAGACAAATCACCCATCCTTTTGGAAGAGTTTTAGCCTGGGAAGGAAACTGGTAAGTTTTGCTTTAATGTGCACAGCGGTACCTGCATTCGCATCCAGAGCTCCGTTCCAACATGGCCCCGGAGAAGCTCTACATCAGAGCCCTTACATCATCTGCACTATATGTACACTTGGTCAGGCTGTGTAAACTTTGACATGTGGGTGTCAATCTTTCTCATATTTGCAGATGGCTTTATCAGAGCGTGATTAGTTTCCAGAACAAATTTGAGCAAAAGAAAACATTACCTACAGTATGTAAGCCAACAGACCAGCTAGTTTTCAGATTTGTCTATTTACATGGGCACTAGATGTTTTGCTAAGGCTCTCTAACACTGATGGTAATTGAACAGTGCCAGTGTGTTAGTGGAAGCTGATGAGTTGTAAAGGTTTTATAAACAACCAGGGTGGATTTGGCCACAGCCTTTCTAGTAATGTTTGTTAATCTCCCTGAGCAAGTGTGCACCTAACACAATGTAAATACTCCAGAATTTGGAGGTGTCAATAGTGTAACTTTTACTGTTTGTAAAATCATTCTTTGATATCATCAGTAAGTTTGCTGAATGTCCCATGGCCAAATATAATAAAACCTTAAGTAAGCGCTTACAGAGAAATAAGGGAAAACATGTGTTTTATTTTTACCCTTCTGCATGTTTGTGAAAGGATCACTGTAGCCTGATAAATAGAGTCATGACCGTGCCTGTGTGTAGATTTCCATCTGGATTTCAGTTAAAGCTAGTTGTACTCTATGCTGAGGAGGAAAAGTATCTTTACAATTATTAGATGGCTTAGTTTACCTATTTCACTAGAAAGACTTACCTTAGAACTTTCAAGGAAAATCTTTATTGATCTCAAATTATCAGCAAATTCAAAATTTCTTTAAGATTCATTTCAGGTCGAATTGAGGGTGTGGATGTAGTTGGTAATAGCTGTCTTCAGAAATTCTTGTGCACACACCTGTTTGTGGGTGTGGCTGTGCTTTCCTGGGATGCCAAGTGCCACCTAATGAGGCTCTTGGCCTCAGCTCCCTTGTCAACCACTAGAGGGCCGACCCATTTCCGAGAGTTTCCTGGGCAAGAGGGAAAAGCCTTCTGAACATCAAGAGAAATTTATTTAAAAGTTTTCTATTTTTCCTTGTTATTTTTTTTCTCCTTTCTTCCTTTCCTGTGAAGAGTCCCACCCCCCACTCACCCCTGCGTTGTTGGTGTCTGTGAAAACTTTGGGAATATGCAGCGTCCCCGGTGCATCAGACAAGACTACAACCCTGGAGGTTAGCAAGCAGCCCCCTCTTGGCTGCAGTATTGATGCAGAGGAAATGAAATGGCAGTGACATTTTAAAGAAGAATTTGTGAACCACAGATATGAGCATGGCCAGTGCAGCATAGTGGCACATAAAATCAATACAAATAACTCGAACCTTAATACCTTGATCCAGGGAAGAGGCGAGCTTTATCAGACGCCGGGTGGGGGAGAGGCCGGCGGGCCACCTGCGCTGGGTGTGCTATTGACCTACTCTGGAGAGGCGTTAAGCCAACCACAATTAGGAGGATTTTTTTTTTTTTTGAGGGATGCCTTTTGCTAGAGAATTTTCTGGGGAAATATGTGCCATCATGAAAATAATCTTTGAAATACCTATTTGCAGCAAACTTGATTATACCATATTGCCACTGCAAAAATTAAGGCACTACATTTTTTTCTCCAAATTTTACATATTTCTTCTAATATGTATGTATCTGTGAAAATAATCTGAAGATGTACCTGCCTTCCCCTCCTATAGTTTCTAAAGGCTGAGAACAAAACTTCTATTTTGTGAGCTTACTACTCTTACTGTTCACTGCAAGAAAAAAAAAAGCCATTTTCTCTTCTTTGTAGCAAGAAATTCGTATGTGCATAACTACGTTTGTGCAGCTAGCCAAAAAATCAATGGGAGCTAAGACCTGGCATTATAAAAGGGCGGAACTCTATTGATTGCAATATTAAAATTTCCCTCTTTGCATAATTGCATTTAAAGGAACAGGCTGAAACAAAACCTGTGGCCAGTTTAATTTGGAAAAGGTATTTTTGAAGAACATTCTTTTTGTTTCTTGTTTTACTTCTTCTGGATATGTTCTGGTAAAGAGTAATTTCATTTTTCAAAACTGTGAAAACCCTTAAGCACAGGTAACACTGTTTTAGATTTTATAGAGGCACAATTATTTCCATACACATCTTTTTAGCAATTGTCTTTGTGTGTAGCCCTTATCAGGTTTTATTTGGAAAGATTTAGAAGGCCAAGCAAACACAAGAGATACCACTGTGCAGATTACGCCTGATGCTGGAGTGGAAAACCACGTATCGTCTGAAATCAATCTCATGTTTCCGGATAGATGTGTAGGTAACCAAGTGACCCCCTTGAATCATAAGCACAGATTTGGCTGAATAGAAACAGGGCGATCTTTATATAGCAGGGGACTAAGTCTGTCACAAAACAGAAAAAGTAGACAGAATTAATCTTCTCTGTCATATTCAATGCTTCAACAAAAAGCAAGTATCTTCCTTCTCTAGGTCTGTGTGAAGTAGATGTGGTTTCCTGTCCGTTATTAATGATTGACTTTTCGAAAGAGTTACTTCTGCCTTTTCCTTCTGCAGGATGCGGATGTCTGGGCACAAGAGGTGTTTGTTGTGTAGCACTTTGTATCCACGAACTGTGATGTCACGGAAAACCCAACAACCTCTCCTGGTCCACACACGAGTGTGGCTTGACCTTAGGGCCAAACACATCCCAGGCTTGGCCTGAATTTGGGCTTCTCCCTGCCCTTGCCTGCCTTGAAGAAGCCAGGTGCATGAGTCCTAATGCTGAAAGCTCTCAGGAGACAAAGCCCCTCAGTTCCGGAAACTTCCAAGTCCTGTGCAAACGCACATATGAACCCAAGGCTTTGAGAAGGTGAAAGCCACAGCAGCGTGGAGTTGCGTGTGTGAATGTGTGCACAGAGTAACTCTGTTTGTTTGTAGGTCCTTAGTAGAAGGGTGTCTAATGTTGACTTTTTGAAGCTAATATTGTTTGAATTTTCTATCCTGACCCTAAGCCACCTTACAGAGGGCTCTTTTTCCCTTGCTGTTTGTACACTCATTACCTTTTAAAATGTCTTGAAGTAGTAAACAGTTCAACAGTTCTCCCTTCCATCCACCCATTGTCAAGAATAATGGGGGCCAGACTGCCAAGTGCAGCGTCAGATGCTGTGGCCTGCGGCTGGCCCTGGCCATAAATATCTGGGGCTTTGGGGCAATCATTTGCACACACTGTGCAGTTCAACAAATCCTTCCTGAAAGCCCAGTCAGATACTTTAAGAAAAATGTGTGGCCCAAGACATGTTTATAGGGGTGGATTTCTAGTAATATGATTCACACAAGGCTCTTATTGGGTCTTCTTTTTTGGTTGATAATTTCTTGTAAAGGAAGTAAGGAATGGCGTAAGAGATAGGCCCTCTCTGCATGTGTGTGAATGTATATTTGCACAGGTGTTTCCTTTCACTTGAATTGAACTCCTAAAGCCTACACTGTATTTTTCCTTCGTTTCAGCTATAGAGAGGGTTGTGACTTTCTTCTCAGGGGGAGAAAGAAAATCATTTAATTTCAACCACTTTATTCCTGGTCTTTGTGCACGAAGGAATGAATACACATCTCTATTCCTTTTGCTTAGGACAGGGCACCAGGAGATGGGATGTGCTTGGAAAAGGCCGGGGAACAGGGGGCGTATCCCTCTGACTCCTTGACATTCTTCCAGGGAGAATCCTCCTTTGTTCCTGCAGGCAAGTGAGTTAGAGAAGGCTTGTAATTACTACATTGTAATGTTAAATTAAAAGCAATGCCCTCCTGGTGGCCTGTCAGCTTAGGAGGCATCCCTCTCTTTCAGGGTTCTCTGGCTGCGGCTCCTTCGAGACTTTATTGTGCTGGCAAAAAGGCCAAGTGGGTCTCAGCCTGTTCCCACCTAGAGACATTCTGGAATAGGATCCCGGTACATTTCTGCCTTAGGGTTGTGTGCGAGTGTGTGACTCTGTGTGTGTCTTTAAAGTTTGAAAGCAAGCTGGCTTGGCTCTTATACAATCTCTACTCAGAAATACATCTGGCAAAGACACCAGGGCTCTTTGGAGGCTGTTATTCCATGAGGAATAGAACAGGGCCAGCGTGCCCTGAGGCACGTCAAAGGAGCATCCAAATGCACTCCCCAGGACGAAGCGGGGGATCCAATTCCATCACTAGGGATGCAACGCCTTCTTTGAAAATTACCTTCCTTGTGGGCTAACATGCGTTTTCAGGAGAAAACGGCTGCATTATAACTAGAGGCTGCATGGAGACCTTGTCAGGCCTCAGCCTCAAATTCCCATCTTCATATATCTCTGAGCAAGAACTTGGACAACTCGCTTGGGCCCTGTGAATCTCCTTGTAACCTACCAGAGACTATTTTCTACCGTATCAGGCTGCAGCGACCGTCAATGAGCTTATGTGAGTGAAGCAGATGCTAAATTGCCGAGTAAATAAAGATTCGGTATTTAGGAAAGAACAAGCTATTCAGTGTGTTACCTGTGTTTGGAAGGAGTTAAAGGGAAATGCTTGATCAAGGGAAGAAGCCAGGTTAAAAGTACTCAACCCTTTTTTCCCAGAAGTTTTACTGAGTCTCATTAGGGAGTCTCTAACCTAGAAGGGTCTCCCTGTAACCAGACTAAACTGCTGACACTTACTGCAGGTTATAAATAGAGAGGCAAGTCTCTAAAAGTAGCTTAGGGTCGTGGAAAGGTCTACTTCCAACCCGTTCCTCATGAATAATATTAGAAATGTCTTTATTTATTTATTTATTTAATTCAGACGGAGTTTTGCTATGTTGCCAGGCTGGAGTGCAATGGCGCGATCTCGGCTCACTGCAACTTCTGCTTCCTGGGTTCAAGCAATTCTCCCGCCTCAGCCTCCCATGTAGCTGGGACTACAGGCATACGCCACCACGCCCAGCTAATTTTTGTATCTTTTAGTAGAGACGGGGTTTCACCATGTTGGCCAGGATGGTCTCGATCTCTTGACCTCATGATCCATCCGCCTCGGCCTCCCAAAGTGCTGGGATTACAGGCGTGAGCCACCGCGCCCGGCCAGGAATATCATTTCTAATAAGTCACTCTTGCATGTTGGTTTCTCTGAGATACAGACATGGAGATGGAATTGGGAGTGCAGAGTTTATCGGGGTATAACAGTGTCAAAGGAAAACGGAGGAAGGAAAAATTTGGAAGGGCAATTGGACCACAGTGTAGACTTGGCAAAGTCTGTGTCCACCCCAATGAGGACTCAGAGAAAAGGTGACCCCTTGGAAGAACTCTTCACTGAGCAGAAGTTGCTAGGATCTTCTACCGCTGCCCTGCTCTGGCACTGGCCAGGGGCTGCCCTGGAAGAGCTCACAAGTTGAGATGTGTCTAGAGGCTGTTGGCTCATCTGAATCCTTGCAGCTGCACAGGGAGCTCTCCCTTGAAGAGGAATCTGAGAATCTCCATGTCTCTCATACTGACAAACACTCCGCTCCTCATCCTCATCCCTTCCGCCATATTCAGAATGTTACCAGCAGAGACTCACCGAGATCGACACTCTGAAAAACAATTCTTCTGAGGACTTAATTCACTATTACATTTTCACTGTGGGAAGTATAACAATGCACACAATAAAATATTTCTTAAGAATCAGATCAGATGGATCTGGTAAACTCTTAAAAATTGTCGTGACTCTTTCTTACGAGATGAAAATTGTGTAGTTGTAGAATGCAGTTTCCCTTTGGGCATGGACAGCCAGAGGTCTGAAAACTGTGGGGAACTTTAGTCTGGGTTTTTGATAAGTACAATCCACGACTTCCTTTCTCTGCATGATTCTCAAACTTTTATTTAAACTTTTTATTCCTTATCTTTACGCCTCTATGCATGGTTTTTGGAAATATATATAGAGAAAATTTGGACATGAATATGGATCTCTGTGGTTCCAGGAATCAGTCAGGGAATTCTGGTTCCACTTGAGCACCCATTCTGGCTCAGTCAGTTCTGTCTTTTGTTTTGCTTTTCCGGGTCCACCCGCTCCCTTACATAGCCTTTGTCAGACAGGGTCTGCCTCCGCGTCCTCATCATCACTTTATACCAACCCACTCTAGGGAGCTTAATTCAAGTTTTGGGTCTCTCAAAACACAGAGAAAAAAATGCCGAAGCTGGGTGGCTCATGCCTGAACCCAGCACTTTGGGAGGCAGAGGATGGCAGATCACCTGAGCCCAAGATTGTTCGAGACCAGCCTGGGCCACGTGGCAAGACCTCTTCTCTCCAACGAATAGAAAAATTAGTGGGCATGGCAGCAGGTGCCTTTAGTCTCAGCTACTTGGGAGGCTTAGGTGGCAGGACGGCTTGAGCCTGGGAAGCGGAGGTTGCAATGAGCCAAGATTGTGCCACCATACTCCAGCCTGGAGGACAGAGCCAGATCCTGTCTCAAAAATACAAAAATAAACACACACACACACATAAACAAAGAAAAAGAAATCCCTCCTCGGATCCCCTGTCTACAGTCTGTGACCTGCCACTGTGGCTTTGCTGCTGAGATGTTACCTCCTACTCCAGCCACGCTGCATCGCCACGCCGAGCAAGTCTGCAGGTAAGTCACAGAACTGCTCTGAATGGTAGATTCTCACCTGTAGATTAGAGTTCAGCTTCCCTTCTTCTCGGTGTGAATCTGAGTGAAGCAGGAGCACGTGCAGAGCACTGTGTACGTGGGTGACCCTTCCTGCCTCACGTCCCACCTTGGGACATCCACAGTAACTGTGGGCCGCATTACAATATAAAACACCTAACCAAAGTCTCTGGGTGTTCACAGAGATCAGGCAAAGGTATGTATTGTTTTCTGTCTGTGAGCTACTTGTAAGTTGAGCAATGAGGTTTTTCCCCACATTTCCTACATCCCCCTTAGTCCTGGCAGTGCTGTTAAGAGTCTAATAAGTCCTTACTTGTAATGATGACTAAACTCCAAAGGGGTTTTCATTTTGTCACAATCTTTGGGTGGAGTAGAGGGGGTGGCATGCTTCTCCTACCCCTCATGAGTCCACCCCCTCATAGCTGTTTTAAAGAAAATAAAAGACCAGGCACAGTGGCTCTCACCTGTGATCCCAGCACTTTGGTAGGCTGAGGCGGGTAGGTTGCTTGAGGATAGGAGTTTGAGACCAACCTGTGCAACGGAGTGAGACCCTGTCTCTACAAAAGCTAAAAATAAAAATAATTAGCCAGGTGTGGTGGCACACACCTGTAATCCAAGCTATTCAGGAGGCTGGCGAGAGGATCCCTTGAGCCCACGAGTTCAGGGCTGCAGTAATCTCGCCACTGCACTCCAGCCTGGGCAACAGCATGAGACTCTGTATTAAAAAACAAATAAATAAACAATAATAATAATTAAAAAAAAACAATTAGCAGATATCAATGTTATCTCTTTTTTTTTTCTTTATTTGCTTAACCTGCAGGCCAATACTTTGGCAGTCTCACTGTTTCTCAGGATGGTGTAACCTCACATAAAATACACAGAGCTACTTGCTGAGCTCACAGCCTGAGACAAGCAGGGTTGCCCTGGCCTGCATTGCCAGCCTTAGGCCACCTCTGAGACTCTGATGGGGTGCAGCAGGACAGACATGCAGGTGGATGGAAGTAACGATGGTAAGGCAAATCCCAGGGCCTGGATGATGTGGGCTTCTCAGCAAATCAACCGTGCCACATGAAACAGGTAGTAATGATATCTGATTAGGCATAGGAAGTAAGGCGAGTGTAGCTAATTTTTGCTATTCTTATGTCATTATTTCAAGTATTAGTTGTGATTTTATAGGTGCCAGGGATTTAATAACAAAAAGCAAGTTTGGCAAAAGTGTTGTGTCATATTTTACCCTAACTTTTCAACAAATAACACATGCTATATTATTCTCCTCTTAAAAGCAAAATTAAAATCAGTATAGCCTGACTGTCTGAGGACCCTTCTTTTCCATGAAACTTAATGTCTCTGGAGCTAAGTGGCTGGGAAGCATCCCTGTCCTCTTTTCATGGCAGAGATGATAGAGGAGTGCAAGATAGTGTACCGGCCCCCTGCCCACCAGAGAAAGATGCAGCCATCTCTACAACAAGCTTTGCTGAGTGGCAAACACCTTAACTGGAGGGCTTGCTTCTAAAGAGGAAATGCTCACCTCTATATTCAGCAAATAGGTATGCACACCTTAGGAGGCCTTGCTGGAAGATTTAATCACAGTATGTGTATGGTACCAAAGAGAAATCCCCAACTCACTGGCCCTCACTTTTCCCTCTACCTTCCCTGCATCCTTCTGGCCCAGCCAAAACATTTCCTCTGACAAGTTATATGCCTGTTCCAGAGACAGACCCTGTTGCTCCTTGAAGTATTCCAAGCCATGCTTGCACCCCAGGGAGTGACAAAGAGACCCACTAGGGTGTGAGAAGAAAATATTAAATCCTAAACTCATAAGTATTTTCATGTCACTATTTAAAAAATGACGTTTATGTGTTTCATAATATTCATGATATAATAATATACTTGGATGTATAAAATAAACACATTTATCTGTGTTAAGGTACATGCTCTTCTTGAAACTTATATGGAGTACTTAACCAAAAACCCTGGAGATAACCACCCTGCAGAAGACCTCTTCCAGGTACAAATTTCCTCTCAGGGCTGTTCTTCATCTGGTATCAGTGATTCCCATGGCTGGGTACCGCATGCAGCCAGCTTTCTGCTGTCTTATCAATTCATTTCTTCTTCTCTTGTATATCATCCTGGAAATTCATCTTATCCTACTACAACAAGAAATCCAATAGCTTTCAGCTCTAAACTTGCATACACCATCAAGTTTTCCAGAACAGAACTGGCAGAATTTCCATCTCATCCAGTGAGCCTAATAGAAGGCAGTTGGGGAATACATGACTATTTTTCCCATGATGTGGGCAGAGGACAGAGGCAGTCACAGTACTTGACTTGAAAACTCTTCTTGCCTTCAGACTCACCTCAGATACCAAAAATTCGTACGTGAAATATGGCCCATTCTAAACCACCCCCAAGCTGAGTTAGCCAATATACTAATTCAGCAGTGGAGGAGAGTCGTTTTAAAAAACAATTTGACATTTGGTAGTGTTTAAGGACACCGTGGATGCTTTCTGGTCCTGTGGAGTGGAGTTGGACACCTGGGTCTTATTATACAAGGGACTCTGGATTTGCAAACCCCCACATGACCACATTATGCGGTGAGCAGCAGGGCAGGGGGTGAAGTAGTGTTTGCTGATGTGTGTGCAACCCACCCCACACAGGCTCCTTCCCAGGCCACTTTCTCTTTACCTCTGAAGCTGGCCTATCCTTCCATGCCCTCCTCGAGTTTTCCATCCACCATTAACATGCAGCTGAGAGCTATGTCTTCTGCAAATCCATGATACTGATGGCTGTCTTTAGCCCCCAGAAGACATTCTCTACAGGAGTCAAACGAGAATTCACAAGAAAGGATGTAGCGCTATGCTTCGAAATGAGAGTGGGTCATCATTCCCTGAGAAGCTTACAGCATGTTTCCTCTCAGTGGCAGATTTATGGGGGGTTTTATTCATTCTATTTTCATCTATCTACATTTCCTACAAGAAAAGATTTTTGCAAGAACGATTTTTTTTTCTTGATGGAACAGAAATGAAACAGTAATTTATCTTAAAAGTGAGGGCATGCTCTGTGCAGTATCTGGATTTTATGCAAAGAAAAACCCCAAAAATAAACAATAAAAACAAAGCGAGGTGCACATGCAGGTTCCAGGGCAGGCTTTCCACGGGCATGAGCTGGAGGCGTGCTGATCTGCTTTTCAGCCTACATAAGACGTTTAAAAACTGAATGAGTCGTCAGCATTTAGAAATCAAGATATTTGGCACATATATCGGGCACCTCCTGTGGGATCTGTCCACACAGTCCACACCAGCTCAACTCCCGAGTCCCAGGCCTGGGTCCATCCCGATGAACTTGGGGTGCTCAGTTCACAAGACATAGTCTCCACCGCTCCCCCACTGTGCTGCCTACACTGTTACCTGGCATTGGAGGCATTTCGTTATCTAGCTATGGATGTCACACACCAACTTCCTCATCTGCCTCCTTAGAGCGGGGACCACATAGCCCCTGTGAGATCTCCCCGGGGGGAAGCGGGCTGTGAAGTTCACGGTGCAACTGCCAGGTTTGCCTGTCTGCAAGCGGCCAGAGGCTGTTTGCTGGGAGGAGCTTGCTCATGCCGGTGAGAGGTGAACTGAGAGAAATGAGTTTTACTAGATCCTAGAAGAGAAAAGAGCAGGGCCCAGTGGGTGGGCCCACCCTTTTCAATAAGAATCCAACGTCTCAGTGCTTATCAAAAGCAAACCAAGCCCTCAGGCCCTTTTCAGGTTTATGGATCTCCAGTCCACATCCAGGACCTTTCCTCAGGATTAAATGAAACTTAAACCTGCTAAATAAACACAGGCACAAAATAATCATCGGGAGTCATTCACCAGACATCAGTCATCACTGCCAGAGTGTTTCTCGTCTTGACAGCTTGCTGTAGGGAGGGGTCCCTGAGTGCTCAGAAAGAAGTGAGCGGAGGGGGAGAAGAAAATAGCAACAGAGAGGAAGATCTTATGCAGCAAGCTCAGTGATCAAAAGAAAGAGAAATCCAAAATCAGGCAAGATGTTTTTGTGGTAGGTGTTACAATGGGCTCTTCTTTCTCCTTTAATCCAAAATAACAAAATGCTCCATTTTGCTGAGTCCTCTCTGTGGCAAATACTGTTCTGAACACTTTATTCATTCATTTATTATTCATTCATGTACACATTCACTTAATCCTGTGTCCATTCATTCATTCAGCAATGTATCCCAGGTGCTGGCGATGCAATGAACAAGGCAAGGGACCTGTTAAATGAAGGAGATATATGAATATATGATGTTAGAGAGTGATGCATGCTACAGAGAAAATAAAACCCGGGAAGGGGAGGGAGGCTGGAAGTCAGAGGTTCTTCTGGGTCAGCAGCTCAGAGGAGGGCATGCTGAGGAGCAGGCTCTGGAACTGAGGCCTAAAACTAGATGCCATTATCGAAGGCCCGTGGGCAGGATGGTGCAGAGGAAAGAAGAGGGAGTGCAAAGGTCCTGCTGTGGACTCTGTTTGGCAGAGTTGAGGGCAGGCAGGAGGACCATATGCTGACCTGCACGTGGAGTCTGCCCACGTGAATCTGGCGAGCAGGAGCATCTGGTGGCCAGGGATGGCAAACTGGGCTGACCCAATCTGAAGGCAGGGTGCTGTTGCACTCCAGACCAAAAGAAGCTGCTTTTCTTAAGCCAAGTCCCTGTGGCTCCTAGAAATCCTATCAATTTTTCCATGGATTTGACAGACAAACATGTACACACACATGCACAGACACACACACATACACACATATGTGGAGACAGATGCAAATGTACTGAAGGGGAGATGCTGAAGAAAGACTGGGCCTTAGTTCTCACCTGAGCTCAGTCACAGATTCTTCCCCCAGGGGCCTAAGCAAACTTTGAGTGGAGAAAGCACCTCCCAGGACCAGAAGAACAGCACCCAGCTCTGCAAGCCAGGTTTCACCCTACTCTCCGCTGCTGCCCTCCCAACTCAGTGTCCAAGCTCCCTAAGGCCATGGTCTCCGGGCTACCTCTTCCATCAGGAATGACTATGGTACTTTGTCCCCTGACTCCCTGCAGGAGATGCTGTGAGTGTCCTGGGCCAGCAAGTGGCCATTCCTGTGTGTGCTTGTGTGACGTTGTCCAATTCCAAGCACCTCCAAAAGTCGTGTCTTCAGACCTCAGGCTTATTCATGAGATAGGGCTGAGTTCTAGGAAATCAACAACTCCAGAATAATCTCCATTAGTCTCTGATGGGAGCTGATGGATAAACACCCCACCTCCCTCTTCTCTGGTGGATATCTTGGAGGCATGCCGTGACACACTCTCCGAGATGTCCCCAGTAGGACTGAGCCCGGTTGTCCACAGTGGTAACCTGATGGTGACAAACCCTTCATGGCTGCCTCCTCTTCCCTTCCCATTGTCACTTCCCCACCCTCCCTGGTGCGTCCTGGGACCTACCTCCCAAATAAACTTCTTGCCCTTGTTTTAGAGTTTGCTTTCAGAGACACTGCACCCCAATCACTGCCCAAGGTGCTGTCAGTCAGTCTTCAGGACTCCACTTAGAAGTCACCTTTTCCTGTACGCTTTCTTTGATCTCCTTTCACCAACACCAGCGTTTGGATCAGGAGTCTTTTCCGCAGGCTCTCTTACCACATAGAAGGTGACCAGTGTTGTTCATTAATAAACGACGTGTCTCTAGGTAACCATCAACTGCAGGGAGTGAGATGTGAAGCCAACCTGCAGTCCCTGCACGGCTTTCTACAGAAGCATCTCTCCAGATCCAATCTGCCCTGGCCTCACCTCTCATCAGGAATGGGCCCCTTTGTAGGTCACATCGATTGATTAGTGCTCTCTGGGGACAGTTTTATTGACAATGTGGCTCTTCTCAGAAAAGCACAGCAAAAACAACCTTTCAGGTGGAGGCCAGGTTCCATTGCTCAATGTTAGATATTTTCCCTGGAAATATCTGCTGGAGAAGGGATATTAACTACCAATAAAAGTCATTTCTCAAAGCACAGTGGGCACATGGACTCAAGGACAAAATGGACTGTGAACTCCAACCTTTGAAAGTCAGGGTTCTGCTTCAGCGTTTGGCCCTTTCCACGATGAAAATATTTCCTTTACCCCAGGAACTTGAACTGGCAAAGTGACCTCCATGTTTAACATATCCAAGCAAAAGAGGCACTAAGCCTCTATAATTCACAGATCAAAAGTACCTAAAATAGATCTTCATTGGTTTGAACTTGAAGGAATTCTACCTCCAAACTCAGATTAATTTCTTGGCCTGAACCCAAAGTAAACGGACTTGTCTTCTTTGCATTTTAAGGTAAATGTTTCTGGCATATCTGCAATAGTTCAGGGTAGCAAATAGCCGGTAAGCCACTGAGAGGTTCATTAGTCATTTTCAGAAGGCCGCTCCAGGAGGTTCACGCGCTGCGCAGCGCAGACAAGCACACCAGAACCGAAGCCTCCTGAACACAGTGTGTTTCCCGGAACCCAACTGGAACAAGAAAAAATATTCCTCGATGAAAGCTGAAGACTGGCTTCTGGGATCTTTGGAGAAAGAAAGATTCTCTGAAAGCCATATGACTTAGGACCATTGGAAAAAGTGCGTTGAGGGCTTGGCTAAAGGTGGAAGGGTTTGAGATTCTAGATGGAGAGAAAACTGGAAAAGCCATAGGCCAAAACCTCTCAATGAGCAGTGACTCCCTAAGCTTCTCATGCAGATGCAGAGGTGAAATCAAGCCAGCCCCCGGTGGGGCTGTGGTTCACTTATTTCCTCTGGCACATAGATGCATGACATGGGGCACCAGTGTTGGGGGGGTGGGATGGCTGGGCTGCTTATTAATATATTTTCCTTTAGCTTCCTCACGTTGCTTCACACAAACTTCAATAGTGGGGCTGGTAGTTGAGCACAAAGCCCTGGTGGACACACACATCTACACACAGCCACAGAGGCTGGGAAACAGTACTCCAAAGACAGGAAGGAGAGGAATTGTATAAAAAAGGGAATGGGAATATGGTACGTTTCTCCATTGTGTGAAGCAGGGTCAGGGCAAAAGCTGGAGACTGTTGTAAATAAGAGTCCTGGGCAGGTGCTCAGAGGACAGCTGTCTTGCACAAAGAAAGCTCTTGTTAAAGCCACTGTGTTCACTGGATAATTGTATTTACCTGCAGTGTCTTCTGGCCATTACTCATATGCTCCATTATTAACCCAGCTGAACATTGTATTTTCCATGATGAGGAGGTGATTCTTCCCTCTGTCCTGCTGAGCATCGATACGTTCTTTCAGAATTAGGGAGGTATCAGGCCAAATGGTGCAGTTAGCTGGTTGGGTTCTAGAGACTTTGCCCCGATGTTGTATAAATTATTGGGTAAATGAGGCGTCAAGGCCAATGAAGCTTGGGCTCTTTCCTGTCTGACTCCACGTCTCATTCTAGTCAATAGTGCACCTAGCAGAACTCAAGTTTGGTATGGCCTTTGCCTCTGACAGGGACAGAGCCAGCAAAGCTGTTGGTAGAGGGGATCTTCGTGTTTCATGCACTCACCCCTTAAAAACATTTAGGGGAATGTATAGGGGAGAGAGATCTAGATCTGAGGCTTCTGGAAATGTCAGGTGGGAGTTCTGGAAAGACTGTGCTATGGCTGTTGAGGCCCATGTTAGGCACTCTGATACAGAAAAGATGACTCTTTTAAATAATCACAATGGAATAGCCCCCTTTACTTAATAAGAACATTTTATAAGCAAAGAAATATGACATGGTTTCTGGAAGTACCATTGCAATTCACTTCTAAGAAGCTATCACTTGGCTGGGCAAAGTGACTCATGCCTGTAATCCAGCACTATGGGAGGCCCAGGTGGGCAGATCAAGAACTCCTGAGGCCAGGAGTTCAATACCAGCCTGACCAACATGGCGTAACCCCATCTCTACTAAAAAATACAAAAATTAGCCAAGCATGGGGGTGCATGCCTGTAATCCCAGCTACTTGGGAGGCCGAGGCTAGAGAATCAATCACTTGAACTCAGGAATTGGATCCGAGATCATGCCACTGCACTCCAGCCTGGGCAACAAAGTGAGATTCTGTCTTAAAAAAAAAAAGAAAAAAGAAAAGAAAACAAACTATCACTTACTGGGTTTTGGTATGGCATCAGAAAAGAATATCCACAGTTGATTTGGAAAGGCTATTTAAAAACTTCTTCCTTTTCCAACAACAATCAGTATGAGCCTAGCTTTCCTTCCTATACTTCAACCACAATAATATAATACGAACAGTTGAACACAGAAGCAGATATGAAAATCTGGTTGTCTTTTTAAGCCTGACATTAAAACGATCTGCAAAAATGTAAAAAATGTCACTCTTCTCCAGAATTGTTTTTGTTTTGAAAAATAGTTATTTTTATTTAAATATAAGTTATTCATGTTAGCATTTAACTGGTTGATTATTTCAAGATTAATTAATAAATACATATTTTTATATTTCCTCAATTTTGATTTCTAATATGAGAAATATCAGTAGATTTTGCCCACATACATAAAAGCTCTCTGGGGACTTCAGCAATTTTTAAGACTGTAAAAAGGCCCAAGACCACAAAATCTGAAGACCTCTGAAATTCAATTACTCATCCAACTTAGCTTTAGAGTAAAGGACGGAACCTTTGGCCTACCAAGATCTGTTTGTCAACTCCAATCACAGAAACGTCAGGACTTGGAAAGATATATTTAAGAGGTCCAGGAAGGTTTTCCTTACCAGCCTATCAGTAAAGCTCAGAGCTTAGCCTTTTGACTGAAATCTTGTCCACCGGCTCAGCCAAGTCTGCAAAGTGAGGTGCAAACTTAGTCTTAATAAATATTCATCTAAGCAACTCCTTCTCTTTTTAAGCAAGGGGCTTCTGTGACTAGGTGTTTGCACCAGAAAGGGGCAGGCACATGTGACATTCTGAGGACATCTGTCTCCTCATACAAGATTTCTCTAATACATGCAAATGAGAGCTGCCCAAAGGAGCAGAAGAAAGCACGTCAAACAGTCCTCAGCCCTGCTCTGCAGGAATAGTGCAAAACTGATCATGGCAGGATCTGCAGCTCGGATGCTATCTTTTTGAATTTCCCCCAGGGTGGGTGAGTTGGCGCTGGAGGATGTGCTGGTGAGATGCCCTACCCATCACACTGTCAGACCCTGCAAGGAGGAGCACTCCCTTTGTTTGCTCATCTAGGAAGACTAGAGTAGGACGTATTACAACCACCACGCCTACTGATTCTCAGATCAGAAGAACAGAGCTTGCGACCCATCTATCATCTCCAAGACCTGTTGCTGTTGCTTCCTGGAGTAAGAGTAAGTTTCCTAGATACGGTTTTCTACATCTAATGCAGACAAACAGCAGAGACCCTGAGAGGCCTCCAACTGCAGAAGACCTGCTTAAATTTGGAAATTCCAGGCAGTTAGTAATCACAACCTGAAAACACAGCATTGTCAGTGGTGGCTGTTGGAGTTGGTCAGTTTCTCCAAGAGGGATTCGATTTCTCAACTCGGTAATGCCAATAAGCTACTTCCCTTAGCCAGTCTTGCTGGTTGTGGTAAATCTTAAGCGTTTGTGCAGAAAATTGCTAAAAATGACTATGTTGAATAGAAGATGGCACCCGCCTTCTCTTGTGATTTCTACAGAATATCCTGAAATCGCTTTTGTGTCAGATAATACACAATATCTCTACAGAGCTGTGCTGCTTTAAATCTCAACTAAAGCCTGCATATTACTAACCCACATAATATTTTATTATATTTTGGGTTTGCATGTTTAGAAAGAATTTAAGTTTTATGGAAAATAATACAGATCATTCCCTGATTGTAATGAAAATAGAAAAATGATAAAAAGCCATCTTTACTTTTCATGAGAAGACACCAAGCCAGGGTATGTGTTCAGTTACATCTTCTAGAGTTACCATGGTGTTTCATCATCACACCTTTTAAAAAACATTTAGTCATCCATTTATTTATACAAAAACACTCAAAGTATCTGCTAAGCAATGGAGTTGAAGAATTTGAAAGAATATTGTAAAATGTAAATCATAAAAATATGACAGAAGAAAATCACAGTCACTTTATAAATATGAGTTGGAATTACATAACTATTTTATTTAATGTGTTTACCTTTTACAGATGATGTTTTTCAGAAAAAGATTTAGTAACTTCTTCAAAGTCACACTTAATTTTTTCAAACATCAGAGACAAAAAAGAAAGAAAGAAACATGCCTACCTCACTTCTGGTCCCAAAGTAGATATTTCATAAATATTAGTTCCCTTTTTTTTTCCTCCGAATTCAGATCCTGATCATCTTTCCCCAAATTTCCTTTTTTCTTTTGTCCATGGTTGTCATATAGAATTGAATATTTGTAATAAAATAGACTTGCTGACTGGATCACAGTGATAAAAGATGCTGAATGCTTCTGGTTCCAAGTAGGTGCAGTTGATGGATGAATCCCAGGTCCTAGCAACTGTGCTTAAAGGGATACACCTGCTTACAGGTGGTTAAGGGGAGATCTATTTCTATACACGGGACTGCCATAAATCAGAAGGAGATTAAAACATTTAAAACCAACCAAGCAGGCAACATTTTTGAGTAATTGAGGCTCGTTTTAGAAAACACGAAATGTCTGTGTTGGTCCTTGTCTGTCAAACATTATTCTCTGTTTGATTAAGCTATACAAACAGCAGGACTCTGATGTAAGCAAGACTTTTTCTTTTTGTATGTTGTACATAAATGTCTTTAATCTTCTGAGTTAGGAATTTGTGGTGGAGTTTTCATGGGTAAATCCAGCAAAGCTCTGAAATAATTTTCCCTCCAAGAGGAAATAGAGCAGGGAGGAGGCAGAGAAGGGTCAGTGAAACTCAAACCAAAAACAAAACAAAACAAAACACATTTTCCTGGAACAATAAATTAGGTGAGAGTCCAGCTGACTTTTAGCCAGCTTAAGTCTGGGGTCCGGGTGAATGTGCCTTGGGTCAGGTGAGGATAAAGGGACTTCAGACAAACTCACCAGCTGCAAATGAAAGTTCTTTCTTGGGATTTCAACAATAAACAAACCCACAGCACCATCCCCCAAGTCTGCTATTCCAACTCCAGGAAAAGATTCCACACAGAAGGTCTGCAAAAGACAGTTGGACCTGGAACGATTCTTCTTATTTTAACAAAAAGAGTGAAATTTTGATGTTTAAAATGTACAAAAGTTGGATCTTCACCCCTGTGAGTCTTGAAATTTGCATTTTATTCTGGGAATTTTCAACAGATAACTCTCTGTGAGTCGTAAATCAAGGGACTTTTAGACATTGGGTGTATTTGTTTGCCATGGCTGTGTAACAAGTTAGACAAACTGGGTGGGTTAAACCACAGAAATTTTATGTCTCCCAGTTTCAGAGGCTTAAATCTGAGATGTAGGTGTCGCAGTGTGGGTTCCTTCTGAGAAGAACCAACTCCATCCCTCCCCTTAGCTTCTGCTGGCAATCTCAGACGTTCCTCAGCTTGTACATGCATTGGCCCGGCCTCTGCCCACAGTTGCACATGACGTTCTCTCTGCATGCTGTCATCTTGGAGTGGCCTTCCCTACTCCAACATGACATCATCTTAACACATCTGCAACGACACGAGGTCCTCTTTCCACAGAAGGTCACATTCTAAGGTGCCAGTGTTAAGCCTTCAACTTTTAAAATTGAAGTGGGATGCAGTTCAGTCTACAGCCATGGGTGGGTGGTGTGTTTCTGTGTGTGCACAGCCACACTCACACTTTCTCCACCCCACCTCCTCAGAGATGCCACACCCACTTCTCAGGCTCCACCCTTCTCTCCCAGGAAGCCTGATAGGACCCAGCCTGCCCCACTGCACAGACACACACACACATCAGATACACACCACACACACACATCTCCACCACAGCACACCTATGCACACATGCGTCACACTACACACACACACCACTAACACTACACATACCACCTACACAACACATGCACACCATATTACACCCAATCACCCATTACCACCAAAACACACCTGTGAACCTATACAACCCACTACACACACCTCATACAACACTCACACCACAGCACACCTACACACATACACAACATATGCATACGTATCCAGACTCGCATCACACCCACCACCACACACACTATACCATACACACCACCACACACATGCCATACACACCACCACAGACATGAACACCACCACACACATGCCATACACACCACCACACACATGCACACCACCTCACACATGCCATACACACCACCACACACATGCCATACACACCACCACACACATGCCATACACACCACCACACACATACCATACACACGCACACCGCCACACACATGCCATACACACCACCACACACATACCATACACACCACCACACACATGCCATACACACCACCACACACATACCATACACACCACCACACACATGCCATACACACCACCACACACATGCCCTGCATACCACCACACACATGCCATACACACCACCACACACATGCCATACACACCACCACACACATACCATACACACGCACACCACCACACACATGCCATACACACCACCACACACATACCATACACACCACCACACACATGCCATACACACCACCACACACATACCATACACACCACCACACACATGCCATACACACCACCACACACATGCCCTGCATACCACCACACACATGCCATACACACCACCACACACATGCCATACACACCACCACACACATGCACACCACCACACACATGCCATACACACCACCACATACATGCACACCACCTCACACATGCCATACAAACCACCACACACATGCCATACACACCACCACATCCATCTCACACATGCCATACAAACCACCAAACACATGCCATACACACCACCACATACATGCACACCACCTCACACATGCCATACAAACCACCACACACATGCCCATACACACCACCACACACATGCCATACACACCACCACACAAATGTACACCACCACACACACACCATACACACCAGCAGACATATGCACACAACCTCACACATGCCATACAAACCACCACAAACATGCCATACAAACCACCACACACATGCACACCACCACACACATGCCCTACATACCACCACACACATGCCATACACACCACCACACACATGCACACCACCACACCCATACCATACACACCACCACACACACCATATGCACCACCACACACATGCCATACACACCACCACACACATGCCATACGTACCACCACACACATGCACACCACCACACATGCCATACACACCACCACACACATGCACACCACCACACACATGCCCACCACCTGCACACCACCACACACATGCCATACACACCACCACACACATACCATACATACCACCACACATATGCACAAATGCCAAGGTCCCTCCTAAGTGTTCCCATAGTGTTTTAATTATAGCTCTATTGTAAGTCACCAAATTAACCCTTTATTATAGTTATTTTTTATTTCCTGCCAACTTTTTTTGATTTGGTCATTTAAGCAGCTGCTATGTCTGGTTAATTTTTGTTCTCCACAAACAAATCAGTGTCACATGCACAGTGGTCTCAATGAACATTAGGTGAATTAAACCAATTACAATGAAATGAGTCTTAACCTAACAGGCAGAAAAAAACAGAATGAGTAACTTCAGAGCAGTGGGAGCGTCAAGGCCAGGTTGGGGGTGGTGAGCTGTGGGTTTTCTCACCTAACTCCATGATGACAGTGGCTCAGTACCTTACCACCTGTGCATAGGGATTGTAGTGTAAGCCTAACTTCAAAGCCATTGGCAGCAGGAAGTAAGGTCCCCTCTGATGACAGCATTAAAGGACCATGACCCATAGGAGGAGTTCACCCACACGGAGGGGGAGGCCGGGGCCACACTGCTAAGGGCCAGGCAAGTCAGACCAAGGACTTGAATTCCACAGCAAGGGCACAGGGAGCTGCTACAGGTCTTCCTCCAAGCTGAGGTGCAATATGACTGAAACTGCACTTTAATAATGGACCATTAGGCAAATTTATGTGGAGTGTGGAGAAATCTCCACATTTTGCAAATAAGCCAGGTATGTGTTGTCTGGCTCATCGGAAATTCCACACACAGCTTGATGCGCTCACAAATTCGCAATTCAGAATTAATTGGTTTTTAGGCCATGCATTTAGGTCAGATCACCCAGACACTTCATTTCATGTGGTGAAAAGAAATTAAGTCAATTTTCCCCCCGCCAGACCCTCGGCTCTCATCTCGCAGGCCTGGTGTGCGTTCCTCTGCTCACACGGGGGAGGAAGACAACCTTTAAAGGCATTCTCATTATTTCTCAGGGAGATGTCATTAAGTACTGTAAACATGTCCTGAATGAGTCCGTGTCACAAAGACAGCAAAGTGTTTATAGAATAAAAACCTATAAGCGCCAAAGTGAGATAAAATGGGGGAGGGGGGAGAGAAAGAGGGAAAGAGAGATTTTTTTTTTAAAAAAAAGCAAAAGGAAATGTCTTCCTGACCAAGTTGAGCTAAGGTGTGGACTATGTGGCAAATTTGCCCTAATGAGCTTTAACCACAAGAGAAAGCAGAGATGGAACCTACCTGGTCCAGGGGGTCCAACTCTATTCCCAGGACTCTGGCAGACATTGCTGACCAATCATACCCATCTCCCTTCTGAATTCACCCCAACTGCCCTTATGAATCCACACCTGGCAGACATCACTAATCTATCACACCCATCTCCTGCTCTAAAGTCACAGCTGGAAGACATCACTAATCAATCATGCCCATCTCCCCCTCTGAATTTGCCTCAACTGCCTCTAAAAATTCATACCTGGGAGACATCACTAGTCAATCTCACTCATCTCCTCTAAAGTCCCAACTAGAAGACCTCATTAATCAGTCATGCCATCTCTCCCTCTGAATTCACACCTGACCTCAGAATTCTTGCAAGGAAACAGTCTAATCACCCATTTTAAGTTGCAATTCAAACTCACGGATATTTCTGTGGAGGGGAGGTCTGGGTTTTCCTTTCCTAAGCCTATGCTACCGTACTATAACAAGAAGAATTATTGCCCGAGAAGAATGAACACACTGTCTTATTTGAACATTGTCCTAATTGTTAGTTTACTCTGCACTGTTGTTTACAATCAAGTTAAGGAGACAAGACACTCAGAGGTCTACATTGATTTTAATCCCCCAGAGCCTGACAATGTGTGAGCACACAGGCCAGAGATGTCTGGAATACATGGTGCATGGAATTTAAACGTGTCAGTATGTTCATTTCCAAAGAGGAACGATAGCATCAAGGCTCTCCTTTGGGGCCCTGCCCTGGGCCACTAAACCCCTTTGCTCTCCTCATGCAGACAGCAGAAGTGCCTGAAAGTTTATACCCCACCTGGGGCAAGCCATGGCCAGTGATTGGAAGTGTGGGGTATGAAAGCACAGCCACCTTGCCTTGCAGTGGGACAAGTACCTTACATGCCAGAGTCCCTGCAGGGTCAGGCTGGAGGTCTCCTCTGCACAACTTCTAGATAACACCTCTCTTGGCTTCCTCCATTCCTGGCCTGATTTTTCCACTTCCTCATCAACTTTCCCTGAGAATACGTTCTTAATACATGATCATTTGTACAGGCACCCTTGTCTTGGGTACAAAAAGGGCTGTGAATAATCAGCCTTTATAAGGCACAGTGCACACCTGACCTGTGTTTTGTCACTGTAAGTTGTGCCAGAGACTCCTCTTACCCTCTTTCCCAGGATATGCCTGGCCGTGTCGGTACCCTAGAGAACAAGAGATTGGAATAGCAGGGGCCCATCTGCTGAGTTCTACAAAGGTCTTCACATAGAGATAATGCAGTGTCTGTTGCACAAGCAAGTAGCTACCAGGAGACTTTAGGCCGAGAAGTCCTAGAAATAATGTCCCCAAATCAGCTGAAAAAAAGTCATTAAAAACTCTCTAAATCTACCAGTAGGAAGTATGAGGAGAAACTAAGCAGGACTACAAATGTCTTGTCGAGATTTCTGGGGAAGTCTTACAGGTATAAAAATATTTACTGAAGAAGCTGAGAAATCACAGATAACAAAGGAAAAATGATACCACCACTCAGGAATTGTGACTGACACTCAGAAATACTGCTATTTTGGTATTATATACATAGGTATATATATTTGGACTCCTGTGCATGTGTATGCAAATTTAACCATGAGAAATTACAGTAGACTTTTTTATAATCTGCTTCCATTTAATCATAAATGCTAACCACAGAGTTAGCATTTGCTATGCTATTAAGCAACTCACAAAGTAGTTTTATTTATTTTATTTATTGTATTTCACAATTTGTTCTATTTTTAAATAAACAGGCAGAACTTTTGCACCAAGATGAATATTAATTCCTTCAAAGCAATAACCTCAGGGGACTATTCTCTATTCAAAGAGAGTAAGTGTTATCAAAAACAGCCTTTGGTTGTAAAATTTGAAGTCTATGATGCTTTTAAACGATACTCAAAATGATGGGGCTCTTCATTTGTTTTAAACAATTTAAAGTCACTCAAAACCAACTATTTGAGAAGGCAGATGAGAAAAATGGGTGACAGTGCCTGCAATCAAAACTGAAATGTGACAAGAGGGCAATTGGATTGGATAGCAGGGAGAGGATTAATGTTTGATGGATAAACTACACATAGGATAAGTGAATGCAAGTACGTCTACAGGAAGGAATAACACCCACTTGGATTTATATTTACATTGTATTGCCTTTATTTTCTTTAGATAGCTGTCTCATTACTTACAACACAAAGTCACAGGATATGATTTAGACATTTGGTTCTTTCTTATTTTGGGCCTTTGCTTCAACTGTAGTTTGTGCCTGCAATACCCCATGACTTATTCAAGACTTCTGGGACACTCAGGTCTGTATCCACCTGCACCACACTAGACAGGGCCTTGGTTGCACTGGTCACCATCAGAGCTGACCCTGAGCATCACACCATGAAAGACCCTGCCTTTCCCATCTTGCTAGTCTGACAGCGCCCGCTGCAGTGTTTTACTGAGAGTTGAAACTTGAAATTCTGAATTGAAAAAACCCACTCCATATTTGCACAGCAGAATACTGGAACTTATACACTGCTATAAAAAAAAAAAAGAGAGAGAGAGAAGGTGATCCGCTCCCTCTAAGCCAGTGCTCTCTGATGCTTGACCATGGCATCTCACACACTGTGAGGGTTTTGCCTGTGGTATTCAGCCCAGACACTTGCTTTATAAACCTGCATATGTGCCCAGCAGCCAAGCATGTGAAGCCCAACAATATGTATGGTCTTTTAAGGAGCCCATCTTGCTTTTCATCCGGAACATGGCTTTCCATGTCACAGCTGTGACTCTTCACCTGGAGGTCATGGTCTGGAATCTCCCTGCATTTAATGCATTTTATTTTTCCTTTGCAGAAACTTTGTGTGACTTTTTATGGATTTTGAAAGAGTCTGTATCAGTTTTCCATTGCTGCTGTAACAAATTACCACAAACTTCATGGCTTTAAACACACACTTCTTGTCTTACATTTCTGTAGGCCAAAATTAGTATCACTGGGCTAACATTGAGATTTGGGCAAGGATGCTTTCTCCTTTAGAGGCTCTAGAGAAGAATCCCTTTCCTTGCCTTTTCCATCTTCTAGAAGCTTCTCATGTTGCTTTGCTTGTGACTCTCTCCTTTCATCCTCAAAGCCAGCGAGGGTGGCAGGGGTTGGGATCTTCTCTGTGCTGTCTTCCGCAGTCAGATCTTCCTCTGAATCTTCCTGTCTCTCTCCTCCATTTGTAGTGAACCTTGTGTCTACATTGGATACACCCAGATGATCCATGATCATCTCCCTGTTGAAAGGTAATCTTTAATTCCACCTGCAACCTAATCCCCTTTGCCATGTAATCTAACAGAGTCATAGGTACAAGGGACTAGGATGTGGCTATCTGTGGGGGAGACCATTATTTTGCCTTCATCAGAGTCTGTGAACAGTTCTCTGAAAAAAACGACCAAAAACATGTTATAAAATATCATGTGTGGTATTTACTCTAAAATTGATAACATAATTGGAAATAAAACACTCCCCAGTTAATGCAAAAGAACTGAAATCATAACAGTCTTTGAGACCACAGTGCAACCAAATTATAACTCAGGACTAAGAAACTCACTCAAAACCACACAGTTACATGAAAATTGAACAATCTGCTCCTTAATGACTCCTGGGTAAATAATAAAATTAAGGGAGAAATTAGGAAGTTCTTTGAAACTAATGAGAACAATAATGCACCAGAATCTCTGGGATGCAGCTAAAGCAGTGTTAGAAGGAAAACTTATAGCACTAAAAGCCTAGATCGAAAAGCTAGAAAGCTCTCAAATTAACAACCTAACATTGCAACTAAAAGAACTGAGAGAACCAACAGAAAACAAATTCAAAATGTAGCAGAAGACAAGAAATAACCAAGATCAGAGCTTAAGTGAAGAGGATAGAGCCATGAAAAATCCTTTAAAAAAAAATCGACAAATCCAGGAGCTGTTTTGCTGGAAACAAACAAACAAACAAAAAAGAAACCCACTAGTTAGAAAAAATAAAGAAAAAAAGAGAAGAGTCAAATAGACACAATCAGAAATGATAAGGGAGATATCACCACTGGCCCTACAGAAATACAAACAACCATCAGAGAATACTATAAACACCTCCTATCCACATAAACTAGAAAATCTAGAAGAAATGGTTAAATTCCTGGACACATGCACCATTCCAAGACTGAATCAGGAAGAAATTGAATCTCTAAGTAGACCAATAACAAGTTCTAAAATTGAGGCAGTAATAGACTACCAACCAATAAAAGCCCAAGGACAGATGGATTTGCAGCTGAATTTTACCAGAGGTACAAAGAAGAGCTGGTACCATTTCTACTGAAGCTATTCCAAAAAATCGAAAAGGAGGGACTTCTCTCTAATTCATTCTATGAGGCCAGCATCATCCTGATACCAAAACCTGGCAGAGATACAACAAAAAAAGAAAACTTTAGGCCAATATCCCTGATGAACATCGATGCAAAAATCCTCAATAAAATACTGGCAAACTGAATCCAGCAGCACATCAAAAAGCTTGTCCATCAAATCATGCTGGCTTCATCCTCAGGCTGCAAGGTTGCTTCAACATACACAAATCAATAATGTAATTAATCGCATAAACAGAACTAAAGACAAAATCCACATGATTCTCTCAATAGAGGCAGAAAAGGCCTTTGATAAAATTCAACATCCCTTCATGTTAAAAACTCTCCTCTCAATAAAATAGGTATTGAAGACACAAACATCAAAATAATAAGAACCGTACATGACAAACCCAGGGTCAATATCATACTAAATAGGCAAAAGCTGGAAGTATTCCCTTTGAAAACTGGTACAAGACAAGGATGCCCTGTCTCATCACTTCTATTCAACATAGTACTGGAAGTTCTGGTCAGGGCAATCAAGCAAGATAAAGAATGAAGAGAATTCAAATAGGAAGAAAGGAAGTCAAAGTATCTTTGTTTGCAGGTGACATAATCCTATATCTAGAAAATCTCATCATCTCAGCCCAAAAGCTTCTAGGGCTGATAAGCAGCTTCAGCAGTCTCGAGATACAAAATCAGTGGCAAAAATCACAAACATTCCTATTCACCAACAACAGACAAGCAGAGAGCCAAGTCAGGAATGAACTCCCATTCAAAATTGTTGCAAGAAGAATAAAATACCTAGGAATACAGCTAACAAGAGAAGTGAAAGACCTGGTTTAATGAGAACTACAAACCACTGCTCAAAAAAAGCAGAGAGAACAAACAAATGGAAAAACATTCCATGCTCATGAATAGAAAGAATCAATATCATGAAAATGGCCACACTACCCAAATTAATTTATAGATTCAATGCTATTTCCATTAAACTACTATTGACATTCTTCATAGAATAAGAAGAAACTATTTTAAAATTCATATGGAACCAAAAACAGAGTCCAAATAGCCAAGTCAATCCTAAGCAAAAAGAACAGAGCTGTAAGCATCATGATACCCAACTTCAAACTATACTACAAGGCTACAATAACCAAAACAGCATGGTACTGGAACAAAAACAGACACACAAACCAATGGAACAGAACAGAGAACTCAGAAATAAGACCACACACCTACGACCATCTGATCTTCAACAAACCTGACAAAAACAAGCAATGGGAAAATGATTCCCTGTTTAATACCTGGTGCTGGGAGAACTGGTTAGCCATAAGCAGAAAATTTTTGCAATCTATATATCTAATGAAGGCTTACTATCCAGATTCTATAAGAAACTTAAGTGAATTTACAAGAAAGAAAACAACTGCATTAAATAGTGAACAAAGGACATGAATAGATACTTCTCAAAAGAAGACATTCATGTGGCCAAAAAAACATGAAAAAAAGCTCAACATCAGTGATCATTGGAGAAATGCAAATCAAAACCACAATGAGATACCATTTCATGCCAGTCAGAATGGCGAATAGTAAAAAGTCAATAAACAATAGATGCTGGTGAGGTTGTGGAGAAAAAGGAATGCTTCTACACTGTTGCTGGGAGTATAGGTTAGTTCAACCATTGTGGAAGACAGTGTGGCGATTCCTCCAAGATCTGGAGGCAGAAATACCGTTTTCCCTAGCAATCCCTTTACTGGGTATATACTCAGAGGAATATAAATCATTCTATTATAATGATACATGCACACATATGTTCACTGCAGCACTATTCACAAGAGCAAAGAAATGGAGTCAACCCAAATGTCCATCAATGACAGACTGGATAAATAAAATGTGGTACATATATACCATGGAATACTATGCAACCATAAAAGAAAACAAGATCATGTTCCTTGCAGGAACATGGATGGAGCTGGAAGCTGTTATCTTCAGTGAAACCAGGAATGGAAAACCAAACACTCATGTTCTTACTTATAAGTGGGAGCTGAATGATGAGAGCACATGGACACATGGTGGGGAAACAACACATACAGGGACCTGTTAGGGGCGGGGAATGAGTATATCAGGAAGAATAGCTAATGGATGCTGGGTTTAATACCTAGGTGATGGGTTGATCTGTGTAGCAAACCACCATGACCCATGCTTACCTATGTAACAAACCTGTACATCCTGCACATGTACCCCAGAACTTAAAAGTTTGAAAAAAAGTCACGTGTATTCATTCATCAAAACTTTATCAAGTATTTATTGAACATCTACTATAAGCTCTTGCTGTGCTTAGATGGCAAGATACAATTATAAATAAAAAATCTGTAGGGTAACAACCATCTCGATTTACTCAGGACTTAAGGGGGTAAATTGGGACACAGAATTTTCAGTACTAAAATAAGAGAATTGGGACAGTTGGTCACCTGAGGTGCAGTCTCAGTCATCCAGGAATGTACCATTCAGTGAAAGGCATGAACAAAACACAGTCAAGCAGATGTTTAAAAAAATTACAAGTTCCAATATGTGCTTTAAAGGAAAAGAAAAGGTGGCTGAGATATAGATGAACAAAACAGGTACCACCTCTTTCTCTGTGAGCTCCCTCTGGATAACACTGATCATATTCTAAATACATGTCAGGTGCTGGCTACACACATTGTCTTGCTTAACTTTCACTGGAGCCCCATGAAGTGAAGACACTTGTTGCCAGCAGTCTTCAGATGAGGGAATAGAGAAGGGGAAAAAATGCCTAATATCACAAAACAACTCTCTTACATCCCATTCCCCAGAAACAGACTCTTACACAAGGATTCATGAGCAAGTAGTTTAGTAATTTAGTAAAGAAGTGCTCTTTAGTAAAGAAGAGGACATACGAGAGGAAGATAGCAAGGGTGAGAGGTCAGGAAATGTTCCCTGGAGGGTGGCTTCATCCGGAACCTCAGGGGAAGTGGGTGTAAATTACCTCCGAGAGTGTCTTCCAACAGGAGGTGGGTGGCACCGGATCCCTGTGGGGGTCGTACAACCCCTAGGCATTTTGGATCATTCTGCGCTATAGGAAAAGAATCACAGATGTGGGCTGTTGAAAACAAAGGCACACCAAAACTAGGAGAGGAAAACAAACCCTAAAGGTAGGCTAGGTGGTCTGAGTAAGGTAGCTGCAACCCCCACTTCAGCCAGTAATTGGAAACCAGCATTTGAACCCAAAGCTGGTGAATCCCAACACACAGTGGCTAAACCTTTCACATAATTACATATTTTCTTAAAACCTAGGATTTATAGAGTTTTTTTTCCCAGATTTTTCTTTTACAGGAGTACATGTTATCCACCAGAACTGGTCTGATACAAATATTAAAATCAAAGTGTGCTGTCATTAAAAATTGATAGGGTCTGTATAGGATCCAACAGTGGCTCTCCCCCAGGTAATTCACTGGTTTTCTCTGACACTTGGCTTGCTAATGAGAGAGGGCTAATTAGCATGTCACTGATAAGATTACGAAGATTAAATGCTACTTCCTGAATCTCAGTGATTTTTCAAATGGCTTTTAGGCACCACAATCCATCTCAAAATTCCCCCCCCCCCCCCCACCCCCCCATACACAGAAACACAGGCACACACACAGACTTTAATTATGTCAGTACTTTGTACAAATGGGAGACCAGGAGGAAGTATTGTGTCTTTTAGGATTACTGTAGGTGTAATAGCTCCTAACTTCAAACATCATAAAACCTTCATCTTCATGGCAAATGTGATATTTTAGTGTGACCTTGGATCTTTACTATTTCTGAGAATGAATTTTCTATGGGTACCAGATGGAAAGTGTAAAATTAATATCCCCTTGTAGACTAACACCCATATGTTTTCCACGTACTGTTGTTCATTGTGCCATTTACTTAAATGAAATGAACAATATACATCATGATACATTGCTGTTTCTAAATTTTGTGCTGGACACAGTTGATAAAAAGAACTTAATATTGACATCAAAATGTCTGAAAAAAATAAGCCTGCCAAATAGTGAATAAGAACCACTAAACCCTTAGAATTGTGTGTGTCTATGTGTGTTTGTGTATTTGTGGCCCATGTGTGTTTGGAGTAAGCCATTCTCATGCCGTAAAATGAACAAACACAAAAATCAATACTCAAAATAGTCAAACATTTGTGCATTTATGTTACTTAAGACTAGATTTGACAGCAACTAACAGAAATCCACAATAAGCAAGGAATTTATAGAGAACAGCTTGGATTTATGTGAGGGAGAAATAAGACAAACTTATTTCTCCCTCACATAAATCCAAGCTGTTCTCTATAAATTCCTTGCAACTCACTAATCAACTGTCTCTAAACTGTGGTCCTGATTTTTATGATGCAAGATGGCAACACCATGTCCCCTTTCCAGGTCAGAGGATCCATCCGTTATCTTTTAAGGAAGGACTCACAAAGCTGCCGTGTGACACTTCTGTTCATAGTTCATTGGCCTGATCTTGATCACATGTTCACATCCAGCCCCAACAGAAGGCCAGGAAATGTAGTCTTTTACGTAATAACCTGCTAAAAACTAGGGATATATTATTGTAGGGGACCAGGGATGAAAGGATCTCAGGGAATAAAAACAGCCTCTGCCATAAGCATTTATAATTGTAATTTCTAAAGATGCCAATATGGCGAATTTCAGTAAGAGTTATTCAAGTTTCTTTTTTATTTAAGTCAAAGTGAATCTTTTTTTGCCCTCAGCTTGCTTATTTCAGGGTTGAAATTAAATTTGAGTTCAACGTAATTTGGAATGAAGTCCTCTGATACATGCAAAATTCATCTGTGCCAATGCTGGATCCCTTGAACTGGACTAGATTGTGCAATACATCATTTAATATGCCTTAGGAACAGAAAAGCTGCCTCGCACCAAGGTCATGCCTGCTCCTCCCAGGATCCCCACATCCATGTGGGGCCATAAAGAGCTTGCCCCTCCCAGGGACAGCACTGAAGGCTCATTCCACCTTCAGAGGACCCAAGGAGTGGGCTGAGGCTTCCTTGAGCCTGGATGGCCACTCAGTGCTTCCTCTGCCCATTTCTCTTCCTCCCCCGCCGTGATTAATGACCCCCCAAGAACACTTCCTAAGCCGTCTTCTGCACTGATCTCCATCTCAGAAGCTGCTTCCCGGGGGAGCTGAAATCCAATACTGGGTCACTCTTCAAGTACATCTCTTGGACTCTTAACTGATTTTATAATGAGGTGGTTGAGCCCATTGTGCCAGTCAATAGATGCCATTCTGCTTTCTGATAGTGGGTGGCTCGGCTCAGCTCTTCTCTCTCATCCTGAGAACCACTCAGGATGTTCCAGGACTCCACTTTGTGGGAGCAGATGCCCGCTGGATGACTGTAATCTTAAGGAGAATGTGCTGGAGCCAGGAGACTGGGAATCAGCTACCTGAGTTCTACCTTTGCTCTGCCACATTCAGGCAATATGATACTGGGATAGTCAGTTCCTTCACCTCCAACATTAGGATAACAATCCCAGTTCCAAGCGTTATTGAACTAGATAAGCTCATCTAGTGTGAACTCCCAGCTTTGCCATGCTCTTCCTGCTCATTTATTGCATGCCTCCGCCTAAATTAGAATTTACTTGCCCAAATGGTCAGGTGGCTTTGGCTTTCTTGTTGAACTTTGTAACATTAAAGGGATCCTCAACGGGAATATTCACAACAGCTTCCCTGCGTTGTGGTCTCTCGTTGACCTTGTGACAGCCGTCATTTTCCTTGAGCTCGTGGCCACTCTGCCTAAAGTTTGTACCTGCTGTAGCTTAGTTCTTCACCTTGCATGGGTGCTCTAATTGCTGCCAAGCGTTGGCTCATTCTCCCATCTTTTATGTCTAGTCCAGGAAATTCCACTCAGCTCAGGAAAAAACTGGAGACTTAATGTGCTCATCATTCTCAGGAACATCAGCTGAACCACTAATGTAAATCTCCATTCAACTGGACAACCCAGGAAGAGCAACCATGCCTTACAGCAGTGGTCCTCAAGGCAGAGCCCCTTGACCAAGAGCATCAGCCTCAGCTGGGAACTTACCATAAACGTTCCAAAGTTCTTGGTCCTAACCCAGATGTAACCGAATGAGAAACCCTGGGAACAAGACCCAACAGTTCATGTTTTAACTAGCCTTCCCGGGGGAGAAGGAGTCTTGTGAAGTTTGAGAGTCACTGCTTTAGAGGGAACCCAAAGGGTGCAGACAGGAGAGCTTTCCTAGACAATTTTGCACAACTTTTAAATCCGTTTTTCTCTTTCTCCCTCTTCCCTGATTTTTGCCTTCCTTTCTCCCTCTCTCCCCATCTCTCTCCTAATTTAGTGGGTGCTTTAGGGCTTACCTTAACACAGTTTTCCAATGTTGGCCCTATGCCTCTGAAAACACACGCATACAAACATTCATGAAAATGTTAGGGTAAATGCATTCTAAATAAATACTAGGCTTGGCAATTTTTTCCCCCTACCCTGTCCTCAGCACTCCAGCAAAAAACTGGTTGCTAAACTTTTTTACCATATGACCTGGAAAAGACTCCAGCTGCTAAAGGTGGCTCTGGCCACGCTGTAGGCAATAAAACGCTCGCTAACCTGCCTCTATTTGCTTTCTGCTCAAGATAAACATTTATCACTGGGCGTATTGATTAACACCATATCACTTCCCTTCTTACACTTTTGCAAAGGGAGCAGGCTCCCCTTGGGAACTCAAACCTTTGTGGGGCTCATGAAACCCTAAGGGCTATGATGGCTATGAAGCAGCCATGAGCTATGAGAAAGTGTGGGGACTCCTGCTAAGGAGAGGTCAGCTACCATACTCAGAGCTAGTTGGAATATTAGGGGATGCCATCCCCCAGGCAGCCAATCAGGGAGCAAACTGATTACTGCAGAGTGAGACGTGGAGTTCACGGAAGGATTCTTTTTTTTTTTTTTTTTCCTTTTATCTGACAAAGGACTTATATCCAGAATCTACAAAGGACTAACAGAAGGATTCTTAAGATGGCATTTCTGGCCAGGAGCAGTGGCTCACGCCTGGAATCCCAGCACTTCGTCAGGCTGAGGTGGACGGATCACTTGAGCTCAGGCGTTTGAGACCAGCCTGGCCAACACAGTGAAACCTTGTCTCTACTAAAAATACAAAAATTAGCTAGGCATGGTGGTGCATGCTTGTAGTTCCAGCTACTTGGGAGGCTGAGGCAGGAGAATCGCTTGAACCCAGAAGGTGGGGGTTGCAATGGCCTGGAAAACAAGCTGCAAATAAGCTTTCCACTGTTTGAAGGGTTTTTTCCCTTCTTTTTTCTTTTTTTCAGTAATGGGAAAGGCAAGACAAGGGAAAAGCGAACAATATTGGCTTGATTTGCAATATACAAAAGACATATGAAAGGGGAACTATGGTTCCTGAGTGTTTTACTATTCGAGACTGCCTCAGTTCCTAACTGGAGGTAGGTATGTTTTAAATTAAAAAGAAACAGATGCGTATGTACTGATTCACCACCAACTCTTCCTCTGATGTTTTGCTTTTGTTGATAACCTTTCCTGTAGCTAATAGTGCTGTTTTTGATTTTATACAACTTATTTAAAAACCATGATTATGCATCCTGAGAAGGGTTTTTTTATTCATTAAAACTGAAGTGGTTAATTCATGGTTCGTTACAGACCGTGACTAACCTATTGTTTTCAAAACAAATTATCATGACATTAAATTGTACAGTTTCTTATTTTTGTGATCTGCTTTGATTCTGGAGAGAGCCTGGGTTGTCTGTCCTTTATGAGAGGTAATGTGGAAGGAAGGCCTGGGGGCTGCACCTATGAGCCCCCCCGAGGTGCCAGCTGGTGACATTAGGAACACTGACTACAGTTGTTTCTTTGCACTTTATTGCAGATATTTTCTAGCTTAAAAACATAAAAGCTTCTCTTTTAAAAAAACTTGGCAAAGGATTTTTCTAACCTTGTATTTTGAGATAATTGTAGATTCATATGCAGTTTTAAAAAATAATATAAGGAGATTCCATATATTCTTTGTTTTTTCCCAATGTAACATCTTATAAAATGATTGTACAATATACTAACCAGGATATTGACAGTGACAGAGTCAAGATAGAAAGCATTTCCAGCACCACAAGGGTCCCTTATGCTGTCTGTTCACAGTCAAACCCATTTCTTTTCCTCCCTACGCTCTCCTTAAACCCTCGAAACACTAATCTGCCCTCTTTATAATTTTCTTATTTTAAGAATGTTATACTCATGGAATCACACAGTATGAAATATTGGGAGAAGGAACTTTTTTCCCTTCAGCATAATTCTCTGGAATTCTTCTAGATTGTTTCATGTATCAATATTTTATCCCCTTTTATTTCTGAGTAATATTTTATAGTATAAATGTACCACATTTTACTTATTAATTTATTAGAAAGACATCTGTGTTGTTTCAGTTTTGGGCTGTTATGAATAAAACTGCCACAAACATTTTAATTTTTGTAGGAACATAAGTCTTCATTCCTCCAGTATGAATGTCCGGGAATGCAATTGCTGAGTCATATGGTAGTAATGTGTTTACTTTTAAATAAATTGCTAAACTGGTTTCCAGAGCAGCTGTACCATTTAACCTTCACACTAGAAGTCGAAGAATGATTCTGTTTCTCTGCATCCTCAACAGCATTCGTCATTGTCACTATTCCTCACTGTCACTTTAATTTGCATATTTTTACGGCTAATGATTTATCTAATCCATAATGACCTTTTAATTTTCGTATCTGCAATCTGTATAGCCTCTTCCATGAAATGTCTTTTCATGCCCATCTTCCAATACAATTGTTTTGGTTTTTAATTGTTGACTTTCTCTGTTCTTTTTTTTTTTTTTTTTTGGAGACAGAGTCTCTCTCTGTAGCCCAGGCTGGAGAGCAATGGCACAATCTCGGCTCACTGCAACCTCCGCCTCCTGGGTTCAAGCCATTCTCTTGCCTCAGCCTCCCGAGTAGCAAAAGTTCTTTATATATTATATATATTAGTCCTCTCTGAATAAGTGGTTTGCAATTATTTTATTCCAGTCTATAGTTTGTGTTTTCATCCTCTTACCAAGGTCTTTCATGAAGGAAAAGTTTTTAATTTTGATAAAGCCAAATTTATGCTTTCCCTTCTATGTACCATGTTTTTGGTATGAAGTCTAAGAAGTTTTTGCCTCGTCTTAAATCCCTAAGATTTAGTATTACGTTTTCTTCTAAAAGTGTTATTGTTTTACATTTTACATTTAAGCTCATAGTCCATTTTGATTTGATTTTTGTCAAAGCTTTGAGTCTTAGGTCAAGGTTCATGTTTTGTCTATGGATGTCCAATTACTTCAGCACCATTTGTTGAAAAGGCTATCTTTCCTCCATTGAATCTCCTTTGCAACCTTGCAAAACTCTGGGGGACATCTTGGGTGGGTCTGTCTTCAGGTTCCCTATTTTGTTTGATAGATCTCTGTGTCTATTTCTTTGCCAGTTTTACAGAGTCTTGCTTACTGTAGCTACATAGTAAGTCTTAAGACCCAATAAGCTGATTTCTTTTACTTCACTGTTTTTCAGAATTGTTTAATCTATTTTTAGTTCCTTTGCCTTTCTACATAAATTTTAGAATAATCTTGTTTATATCTACAAAAAACATCTTGCTGTAATTTCCATAGCAATTACATTCAAGAGGTATGTGAATTTGGGGAGAATGAGCATTTTCTTATGTTGAGTCTTCCAACCTATAAGCACAGAATGTGCCCTTGATTCATTCACCTCTTCACTGGTTTCTCTCATCAACATTGTGTGGACAGCAGCATAAAAGTCCTTTACATGTTTGTTACATTTATACCTAAACATTTCTCTTTTTTTGAGCAATTGCAAATTGTTTGATATATTAATTTTGGTGTCCATGTGTTCATTGCTAGCATGGAAAAATATAATAAATTTTTGTGTGTTTATGTTGTATTCTGCATTGTTGGATTCTCTTATTAGTTCTAAGAGATTTCCTGTAGATTCCTTCAGATTTTCTATATAGACAAACATGTCATCCACAAATAAGAACCGTTTTCTTTCTTTCTTTCTCACATGTATGTTTTTTATTTACTTTTCTTGACTTGTTGCATTGGCTCGAAGTTCTGGCAGGATGTTGAATAAGAGTGGTGAAAGTGGACATTCTTTCCTCGTTCCTAACCTTAGGAAAAGCGTTCAGTATTCCCCCAATTATGTAATCTTAGGTGTAGGTTTCTGTAAAGGGTCTTTGTCAAGTAAAGGATGTCATCTTTTCCTATTTTTCTGAGAGCTTTTATCATTAATGGGCATTGAATTCTGTCAAATGCCTTTTCTCTGTAGATTGACATAATCGTGATTTTTCTTCTTCAGTCTATTAATATGGTGAATTGCATTGATTAATATTCAATATTGAACCAGCCTTCCATCCTGGGAATAAAACCCATTTGGTAGGGGTGTGTAATCCTTTTTACTTATCACTGCATTTTATTTGCTTATATATTGTTAAGGATTTTTTTGTTTATATTCATGAGGATCTATAATTTTATTTTTTTGAATTGCTCTTGTCTGGTTTTGGTATCAAAGTAATACTAGTTTCATAAAAACTAAATTGGAAAGTGTTTTCTCTCTTCTTTATTCTGGAAGAGATTGTATAGAATTGGTGTCAATTCTGCTGTAACCATCTGGTAGTATCCTCCATGGAAACCATCTGGGACTGGAGAGTTCTCTTTTATGGAGTTATTAAATTAAAATTTCAATTTCCTTCATAATTATAAGACTATTTAAGTTTTCTGTTTCATATTGGGTAGATCTGCAGGGTTTTTTTCAAGAAATTTGTCCACTTCATTTAAGTTGTCAAACTGATTTGTGTAGAGTTGTTTATAATATTTCCTTTCTAGCCTATGTTGTCTGCAGGGTCTGTAGTGATATCTCCTGCTTCACTCCTGAGCTGGTATTTTGTGTCTTCTCTCCTTTTCTTTGTTGGTCTTTCTAGCAGTGTGTCAGTTTTATTAATCTTTTCAAAGAATCAACTCTTTTTTTCATTGATTTTCTTTATTGCTTTTTGCTTTTACTTTTATTGAGTACTGACTGTATTTTTATTAATTTATTTTCTCTTCTTATTTTGGGCTTTTTGCTCTTCTTTTTCTAGGTTCTTGAGGTAGGAGCTTATATTATTGAGTTTAGACTTAATGGTTTTTCTAATAACACCACTTTAACTGTGTACCACAATCATTGACATATATTTTCAGTTTTATTCAGTTCAATTTGTTTAACTTAGAGCTTCTTCTTTGACCTATGTGTTATTTAGAAGTGTATTGCTTAGTTTCCAAGTATTTGAAGATTTTCCCGTTGTCTTTCTGCTATTGATTTCTATTTTTATTCCATTGCAGTCAAAGAATATACTCTGCATGATTTCAATTCTTATAATTTTTTGAGATTTGGTTTATTGCCCTGGATATGGCCAAAATTGGTATTGATTGATGGTGTTCACTTCTCTTTTTCTTGGTCAGTCAAGTTAAAGGTTTGTCAGTATGTTGATCTTTTCACATAACTAATTTTCAGTTTTGTCAAATGACATAAAGATGTTGGAGATGGAGGAAGCATTGGAAATGAACCAAAAGGTCAGTTTTCAATGTGGCCACATGCCCTTCATAATTGTTTATTTTTCGTTTCAAAATATATGAATAAATAAAGCGTTTTTATTTAGCTATGATGCTTGTGCTCTAAGTAATTCAGGCAAGAGTGATACCACTACCTGCCTATGAGCACTTGCAAAGAAAAACCAATTACTATCAGCCCCCTTCGAAAAATTTATCTGCTAAAATTGCTTGATGACATGGACATCTACACTGAAGTGCTTGTATCCAGGGGCAACCAAGCCCCCTCTTGCAGCTGGGACCTGTAACCATATTGCCTTCATTTCACAAAAATCAGAAGTTTAGGAGCCGTGAGGAAGGAGTGAGAATAAACACCACTGCAAACCCCAAACCAACAGCACTGAGAGATTGCGGCAGCCTCGTCCTGCCGTTTGGAGCTCGAGGCTGCTCACATTTATTCTGTGGTCAGCGTCCACTGACGAGCAGCACTCCACACCCCGCGGCTGTGTTTGAGCTGATGTTCGCTAACGCTGAGCTGTATTCCAAGCTGAAGACTTCGCAGGTCCCCTCCTTCTTAACTGGAAATCCGGCAGAACGTTATATTTAAATATCAAACATTGTTAATCACGTCAGCGGTACTTTGAGTTTGGATAAAACGTCTTTCCTATTGCAGCTAATTGCTTGAATATCTGCAGACTGATATACTCTTTGTAGACATTTATGCTGTCCTCTTTTTATAACTTTATTTCATTTTCTCTTCATTTCTGGTGTTGACTCAAAGAGCCTTTATCACCTCCTGCTGATAATCGGTGCTTTATGGCCACTGGTGTGATTGGGAGCAGTTGAAGCCGTGTGCAATAATACACACATATAAATATTTGAACAGGGAAAAGAAGGTCTGTCTGATGTAGGCCAAAGAAGAAATGTATTTAAACAAATAATGCCACTAGAGGGACCTTGACTCTGAACCACGAATAGGCAAGGTTAGACGTGAAAGGGCACCCTATCATTGCCTGCCTTGTACAGGTGGGCACCAGCACCATGGCTCATTTTTAAAAGCAGGCTCTTCTAGGCCTCTTGGCACAGGGAGCCAAGCTGGGTTTATGCCGGCAGGCTTATGACGTCATTGTTGTGGTTTCCTTATTTGGTCAGGATCACTAAAATAATTCCCTTTGAGAAGAATAAATTTGCTCTTGCAGAAAGTTAAAAACCTGAGAGGTTTTAATTAGTTTACCCTGCCCTCGCCGTTGGTCACCAAACATTATTGTGGAGTTCAAAGAACATGATGTTGTGCGTCTCCCTTTCCCATTTTACCTGGGGGCCTTTTCCCCCTTTTTAGTGCCTCCTGTGAATAGTTGAAAATGAGTGGCAAAATGACATTCGACTTAGAAAGTAAGAGCACCAGGAAGCAAAACTTGGAGGCAAACAGAGCAGCTAATTTCACCAGGCATAGCTGGTGCTGTCCGCGGTTGTCCCTGACAGCGCGGCCGACGCAGAACCACCTGTGTTTGCTCACTAGCTTTCCCCAATCTGCGAGAAAATGGCCCTGGCCAGTCACATGGCAGCCAGATAGGCCAGGCACCATGGGAATACAAAAGCCGGAGCTTTTAGCAGAGTTAATCATTAATGCGCCTTTTCTTTGTCCCATTCAGGAGTGCTGACAGGGCTTTGATAGCCTGTATTTGCCATCAGCCGGCTGCAGTCCTAGCCAGGTACTAATGAGACCCCTGGCTCCAGGCTCTGTTGCAGCGCCCAGAGCCCAGGCCTGGACCTGGACACTGTCCCTCCACCTGAAGCCCGCCTGACCCCCTGAGCTTCCTCCTGCTGCCCCCTGCGCCCCCACCCCTTGGGCCTTGTTCTGGTTGATCACCCACCTGCCTGGAATCCTGCACGTTTCTGCAAATCATCTGCCTGAGTTCAGCGAAGCAAGGCTAGGAAATGTGTGATGATAAAGCCCGTAATCCTCTCTTCCCCTGTGTCATCCTTCCCCCAGATAGGAAAAAAAATTAGAAAGCTAAGCTGAATTTATTTTTTGTTTGTTTGGATGTGTACCAAGGATGGATCGTTTTGCCATAACAGTAGTGGGGTGTTTTCTTTCTAAAACTTAGCTTAGACAGTCACCCACGGGTATATTCTAATATTGTAGATATATTTTACTCGGCAAGTAAATATTTTACTCAGCAAGTAAAATGCAGGTATCCCTGACAGCATTTTTTAAAAATAGAAAACCTCACCTTAACAGCCTTAATAGTAAGTAGCTTGTGTGTCAACATGAATGGAGTTAGGGTGAATGGGAGCAACATTAAAATCTTTCAGCTACCAGTTCTTTTCTTTCTTTCTTTTTTTTTTTTTTTTTTTTTGAGGCAGAGTCTTTCTCGGTTGCCCAGGCTGAAGTGCAGTGGTGTGACCTCAGCTCACTGCAACCTCTGCCTCCCGGGTTCAAGCAATTCTCCTGCCTCTGCCTAATTTTTGTATTTTTAGTAGAGACAGGATTTCACCATATTGGCCAGGCTGGTCTTGAACTTCTGACCTCGTGATTTGCCCACCTCAGCCTCCCAAAGTCAGTTTTTTTAATTTGAAGTTGCCACCCTCCCAAGAATGAGATATCCCAACCTTATGCTTGCCTCTAGTGTGCTCAAAACGTTTTTCAGATTTGGGCTACCATCTTACCGCCAGCCTCCTCAAAAACATAAACAGTCTGCCAATATATAAACCACAAATGTGCGATTGTCCTTTAAGAGCAGTTGAAAACAAGCAAATCAACATCTTTGAAACATAGCTTAATGAAGAATAGAGATTTTAAAGTTCGAGGGAATTAAAGAGCAGAGCTTTTTCCTAGCAATTGTACCCATGACAATTTTGCTAATAACTGCTGATGATGTATAAATGCATTATCGGTAAACATATTACACTAAATGCATAGTACTTCCGGTGGTTCTCATATCTCCCCTTTCTCCAGAGTCAAAATATCTTTAAAGGTCTTATCCAGTTGATCTTTACAACATCTAGGGCATATTGGATGATGACAAATTTTATTGCCATCTTTTTTTAGCAGATGAGGAAGTGAAAGTTGACTTGGAAGTGAAACAACAGACGTGTGATTAGATCCCAGAAGGATGTGATTGTGTTGCCGCCACTATTTCAGGATGGAGTGACGCCTTGCCATTGCATGCTACTACCTGCACCTTGCAGCCTGGTTTCTTTCTTAAGAAAATTGTCCGTCCTCCCTCAATGGTTTTGGGCACCTTCTATGCATTTGGCTCTACAGGGAGCAAAGAAGGACATAATACGGTTTCTGCCACTGAGAAGCAGTTCGGAAGACACAACATGTACTACAAAAAAACACAGCTCAGGGAGAGAACGTGTATGGCATTTTACTGCTGTATGAAGAAACGCCTAAATTCTTACATCCTGGCAGAGCTCAGTCCCAGATCTGAGAGCTCTCCGGCGGAAGGAAAGCGGGTGATTTCAGAGGGCCTGGATGTAGAACGTGGAAGGCACCCGATTCAAATAATGTTATCAGTTTTAACATAATGAGCAGCTCTGCGGTGTCATCGGCTTTTATTTTTTAAAATGCTCTTCATACAGGTAGCATGAATGTATTTTATAACCTCTATATTTCATTTGATCACAAGCTCTTCAACCACAAATTTGTACATAAGGTTAGAGTTGACTCTACTATTTAAAAAATCCATCTTTGGATTAGAATGATAGTTACCAGAGGCTGGGAAACAGTAGTGGGAAAGGGGGAAAGGAGAGATGGTTAATGGGACAAAAATATAGTTAGAATGAATCGGAACTGATATTTGATAACACCATAGGATGAGTACAGTCAACAGTAATTTCTTGTGCATTTAAAAATAACTAAAAGAGTATAATGTGATTGTGATGCAAAGAAAGGATAAATCCTTGAGGTGAAGATATCCCATATACCCTGCTATGATTATAATGCATTGCGTGCCTGTATAAAAATGTCTCGTGTATCCCATAAATATATACACCTACTATGTACTGGCAAAATTAAAATTTTTTTTAAAAATCCATCTTTTTCCTCTACCAAGTGCAGTTGGTCTAGAATACACAACCTTTGGCTTTGAGAGGAGGCAAAGCTGTTGTCTAAGCATGCTTTCAATTAAATGTATTTCAATGTACCCAAAGAAGTTAAAATAGAATATTATTTTGTTATTTGTGGGGCAAAGTTATCTGAATCACTCATTGGGATCATCAACAACTAAATGGCTATTTGAGTCACACAACGTAGGTCAAGTTAACATATTGACAGTGAAGTATTGATATTAACTCATATGGACATTCTCCTGTAATTGTCAAAGTGGATTGAATCAAAAGAGAAAGATGGATGTGTATTGTACATAGTCTCATTTTCTGGGAAAATAATGTACTTAATTTAACACCCTCCTAAGTCCAGAATTTGAAGGCAAATTGTTTATGTGGAAGGTGATCCCAGGGAACATGGCATTGGAGAGAAAAGGGGAGAGAAAACAATCGCTGACGGGTGTCTGCGATCAGATCATCACTGTGGATGACCGGAGCTCCGTCCTGCAGGGAACACACTGAGAAACTGTGCAAAGCCCACTCCAAGATTGGCCATGAGCAACAGGGAAGCTGGGTTATTTGCCCAGCAACTCCTGTCCTCATTGGTTGAGGTTCCTTCCTGGATGTGTGAATTCTCCAGCACTCTGGCCGCCTCATCCACTGGGGCACACACTGTCCCCACCGGACATACTCCGTATGTCGGGAGATGTCTGCAGGTGACCTCCGATGGGCCAAGGGGATATGGGCAATGCTTCTGCAGCATCAACCGTCACAAACTTTACTGAAGGGGAAGCAGAGGGCACAGAAATGAGGCTAGCACTGGGGTCAATTGAAGTCAACTCAGTGTATAAGCAGAGTCCTTAGCCCTCTAAATGTAGGGGTTGGGGAAAAGATGCTGCTTCTTAGATAAACCACAGTTATTTCTGGTGCCTTCTGTTTGCAATATAAGGACGCTATAGCATGGAGAGACAGGCTCTATGAAACTCAGAGGCTGCAGATGTCCAGTGGGTTTACCTTAAGAGTACAAGAAAGCCGTCATCAGCTCTCAGAGGCTGCACTTCCAAGGATTTGCATGTTCCCCTATGTGGACGCTCATCTTTCCAATATCCCAGGATTTTGGTTAGGTTGGTTGTAGTCCTATGAGAATGAAGAACCAGAAAGTGAAACTAATGTGTTTATTTATTCACGGTGGTAGCTCACTTAAAGTACTAATTCTTAAAGCCTCTTTGCACAAAGTCATTTTCGTGAGTTCCATTCAACTCATCCATGCCCCGTGTAGCAAGGGAAGCCTCAGGTCATTGGTTTTCAGAGTGTCTTAGGAAATGATCACACAGCACTAGCAGCACCGACATTCCCTAGGAACTTGTTAGAAATGCACATCCTCAGGTCCACCCCGACCTTCTCATTTGGAAACTCCTTCAGTGGGCCCTGGACTCTGTTTCCACAAGCCCTCTGGGAGGAGCTGAGGCCTGCTAATGCTTAATTAAGAACCCCTGGTGCTCCAGGGGACTGCACTTTAAGAACCTCTGCCTCCTCTGTTTCTTCACTGTTCTCAATTCTGTACATTTTTTACCACATTCATGAGCTGTAGATGGTATTAATGTTAAAATACCATATCTAGTTAATAACAGCTTTGCAGAATGCAATGGGGGTTATCTTACATCTCAAATGGAAAAAAAAATGGATGAATATATGAAATAAAAGCATCTGGGAAACACAGAAACACACAGGCATTTGAGATGCCCTATACCTGACTTTAACAACAGTGAGGGTTTTGAAATGGTGATTTCTTCTCCCTCTCACAGGAAGGTATTGCTCTTCCGGTGTCCTCTCTGAACCAATCTGGAGCATGAGAGCAGAGCAGAGTCAAGATAGCTGTTCCTACGGTGGAGTGGCATGCAGCTCCAGGAAGCCCAGTGTTCTCAGCACGATTTGGAAGAAGGGCTGGGAAAAGTGCAGCCCCTCCAGCTCACCAGGCCACCTGCAAGCTGCGCCCACCTGTGCTGCCCAGCCCGTGTGCCTCTCAGGAGGCGGACGCTCACTCCTGGGTTTTAGAAAGGTGTCTGTCTGCACAATGGCTTTAAATACAAACCCAATGCTTCTCCTGGTGCTCAAGTTCAACTGAGTAGCCATTTACCCACCCTGGCTCTGCAAGTCACACAGTCTCCTAGGACCCATAGAGAACAGCAATGTTAGTCTCTCTGGGGCCCTTTTAATGGAATTTTTAAGGATACATTTGACAACACAGGTGTTGTAGGTTGGGTTTCTTAGGAAGGAGACATTGATATGGAACAAAGCAAGGTGTTTATTAGGGAGGGGCATGGATCTACACCTGTGAGGAAGAAGAGAAAGAAGGGGATGGGTCGTAGCAGGCCCCATGGGGATTTCGAGAGCTGGGTTGACCTTTGGGGTGGATCTCATCTGGGGTAAGGAGGCCAGGCCTGTATACCTCAGTGTTGCCAGGGACTAGGCATGAGATGACCCTAGAGGGGTGCCCCAGTACTTAGTACAGTGGAGTTACCTTGTCTGTGGACTTGGAGACTAACTCTGACAGAACAGGGGCCCCTCATCTCAGTATTGTGATCTCCATTTATGATTTTGAACAGGCTACTGGAAAATTATCGGATTTTCTATTCTTATTGAAAAAAAGGCAGCAAGAAAGACTTTAGTTTAAAAAAAACACAAATTATGCTTTTATGTCTTCATTGCAGCGACTTTCATGACAAAAAGACTTATTTTTTAGGGACACAAATTTTCTACTTCAACAGTCAAATGGAGGATAAATTCTCATTCCTATCTTACTCTGTCCATAGATGAGTACTTCAGACCGAGGACACAAATTATGGATAATTTTAGGCCACATCCAGATTTGAAAGTTCATCTAGGATGGGCTTGAGGCATGTTTGTTAGCCATTTAAGACCCTATAGTCAACCAAAAAATATTAACCCATTCATAACAACACTAAAATGCAAACAGCCTAGGTGTGCATCAACAGATAAAGGGGGAAACTGTGGTCCCTTTCTCCATACAATGAAATACTAGGCAGCAATGAAAAAGAATAAACTTTTGATGTATACAGCAACGTGGATGAATCTCAAAATACACTGAATGAAAGTAACCAGACTCAAAGACTGCATACTATATGTTTCCGTTTATGTAAAATTCTAAAACAGGAAAAACTCATCAATGGTGAAAAATTAAAGAACAATTTTCCTCAGGAAGTGGAGTGCACAACCAGATAGACTGGGAAGAGGCAGAAGGAAAATTTCTGGGGTGATAGAAATACTCCATTGTGACAAGAATTTGGGTTATTTTTGTCAAAAGTCAGCAAATAGTTAATGTAAGGTTAGTGCATTTTGCTATATGTAAGTTTTACCTTAAAACACTGAAACAAATTTTAACTCTAGTTAATAATAAAGTGCATGCTGAAGTGTTTAGGGATGACATGCACGAATGTGCACAACTTACTCTGAAATGCATCAAAAAGGAAGACAGATGTGTAGAGGGGTGTGTCAGAAAGGAAGTGTGGGGGAATGTTAACGATTATTAGGGTGGTGGCATATGAGTGGTCACTGAATAATTCATTCAGCTTTCCTGTGTTTGAACTGTTTCATAGTGCTAGGGAAACATCACTCAAGATAAGTTTACCCCTCTTCCGATCCCGAGCCACGCTCTGCCACCTGGTGATCCCAGCACCTGAGTGTTGATGGTCAAAGACTTCTCTTCTACACAAGGCTCTTTTAAGGCTGTTCCATGAGTGAAGGAAGGATTTCATGAATAATTTGGAAATATAATAAAATGACACTGTTTGGTTTGCACCACAGTTGAGTTTTGCATCTGTTTTAAATGTGCTGTGTTACTCCCTCAACCTCGATTGTTGTGAGACCTAATATAGACAATGAGGTTCTTCCTTAACATCTGGACACGTAGCATGCTCACCCCTCTGCTTGCAGTGACGAGAATGCTTAGTGGACTGTGTTCTATGTCTATGTTCCACGATCTGAACTGAAATGATCCTTGTTGTTCTGAATGAATGCCCAAGAAACTGGCTCATTCTACAGAGTAGGCTCCATGGAATGACTTCAAAGTTGCCCAGTTTAGCCCCAATGGTAACTTATCAGACATCTCCATCCTTCAGTTCTATAAGATGGTGGTTTTAACACATACTTGACAACAGCCCCACCACTGACCAAGGAGTAGAACCCAGGAGCCAAAAGCCTGGAGAAACAAAGGAACCTGTACCTAGTATCGCAGAAGTGATGCTAGTTGTCTGGTTGCCAGATGTGCTGCAGGAGTAACTGTTGGGTGACACTGGTCAGGGAAAGTGATTTTAGAGTAAGATCAGGGCTAGGAATGCCTTAAATACAGATTTATAAAAGCAAAAAGGAACGGGAAGAGAGAAATGGAGTCGTCAGCACCTTTGGAAAGCTCAACAGGGAAGAATGGAGAAGAGAGTAATAGCCAGTTATCCCAGCACAGTTTATTAAATAGGGAGGGCTTTCCCCACTGCTTGATTTCATTGACCTAGCCAAAGATCAGATGGTTGTAGGTGTGAAGCTTTATTTCTGAGTTTTCTGCTCTATTCCATTGGTCTGTATGTTTGTCTTTGCCCTGGTGCCATGCTGTTTTGTTTACCTAGCCTCATAGTATAGTTTGAAGTCCAGTAGTGTGATGCCTTCAGTTTTGTTCTTCTGATTTAGGGTTGCTTTGGCTATCTGGACTATTTTTTTGTTTCATGTGAATTTTAGAATAGTTTCTTTTCTAATTCTGTGACAAAGGACATTGGGAATTTGATAAGAATAGTGTTGAATTTGTAAATTACTTTGGGCGGTGTGGCCATTTTAATTATATTGATTCTTCCAATTGATAAGGATGGAATATTTTTCCATATTTGTGTCCTCTAAGATTTCTTTCATCAGTGTTTTGTAGTTCTCCTTATAGAACTTGAAACAGAGCCACCATTCAACCCAGTAATCCCATTATTGGGTATATGCCCAAAGGAAAATCAATTATTCTACCAAAGAGACGTGCACTTGCATATTCATTGGCACGCTATTTACAGTGGGAAATACATGGAATCAACCCAGAGGCCCATCAATGCTGGGCTAAAGAAAATGTAGTAATATACACCATGGAATACTACACAGCCATAAAAAAGAATGAAATCATGTCCTTTGCAGCAACATGGACACAGATGGAGGCCATAATCCTAAAAAATGAATGCAGGAACTGAAAACCAAATACCACATGCTCTCACTTACAAGCAAGAGCTAAGCACTGAACACACGTGGACATAAATGTGGGAAGAAGAGACACTGTGGACTGCAAAGGCGGGAGGGTGAGAAGGGAGCAGAGTTGAGAAATAACCTTTTGGGTCTTGTGCTCACTATGTGAGTGACGGGCCCCTTACCCCAAATCTCAGCAACATCCAATATATCTGTGTAACAGACATGCGTATGTAACCCCATATATCTAAAGTAAAAGTTGAATTTTTTTAAAAAGTATGTGAAAGTTTCTTATAAATTATAAATAAGCTTTTAACCTATTCTACCACTTTTCAGTGAACCCAGAGTGATGATTCTGTTTAAAATGATAGGGCATGACCATTCTAAACATTATAATAAAATGAATTTCAAGGAGTAAGAAAAAGAAAGCAAAATTGCAAATAAAATGAGACTACTATATTTATTAAGCTCTTATCGGTGCCAAGCACTACTTTACAAACTGTATATTGAATTCTCTTTTTTTTTTTTTTTTTGAGACAGAGTCTCACTCACTGTGTTGCCCAGGCTGGAGTGCAGTGGCATGATCTCAGATCACTGCAACCTCCACCTCCCGGGTTAAAGCAATTCTCCTACCTTGGCCTCCCAAGGAGCTGGGACTATATACGCCTGCCACCATACCTAGCTAATATTTTTTTTGTGTGTGTATTTTTAGTAGAGATGGGGTTTCACTATGTTGGCCAGGCTGGTCTTGAACTCCTGACCTTGTGATCTGTCTGCCTCAGCCTTCCAAAGTGCTGGAATTGCAGGCGTGAGCCACTGTGCCCGGCATATTGAATTCTTAAGGTTCACAAAAACTCTGTAAGATAGGTGTTATGATTGTCTTCGTTGGACAGAAACTGAGGCTCACAGAGATTAGAACAGCAGCACAGAGTCACCATTTGAGTTGTGAGGAGGGTAAGTCTTTCGGGCCATCCCACATATCAGCTCTGCAGACATCTCTGAGCCTCAGCCCCTCATCCAGACAGTGAGGCTCATGATAGCAGCTGAACAGGGGTGCTGTGAGGATTCAGTGAGACTAGGTGATAGATGAGAACGTGTTTTGGAAAATCTCTATTGTCGTTATTTTACCCATCTGTCCTAGAGAAGAGAGATTGCTCTTTTACCAGCTGATAGAGTGTCACCAGCACGAGCTGGTCTAAGTGCTCTCTACCAAAGGGCATGCTGGATGGAGTGGCAGTGCAACCTCAGATACTCTCCCCGGCGTGAGTAATGGTTCTACAGGCAGATGGTGCTGGGAATGAATTGCTGAGAAGGTCTGCCAGAAACACCTGCCTGCAAACAAAGCCCCCCTCCCAGCTGGTCTTCTAGACACACGTGTTCTCTCAGCTGCAGGAAGTGCCAATAATAATGCTTCACAACCTTGTTCATGTTCACAGCGAGGTCGCGGGTGCCTGGCTGGGTAATGTGATGGGCCACCACCCTCTTGATTACAGCAGCTGCGTCTCCCACATGCCTCTTTGTTCTTGCTTAGAACATGGGTGGTGTGAGCAGGGACAAGGGACAACACGGGCTGCTTGTGGCACACCTGCTTCAGAGCTTGTTTGCAGACCTCATCCCCCACTTCCACCAGGGACCAGGAGTGCCGTGTGCTCAGCAGATGTTTTGTCAATGCCATTTTCACAGCCAATGCTTTTTCCTTTCCTTTTAAAATGTAATACATCGAGGACCCCCAAACAGCTGTCTGATGGGTTCCTTGTCTATCAGAGCACATTTCCTCTGCAAACAACAGCTTGCATCTGGAGCTGCCCTCAGATCCGATACCTTCCCCACCACGCCCCATACCCTGATTCCTCCTTTGCCAAAAGTTTTCCCAGAAGAGCAACACAGGAAGTGAAGCTGAAGATGCATTGCTGACGGTGACCAAGTTCTGCAGCCCTTTATAGCACTGCGGTGAGCTTCATGCGGCCCTGGCCGACCCAGCCGGGAGCCTCTGCTTTTCCCTCCACACAGTGATCCCGGTACCTGAGCACCATCCTTGTGCCACTGAAGGAAAGTGAGAGAAATCCGAGGGGAACTGCGTTGTCTGTGGCTTGGGTGGCCTCGCTTTGACATCTTGTCCTATGCCTGTAATTTCTTTAATACTAACGACACTCTGCTCATCTTCCAAGGTTTGGCATGAAAGCGTTTCCTCTTCAAGGTGTCAGAGGGGTTAGCAGGGTGAGACCCAGACAGGGAAGAAGAGGACGACTGTAGAGAAGCTAAGACGGTAAGGAGAGAGGATGGCCAGGGGGCTCTGAACCACTCACTTCACAATTGAACCAGCTCTTTCTATATCATCCATGAAATGGCTGCCATTTGCCTCTTGTGCCATGGAACCTTCTCTGCACTCCCTCTTCAGAGTCTTGCCATTTCTATCTATCACTAACACCAGGACACTGGCCCTCGATGCTCCCTGCTTAGGGTCCATCAGCCCAAGAGGTTAGGACTCAGGTCCCACCAGCCTTGGCTACCGGCTTGCGCTTGAGGGCATACTGAACACAATCAACTCAGCCCGAGGCCAGCTTTCTTTCATTTGCAGGAATGCTATCATTGACTATTTTGCAATGGGAATTGTGAGGAAAACGTGAGCAAGACTGCAATAATGCATCTTGAACAGAGGAAAACCAACTCCAAGCTCATACTTTATAAATGGGGAGATTATATTGTTGTTTTAGGATACACCAGACAGAACACAGCAATTGCTAACATGTTTTACCTGGTGGAGCACTGGGCTTTGAGTCAGGACACATGGGTTTGAGTTCCGGCTTTGCGGTGGCCAGCTGTGTGTCTTGGGAAAGTCCGTGACCTTTTCTCTTTAACTAAAACATAATGGGCACGATCATCATAGTCACCACCAAGGCCACCTACCTGCACATCAAAGTCAGTCTTGCCAGCGAGTTGGAAAGTAGGTGTCTATCGTTCAGGTGTAGAAACCAAGGCATGAAGTCGGGCAGTAGAGGAGTGGGATGCTGAGGGACCTGCCGTTCTGAGGGGGAACCTTTTGTAGCCACAGGCCCAGAAGAACTTTGATTTGTCTCCCGATAGAAACTACTTGCTCAGCCACAGGTCGTTGGCTTCAAGCCCTCACCTTCCCCAGCAGCCCTCAAGGTGCTCTGCCCATCCAAGGGGCCCTGAGGCACATGACGATATCTTGGTGTCGCTTTCCAGACCCAGGCTTTCTCTAGTGCCACCCTGCTTTACTGCACCCTGCCTCATGTTCTCACCTCTTCTCCTGGCTCCTCTTAGCAATGGTCCTGGCCTGCATGCCAGCTTTCCTATTTGGGCTCAGCAGTTCTCCTGGTTCAACAAATCTGTGTCACTTGTGCTGTGTCAGCTTGGTTTACCCAAGAGTTTTATTTCCCAGAATCCCCACCCCTGCATGAGCCTGGGTTAGAGTTGACCAAAGAAGAATTACTGGAGGTTTGGGCTACACAGGCAAAGCTGTGTCCATCACCCTGTGAAGGCTGTTGAGGAGGCTGGGGACAAGAATGGATGGACCCAGAAGTGCCTGGTGGGGCTCTGCGGGTCCTCGCTGTCCTCTGCTCTATGTCCAGCTCATTCTCTGCAGGCTCAGCCCAGCTGGCCAGGAACCAGACACACAGAGCAGCACAATGGAAACAGCTTCCTGCAGACCTTTCGCCAAACTCCCTCATGGCCCCTCATGGCCCCTCTTCGAGGGCAGGTCCTCTCAGATTCACTCATCGATGATGCTTCTCCGATCTTTCAACTCCACATTCCAAATCTCTACTCCCCCAGCTACTCCCACAGAGTAGAGGTCCAATTCAAATCAGAAATCCCTACTCCTGGAGCATCCCATGGACCCCTGCTTCCTGCCCAGTGGAACATCCTTGCCAGGGAGGCAGGGCGGTGGGGGGGTCCTCACTGCAGGCTTCCCTAGGACCAGGAAATGGGAAGAGAATGAACATCATGGTAGACCAGGGCTACAGAAGATAATGCTGTGCTGCCGCTGCATTTTGATCACAGAAAGCTTCATCTGAGTTACTTGTCAATTTTCTTAAATGCAGGAAGCCTTTCCAGAGGCTGGCAGAGACATTTCTTAGCACTTTATTTTCTGAAACCTTCAGGATGATTGACCATGACGAAGCAGGGCTGATGGCTGGAGCCTGAGTCAACAACTCCCAGAGAGGGTTCATGATTTCTGACACTCCTAGGGGGGTCCATCTATCTTGCAAAATTCTAAAACAGCAATTCCTGTAAAATCACTCTAACCATAAGGAGTTGGGGAGAGAGATGGCCAATGGGGAATGAAGAAAGAGTGGCAGCAAAATCAAATAATCAAGCAGCCGTCTCCCTGGTGAGGTAGGAGTAGGGCTGGTAAGAAGAACGGTGGGCCCCTCTCTACAGGCGGAGCTAACACAGCGCTCAGGGGCTGAGTGGCCAGCGAGCCCAACCTGCTGCAGTTTTAACAATAGTGTGACTGGCGACAGATGGGCTCCAACGCTCCTCGGTGACAGTGACGTTACCTGGAGCACTGGGGAGGACCGGAAGGACTGGCACTGAGGGGCCTTGAGGAGCGGAGATCAGGGAACAGGAAGGAATTAAAGTGTCTCCTACCAGCAGTGAAGATAAGCCTTTTATAGGGGCCAGGCTGAGCAAGAGGTTTTTTTTAAGGCTTGTCCCAGAAGAACAAAGAAGTCATTCTTTTCCTCTGTGGTGGAGTGGGTGGGGGATGGGGAAAGAGTGAGGAAATGTCTCCTCTATTCAGGACACCTAGGCAGCTTTTGAAATCCTCACTGAATTTAACAACCAACGTGCGTCCTATACCTGCTTTGGGTAATGGCTGGGGAGACAACTTGCCTAATAATTCCCTGTGTGGCTCATGGGATGGAACCAGAAGTTTCCATCACAGACGAGGCGTGAGTGATGCTGAGACCAGACAGGCATCAGCTTTGGGGCTTGCAGGGCCTGCTAAGGAGGCCAGACTTGGTTCCCAGGGCACTGGCCTTCGTTCAGGGCCTGTCCCCTGCCATTTACATGGGCTGGTTTGTGTTAGAGGCCAGTTGGCTCTGAAGCAGTGCCACAGTTATTTTACCCCAAGTTTAATAGCACTAAATTGCACCTGAAGAACTCTAGGCCCATTGGAAGTAGCTGGGAAGTGGAGGTTCAGCCACATACGCTTATGGAACGTCTCTCTCTGCAGGGTCTGGTAGATTAGGGGTAATGGAGAGCAGGAGCCCACACTGGGGAGGGGAAGATTCCACGTTCAAAGCAACATAGAAACGTCGGCATGCACGAAAGTTCTAGAGTGAGCCAGAGATGGTCTGGGAATTCAACTTGGGTGAAAGGCAGGATATTTACATGTTGGTGACTGTAAAGTCCGAGTGTGGAATCTACTGCGGGCCTGCCCTGCAGGGAGAGCCACGTGTCTAGTGCTCCAGGGCCACATGTGGCTAGGGCTATCACGCTGGACAGGCAGGCACAGAATGTTTCCATCACACAGGAAGTTCCGCTCAGCGGCCCCGCCCTAGACACTGACGTTGCACCTCGTGACAGGCAATTTAAAACCACCTCCCCGTGCCCCCACTGTCTGTCGTTTTTCAATAAGCAGAGATGTAGAAACGGAATTCTGGAAGCATTCTGGTACCTAGAAAACCTCATTAATCAACCAGTTTCATCCCCAGGTCCCCTCCCTTGCCCTATCTCCCTTCATTACCTGGCTCATGTGGGTGTGTTCACGGTTTACATGTGCTCCTGTGGGTGTGCACACCCGATACAGCAGTGTTCTCTTTCCTGCTGCCTCCTAAACAGAAGGAAACTGTCTCCATTAAACAAGCTAAACATTCTCATAATCTCCAGCGAGGACACCTCACCTCAGCCCTCTGGTGAGAAAGCTGCCCTGGACATGCCACACCGCCATGGCGCACCTAACACTGAGTGGCTGACGGTTCTTCAGGGCTCTCCAGGGATTATCTTTCCTGAACACAGTCAAGGTGTAGCTTGTGAATTCTAAAGCAGGTATGCAGGATACAAGCCTGGTTCAGAGTAACCCCTGAAAATCTCTGAAATTTCCCTAAAAGGGAATGCTGTACTGTGTCTCAGGATGTGCAACCCTTCCCATTTCTCGGTGGCAGCTGGAAAATGGCTGTTCTTCACATGAGCAGTGGCATGGTACTTGGCTGGAGTTCCAGGATTCATTTGGCCAAAGAAACCCAGTGTCATAACAGTTGGTGCAACAAGATGTTCATGCCAGGAGAAACAGGTGGGGATCTGAGCAAACATGGGGCCGAGCTCACAGGTGGCGCCTCCCCTCGTGGAGCAAGGACCTGGCGCATGCAGGATGGGACCTCTCTCTCTTAGCATGAGTGCTGGAAGTGAAGTGCATGTGAAGTGGGCACCACAGGGCTGCAGTGCCAGCCACCTATGCAGGAACACAATCAACCCCACCACCCCATGTGCCCGCAATGCACTCACACATCTGCTTCCCAACGCCAAACCCGTGACAGGTCACAGCTGCCCAACCACTGGGCAGAATTTCCAGAGTCTAGACTGTTGGGCTGTCCAGGTGGGCAACGTTTGAACTGCAAGGGCAGAGCCTCTCCCATGACTCCTTCCTGCTCCTTGCCAGGTAGAGAGTATCTCTCACTAAAGAAGCAGGCAATGCCACTCACAGTCTAAAAATGACACGGTGCCCTTCGTCCCAGGTAACTGAAAATAAAGTGTTACCAGGTAGGCATGGACAGGATGCAAGGCAGGTATCAACAGTGCCAGGCTGAGCATTCTGGGGCCAGGCACATGGTTCTGGGCATCCCCCGGATGAGAATGTCCAGCAATGCTATTTGATTTAAAGTCTCATTTTCCTGGTAACATGAGGAAGAGTGAGAGCCCTGGGAAACATGACGGAGAATGGAGTTACTTTCACACTGATTTGTTGCAGCCTGGGGGCTCATCAGAAATAGATCCACACAGCTGTATGATATGTCCCTGAAAAACACAGGATTTTTTAAAAGCAGGTCATTTGTCTTAATGCTTCTCACTTAATGTGAAGAAAAAGTGTCAATCTCAAATAACATATTTTCATATTTTCATCTAGGTATTTACTGTGTAGACCAGCTAGTGAGGACAGCTCAGAGATTTGATAATTTTCTGTTGATCTTGTTTTCCTACAGTGTGTTTTCTGGGGCAGAAAACATGTGCTTAAAATATTGTCTATTATTTTTATATTCTAAAAATTGTTTTGAAACTGGGACTACAAACAGCATGTGTAGTCCACTAAGCCAGGGCACTCTGCTGACTCCGCCAGGTGGGCATCCTGGTGTCAGCCGGAAAATACAGCTTCACTCCCTTTCCCTGGACACCGAAAAGACATCAAGATTGCAGGCAGACTATTCTTAAAAAGGTGTCATTTACAACTGTTCAGGTCTGTGGGACAAAATTTTATCCAGATTGAGCAACAAAAAAAAACACTTTTTTTCAAAAAAATATGTATTGAAGTTGATAGGATTTTCAAATGTCTAAGAGCCCCAACTTTTCTCTTTATATAATAAAAGCTATGTTTAGACATTTACCATTAAACCATCATATTATTCTCTTTGTATGATAATTAAATATTAGAAATTCAAACTAAGAATGAGAATACTGGCCAGTTATTAAACTAAAAAAATATCTCTTTTTGGGTTTTATAGATGCAGATCTGTGCATAAAAATTTATTTGAAAATAGAATCAGTTAAAAGAAAAGGATTATATAGGTGATGGGGGAGGAAGGCAGCAAACCACATTGCCATGTGTGTACCTACGCAACAATCTTGCATGTTCTTCACATGTACCCCAAAACCTAAAATGCAATAAAATATATATTAAAAGAAAAAGAAAAGAAAAGAGTTGAGAGCTTAAGGACCACAAGAACAGTCTACTTCTCTGCTTTACAGATGAGAAAAATGAGGCCGAAAGAAATCAGTGTCATAGACCAAGATATTAGCAGAGCCACAGTGTTGAGTGTTCTCTAATACTGTTTCTATTTTAATCTCCTGCTCTTCTGCCCTCAGGAAGCTAGGAAACAAGTTGGGATTTTAAAATCACTTCTCTTGGCCAGGTGTGGTGGCTCATGCCTGTAATCCCAGCACGGTTGGAGCCCAAGGTGGGGGAATCTCTTGAGATCAGGTTCAAGACCAGCCTGGGCATCATAGTGAGATTTCATCTCTCCAAGAAATAAAATTAGGTGGGCACACCTGTGCATGCCTGTGGTCCCAGCTACTCGGGAGGTGGACGTGGGAGTATTGCTTGAGCCCAGGAGGTCAAGTCTGCAGTGAGCTGTGCTCATGTCACTGCACTCCAGCCTGGGCCACAGAGCGAGTGCCTGTCTCTAAAATATTTAAAAAAAAAAAAAAATTAATAATAGTAAATAAAATTACTTCTCAAGTAAAAAAAAATACAGAGAAGCTCTGTGATGTGGCTCACCACAAAAAAATAAAATGTAAACAATTTTAAAGGTTAAATGAGCTCTTCCATAGCAGCTCTTCAAATGGCATGTAGATTTCACTGGCCAAGACCCAGCTCCCTCGGCCCACACCAGGTCCGCAGCATAGGTGAGCTGCCCTGGGGATAGTGCCCTGAGGGCTCAGGGTAAACAGCTGGGCCATGCTCTTTGGTGCAAGAGACCTAGCTGGACAGGCAGAGGTCAATGTCCACACCCCAGTTTCATCAACAACTCACCGGCCACCTAAGGCCACCCAAATGCATTTTGATTGGAATCTACTAAAAAAAAAAAAAAAAAAAAAAAAGGCAAAATGGACCATGATGGAAAAAGCCACACTCTTTCTGAATAGGAGAAATTGGTGCCAGGGAGTGACAGAGGGAAAAGAGAAGGAATTGAAATAGAAATTGTGGCCATTAAAACTGCACATATAAATGGTTCTTTGGTGCCCTTGCAGACATCTAGTACCCACTGGCGGCTACCTGCTTCCCCAGCATGTGAGCAGCCGCATGGGGCTCCAGCTCAGGCTAGCAGAGTTGGTAACCCCAGCCTGTGGGCAGCTTTGTGTCTGCAGTGACCTGTGCACCCTCAGCCCTATGAGAGGCAGGAAGCAAAAGCCACCTAAGGAGCAGAAGGTACTTATAGGCCTGTTTTGCTGAAGTTCTACAACCGCCAGGAGAGGAAAGCAGAACAGAAACTTTTTTGCCCAACTTCTCTGAACTGCGTGTTTTGCAGGTCAGAGAAGTTATGCACCTTACCTGAGGTTGTATAAATAGTAGATGGTCATACATGACCAGCCCCAGCTCCTCCTTCTCCTGGAGTGGACTTTCCCCTACACCTACCATGCCAGAAGAGGAAGCTCTAATTGACAAACAGCTCTCAGCTTATCAACTTACTTCATTTATCTGTAGGCTAGAGAACTTGGGGACATCTTATCGAACAGCAAAGAAGCAAAAAATCAACAGAACAACTCCACATCCAAGAGACCAGGTTTCCTCTGCTCTCTTACACTTCTCTCTCTGTGGCGACCCAGGTGGGCTCTGGACTCCTCTGACACCTGCCTCCTTGGGTTTTGCTGCTCCTGTTTTGGGTTTTATCGAGAAGGGGACAGTGTGACAGTGCTTTGTGGCGCATTAATAAAGATAAGAGGGGCCATAGCTACTAAACAGAGTTTTCAGCACCCCTCCCCTGGTTTCCCTGGCTGCAGGGCTGCGTGCACAGACACACGGAAGCACTGATGCGGGAACTATTACTGCCCTCCAATTATTGCCATTGTAATGCCTATTCAGCTGCCCCTTTGTAAGTTCCTAGAGGGCAGGGACCATGTCTCGGGCTGCTTTTCATGAATTCATGCCTTTATGCTTCCATTCACTCGCCCTACAAACATTTATTGAGTGCTACCCTCACTATGCCCTCCTCAGTGCCAGGGATTTAGAAGACACAGCACATCCTATACCCCAGAAGCACAGCCCAACCCTGGCCACCAGTCCCCATTCGTCCCTTTAGGAATGGAACCCCCCAAACAGGGCACCGGCTGCAGCATCTGCACCAGCAAGAAGGCAGGAGGCAACAGGTGGTGTCTTCCTCCTCATCAGCTTCTTTCCCTCCAAACTCCTACAGCGTGATTGTATTTATGCTATAACAAAAACAATTTAATAAATTCCACATTTTAAATCTACAATTTTAAACCTAAAGTTCTCCTTTTCTCAAACTTGGCTTCCCATTTGAACTAGCAGGGCAATGTCAAAATCCTGATGCCTGGATCCCTACACACAGTGGATCTAATTTAGCTGGCCTGGGCATGGGGATTTTAATAAGTTCAGCAAGTGGCTTGAACTGTGGCCCAGGTTGGGAACCACCATTTCAACCTGAAACAGGGGAGAGGCTCTAGGCTCAGGAGCAGGAATTGTTCCCCCATTGGTTTGCAGACCTGTTGGTGTATTCCAGAACCCATGACTGAAGATCCCTGGTCTAAGCTTATGTTGTCCACCTGCTTTCTGTACCGGAAATCTCACTTCACTCATTGCCTTCCCTTCCATTCTTGGCCTCAGGCTGTGCCTCTTTGCCTGTGCACCCAGAACACACCTCCGTGCTCTGGTCCTGTTTAGGCTTCAGGACTCTGTCCCATCACAGGGCCTTTTGGCTCGAAATGTGTTCTTTCTTCTGACTTCCCAGAGCCTGGCTGTCTCCATACCCTGGGCTCCAAGCATGCGGCTCCCTCTCTGTCTGCAGTTGAGTCTTCTTTTCTTTTACCCTCACTGTGGGGTACACACCACTCCTCCCTCCTGGCCTGCTTGGCGTTTTGGCAGTGATGCTTCTTAGGAAGGAGGACCTACTGAGGCACCCGCACATGTGGCCATGTGGTGGCTTTTAGGAAATGCCGGAGGGCCTGTGGAGGGACCCACAAATCATTCTCAACAAACACCAGAGGGTACATATCCTTGTCCTTGAAGTTCATTTCAAAGGACATGTAGACAAAGATGACTCCTGGAAAATGCAAATAAACAGCACAATGACACAACACTTCCCATCCACTAGGATGACCATGAGTTCACTGTAAGTGTTGGCAAGGATGTGGAGACATTGAAACCCTTACACGCTGGCTGGTAGGAAAGGAAAATGGTGCAGCGGTTGTGGTGAACAGCTTAGCAATACCTAAAAAAATTTGACGTAGGATTACCATATGACGTAGCGATTCCACGCCTAGGTATACACCCGAAAGAACTGAAAACGGAGACTTCAGCAAATACATGCACATGCTATTCACAGCAGCATTGTTCCCCAGTCAAAAGGCCAAAACAACTCAAATATAAGATTGAAGGAAATGTTCATAAACACACACGGTATTAATATAACACGCATTTAATGTTAGACTATCTTACAAAACATATAGACAAAAATTGGAATTAAAGGATGAGATTAAAAACATGAAGAAATGTTTCTTTCCTAGAGTCCCCAGTGGTGACCGCCAATCTGCTCAAATGCTCCCACAGTGATTTCCCTTTGCCTGGAAATTTCCAGAGTTACAATCTGAAGAGGTGCTTTTGCTCTCCCCCTTGCTTTAATTCCTGGCTTGAAAGAAAATTTAAATTTAAGGACAAAATTTCTTATGTTGCTATTATTTTTAAGGTGACTGCTTTATTTCCCAAATTTCCTCTGGAAAGAGAACATGGGTATATGCATTCTTTCAACAAGGTCTGTCTTTTCTAAAGAGAAAAGGTTCAAATACAGACCCTCAAACTAAGGCTCTGGTGTTAGTTCGGGGAAATAGACAGATGCACAGCAACCATTTCTAAACACACAGCTGGTTTCAGCTGCATATTCCACAGGTCTTGGAGTATCCCACACATCTAATGTAGTGTTTCCTTCTGGTTAAACCTAGTCCCTTGGAAAGATTAAGAAACTTGTGTCCTGAGAGTCCCAGGGAGGCCGAGGTAACACAGTGGGAGAGCGTCCAGCCTGAGGTCTCCTGTCTGCTAGGCAGGGATTTCAGGGTTAGTTTCAAGGACGGCTTCCAAGGCTGAGTGGATTCTTGTGGTCACCATTCTGAAGGTGTATCTGAGATAATGGAAACTGTGTTAGCATAGTGATATACAGAAAAAGAATTATGGGGATATTTCACTCCTGAGCATGACGGGGAATCAGGCAAGGTGAAGAAGAAGAAGAAAAGAAATAATAAATTCCCAAATGAGATTTTTTTTTTTAAATAAAAACCATGTATTGGCTCAGTGATCTTCTCAAACTTCTAAAGTGGGCAGTTTTACAAGAAAATATATACATTGAACCATATGAAATGCACAGACAATATTTGACTGTTATTAATCCATGAAAACATTAAGTTTAAATGGTTTCCTCTAACACCTATGTGATATAATCTGTAAATGCCAGGTACTGGGTGATTTAGGCAGAATAGATGTGTATATATGTGTGTGTGTGTATATATATACATATATACACATATATATGTTTATATATATGCACATGTGTATATATTTTGTAGAGTCCAGGGTCTCCCTATGTTGCCCAGACTGGTGTCAAACTCCTGGGCTCAAGCAATCCTCCTGCCTCAGCCTCCAAAAGTGCTAAGATTGCAGTTGTGAGCCACTGGACCGAACCAATGCAGAAAACATCTTACCACGGTATAAAACATGCATCTGAGAGGAAAAGAGAAATAGAGAGAGGTTTCTAAATTAAACACAGCTAACCAAGAAAAAAAAAATCAACATTTGAATGAATATTGAAATTCTCTTAAAAGAAGACAAATGAGGGGGTGGAAATCAAATGAGCAAGTAAGGTTTTTACACACATGGTGCTCTAGAAACTAATTGGTGGACAGATACAGAATCCGTAACCCCCTCTCCAAAATGTTTTCTGGCAGAAGTCATTCTATAGGGAAAATTGCATCAAGAGAGTTATGAAAATTGCACAATGCGATGAGGGGGCTTCCCTTGTTGGGGGAGCAGATAGCTCACATGCTGGATGGGGTCAGGGTTCAAACAAAGGCCCCTGTTGAGTGGGGAGCAGGTACAAGACAGATGGTTTGTTAAACATTGCCAGCATGCTTGCGCAGTGCCGTGCGGCGGTCAGAGCCTGGATAATGGTCACCAGGGCATTGTGTAGCAGTGCACTGGCTAATTTCAGCCCAGCTAAAGCTATTGCTTATCTTTGTTGGTTTTGCAAAGATTAAGGCAGTTTCTCTGCTTTGAATGCACCACAGCTGCCCAGCAAAGCATTCCTAAAGTTTTGTCTGAATTCCCACTGCTAAGAGAGGCCAAGCAAAAGGTGGCTGGTGCAAAGACTTATTTTTAACTCATATCTGAAATTGCTTCTCCTCAACTGATCTGGACCACTCCTGACTTACTTCTGGGCAAAACACTCCAGAGTCGCAGTGGCCTTCTTTCTCAGTAAATCCTTCCCTGTGCAGTTCAAAATGCATCTGCTGGGGATTTTTATTTCCTAGATTTATATTTCCTATTGGGATTGATTCATTTGCTACTTTTGTGGAAAGGGTAAACACCATCGTAAATTCCATCCGGTGAATCATGGGGAGGCGGTGGTTCCAATTAAACGTGTTTGCTTTCGGAAGGGGGCCCTTGGCTTCTTATCTTTATGTACAGAAGAAAACAGAGCTCAACCTGGCCTTTGTAGCCAATGGAAACGCACCTGGCTCAGTCAGCTGCTAGGCTGGGTCTCTGCTGCCCTGAGCTCCATCCTGCTCCTCTCGGTTGTTTGCTGACGAAGGGAGAGAGCTCAGGTCATGCAGAGGGGACAAGCCCCTTGATTGTGCCTACAGGCCCAAAGCATGCAGGGGGTGTAGCTACTATCTGGGTATGTTAGGAAAGAGTGATGCCAATTGGTTTAGTATTTCCGACAGTTCAGATGTCTTTATCTTCTTTTAAAGGTGGTGCAGATCTATCCCCCACCTAACTGAACCAGTGCAGTATTTACTTCAGGCAGCCCCTTCTGCCTAAATTAGATCATTTCCACCTATAAAATCAAGAAAGTGTGCCCGGGAGATTAAGCCCTAAAAGTAGCCTTGTTAAATACATCCGCAGAAGCAAAGAAACCAAGAAAGTAGATCTCTCTCCCTCTTCTCTCTCTCTCTCTCTCTCTCTCTCTAGTGCATGCAAACACACACACACACACACACACACACACACACACACACACCCCTACCTTTAGAACTAGGAAACTAATTTGCTCTAAGCCTGAGTGTCTTTGCTAAGAATCAGGCATTTGTCATGTAAATCTCAAATCAGGAGGCTTTAGTGAGCAACTAAGTGCTGAGAATGTGTTCCGGGGAAAAGAAACTCATAAAGCAGAAAAGCGTATGCTGAGAAATTCACCTGCAAATTCTTGACATTATTGAAAGCAACCGTATGTATCCTCGGGTGCAAATAATTGAAATAATAATACTATTCATTCAGGCCATGGTGCTGTGTGCTCACCCAAGGCCCTTCTTGTTTTATTTTATTTTACTATTTTCCTCTGGATCCCTCTTGTGTGCTCTGGCTCCCAAATCACTCACTCACTTAGGAACCTCCTGGAACGGGTTTCCTAGTTTGGTTTTGGAACTCGTCTAGAAGCTTCTATTGGGAGACAGTGCTGTCTCCGGTGTCAGCACCTTTCCTTTGATTCCTGTAGTCCAGGGCTGCTATTTTTCCTACGCCATTGTCCATCTGGGTTTAAACGTACTGGTGTGTAGACTTTCACAGCCACCTTTGCGATATTATTTTTCAAAGAATCACATTTTAATGGGGATTTCTGGCAATTTCATTGATTTTTTTAACTTGTTTTATATCTTTCTCTTTGCTTTGGTTTTATTCTGTCATTTTCTCCTTTTTTATTCTAATATGTTTAGTTATGTCCTTAGGTATTTGGTTTTTCAATGTCTTATTTACTATTAATGTATTCAAAATTATGTAAAATTTTAAGCACAGCGTGAGCATTATGGGTCATAAAGTTTGACATTTGACACTTTTATTCTTATTCAATTCCAAGTATTTTGCAATATCTTTTAAATTTCCTCTACCTCACTGCTTATATACTATACATTATAATGTTTTATGTGTCCAAGAGATGTTCAAAGCTATATTATCGCCACTAGTGATTCTTGAATTTTATTTCATTATAATCAACATAATGTGACTATAGTGATTATTTGGCATTTATGAAAGCTTTCTTTGTTCCATGAGAATTAAAACGAATATTCCCGTGGGTGTAAGTCCTATGTGCATCTATTATATCAGTGTTGTCCAAAAGAAATACAATGCCGGCCACATATATAATTCTATATTTTCCAGCAGCCATATTAATAGGTGAAAATGCACAGGTGAATTTAATTTTAATATTATTTGAGACAATATATATGAAATAACAATTTCAACATATAATCAATATAAAAGTATTCACAAGATGTTTTACATTATTTTTCTGTATTGAGTATTAGAAACTTGGGTGGATTTAACTCTTACAGTGCATTTCAGTGCAAATACTAAAATCACGTCTGATACACTTGATCTGTATTTAGATTTCAATTTACAATTGAAAGAGTAGATTGTTCTAAACATACTTAAAAGTTTTTCAATACCTAAATCAAGTATTAGGTTTTTAAAATTTAAATTAATTAAAGTTAAATAAAATCTTACAATTTCTTGCATTAGTTGCACAAGTGCTCCAGAGCTATACGTAGCTATTGGCTACTGTATTGGACAATATAAGATTAAGTAACGCTTATGTTGCTTCTCAAATATTCCAAATTATTGGTAATTTTTGTCTCCTTGGTCAGTGTTTTCCTTAAAAAAAAAAAAAAAAATATTGATGATCCAAGATGGCCAATTAGGAACAGCTCAGGATTGCAGCTCCCAGTGAAAGCGCGGAGGGTGAGTGGACCCCGCATTTCCAGACGGATTTTTATTGCCCACAGACCAGGAGATTCCCAGGTGAAGTAGCTCCACGGGTCGCCAGTGCAGCTGTTTCGCCAGAGCGGCTGTTTTGCTGGCACCCTGGCACGGTGGTTCTCTGCACAAAATACACGGGTCCGGGCGCCATTTTAGCTGGCAATTGGAGCTCCGGGAAGGCAGAGTCACCCATTCATCTGATTAAAAAGGGGACTGAAACAGGGGAGCCAGGCAAGGAAATTCCTGGGCAAAAAAGTGCCATGAATCCCAGTGCAGCTGTTTCAGCCAGCACAGTGGGTCGCCGCACGGGAAATCACACAGATTCTGGCACCTTTTCAACAGGCGACTGGATCACCTGGGAGACAGTCAACAGTTCAACTGAAAAAAAAAAGGCTCTGAGGTAGGGAGCCAGGTGATCAGGCTCGGCTTGTCCCACCCCCACAAAACAGCAATTGGAAATGCTCTGGATTGAGAGTTTCACAGCAAGCACAGCTGAACCCAGACTGGCCAGCTCTGTGGGAGAGGGGGCGTCCACCATTACGGAGGCAGTCCACCACTATGGAGGTAGTCCGCCATTGCTGAGGCAGCCCGCCATTGCTGAGGCAATTCTAACTACACCCGTATAAACAGGATTGCAGGGAAGTTCACATGGCAGCTGGGCAGAGCCCACAGCAGCTCAGCAAAGCCTCTGCAGGCAGACAGTGACTAGGCTCCCTCCTCGCTGGGCAGGGCAGCCCTGAAAAAAGGCAGCAGCACAACAGAAACTCATAAATAAAGCCCTAACTCCCCGGGACAGAGCACCTGGGAAAAAAAAAAAGGTGGGGGCAGTTTATGAGTTCTGCTGCAGCAGACTTAAATGTACATGCCCAGCAGGTCTGAATGAACAATGGAGCTCACAGCTCAGCACTTGAGCTCCTATAAAGGACAGACTGTCTCCTCAAGCAGCTCCCTGACCCCCATATATCCAAAGAGTCACCGCATAAAGGAGAGCTCAGATTGACAACTGGCAGGTATCCTTCTGGGACAAAGATAGCAGAAGAAGAAACTGGCAGCAACCCTTACTGTTCTGCAGCCACTGCAGGAGATCCCCAGGCAAGCAGGGCCTGGAGTGGACCTCAGCAGTCCTACAACAGAGGGGCCAGACTGTTAGAAGGAAAACTAAGAAACAGAAAGAAATAACTTCATCATCAACAAACTGGACATCCACTCAGAGACCCAATCTGAAAGTCGACAGCTACAAAGACGACAGGTGGATAAATCCACAAAGATGGGAAGAAACCAGTGCAAAAAGGATGAAAACACCCAAAACCAGAACGCCTCTCCTTCTACAAGGGATCACAACTCCTCACCGGCAAGGCAACAAGGCTAGATGGAGAATGAATGTGATGAATTGACAGAATCAGGCTTCAGAAGGTGGGTACTAAGAAACTTCTGTGAGCTAAAAGAACATGTTCTAACCCAATGCAAACAAATTAAGAATCTTGAAAAAAGATTTGACGAAATGCTAACAAGAATAAACAACTCAGAGAGGAATATAAGTGAATTGATGGAGCGGAAAAACACAACACAAGAACTTCGTGAAGCATACACAAGTTTCAACAGCCAAACTGACCAAGCAGAAGAAAGGATATCAGAAGTCAAAGATCAACTCAACGAAATAAAATGAGAAGGCAAGATTAGAGAAAAAAGGGTAAAAGGAATGAATGAAGTCTCCAAGAAATATGGGACTATGTGAAAGAACGAATCTATTTGATAGGTATACCTGAATGTGACGAAGAGAATGAATCCAAGCTGGAAAATATTCTTCAGGATATTATCCAGGAAAACTTCCCCAACCTAGCAAGGCATGCCAATATTCAAGTCCAGGAAATACAGAGAACACCACAAAGATATTCCTCAAGAAGAGCAACCCCAAGGTACATGATCGTCAGATTCACCAGGGTTGAAATGAAGGAGAAAATGCTAAGGGCAGTCAGAGAGAAATGTTGGGTTATGTACAAAGGGAAGTCCGTCAGACTCACAGCAGATCTCTCAGCAGAAACCCTACAAGCCAGAAGAGAGTGGGGGCCAAGATTCAACATCCTTAAAGAAAAGAACTTTCAACCCAGAATTTCATATCCAGTCAAACTAAGCTTCATAAGTGAAAGAAAAATAAAATCCTTTGTGAACAAGCAAGTACTCAGAGATTTCATCACCACCAGGCCTGCTTTACAAGAGCTCCTGAAAGAGGCACTAAACATAGAAAGGAACAACCAGTACCAGCCACTCCAAAAACATACCAAATGGTAAACAGCATCAACACAATGAAGAAACTGCATCAACTAATGGGCAAAACAGCCAGCTAGCATCAAAATGGCAGGATCAAATTCACACACAACAATATTAACCCTAAATATAAATGGGCTAAATGCCCCAATCAAAAGACTCAGACTGGCAAATTGGATAAAAAGCCAAAACCCATCAGTGTGCTGTATCCAGGAAACCCATCTCACATGCAAGGATACACAAAGGCTCAAAATAAAGGGATGGAGGAAGATTTACCAAGCAAATGGAGAGCAAAAAAAAAAAAAAAAAAAAGCAGGAGTTGCAATTCTCGTCTCTGATAAAATAGACTTTAAACCAACAAGGTTAAAAGAGACAAAGAAGGACATTACATAATGGTAAAAGGATCAATGCAACAAGAAGACCTAATGATCCTAAATATATGTGCACCCAACAGGAGCACCCAGATACATAAAGCAAGTTCTTAATGACTTACAAAGAGACTTACACTCCACACAATAATAATGGGAGACTTTAACACCCCATTGTCAATATTAGACAGATTAACGAGGCAGAAAATTAACAAGGATATTCAAGACTTGAACTCAGACCTGGACCAAGGAAACCTAATAGACATTTACAGAACTCTCCACCCCAAATCCACAGAATATACATTCTTCTCAGCACCACATCACACCTACTCTAAAATTGACCACATAATTGGAAGTAAATCACTCCTCAGCAAATGCAAAAGAATGGAAATCATAACGAGCAGTCTCTCAGACCACAGTGCAATCAAGTTAGAACTCAGAATTCAGAAATTAACTCAGAACTGCACAACTTCATGGAAACTGAACAACTGGCTCTTGAATGTTGACTGGATAAACAATGAAATGAAGGCAGAAATAAAGATGTTCTTTGAAACTGACGAGAATGAAGACACAACATACCAGAATCTCTGGGACACATTTAAAGCAGTCTCTAGAGGAAAATATACAGCAATAAATGCCCACATGAGAAGCAAGGAGTGATCTAAAATCGACACCCTATCGTCAAAATTGAAAGAGCTAGAGGAGCAAGATAAAAAAAAACCCAAAACCTAGCAGTAGACAAGAAATAACTAAGATCAGAGCAGAACTGAAGGAGATAGAGACACAAAAAACCCTTCAAAAAATCAATAAATCCAGGAGCTGGTTTCTCGAAAAGATCAACAAAATAGCAGACCACTAGCCAGATTAATGAAAAAGAAAAGAGAGAAAAATCAAATAGATGCAATAAAAAATGATAAAGGGGATATCACCACAGATTCCACAGAAATTCAAACCATCATCAGAGATTATTACAAACAACTCTATGCACATAAACTAGTAAACCTGGAAGAAATTAATAAATTCCTGGACACTTGCATCCTCCCAAGCCTAAACCAGGAAGAAGTCAAAACCCCAAATAGACCAATAACAAGGTCTGCAGTTGAGGCAGCAATTAAGAGCCTACCACCCAAAAAAAGCCCAGGTCCAGATGGGTTCACAGCCAAATTCTACCAGACATGCAAAGAGGAGCTGGTACCATTCCTTCTGAAACTATTCCAAACAATACAAAAGAGGGGAATCCTTCCCCAAATCATTTTATGAGACCAATATCATCCTGATACCAAAACCCGGCAGAGACTCAGCAAGAAAAGAGAACTTCAGGCCAATATCCATGATGAACATAGATGCAAAAATCTTCAACAAAATACTGGCAAACTGATTGCAACAGCACATCAAATAGCTTGTCCACCATGATCAAGTAGGCTTCATCCCAGGGATGCAAGGCTGGTTCAACATATGCAAATCTATAAACATAATCCACCACATAAACAGAACCAAAGACAAAAACCACATGATTATCTCAATTGATACAGAGAAGGCCTTTGACAAAATTCAACAGCCCTTTATGCTAAAAACCCTCAATAAACTAGGTATTGATGGATCGTATCTCAAAATAATAAAAGCTATTTACGACAAACCAACAGCCAATATCATACTGAATGGGCAAAAACTGGAAGCATTCCTTTTGAAATCTGGCACTAGACAAGGATGCCCTCTCTCACCACTCCTATTCAATATAGTACTGGAAGTTCTAGCCAGAGCAATCAGGCAAGAAAAAGAAATAAAGGGTATTCAAATAGGAAAGGAGGAAGTCAAATTGTCTCTATTTTCAGACAAACATGATTGTATATCTAGAAGACCCCATCATCTCAGCCCAAAATCTCCTGAAACTGATAAGCAATTTCAGCAAAGTCTCAGGATACAAAATCAATGTGCAAAAATCACAAGCATTCCTATACACCAATAACAGACTTAAAGAGAGCCAAATCAAGAACGATCTGCCATTCACAGTTGCTACAAAGAGAATAAAATATCTAGGAATACAACTAACAAGGAACGTAAAGGACCTCTTCAAGGAGAACTACAAACCACTGCTCAATGAAATAAGAGAGGACACAAACAGATGGAGAAACATTCCATGTTCATGGTTAGGAAGAATCAATATTGTGAAAATGGCCATACTGCCCAAAGTAATTTACAGATTCAATGCTATCCCCATCAAGCTACCAATGACCTTCTTCACAGAACTGGAAAAAACCACCTTAAACTTCATATGGAACCAAAAGAGAGCCCGCATAGCCAAGTCAATTCTAAGCAAAAAGAACAAAGCTGGAGGCATCACACTACTGGACTTCAAACTATACTACAAGGCTACAGTAATCAAAACAGCATGGTACTGGTACCAAAACAGAGATATAGACCAATGGAACAGAACGGAGGCCTCGGACACAGCACAACACATCTACAACCATCCGATCTTTGACAAACCTGACAAAAACAAGCAATGGGAAAGGATTCCCCTGTTTAATAAATGGTGTTGGGAAAACTGGCTAGCCATGTGCAGAAAGCAGAAACTGGACCCCTTCCTGACATCTTACACTAAAATTAACTCCAGATGGATTAAAGACTTAAACATAAGAGCTAACACCATAAAAACCCTAGAAGAAAGTCTAGGCAAAACCATTCAGGACATAGGCGTAGGCAAGGACTTCATGACCAAAACACCAAAAGCATTGGCAACAAAAGCCAAAACAGACAAATGGGACCTAATCAAACTCCACAGCTTCTGCATAGCAAAAGAAATAGTCATTAGAGTGAATCGGCAACCAACAGAATGGGAAAAAATTTTTGCAGTCTACCCATCTGACAAAGGACTGATATCCAGAATCTACAAATAACTAAAACAGATTTACAAGAAAAAACAAACAAGCCCATTCAAAAGTGGGCAAAGGATATGAACAGACACTTTACAAAAGAAGACATACATGAGGCCAACAAACATATGAAAAAATGCTCATCATCATTGGTCATTAGAGAAATGCAAATCAAAACTACATTGAGATACCATCTCATGCCAGTTAGAATGGTGATCATAAAAAAATCTGGGAGCTGGAGAGGATGTGGAGAAATAGGAACATCTTTACACTGTTGGTGGGAGTGTAAATTAGTTCATCCATTGTGGAAGACAGTGTGGGGGATTCCTCAAGGACCTAGAAATAGAAATTCCATTTGACCCAGCAATCCCATTACTGGGTATATATCCAAAGGATTATAAATCGTTCGACTGTAAGGACACATGCACACGAATGTTCATTGCAGCACAGTTTACAATAGCAAAGACCTGGAACCAACCCAAAAGCCCATTGATGATAGACTGGACAGGGAAAATGTGGCACATATACACCATGGAATATTATGCAGCCATCAAAAATGATGAGTTCGTGTCCTTTGTAGGGACATGGAGGAACCTTGAAACCATCATTCTCAGCAAACTGACACAAGAACAGAAAAATCAAACACCGCATGTTCTCACCATAGGCAGGTGTTGAACAATGAGAACACATGGACACAGGGAGGGGGAGCATCACACACTGGGGTCTGTCAGGGGGAAATAGGGGGAGGGACAGCGGGTGATGTGGAGTTGGGGAGAGATAGCATGGGGAAAAAATGCCAGATATAGGTGATGGGGGAGGAAGGCAGCAAATCACACTGCCACGTGTGTACCTATGCAACAATTTTGCATGTTCTTCACATGTACCACAAAATCTAAAATGCAATTTAAAAAAGGAAAAAAATAATAAAAACAAAAAAAATAAAAATTAAAAAAAACAAAAAAAAAATGACATCTCTGCTACTATTATTATAAGACCCTACATTCTGCAATTGTGTGTGTTTTCACCCCATATTTATTTTCCACCTCTTTCTGGGACTCCTGTTTATGGAGCCATGTTCTTTATGACTTTCCATCTCCCATCTCTTCCTTTTCCTGAGGTTCTCCTGACTTGTTCTTTCACCAAATCCACCCTACTATTCAGGTCCTTGATTACGAGTTTTATTCCAACAATTGCAGTCTGTTTGTGGCTGTGTGTTCTGGTTTTATTTCCTGATCTCTTTGAGAATATTTATTAAGCTTCCTTTAATTCATGCCCTGCCTGAACTCCCCTACCATCTCATCTAATGTGGGTGGCTCAGTTACTGGGCTGGCCCCAACCGTTTCATGTCCTCTTAAGCCCACATGCATGTGGGAACACCGGCTGCCTTGGCTGGTCTGAGGTCCCTGGGAGAAGGAGTAAAGGCCCAGGTGTAGGCCTTGCCTGCCTCATGGTGAGGTGGAGACTGGAGGATGACATCGGGGTGCGTGGCTTCCATGTTTATAGTGGGCTAGACCTCCCCAGAGTGACCCACCCTCTGTGCCAGGTGACAGAAGAGCTCTGGAGAGCTCCCGGGGCCCTACATTTTTTCTGCAGCTGCCTCCCTTAAAATTGTCCCCCACCTTGCTTAGGTGGGAGCTGGGGGAGGAGAGTGCTTAGGGGCTGCCAGAGTGCCAGCTGGTTCAATACCAGGGGACTGATGCCCTGGTGAGGTGATGGGGAAAGCCCTTATTCTCTCCAGAAAAGTACAGGGAAGGAAAAGCACGTGACTCATTTTCAAGAATCAGCGACCTTCTACCTTCCATCTGTGGCTCACCACATTTGGGTTTAAAAAAAGAATCCAACATCTCCATTTTGTTAGTTCATCTTGCCAGGAAAAGCAAATCTCATAAAAATGTCATTTTAAGAATAAAATCATGTCTTTTGCAGCAGCATGAATGGGGCTGGAGACCATTATCCTAAGTTAAATAACTCAGAAACAGGAAATCAAATACCACATGTCCTCACTTGTAAGTGGGAGCGAAACAATGGGTCCACACGGATGTAGACATGGGAAAAATAGACACTGGGGACCCAAAAGCCAGGAGAGTGGGAGGAAGGTAAAAATATCTGTCAGGTACAATGGTCACTACTTGGGTGAGGGGTTCACTAGAAACTCAAAATTTCCCGTTATGCAATATATCCATGTAACTAAACTGCACATGTGCCTCCTGAATCTAAAATAATAATAAAACATTTTTTATAAAAAAAAAGAAAGAAAATGCCATTTTATTTTTCTTTTCTTTTTTTGTTTTTGTTTTTTGTTTTTTGAGACAGAGTCTAACTCTGTCGCCCAGGCTAGAGTGCAGTGGTGCAATCTTGGCTAACTGCAACCTCTGCTTCCCGAGTTCAAGTGATTCTCATGCCTCAGCCTTCAGAGTACCTGGGATTACAGGTGCGCAGGCCAAACCCAGCTATTTTTCTCTATTTTTAGTGAAGACAGGGTTTCGCTGTGTTGGCCAGGCTGGTCATGAACTCCTAGCCTCAAGTGATCTGCCAGCCTCGGCCTCCCAAAGTGCTGGGTTTACAGGCATCTTGAGCCACCACCCTGGCCAGAAAATGCCATTTTAAAACACATAAAAATGTTGGCAAAAACGCTCAATTACATATTACTGTATCATTTCAGTCTATTTTCTTTCATCATGTTTTAACCTTCCCAAAATCTGTCAGTGAAATGGGGACAGTAAAGGTGTCTCGCCCTTAGAGTTTGGGATGAGTCAATAAAATAAAACTGAATGGGTCCCAGCACATAGTAAATCTTCACTTAAAAAGTCACAAGGTCTCTGATCCTCAGATTCCTTGGCCCACACTGACTTACTGAAGTGATTAAAAGCATGTGAGAAATGCCTCGCTCCATGAGTTCCATAAATGCTTCTCTGCAAAAAAAAAAGTCTTAAGTAATCAATGCATCAAGTTCTTAAAGCTACTGATAACACATAACCTCTCACAGTTCACAGTTCAGCTGTGTGGCTCACAATGTAGCAATGAGATGTAAATACGGAAAAAACAGTATAATTACTTGACCCAAGGCTATCTGGCAATTTTCTCTAGGTTCACACCAGCAGCCCTTAATCAATGCACATCCACAAATGGGTGGGGAGGAAAGAGTCATCGGGGAACGGTTTCTCCTCATATCACGTTTCAGCTCTAAAAATCATGGTGCCTGGGGAACAGGGTGTGTGACCTAGGTAGATGTCTTTTTGTGCAAAAATAATGAAGTAGCTTCAGCTCTGCTAACTCAGCCCTATAGCAGGCTGGACTCTAATGATATGTCCAATAGATATCAAGCTTCAACAATGCTTAGATGTCACTGAGAATTAACAGTCAGATTTAGGAATCATTAATGGAATTTATATTGGTTGACCTAAAAAGTAACTCATTTAAAGCACTAGAATTTAGGATGTATTTCCAGTAACTCATTTATTTCAAAGACAAGCAAACAAAGCCAGTCTTCCACCCAGGACCTTTTCCTAAACTGGGAATTGCTTTGATCTGCACTGTTCAGTATGGTAGCACACATGGCTAATGATCAATTGAAAGGTGTTTGGTCCAAATTGAGACGTGCCATTTAGTGTAAAATACACACTATGTTGTAATGACTTAATATATAACATAATGTAAAACAGGTCATTGATAGTTTTATATTGATTACATACTGACATAATTTTTGGAATTGTTAGGTGAAATAAAATATTATTAAAATAAATTTTACCTTTTGTCATTTTTTAATATTATATTTCTAGACCTTGGCTATGTAAATTACTCTATAACTTGTCAAATATTATTTGTTCAATGGAAAGTTGATCTTAACCAGGAGTTTAACAAAAGGCCATGTTTCTGAGGCATATCTTTTGTAAACCATTCTTTTTCTTTTTTTTTTTTTTTTTTTTTGAGACTGAGTCTTTCTCTGTCCCCCAGGCTGGAGTACAGTGGTGCGATCTTGGCTCACTGCAGCCTCTGCCTCCCAGGTTCAAGTGATTTTCCTGCCTCAGCCTCCCTAGTAGCTGGGATTACAGGCACCCGCCACCATGCTGGCTCATTTTTGTATTTTTAGTAGAGACGGGGTTTTGCCATGTTGGCTAGCTAGGCTGATCTTGAACTCCTGACCTCAAGTGATCTGTGGGCCTCGGCTTCACAGATCAAGTGATTTTCGGCTTCCCAAAGTGCTGGGATTACAGGTGTGAGCCACCGTGCCTAGCCACAAACCATTCTTAGACACATAAAGTAACTCTACAGTCAAAGAAATTGTACCCATTCTTCCCTTTAGCCCCATAGTAAAGCTACTGAGCACCTTTTTGTGTGTCAGACTGTTCCCAACACTCGCCAGTTTTCAGCAAATGGGAGGCTTGTCTTCTCATGGACACGAGGCATCCAGTAAGAAACGAAAGTAGGAAATAAGTGAATTTTAGAGTTTGCTCAAAGCCAGTGAGTGCTACGGAGAAACAAAAAGTGGAGAATGAGGGAGGTGTGGGCAGGTGATTCCCATTGTAGATTTGGTTTTCATTGACAAAGTGGCATTGGAGCAGGAGCATGGAGCAGGTGAGATGTTAACACACTGAGGCTGAAGGGAGAGCATTCTAGGTGAGCTGGAGGCTGGGGATGAGGCCAAGGGGTAAGGGGAGAGGGTGGTGAGTGATCTGAACCAGGCAGTAGGATGAAGACACAGGAAGTGTTACTGGATCCCAGGAAAACGGGGATGACACTGGGAGTACTGAGGTGGGTGTGGCTCAAACCACCTTCTATTTTTAAAGGTGACTGCCTGCTTTGTTGAAAATAGACTACAGGTTGGTGAGGGTGAAATCGAAGGAAGCAGCAGGAGGCTCCTGTAGAAATCTAGGCGTGAGATGGGGGTGGATCCCATTGGTAACACGGGGTAGTGGGAAGTGGCAGGATTCTACATGGGCTTTTGAGACAGAACCAGCAGATATCTTGATGGACTGAATGTGTGAGATATAAAGGAAAGGAAGGGTCAGGCTGACTCCAGCTTTTGACCTAAGGACCTGGAAGGATGTAACTATGGGTTACCCACTTTTTGTGCCAGTCAACACTTACGCAGGAACTACAGAAATGCGTACAGTAAGAAATGCTCCCCGCACTGAAGGAGTTCACAGAAAAGTAGCAAAGTCACTTGAGTAAGAATACGCTGTACCCACTATGATAGCGCCTGTGCGCAGGGACAGGGGAAAGATCAGTCTAACCTGGCTGTGGGGGGCAGGCAAGGGACGTTTCAATTAGGTTGTCTGGGGTGTTACGAATTCATCAGACCAAAGAAAGAAGTGAAAAGACCTTCTAAGGTCAAGGAATAGCATGTTCACGTGCAAGGCCCAATGTTGACAAAAGTAGAATATTGTCTGAGGACTTGCAAGTAGAGGGTGGATGGTGGGCTGTTGGAGTGTTTCCAGTGGGTGGGGGCCCAGCCTGCAGAGACTTCAAGCAGGACCTGCTCATGAGGATCTTTGCAGAGCTCGGGAGCTTGGGCCTTCTCCTGGAGGCAGGGGTGAGCTATCAGAAAGTGTCCGGCAGGGCAATATGTGATCAAAGCTGTGTTTTTGAAGGACAGGTCATGTGGCTCTATGAGGAATCGACTGGAGAGAGGATATAGGAAAGATTTATAGAGGAGTTAGGGAACTATTAAAATTGTCCGAGGTTTTGTTGAGTTTTAGCTAGAGAGAATTGTGAGTGAGGGAAGAGCTAATCAAAGAGATTTTTTGAGGTGTAATTTTTAGAAATTGATGTCCAGTTGAAAGATGGGCTTTCAAATATGGAAGGAAGAGTATAAAACAGAATCTCTCTGATTTCTGGTCTGGAAGCTGTCAGGAGTGTTGTCATAACTGAGATGGGAAAACAGGAGGGAGAGGCACATGCTTCAAGCATGCTGAGTTTGAGCTATCTTAGTTTGAGTTCCCCCAGAAGATGACCTTGAAAGAAAGATTCTCTTCTCAGGAGTTTGTTTGAAACACTGTGAGGAAGAGGGGGAGGGCAAAGAAGGGCAGATACTCCCACGGGATTGCAGAGATTACCGCAGTGGCCGCTGGAGCTCAGTTTTGCAGTGGCTGTTTGGTAGATGGATGCAGAGCTCACGTATCAGCCCCGCTCGTCCAGGGGAGATGGAGCTCTCACTGGCTCTCAGGGGAGGCTCCAACTTCTGACTTTCTCGGAGGCAGGAGGCCTGGGAAAGCCTCAAGTGGAAAGGACGTGCCTGCCAGGAGGAAGCTGGTGCAGGGGGTGTGTGGAAGGCAAGTGCCAAGGGGCTGTGTTGGGGGCACGGGGGGCATCGGCTAAAGGGTTCTATTGAGACGGATCTGCACGTGGAGATGCTGGTGCAGGCAGAAGAGAATTCACATACGACGTTCCAGGGGAGAAGTGAAGCAGGAGGCCGTGATTCTGGGACATTCGCATGTTTGGGTAAGGTTAGCATAAGCGTTTCAAAATCATTTCCTTTCGAGTACCCTTGCCGTGAAGACATCCCCATTTGCAACAGTAACTGGTGTGCGCCCCTCTGCCTCTCCCCAGCAGCAGTGACCTCGTTGAACTTCTGAACCAACTCTTCTCCTTCAATAAAATTTCACTCTGATGGGCAAGAGACCAGGGGAATGTTATTTCTACCTTTTCTGAGAGGATTATTTTTCTAAGATTTTATTTCTAAAAGCAACTCCATTCTATTAAACAGATGGAGTCCAGCTTTCTCAAAAGTGAAGAATAAATTCTGTTGTGGGCTGGGTGGGATGGCTCACACCTGGTATCCCAGCACTTTGGGAGGACAAGGCAGGAAGATCACTTGAGTCCGTGAGTTTGAGGCCAGCCTGGCGACATGGGGAGACCCTATCTCTACAAACGCAACACATTTTAAAACTTGGCCAGATGTGGTGGCATGTGCCTGTGGTCCCAGCTACTTGTGAGGCAGAGGCGGGAGGATTCCTTGCACCCCGTAGCACTCTAGCCTTGGCAACAGTGAGACTCTATCTCAAAAAAAAAAAAATCTGTCATGGACTAGTGTTAGAAACATTCTTAAATTCTTTTTTTTTTTTCTTTTTCCCATGCACTGTTGCCCAGGCTGGAGTGCAGTGGCACGATCGCTACTCACTACAACCTACATCTCCTGGGTTAGATCGATTCTTCTGCTTCAGCCTCCCAAGTAGCTAGGATTACAGGTGTGTGCCACCAAACAATGCTAGTTTTTGTATTTTTAGGAGAGACGGGGTTTCACCATGTTGGCCAGGCTGGTCTCGAACTCCTGACCTCAAGCCATCCACCCACCTCGGCCTCCCAAAGTGCTAGGATTACAGGTGTAAGCTACTGCTCCCGGCCTAGAAACATTCTTGAACTGGAGTTGGAATTTTTGCTTTAGAAGAAAAGCTCCAGAGACTTGATTATGGAAACAAAAACCAAAAGATAAAGAAAGTTGAGAAGATCCTATGTTCTTCATGGCAGGGGCCAGTGTGAGCAGGGTTTGGAAATGGAGTATGCACTGGAAGTAAGCACTCCTCTACTTTCCTCTGGGCCATTTCTCTCCAGCCCCACCCATCAGCTGGTGCCCTACAATAGGAAGTTTTTAAAGTATTTTAAGCAAATGCATAAATTCTCAATCTGTCTTGCCTATTTACAAGCCCATGAGTCTAAGAACAATATCAAGACTATGTATGTGTAGAGCTTTGGAGGTACCTGAAGTTCTGGGATAAGTTCTAATGTCCTCTCCATGCAGTTGACAGTGTGCCCTTGGATGGATCATTTGACCTTTAAGGATCTCAACTTCCTTATCTGTGTAGTGGTGACAAGACCCATCTCACAAATTTGTCAAGGTTGATGGGATAGGAAATGGGAAACGACCACAGATGCCATAAAGCTCTTAAGAGTGGAGAAGATTTGGTTTAGAATGCCTTTCACTGTTGTCTTAGGCCTGGGTCGTTCGTGACCTTCCCAAGGCTCTGGCTGCAAGGTGCAGGTGATTACCCTAACCTTGTGAAATGCAGGCCGTTCACTCCTTGGGTCCCATGGCATGTGGCTCAGAGTGACTCGGAAATACTAGAGGGCTCAGTGGAGTCTTTCTTTCTGGAAAAGCCTTGGATCTTGGAGATGCCCCGGTCTCTAGTTCCACATGGACCTCCCACAAGTGTGCAATCCTTGGTGGGTTATACCGCCCCTGTATGCTTCACTTATTGCATCTGGGAAAGGAATGGATTGGGCAGGTTTAACTCCTTCATCTCAATACTTCTCTGATCCTACGCTTAAGACTCTGGACGTGGCTACTCCATCCTCTGATTACTCTGGTTGATTCAGAAACAGGTGCTAGAATCTTCATGAGTCATGTCCTCTTAATGAGTGGTCATTGCCCGTCCTCAGAAGTTTGCTAGCGATCCCAGCCGCTAGCAGCTGACCCTATACCCTTACCTCATCTTTAGCTTTCAGTTCTCCTGGAGCAGACAGAAAAAACAGGCATCTTATTGGATGCCACTTCCCAATGTCAATCAGATCCCCTTTAAACTCAGTGAGGGTCTATTTCATTTTCAACTTAGGGGAAAATTCAAGACAGTTCAACAGAGAAAAATGGATGAAGAATACAACCCCTCAATTCAGTTCACAACCCTTGAACGTAGACAGTGGCCAGCCCCATGTGGGCCCCTGGCAGGAGTGAAGGAAGTCGAACACTGTCTAGCGAAACAGAGCACGTTTGAAAAATAAATGTCATTTAGGATCTAACAACCAGGTGCACACCTCCTCTTCATGTTTCAGAACACTCCTCCTTGTATTTTAAGACACGTTTCCTCCACTACATTGACCTACCTCCCACCTCGGCCCAGGAAAGCAGATGCCAAGTAGAATGATGGTGATTCCTGCAAGCTCTGTGAGTCAGGGACATATGGTGTCCCCAAGCTCCATGTTTACTTTTGTACCAGGAGAGATTAGTCAGCCAGAAGCACAGAATCAGCCTGAATGCCATCTGGCCGTTCCCTGGAGCAGGCTGAAGGTGAAAAGTCAGCCCTGCATACCTTGATAGCTAGGTGAGGGCTGTCGTCAATGGGGGGTGGAAATGTCAGCTGGTGGTGTACCCACCGGCAGACTCGTTTCTCACTGAACAAGGGAGCACTGCGTTCTGGAGAAGGAACACTGGCCATTTACACTGTGGTTTGGGTTCCCCCGCCCTCCGGTGCCGACCTCTCCCCAGTCCTGAGACACTCGCTCCTGAAGATCCCTCTCCCTCCTGCTTAGTCGGAGGCCCGGGAAATGGGTCTAAGAGTCATTGATATTCTGTGTTTTAGCTGGTGCTTTGTCAATGAAAACATTCTGGACTTTGGCCCCACATCTGCCTGCTTTTCAGGTCTGGTCTTGAGGTCTTTGGTAACTTTCCCAACCTCCCTAAATCTCCCTTTCTTTGTCTGTTAAATGACAATCCTCATAGGGTTGTTGCCTAGGATTAACTTATCTGAGATAATCTATGTAAAGCACCTGGATTTAGGAGAAATGCAATAAAAGTTAGTTCTTCCCCCTTGCCTTGGATTACATGGTTTTATTTCTTTTGCCAGTGATTCCTTGGGGGAAAGGAAAGCAACTGTGTCATTTGCTATAATCCTAAGTGATGCAGTGAAGTTCTTATCAAAATAATTTTGATGTCCCATTGGCATGTCTGGGCCATGGAAATAATGACATGATGAAAATTAAGTTGAGGCCGCTGGCTGACGGAAAGAGCTTAGCTAGTCAATGCAAAGATAGCTAGACTGGGACTCAGGGAGCCCGGGCTCTTCCCAACGAGGAGGAAAATTACCACCCAACTCTCTGAAGAGGCACTGGACTTTTGTAGGCCTACAAGTTCTCTTGAGTCCGCAGCATTCCAGGTTCACTCCCTGGGGGATCTCTAAGCCGTGAGACAGGCTATGGTTCCCAGCCCACCAGCCCCAGGAGAAAGACAGTTTGGCAATGGATTTTATAACCAATCCCATACATAGAACTTTTCCATAATTTATCTTGGGGCAATAATTAAGCCACAAGTTATAAAGTTCCGAATTATGAAAGTGTCTCTACTGAATTTCCACCAGCCCAATGGGTGTCATTATAGGATTTATATTTGTTTCTGGGAAGAGTCCTGTTGTCTTAAAAAAAAAAAAAAAAAAAGCGGCCCGGCGCGGTGGCTCATGCCTATAATTCCAGCACTTTGGGAGGCCAAGGCGGGTGGATCACGAGGTCAAGAGATCGAGACTATCCTGGTCAACATGGTGAAACCCCGTCTCTACTAAAAATACAAAAATTAGCTGGGCATCGTGGCGCACAGCTGTAGTCCCAACTACTAAGGAGGCTGAGGCAGGAGAATTGCTTGAACCCAGGAGGCGGAGGTTGCAGTGAGCCGAGATTGCACCATTGCACTCCAGCCTGGGTAACAAGAGCGAAACTCTGTCTCAAAAAAAAAAAAAAAAAAAAAAAGCCTCGGCTTAGAATAGCTATCTCTCTTGCAGCTGTGCACTGCTGCACAAGGTCCTGGGTGCTGTTCTCTGGGTCAACTTCCCTGGGTCTGTTTGGGGAAATTGTGACATCTAAACAACTTCAGAGAAATCAATGAGGGCTGGAAGGGTGGACTTCGTTCCCCATGGTGTCCTAATGAATATTTTCAGACTGTCCAAAAATCAAGTTTATTGATTTTTTCCAAAGGGCAGATACAAGCAGATGACCCCATGATAAAGGTACCTCCAACGGTTTTCCAGCACTCACTCTTTAGTCTTCATGCTGAACAACTGCAATTCTGGAGACTGAAGAATACAAAGGAAGAGGCCGGGTGCAGTGGCTCACCCCTGTAAGCCCAGCTATTGGGGAGGCTGAGGCAAGAGGATCCCTTGGGCCCAGGAGTTTGAGACCAGCCTATGCAACGTAAAATGTCCCCATCTCTACAATAAACTTAATAATTACCCAGGTGTGGTGCACATGCCTGTAGTCCAATTTACTCAGGAGGCCTGGGTGGGAGGATCACTTGAGCCTGGGAGGCGGAGGTTCCAATGAGCTATGATTGCACCACTGCACTCCAGCCTGGATGACACAGCAAGACTCTGTCTCAAGACAAAAAAAAAAAAAAAAAAGAAAAGAAAAGAAAAAAAGAAAGCAGTAAAGGGAAAGGAAGGAAAAGTCCTAAGGTTGGCTGCTGTGGTATATGCAGAGGGCAGAGGGCATCTTTCTGAGCAAAAGCTGTTGTTCATTATAGAAGGCATCTCTGAAGCCTTGTGCCCTTGAGTGCCGTCTTGTTGGTGAGCCCCTGAGCCAGGTGGGTCCCCAGGATCGGACTTTGAGGGTTTGCTTTGTGTTTCCACACCGCCAAAGGATTGCCGTGACCAGGACTACTCTGTGCACGCAGAACAAGAGTGGCCCCAGAGTCCAAAACAAAATAAAGCCGGACTGGGAGGAGTGCTAGATTGCATAAGCACAGCCTCTCCTTGTAGCCACAGCAGGGTAAGGAAAGGGCTTCGGAGTGGAGAGGAGTGGGCTCCAGCCCTGACCAGGTGTCTTCCGGATGAGTTCCCATTGTCTTACTTCGAGGTTCAATTTCTTCATCCATAAAATGGAATGACAGTGTCTCTGTGGGCTGTAGATTTTCACCATGTGTTCAAAGTGTTATGAGAACAAGGATGGAGGCAGTCAGTTTACTTGCTCTTATGGAGAAACAAAGAAAAGGAATTGGGGCCGGGCACAGTGGCTCATATCTGTAATCTCAGCATTTTGAGAAGACAAGGCAGGAGGATCGCTTGAGCCCAGGAATTTGAGACCAGCCTGGGTAACATAGTGAGACCCCAATCGCTACAAAATATAAACGTGGGTGAGGTGGGACAGTCCTGAGTCACAGCTACTCAGGAGGCTGAGGGGAGGATCACGTGTGTGCAGGAGATTGAGGCTACAGTGAACTGTGGTGTGCCACTGCACTCCAGTCAAAGCAACGGAGCCAGGACGTGTTCTAAAAAAGAGAGGGAGAAAGAGGAGCAGTGGGTGGAGGGAGAGAGGAGAGAGGAAAAAGGAAGGAAGGAAGGAAGGGAGGGAAGAGAGGAAGGAAGGAGGGAGGGGAGAAGGGAGGGAAGGAAGGAGGGGAAGGAGGGAGGGAGGGAAGAAAGAAAGGAAGGATGGAGGGGAGGGAAGTAGGGAAAGAGGGGAGGAGGGAGGGAGAAAGAAAAGAAGGAAGGAGGGGAGGGGAGGGGAAGGAAGTAGGGAAGGAGGGGAAGGAGGAAGGGGAAAAAGGAAGGAAGGAAGAGGGAGAGAGGGAGGGCTGGAAGGAGGGAGGGGAGGGATGGAAGGAGGGGAGGAAGCAAAGGAAGGAAGGAGGGGAGGGAAGAGGGAAAAAGGAAAAAGAAAAAAGGAAGAAAGGAAGGAAGGAAAGGAGGGAGGGAGGTGGGGGAAGGAAGGAAAGTCACACTGCGCCTGCAGCAATGACTTTGAACACAATAGTTGTCAGGTTAAAGAGCGCTCACTGGCATAGTGCCTACCCAGCCCTGCCTAAAACCCATTGTTGGAAGGAAGGAAGGAAAGAGGGGGAAGGAGGGAGAGAGGGAAGGGGGAGGGGGAGGAGAGGGGAGGAAAGGGAAGGGAAGGAGGGAGGGGAGGGAGGGAAGGGGGAAGGGAAGGAGGGAGGGGAGGGGAGGAGGAAGGAAGGCAGGAAGGAAAGAGGGAAGGAGGGAGAGAGGGAAGGGGAGGGGAGAGGAGGGGAGGGAAGGGAAGGGAAGGAGGGAGGGAGGAGGAAGGAAGGAAGGGAGGAAGGAAGGAAGGAAGGAGAAATTTGGGAAGCACAGGCTGTGAGATTTTGGGGAAAGATTCTTCGCCTCAAATCCCAGGGCACTTTTCCACATCAGAGCCGAGCACCCAGCCCTACTTTTATTGTGTTCCTGCGCATTGAAACCTGCCTCCCCAAGCAGAGAAATTTTTCCTTTGCGCATTGAGCTATTCTAGAGAAACCACTATTAATAACGAAAATTCACATTTGAGGCATGAGCAATGTCTTGGGCCTTTGGTAGTCCCACACATGAGACTTGGGGAAGATGGTGTTGGGGGTTACTTTTCCAGGGTAAACCTCTTGTCCTCCAGTATTGCCGTTTAGACAGTAATTTATTTTCTCCCTACTCTTCTTTCCAGAAAATCATGCTTATGCTTACTTTTTGGGCTAGTTATTGTCCAGATTAGTCCTGCTTTTTCAGAAAAATTGTGTCTTTAGAAAAGTATTGAAATTGGGTGGAGCTCTTGAGCGCCCTTTGTGGCCGACTCTTTCACCCTCACGTTGACATGTGTGATTGTCGGGCTACCGGTGACACATCTCCGGCCTCCTGTCCTGAAAAGGTTCACAGTCACGGACACACAGAATCAGACCGCTGTAAAGGCCATAGAAAAACCTGCAATAGGCCGGGCACAGTGGCTCACGCCTGTAATCCCAACACTGTGGGAGGCCCAGGCAGGTGGATCACAGGATCAGGAGTTTGAGACCAGACTAGCCAACATGGCGAAACCCCATCTCTACTAAAAATACAAAAATAAGCCAAGTGTGGTGGTGCATGTAATCCCAGCTACTCAGAAGGCCGAGGCAGGAGAATCACTTGAAGCCAGGAAGTGGAGGTTGCAGTGAGCTGGGATCACGCCACTGCACTTCAGCCTGGGCAACAGAGCAAGACTGTCAAAAAAAAAGAAGAAAGAAAGAAGGAAAGAACAGAGAAAGAAAAGAAAGAAAGAAAAGGAAAAGAAAGAAAAGAAAGAAAAGAAAAGGAAAAGAAAGAAAAGAGAGAAAGAAAAGGAAAAGAAAGAAAAGAAGGAAAAGAAAAAGAAAGGAAAGAAAGAAAGAAGGAAAGAAGGAAAGAAGGAAAGAAAGAAAGAAAGAAAGAAAGAAGGAAAGAAGGAAAGAAAGAAAGAAGGAAAGAAAGAAAGAAAAGAAAGAAAGAAGAAAGAAAGAAAGAAGGAGAACCCACAATAAGCGGGGATGTGATGATGTAGGTTCTGCGTTTCTTATGGGACACTGGACTTTGTTAAGGGGAGGGGAAAAGGGGAGGGATTTCCATAAAAGTGTGGTTCAGCTGGGAGCTCCCCATGGTTATTGGTTATTGCAGCACCACCTTGCTGTGTGAACTTACACAGGCCCCCTAACCTCTCTGATCACTGTTTCCTCATTTATAAATATATAAATACCCTCTGACAACACCTGCCTTGTCTATAATTTGAAGACGAGAATCACGCAAGAAAATAGACCTGAACACATTTTGAAAAATACTGAAAACTGTAACATATTATAATAATAAATTACCATGTTTATTATGCCTAAGACTCCCAAGCTGAAAAATGATACACTTAAAAGAAATTTTCTTTGAAACTTTTTTCACAGAGCCCGGGATGATACACATTTCTCTACTAGTTTTCTGCTTCTCATTTCAAATTTATGTTTCAGCTCCAAAGTCACCCTGAATTAGTATATGAGTGTGCATTATAAAATCCTGTCAACTGCTCTGTGTGTTTGAAAATTTTCATAATAAAATATTGGGAAGAAAAATCACCTTAACTGAAAAGTGCAGTTTCGCACATGTCTGGGGGCAATGCATTTAGGTGGGGGTCTCCGTTCTGGAAAATAAATAAGTAAATAAAGGTAGCATCACCAAAATGCAAAACCAAACAAACAAACAAGAAAAAAGATAAAAAATTCTGAGCCAGTAAAACATGTTATAGTCCAGGGATGTTTGTTACAGTGCTATTTGTAACAGCACATCATTCTCCAAAAACAGAAGAACGTTCCAATTTGTTAAGGCACATTGCCTTGAGGAGATACTCTCCAGTCATTAAAAAATAGGTGGAAAGATGATATAGCAATCTTATGCCTATTATAGTGCTCCGTAAAGCAAGCAACGAAGAGGCAAGTTTTTAGGTACTGATTACAGAAATGCTAAATCTGAAGGAAAACAAAGAATAAAAGTACTCAAAAGATCAGGGCTGGGATTACAGGAAGATTTTTTTACTTTCTTATGTAACTTTTTCCTTTTATGTGGTTATACTGTATTTACTTTTTAAATTTAACAAAAGCAAAAACAAAGGATTTTACTGTTTTTACTCAGTGTGGTGGAGGGCCCTCAGCTCTGCAATGCTGGCAAGAACACCTCAGCTGAGAACACTGACCTGGCTGGGTTGCCAAAGGCATTGTTCCTCTGCGCCTGCGGCAATGACTTTGAACACCACAGTAGCCAGGTTAAAGAGTGCCCGCTGGGCAGCCCCTACCCAGCCCTGCCTAAAACCCATTGTTGCCTCCAACACTTCTGCAAGGCGCTCACGTGGCCAAGCTTTGAAGTTGGGTTCACAGAACCTGTTTCCTCAGAGCGTGAAGTTTATGTCGGAGACCACAGACTTACAGGATGGGAGAGGAGAAGAGAATTGGATATTTCAAAATGATCCCATATCAAAATGATCCCCCCGAAATGTGTCAGGAAGAGCTAAAGACCACTCGTTGAAGACTAGGATGTTACTGATAAGGAAACTGAGGCACAGACAGGGCATTTATTTTAGAGATTGAGCCAGTGACCAGGTCCCCCAGTCTTTGATGAACTAACTCCTTTCTTCCACCTAAACTGCCCCCACACAACAGAGCTGTAAATTGCCCTTTGTTCCCAGAGTCAGGGTCACATCTCAGATGATCACAGCAAAAGCTCCTGGCTTCTCAACTGGAGCTGGGCAAAAAGGCAGAGTCATAATTCAAGGGCAGTCGTGTGCTGTGAACTTTGTCAAGGTTGCCACCCTGAAATTTTGCCTCTGTCTGCTCCAGGGTTGCCAATGGCCTCAAATTTCCAGTCCCAGCTCAGGCCACAGACTTCTTGGGGAGAGGTCTCAGTACCCATTTGAATTTTGGAATACCTGATGAAAAGTCGAGCCAAGAACCTGGAACCAAGGGAGGGTCTAAGAAAAGGGCTGGATTGGAGAGCTACCACTGTTTTGGGGTGAGCTGAAGCTCTGAGAGGGACACAGTCAACCAGGAAGAATGTGCCAGAGTGGGCAAAAGGTGGACAGAAATGCACCTGTTTGTGAACAGGATAGGTGAGGGTAAGTGAGGGGAATTTGGAAAAAAGAATGAAGAGGAGAAGAGGCCTGAAAAGCATCAAAGGGTCTCCAGATGAGATAATGGAGCCAGGGTGCAGAAAAAATCTTTTTTTAATTCCTGAAAAACTTATTCTGTGACCACAAGAGTGAGAAAGAGAAGAAGAGAGGGGAATGAAGAAGGGAAGGAGAGAGGGAGGAAAGAGAAACGGAAGAAGGGAGGGAAAAGGGAGGGAAGAAGGAAAAAGAAAAGAAATGGCTGATCACATCAAATTATGCAGAGATTGGCCACCATTCCAAGGTGAATAATATTTGGCAATGATTTCACAACTCCCTGACTCTTAGTTTTCTTATCTATAAAATGGAAACTGTTACTCTGTCTTGACCAAATTTTTGTGGGGTTTGATTGAAAACTATAAGAGTGAAAATTTCCTATAAGCCAGTATTTTCAAAAGTGTATTTTATGGAATGTTCCTTGAATTGTTGTTAGATGAATGAGAGTTTTTGTGACCTACTAAAATTAGTATGTATGATATTAGAAAACACAAAACAGATTTCTTTACTGCAGTTCCTCCAAGGCCTGAAGGGACTCACATACAAAGTCAATTTCCAAGAGGGGCATCCAGTGTTTCCCAAAGACGTTAGCTGTGGAACCTAGTTTTTTGCAAAGCACTTTGAGGAATCAGTGTCTGGAAAACCCAGTCTTGGAAAGCCGGTACAATGGGTTTAATGATGCCCGCTTTATTATGAGAGGATTGCAGGATATAAGCAAAGTCCCTGGTAAAGAGTTGGCAGTGATTGAATATTCATTTCTTCCTTCCATCAGACAACGAAAGCAGGGAAATCATTCTAGAAAACCAAAGCTAAAAATGCACAAAAATCTTAGGAGACATCTTTGACCCTACATTCTGTAGCCTCTTCTGAGAAGCAGCTGTGATATGGGTTCCGATAACCAGTCTACAACTTACTAGCTGTGTGAACTGGCAGGAGTTACTTAACCTCTCTGAAAAATGTTGCAAGAATAACTTTGGATAATCTAGTGTGTGCTGTCCGTTACTTCTCGCTGTGTAACACATCACTCCACCTCTCAGTGGCTTAATTAACATAAAGCTATGTGACAGTTTCTGTTGTTGTGAAGCAGGCCTGGCTTAGCGGGATCCTCTGCTCCATGGTGTCTCGTGAAACTGCCATCAAGATGATAGCCAAGGGTCTCTTCTGAAAGTTCAACTGGAAAACAATCTGTACCCAAGCTCACTGACATGGCTGTTGGTAAGACTCAGTTTCTGAAGGCCTCAGTCCCTTACAGGCTATGAGCTAGAGACTGCCTCAGTCTCTTCCTGCCCTCCCCTCTCCAACATGGCAGCTTGCTTCATTAAAGCAGAGAGAGAGAGAGAGAGAGAGAGAATGCATTAGCAAGGCTGAAGTCTAATCATAGACATCCCGTGAATGTTCCCATATTCTCTTTTTCAGAAGTAAGTTACTCAAAAGGAGGTTACTACCCAAGGCTGTGAATACCAGGAGGTAGAGATTGTTGGGGGCCATTTTGCAGACTGCATGTCACATAGAAACATTTTTACATGGTAAGTCCCTATAGAATGTCTGGCTATTCTTATTGTTTTAAAAAAGCCTATCAAAATTGGTTAGTCAGTAGTACTTGGTAATTACCACCCTAGAGAGCCAAAATGTCCAGGAAAATGCCAGCGGGGGGAAGAAAAAACAGAAAACAGAATAGGGGCTCTGTCATTGGTGGCCTGTGGTGCACAACACCTTGAGACAGTCTTGGACTGTGACTGCAGGATCCCAGGAGGCCCTTGCTCCATAGCTTTTACCCTCAAGGAGCAGTTCTTAGAATTGCTAGATATCCCAATTTTGAAAGGCAAAGGTAATAGTAGTTCATTGTTTTAAGCATTTGACACATATTCACCCATTTAATCCTCAAAGCAGCCTAATGAGTTAGGCTCTATTATTCCTATTTACAGATGAGGAAACTGAGGCATAAAAAGATCACATGACTAGTGAGCAGTAAAATACAGATTCCAATCCATAGCTAGGCTATGTGACCCCCTAGCTTCACTTAACCTTTAGTTTATGGTTTTTCGAGATTTGGAATGCATCATTTCTGGTCCCTCAATGTGAACTGACTAAGGAAATTGGACTTCAGACTCACCCTAGAGATTGGGGTGGGGAGAAGAATGAGAAGTAAGAGCAGCAGAGCACAGCCCATATGGCTTTGCCTACAGGCCCTTGCATCCATTCTGCATGTCCATGGATAGCAGCTCTCTAAGACTAACTGGGTTCCCAACAAAAATTATAGGGCATCAGGGTCCCAGTTACCCCTTAGTGTGCTCCGAGGAGTTTCTTGGCCTCTCTCAACCTCACGGTAGAAAAGGAAGTATTTAAGCTACAAAATCTCTAGGAGCCTTTCTTATGATCCAGAGTCCACAAATAACTGGACCTGGGTGACCTTCAGAGGTTGGCTTGAGAAGAGAGCTGTGGCCCAGTCTGTAGAGATGACAATGGGCCTTTTCACAGACTGAGGGCGTGTGTACGTACAGCACACAGCCGGGTCACCTGGCAGCATTCATGCCTGCTTCTAAGCTTAGGCAAGCCTGGGCCCCGCCACATGAGCTTTCAAGGACACGAGGAGATAAAATATTTTCACATGACATCTGTGGGACCTTGATGGTCTCCCTACTTTCTGCACCCTTACAGAGGGAGGCAGTTTACAGCGCAGAAAACAGGAAAAACTTCAGCTTTTTTCCAAATGAGTTCTGGTGGTCATAACTCATGGACTACGAAGGCTGTCCCAGCTCTGTCCGGCCTAGTTCTGAAGACAGTGATGTTGGTCTTAGTTAATAGGTGAGTTTAGCAAGAGACAGAATTCTGCACATGTGGCTAGATAAATAACTTGGATGAGGGGCTGAGAATCCAAGACCCCAGCCCAGATTACCCACTTCCTAGCAGAGGAGAGGCCTCGAGCGGAAGCCACCAGGGCTTCTGCCATTGCTGTCTTCACTTTGGGGCTAATTAACCACTGAGCCTAATCAGCTCTGCCAAGAACAAAGGTCAGGGGGCAGAGAAAGAACAAAGCTTTCTCCAGGGATTTGAAGTTATTCTCCAGGCCTGATGTTTGGAAAGCCAGCCAGAAAGCTTTGTACCCTGCAGAACTGGAATCCAGCTCCTGTGGGGGAGCCATCACAGAAGGTGTTGTCCATAGCACTATTTGCGCGAAGAACACTGCAACCACACACGCACCAGTGACACACAGATCACCACCATCATCCTGCTGCCTCGAGACACAGTCCCTAGGTTACCAAACATTGCTGTGACTTCTGAGAGTGATTCCGATCACACCCAGGTAGTAGCAGGGTGTCAGCCTGGCATCTGGAATCAAGGAAATCAACCCAATAGACTAAATCTTCCTTCTCCAAATGACTTCCCCAGCCCTAAATAGGCTGCCTGAATTCTAAGTCAGTGTCTTCTCTGGTGTTTATATCTCTGACGGGAAAATAACAATTTTAACATGTTTTCTGACCTCAGAAGTTTCTCTCTCTTTCCTAAACTTGGGAGTTTCAGCTTAATTCCAATTTCTTCATTTCCTAGCTGTGTGATCTTAGACTAGATGCTCAACCTCTCTGAACATCAGTGTTATTCTATATAAAGTCGGGATCATCACACAAATGTTGAGCACCAAATCATATAAAATATAAAATGTGCCTTGGTTTTGACCGTTTGTTTCTGAACCATTTCTGCAACGATTCTCAAAGGCACTGTGGTCTTACCTTGTCCAGTCAGTTAAGTAAGAGTGCAGGCTTTCCAAGTCTCCCTTTTCACTTTCTGTCTAGTATCCCCCAATGACCCTCACTTTGACTCACGATCACTGGGGATAGTTGTCAGCACGGCCCAGTCCTTTACAGTTTCGACCACTGGGCTGGCTTATCCCACAGAGCAAAACGTGAGAACTGGGCTGACTCAGAGCAACCCTGCTCTACTGCTCTGTTCCATTTCGAGACCTGCCTTGGAACTTAGAGGCTTCTGGTAAACCTTCACAGGCGGGGTATCTGCTCCCTTGACCCATGCGTCCCACACTTGTTCCTGAACTCGGACCCCCGGCCCCGATTCATGACCCTGCGTCTTCTGCCTGCTTGTCTTGCTAGTGTCTGCCTGTCTTCCCGCTCCAGGCTCCAATGCTCAGAGCTGATTCCTGTTGGAGATTTTATATTGTGACTCAAAGAATCCAGAGGCTTATAGAGGCTTAGACCAGAGAAAGCTCTTGGATTTAGAATTTAAGCCTAACTGAGTCTAAGATGATTCCGTTTTTACCAGCTGTGTGACCTTGAGTAAGTCTTGTGACCTCTCTGAGCCTCAGTTTACTCAGTTGCAAAATATGTTGTATTATATGAGACAACGTGTTTTGGATGTGTTGTATAAAATGAGATGACATGTTTTGCTGTATACAACATCCTTAAATATTGCTCAATACAGATATCTTGTATTTCTTTTCTAAGCTAAGCATTTATTTGAGTCTATTCCCTCAGTTCTCACTCTCCCCTCCAGCCTCTGCCACCAGCCACCTAACCCCACCAAAGATGTCAGTGGCTTACAATAGTCTGATTCAGTGAACGCTTCTCAGTTTCTCTCTGGACCTTCTGGAACTATCCAGGCACCCTCCCTCTCTCCAAAAGATCTCCTCTCTTGCTGCCTAACACGTTCTTGAGATTCTCCATTCCCTCCTTTCTGGAAGACGCTTCTCCATATCTGTCTCAGCCACTTTCCGTCAGCCTTTTCTCCAGCACCCGTGGTCCCTTCCAGGCCCCTTCTGTCTGCTGTCGACCCTTGTCCTTTTCAAGACGGCCATGGCCTGGGTCATTGAGGACTCTGCGTCTGGCACTGCTCAGAGCACTTTGAGTATAGATATCCATTTCACCCGCAAATAAGGTCACAGGCTCTTTCACTCTCCTTTTACAGATAAGGAAACTGAGGTCGAGAGTGGTTAAGTGGTGTGCCTGACGTTGGTCACTCAGAGAAGGCATATATAAACAGACTCTCTGGCTGCCTCTCAACCAGCTGTCTCTGAGTGATCTCATCCCCCACCGAAGGCTTTTTCTACCATGTTTTTGCCATCTGCCATGTTGGCTTCGCCAGCTCAGACCTTTCAATTAGGTTCTAGATCTGAATAGTAGCTACCTCCAGGGCATGTCTACTTGGACGGCCTACAGGTACCTCTAGATGAATCTGAATTCATTTTCTTTCTCTACAAACTAATTCCATCTTGTCTTCTCCCACCTCACCCCAAGTCAGACACGTGGGAGTGATCTGTGCCTCCACCGTCTCTCACCTCTCACAGCCAGCCAAGCCTCTAGTGTTGCCTCTTAAACGTTCCTCGCTTCTGCCCTCTACGCTTGGTCCCTCCGTCATTTTCTCACTTCCCGTGGGCTCAATTTCTTGCCTTGGTTCCTGAAACTCCCTAACTGCTCTCCCTGCCTCCAGTGGGACCTCCTGCAATTTATTGTCCTCTTCAGGGCCCAGGTGCTTTTTCTAAAATTCTGTGCTCCTTGCTGAAGACTTTCTGTGGTTAATTATTACCTGGAGATAACATCCGCATTCCATATGGTGCAATCGCAGCCCATTGATCATCTGGCCCTGCTGTCTCTCAAGTCTGATTCTCCACTACCTCTGACCCCACCCTCTTCTCCAGACTAACCGGATTGCTTGCGTTCTGTGGATAAATACAAAAACCAGCACTGGGTGCTCACTAGAAGCTACACAAATGTCCCTTTTCATCATTACAACTATCTTTGATGGAGAAATTATTAATGCCTCACACGTGAGGCAACTGGAGTCCGATGCATTTCTCAGAATCCTTCAAAACCGTTCTGTCTAGATTCAAAAACCCACTTTCTTTATCATCATGCTCCAGGAAACTGGCTGATTGCTCAGTGTGGACCACCTTCTCCATCTTCCCTCTTCCCACTGGGGGTTCACTGATTTCTTTAGAGCTTAGATCAAGGCTCAGCCCTCTGGAGAGCAGTGCTTGGTCTTCGGCCTCTGAGTTGATTCATTTCCTTATTAGTCTTGTATTTATCCTATTTCTTTCAGTTGAAGATTCCATCGTTTATAGGATGCATCTTTGACCTAATATCATCTTTGCTGTAAAACAAGCAAAAACCTCACTGTGGTAAATGTATACAGTTTCAATCCATATCTCACCCTATATGTATTAATACCATATACACATATATCCAGGACGACTCCTATGCAAACAAATAAACCCTACATTCAGTCTCTACTCACTTGACTATATTGGTCCAATTTCCAGTTCTACTAGGCTTAGCTCCTTGAGGAATTATTATCTGATTTTGATATCGCCAGTGCCTGATACATAGTAGAAGGCCAGTGATCATTCACTTGAAGCTTGAATGGGTAAATAATAAGTAACAAGAAAAGCAGCTAACAGTTTCTGAAGCACATACAAAGCACCAGGCACTGAGCTAGGTGTTTGGCATAGATCACCTTATTTTAATTGCTCACAATAACAACTTATGAGATAGGGAGTTTTCTTATCTATTTCTTACAGATATGGAAACAAAAATCAGAGAGGTTAAACAAGTCACTTAACGTCCTCCAGCCAGAGTGATATAGGACTGAAGTTTTAAATCAGTTTGGCTGACATCAGAGTTTGAGGGTTTTTTTTTTCCCTTTTTTTTCTTTTTATGACATGGGATCTCACTCTGTTGCCCAGGCTAGAGTGCAGTGGCAGGATCTTGGCTCAGCCATCTGGGCTCAAATGATTCTCCCACCTTAGCCTGTGGAGTGCCTGGGACTGAAGGTGCCAGTTAATATTTTTATTATTATTTGTAGACATGGGGTCTTACTATGTTGCCCAGGCTGGTCTTGAACTTCTGGGCTCAAGTGATCCTCTAGTCTCAGCCTCCCAAAGTGCTGAGATTACAGGCATGAGCCACTGTGCCTAGCCAAAGTTTGAGTTCTCAACACTAAGCTACCTGTCCAAAGAGTAAAGTCTCTTTCTTGCTAGTCAGAAATCATGGTCAGGTTATCAATTCCCTAAGCTTTCTGCCCTCCACTCCAGGCCAAACCAACACAGATCATTCCAGTCCTTCTTTTTCTTTTTTCTTTCTTTTCTTTTTTTTTTTTAATCAGTATCCCTCGTTTAAAAAAATCACGCAAAAACTTGATAGAAATTGAAGCATAGCTTGACCAGTATGGAAGACGGTAGGATTAGTATCTCCTTTGACCCACATGCCACAATCTTAACCTATTCTAACAGCGTAGACACAGTGAAGGTGTTTAGCGAAGACGGAATCCACCTTGCCCTCTAGGCCTTTCTGATTAAAACTCCACGAGGGGTCATTAGTCTTCTATTTTTGTACTTCTTCCATTTGAAGACTCTATCATGTGTATGATTTATCCTTGACGTAATATAATCTTGCAGAAAAAAAAAAAAGAAATCACCATATATAAACATATGCATCTTCAATCTATACCTCAAACCATACACAAAATATAAATTCAAAAGAGAAAACAAAACTGAAATGTAAAATTATAAAATTTCTAGAAGAAAACATAGGAGAAAATCCTTGTGATTTAGACAAATATTTTTTAAATATGGCACCAAAAACACAACATGTAAAAAATTGATAAATTGGACTTCACCAAGATGAAACACTTCTGCTCTTAAAAAGACATTGTTAAGAAAATTTTAAAAAAGAAAAAAAACAAGCTGTAGACTGGGGATGAGGGCGATATTTGCCAAACACAGATGGTGAGCTTACCTAGACTATGTTTTTAAAAACATACAAGCAAACCAATTAAAAATTTGAACTCTTTACCAGAAAAGATATATGGACAAATAAGTATATAGGAAAAGATGCCCAACATCATTTGTCACTAGGGACATGAATATTTTAACCACCATAAGATACCATTATGCACATAAAGGACTGTATAAAAAAATGCTGACAGTGCCAAGATATGAAACCCTCATGCATCGCTGGTGGGAGTGCAAACTGATACAGCCACTTTGGAGAACTATTTAGCAGTTTCCTAAAACATTAATCATACACCTACCCTATTGCCCAGAAGGTTTACTCCTTTTTGCCCAGGAGAAATGAAAATATATCACACGCAAACTTTTAGATGCATGTTTATAATGGTTTTATTCAGAATCACCTCGAACTGAAAACAACACACATTACCTTTACATGATGAATGGATGAACATTCTGTGATGCATTCCTACAGTGGAATACTCCTCAGTAATAAAAAGGAACAAGCTACATGCTGTAACATAGATAAACTTCAAGTGCATTCACTAAGCAAAAGAAGCCAGGCACAGAAAAGCTAAGTAAATAGAATTTTATTCATATGATACTCTGGAAAAGGCAAAACTATAAAGATAGAAAATGGCTCAGTGACTACATGGGCTGCAGTGGGTAGTTTCGCTACTAAGGAAAGCCAGGGAAATTTTTTGGCCAGTGAAATTGTTCTGCCTCTTGAGTTGGGTGAGATTACATGACAATATGCATTGTCAAAACTCATGAAACTGTGCAATAAAAAGGACAAACTTCTCAACAAAATTGTATTCTTGTATAGTTCAACCAGTGGTAGCAGAAAAACAAGGTAACAATTAGTTGAACCTTTATCTAGAAACAGATAGGTTTACCAGTATTTACAACTCTCTACCAATTAACTAGCTAGTTACCTTTGACATAGATTTGAAGCCCCCCCGAGAAACAGTAAAATATGGAGGAAAAGCCTCTTAGAATCAAGCCTCTTAAATCACAAGATAATGTTGTGATGCTCAATGCACACTTCAGTTTAGCCTTGCACATGTCTGGTTTCTGAAGATCTTTTCTTATTCTGAGCCTGTGTTAGCCAGCTGCTTCCAATCAGCATCCCTGAGAGTCCGGCGAGCAACCCTTCTATTTCTTCCCCCAACCAGAACGGGAAACTAGTAGCGCAGCTCTGGTGGCAGGCAGCCGGGTGTCCATCTGAGTGGATGCCTTCAGGAATTTTGCAATGAGGGGAGAACAAATGCAGCGCCAGGGCTTTCCTTTCCCAAGTCGAGGTGAGATATGGACCTCCCTTAAGCGTATCAGGTCCCGGCTTGGCAATGCACTTGGGCACAGTGTGTCCCAGCCCGGCCTCCTCACCTTGCCAGAAGTAGAAGGTCAGCCATGTCCAGATGGTCTGGGTCAAAGGGACAATCGCTGAGCTCAGAACATACATGCCTTGCTTCATTCCATGGTGAAAAACATTCAGTCCCAATATTTCATTCTTAGAGTATAAAACTCCGCTGATGTGAACTTGAAAAAATCATTTGCAGAGAATTACACTTCAAGAGGCTTCCTCCTTTTAAGGGTTGTATTGAAGTCATTGCCTTTTGTTATGAAAACCAACGTACCAAGGAAGGAAGATGAACATCGTGTGTCCCTGAAGTGACGCCTTGGGAAGAATATGGCATTGCCTGTGGGTACCTGGCCAGGGAGGCACAATGTGAATCTAACCATGAAGAAACAGAGAACATGAAATACAGAACATGCTGTTTTTTAAGTGATTAAATTCTTCAAAACTGTCAATTTTATAAGATGCAAAGAAAGGGCATGGAAATGTTTCAGACTAAAGGAGACCACAGAGACATGACAATGTGTGCTGAGGGGGGCAAAATGCTGAGTAATACCTGATTGAGTCGAGTTATTGATACAATCAGAATGCTGATGGTAGATTAGAAAAAAATATTGTCCTTGTTCAATTTACTGGGGTTGACAGTTGCACTATGGTTCTGTGAAAATATTGAGATTTTTAAAGAAAGTACACTGAAATATTTAGGGATAAAGAGCCATGATGTGTGCACCTTAATCTCAAATGGCCCGGGAAAGAAATATTATTTGTTGAAGTTATTATCATTATTATGATTAAGCTGTTATTATTGATTGAATTGTTAAATTATTTCCAAATAAAAAGTTTTTAAATGTAATCCTTAATAGTGTCCCTGTAAATATGCATTTAACATTGTGAGCATTGTTTAATTACAGACGATGGAAAGAAGGAAGAATGAAAAATGTGGTTTTCCAAGCCCTGAGAAAACCCTCTGTAGACTGGATCCTTATGAAAATGTCAGTTCTAAATATCACTTGACAGATGTTTTTCCCAGGCTTTTATTGGGATGGACATCAGGCCAACTTTCTCCCACAGACAGTGTCTTCTGCGGTGGGGTAAGGCCCCTGCAGACACATGCCTGCCAATCATTTTTAACACAGCAATCTCCATTTTCCTCAAGTTCCTTCATAAGGACCAAACATTCACCGAATTAGTGTTAACATTTTCCCCTTTTCATGGTTTGGTTTGGCCAAGGCCCTTTTTATCACTGTTATTTTAGGTTCAGGGGTATATGTGCAGGTTTGATATATAGGTAAATTGCATGTTGTAGGGATTTGGTGTACAGATTATTTTATCACCCAGGTAATCGGCATAATACCTGATAGGTAGTTTTTTGATCCTGACCTTCCTCCTACTGTCCACCCTCAAGTAGGCCCCAGGTTATATTTTTTCCCTTCTTTGTGTTCATATGTACTCAGTGTTTAACTCCCGCTTATATATGAGAACATGCAGTATTTGGTTTTCTGTTCCTGTGTTAGTTTGCTTAGGATAATAGCTTCCAGCTCCATCCATGTTGCTGCAAAGGATAAGATCTTGTTCTTTTTATGGCTGTGCAGTATTTCATGGTGTATATGTACCACATTTTCTTTATCTAGTCTTCCATTTACGGGCATTTAGGTTTATTCCATGTCTTTGCTATTGTGAATAGTGCTATAATGAACATATGCATACATGTGTCTTTATGGTAGAATGATTTACATTCCTTTGGGTATATACCCAGTGACGGGATTGCTAGGTAGAGTGGTAATTGTGTTTTAAGTTATTTGAGAAATCACCAAGCTGCTTTCCACAATAGCTGAACTAATTTACATTCCAACCAACAGTGTTTAAGAGTTCCCTTTTCTCCAGAACTTTACCAGCATCTGTTATTTTTTTACTTTTAAATAGTAGCCATTTTGACTGGTGTGAGAAGGTATCTCATTGTGGTTTTGATTTGTATTTCTCTAATGATTAGTGATATTGAGCATTTTTTCATATGCTTGTTGGCCACATGTATGTCTTTTGAAAAGTGTTCGTGTTTTTGCCTACTTTATAATGAAGTTTCTTGTTTTTTGTTTGTAAATTTGTTTAAGTTCATTATAGATTCTGGATATTAATTAGATCTTTGTCAGATGCATAGCTTGCAAATATTTTCTCTCATTCTATAGGTTGTTTACTCTGTTGATAGTTTCTTTTGGGCAAGCACTTTTTGAATATAGTCAGAGAGCCCATCAATTTCTGACCTTGGCAGTCCTAAGATTTTCTTCTCTTTCCTGTACTGACTTTATAGCTCACTAATACGTGGAGTGGAAGGTAGAAGAAATTAACCCTAGTCCCTTGTTTTTGTCATTGATTTGTAGCCCTAATAGATGTGTTCATACAGGAAGAGAGACATGCTGGTTCAGATGAAGTTTGGGAATCTGGATACAATTCCATTCTTGGAGCAATTACCAAACCTCAGGAAATTAACACACTAAAAGTTTGGTTATCACACTCACAAAGGTCAGTAGGATTGGGTGGCTCTTCTGTAAGTGATCACTCAGAAATTTAGGCTTCTTGACTTTTGTTTGGGTCCTTTTCATTTTCAGTATGAATCCTTCAGTTGTCACTGCATGGGAAGACAGAGTGGGTGATATATGGAGATCTGTGCATAGGTTCAAAAGTGGCATACGTCACTTTAGAACACATCATACAGTGCAACGTCAACCCACCTCCCTCAAGATGTGGGGGTCGGTCAAGCACAGTGGCTCACACCTGTAATCCCAGCACTTGGGAGGCCAAGGCAGGCAGAGTGGTTGGGTCCAGGAGTTCACGGTCAGCCTGCGGGTTGTGGTGAAACCATCTCTACAAAAAATACAAAAGTTAGCCAGGCATATTGGTGCATGCCTGTAGTCCCCAGCTACTTGGGAGGATTGCTTGAGCCTAGGAGGCAGAGGTTGCAGTGAGCCAAGATCATACCACAGTACTCTAGCCTGGGTGACAGAGTAAGAGTCTATCAAAAAAAAAAAAGAAAGAAAGAAAAAAAAATGAAGTCTTCTTTATTCTAGAACCTGGGTGGACCTTTACAACTGCCTCAACGAGTAGAACACTATGGAAGGGACATTGCATTACTTCCAAGGCTAGGTTATAACAGGCAATATGGCTTCAGCTTGCGTCACTCTCTGTCTCTGAATGCTCACCCCTGGACCCAAACCAGTAGCCTGGATCAACTGGTAGTCACATAAGTGAATGAGCCTCTAGCCTTTAAACCTTCCAGAGGAAGTCCTAGACGTGATGGAGCAGAAACAAGCCATCCTGCTGTGCTCTGTTAAATTCCTGACCTACACAAGGATAAGAAATAACATTCGTTAATGTTTTCTTAAGCTAAAAAGTTTTGGGACAACTCATTACACAGTAAAAGATAAGTAGGACAGTGGGCACCTGGCTAAACTCTGCCTCAATTCTGTAGCTTCTCTGAAGATAGTTGCTCATTAGGATTCCTAGGCTCCCCGCTGAGAGAAAAATCACCACCACCATCATCATCAGTCACTGCATCTGTCAGCACCTCAGCAAGAAATACAGATGATACTTCAAAAAGGGGAAATTGCACAGTGATTCTGAAAGGATTTAGGGAACTTATTAGTGACACACCCTAGGACTGGCAGCAAAGGGGAGCTGTTACCACCCTGGGCCAAATGGGCAAGATGGAAGTGGTAACTAGGTTTTGGCAGGAGCTTTAACTATGGGAGAGGGACTAGCTGAAAAGAACCAAGATTTTTCAAGTACAAATGAGGCACAGCAAAGAGAGACCTAGGGAAATAAAAATCCAAACTCTCTCTTCTTTCAATCTCTGACTTTTCATTGATAGTTTCTATTGGCTAAACTGAGTAGTAAACCAAAGGGCACAGGAGCCTGGCTGATACAGTCCATAAACATCAGCCTCCCAGGGGACAGAGCAGGATGAGAAAGGAGGAGAGTGGATCTGGAGGGGTAATTATGACAATATTGCACATTTATCATCATCACCATCATCATAATCACCATCATCATCACCATCATCATCATCACCATCACTATCATTGTTACCATTACCACTATCACCATCATCATCACCATCATCACCATCATCAGCATCACTATCATCACCATCATCACCATCACCATCGTCACCATCACCATCATCACCATCATCATCACCATCAACACCATCATCACCATCATCATCATCACCATCATCATCATCACCATCACTATCATTGTTACCATTACCACTATCACCATCATCATCACCATCATCACCATCATCACCATCACTATCATCACCATCATCACCATCACCGTCACCATCACCATCATCACCATCATCATCACCATCAACACCATCATCACCATCATCATCATCACCATCATCATCATCATCATCACCATCATCATCATCACCATCACTATCATTGTTACCATTACCACTATCACCATCATCATCACCATCATCACCATCATCACCATCACTATCATCATCACCATCATCACCATCATCATCATCACCATCGTCACCATCACCATCATCACCATCATCATCACCATCAACACCATCATCACCATCATCATCATCACCATCATCATCATCACCATCATCATCATCATCATTATCACCATCATCATCACCACCACCATCATCATCGTCATCCCCAGTATCATCATCATTTTATACTACCTCATTATATTACCTCATGTGCATACTACTTTGCAAAACAATTTCTCATGATTTCTCTTATATCATCCTTAGAAGCTCTTCCCTTGCTGTATTTCCTGAGTCTAAATGAGAACTTGGTACATAACTGGTGCTTATTTCAATCCCACAAATGTCTTAGATTGTCTACTCTATGCAAGGCTTCAGGCTAGAAACATGGGACAGATAATAAAATTCCCAGATTAATATGTTAGGTCTCATAAGATACCAAGTGTTAGGAGGCTTAATCAGAAAAACCCTCAGAGGTTGTGGTGTTCAAGTTCCCGTTAGATGAGAGGTAGATCTTAACAGATGTACTTGGGAGAGAATGCTCTTCCATGCCCTGAAAACCAAATGAAAAAAAAAAAAAGTTTAAAGATAAGGAAAGGCCAATGCAGTGGCTCACGCCTGTAATCCCAGCACTTTGGGAGGCCAAGGTGGGTGGATAACCTGAGGTTAGGAGTTCAAGACCAGCCTGGCCAACATGGTGAAACCCCGTCTCTACTAAAAATACAAAAATTACCCGGGCGTGGTGGTGGGTGCCTGTAATCCCAGCTACTTGGGAGGCTGAGGCAGGAGAATCCACTTGAACTAGGGAAGCGGAGGTTTCAGTGAGCCGAGATTGCACCATTGCACTCCAGCCTAGATGACAAGAGTGAAACTCAGTCTCAATTAAAAAAAAAAAGATGAAGAAATAGGGATTATGTTCTGGGAGCAGAAAATATTTCAGTTTTACTGGAACACAGAACTTACAGAGATAAAATCTAAGTTATTAAATGGAAGAAGCCATAGGTCATATATTATAAGTCTTAGAAGCTGAGATGATGCATTTGTACTCATCACATTAGGTACAAAGAAGTCATTGATAGTTTATGAACCCAGGAAGGAAGTTCAGAACCCAGGAACTGTTCCTTCAGAATATGAGGTTTACAGTAGTAGGTAGGATAAATGTAGTGAGCACAGTCATGGTGTGGGGGAGATTATTTATAGGACTACTGATCTAGTTTCAGTAACAAGACCCTGTAAAGGTTTGCAAGGGGCAGAAATGGAACAAAAGGACGTGTCAACAGGCCGACAGTGTGAGAACCAAGAAAGAAAGAAGAAAGATGTCTTTCTCTACAGCCAGTCACTCCTGGGCATGGGGGATGCCACTTGTCCAACATCACAAGGATTTATCAAGGGACCATATTGTGCCAGCACAAGAGACAGCAGGAATCACGACAAGAAAAGCACAGTCTCTCTTTCCACCCCGGGTTCCATAAGAGAAGCACAAGCAGGAAATTCAGGACTGAGAGATTGCACATTGGTTTTTCCCTGCCTGAAATATCCTTCCTCTTCTCTCTTTACCTAGAAAACTCCTACTCGTCCCTTAAAACCACCTCAACTCCCCAGCTTAAACACTTGTCCCTGATTCTTCCATTGCACTTTACTCATTCCTCCAGCACTTCCCTTGAGAGACCATTAAGTTTTCCTGGGTAAGAAAAACTTTTGCGATCATAGTAGCTTGTGAAAAGTCTCTTGGAGGTTTTGTTGAAACTATGAGGTCAAACCATTAGTAAGTCAAAAATCTGCAAAATTTCATCTGTTTATCAGGGTTGAAACTCATTGTTTGTCCTAACAGTTTGGAAACACAGAGGACCCTGCTCACCACCCATCTTCTCATCCTCACCCCAGATGGAATCCTGCAGGTGTGTTATGCAGCATGACACCCATGCATGCAGTCTCTGGCTTGCTGGGTGATACCTGTCCTGTCCCACAGTTCACACTCACTGGACTAAAGCAGCAAGTGTGTGTGGGTCCAGGGCACATGGGCAATCAGCGTAGTCCTTGGAGTCAAGCTGACTTGAGTTGGAATTGAAGCTTTTCTACCTGAGCCTCAAGGCCATACACAAGGGTCTCAATGCTGTAGAGCTTTAGCTTATTTTTATCTGTTAAGGAGGAAGAAGAAAACCTGACTCTGGAGCTCCCGGGAGAATTAAATAATGTAATAAATACAAAGCTCCTGGCCCATTGCAGGAATTTAGTAAGTGGTGTGCTTTTATGTGGGTCAAATAGGATTTACATGAATAGCAAGGGCGTTCTTGAAGTTGAAAGACACTCTGATGACAACAATAACCTGCAGGCTATTGGGTGTCTGTGGAAAGGAAAGGAAGCGGTTCCAGCCAGGGTGTGGGGGGTGTGGACAGTGGGGTTTGGGTGGGGGTGGCGGGTGTGGAAGGGGAGTGTCTGTGACAGTGCTGGCCATCATGGCACCATATCCTGAAAATTTAGTTATGACCTAGGTAGGCTTCTCATTACCTAATGGGCAAAAAATGATGAAATGTATATCAAAGTTTCATTCATTCATTGATTCAACAGATATTTATTCAGTTCCTACTATGTGCCAGGCACTATTTACAACAGTGAATAAGACAGAAAATACCACTGCTCTCTGGAAGCTTTCATCCTAGTGACAGGAGACAAATAAGAAGCAAATATGGAAGCAGAATATCAGAGTCGTGAGTGCTTTGGGGAACAATGAAGCCTGATGGGGTAAGTTGAGTGGAGTCAGGACTGTGCCTCATCTTTCAGCAGGCTCAGGGACCCCCATGACCCTTCTGAGCCTGAACGTTCTGGTAGACAGCAGCCACTGCACCCCTGGGCCCATCCTGCTTCTTTCCCAGTCATGGTTTGCTTCTAGCCTTCGGGAATCAGTTCCCAGCCCTCACAGATACTTTCCCCCAAAACTTGCAGTTTTCTTAAAGAAAATCTTCATGAGGGGGAAAACTGGTGTGGTTGGGGGAGGAGCACAAATAAAAATTAAAAATAAATTAAAAACTGAGTATTTGTCCCTGGATTATAGGGAAAATTCCAGACATGCCCAAAGCCAGTGGCAGCATTGATCCTCAGCCCAGGTGATCAACAAAAGAACTCAGGCAGACTTTCATGGGATTGGAACAAAGAAACCCAGTGTGCACACCTCACAAAACATGGCAGGCAGATGTGAGACAGAAGGTTTCAGAAGTAGAATGGAGGCAGGACACAGGATAGTTCGAGGCTTAGCCGGAGGGAAGGTTACTTGCTGCACTTGGGTCTGCAGTCCTTGGTCCTGTAGTTGTCAGCAGAGGTGCTTTATTAGTCCATTTTCATGCTGCTGATAAAGACATACCCAAGACTGGGAAGAAAAAAGGTTTAATGGACTTATGGTTCCATGTGGCTGGGGACACCTGACAATCATGGCAGAAGGTGAAAGGCACATCTCACATGGTGGCAGACAAGAGAAGAGAGAGAGCTAGTGCAGAGGAATTCCTTTTTATAAAACCATCAGTTCTCATGAGACTTACTTACTATCAAAAGAACAGAACAGGAAAGACTTGCCCTAGGATTCAACTACTTCCCACTGAGTACGTCCCACAACATGTGGGAATTCAAGATGAAATTTGGGTGGGGACACAGCCAAGCCATATTATTCCACCCCGGCCCCTCCCAAATCTTATATCTTCACATTTCAAAACCAATCATACCTTCCCAACAGTCCCCCAAAGTCTTAACTCATTTCAGTATTAAATTAGAAATCCACAGTCCAAAGTCTCATCTGAGACAAGGCAAGTCCCTTCCACCTATGAGCCTGTAAAATCAAAAGCAGATTAGTTACTTCCTAGATGCAGTGGGGGACACAGGCATTGGGTAAATACAGCCATTGCAAATGAGAGAAATTGCCCAAAACAAAGAGGCTACAGGCCTCATGCAACTCTGAAATCCAGCGTGGAGTCAAATCTTAAAGGCCCAAAACCATCTCCTTTGACTCCATGTCTCACATCCAGGTCACACTGAGGTAAGTAAGATGTGGGTTCCCATGGTCTTGGGCAGCTCCAAGTAGTTTTGCAGGGTACAGCCTTTCCCCTGGCTACTTTCATGGGCTGGCATGAGAAGCTGCAGCTTTTCTGGGCACACAGTGCAAGTGGTGGGTGGAGCTACCATTCTGGGGTCTGGAAGATGGTGGAGCTTCTCACAGCTCCACTAGGCAGTGCCCTAGCAGAGACTCTGTGTGGGGGCTCTCACTCCACATTTCCCTTCTGCACTGCCCTAGCAGAGGTTCTCCATGAAAGCCCCACCCCTGAAGCAAACTTCTCCCTGGACATCCAGGCATTTCCATACATCTTCTGAAACCTGGGTGGAGGTTCCCAAATCTAAATTCTTGATTTCTGTGCACCCCCAGGCTCAACACCAGGGGGAAGCTGCCAAGGCTTGAGGCTTGCACCCTCTGAAGTCACAGCCTGAGCTCCATGTTGGCCCCGTTCAGCCACGGCTGGGGCATCTGGGATGCAGGGCACCAAGTCCCGGGGCTGCACACAGCACAGTGAACCTGGCCCTGGCCCACAGAACCACTTTTTCTTCTTAGACCTCTGGGCTTGTGATGGGAGGGGCTGCTGTGAAGACCTCTGACATGCCCTGTAGACATTTTCCTTATTGTTTCCTTATTGTTTTGGGGATTGACATTTGGTTTCTCATTACGTACGTAAATTTCTGCAGCTGGCTTGAATTTCTCCTCAGAAAAAGAGATTGTATTTTCTATCACATTGTCAGGCTGCAAATTTTCCAAACTTAAATGCTCTGCTTCTTTTATAAAACTAAATGCTTTTAACAGCACCCAAGTCACTTCTTGAATGCTTTGCTGCTTAGAAATTTCTTCCACCAGTTACCCTAAATCATCTCTCTCAAGTTCAAAGTTCCACAAATCTCTAGGGCGAGGGCAAAATGCTGCCAGTCTCTTTGCTAAAACATAACAAGAGTCACCTTTGCTCCAGTTTTCAACAAGCTCCTCATCTCCATCTGAGACCACCTCAGCCTGGACCTTATTGCTCGTTTCACTGTCAGTATTTCTGTCAAAGCCATTCAACAAGTCTCTAGGGAGTTCCAAACTTTCCCACCTTTTCCTGTCTTCTTCTGAGCCCTCCAAACTGTTTCAACCTCTGCCTATTACCCAGTTCTAACGTCGTTTCCACATTTTTGGGTATCTTTTCAGCAACACCCTACTCTATTGGTACCAATTTACTATATTAGTTTTCATGCTGCTGAGAAGACATACCTGAGAGTGAGAAAAAATAGGCTTAATGGACTTACAGTTCCATGTGGCTGGGGAGACCTCACGATCATGGCACAAGGTGAAAGGCATGTCTCACATGGTGGCAGACAAGAGAAGAGAGAGAGCTTGTGCAGGGGAATTCCTCTTTAAAAACCGTCAGATCTCATGAGACTTATTCACTATCACAAGAACAGCATGGGAAAGACTTGCCCCCATGATTCAATTACCTCCCACTGGGTCTCTCCCACAACATGTGGGAATTCAAGATAAGATTTGGGTGGGGACACAGCCAAACCATTTCAGGCACCTCTGATGGCTTCTTGCAGACCCTCTCTGGAGGAGCACTCAAGACCAGGAAGGGCAGGAGGCTGTCAGGACCACTTGAGAAGGCTCCACTTGATTTCCTCACTCCATGCTAGCCCCCTGCATCCATGCTCCACACAGAAGCATTTGCACTCATTACTCCCAGCCTCACACCCTTCACCTTCCCTCCCCTACCGTGCCTACCCTTACCCCTCACTCACTCTGAAGTCAAATCTCTGAGGACAGCCTGTCTTCCTGGCTCTTCCCCTCAGCCTGGCACTCAGTCCAGGAGATGCTTAAGAACTGGGCTCTGCCATGTTGCCTTAGGCAAGCCATGCAGGCAACTCACACTACAGCTCCCTCTTCTGTAAAGTGGAAATGTTGATTCCTTTGAGGCATTTGTGAAGAATAAGTAGAAAACTAACTTGTAAAAGATTCAGAATACTGCCTGGAACATGCCAAGTGGTCAGCACACGTTCACTCTTAGGGCTGGTGCTGGAGCTATTGAATTGCTTGGGAACCCTGCATGCCGCTGTCACTTATATACCTGAGCCATGCTTGGTGCCACCCATCACCTGGCAGGGGCCTCATCATCAGAACTCTGAGGAGGGCAAGCTTCTGGGCCCTCCAGCTTCACCTAAATGCTTCCCTTTGGTTTTCTCAGGTACCTGATTGCCCCTTTAGCACAGCACTGTCTATTTCATGACTGACACTATCTGTTTATATATCTAAACCTTCCCTCCATAATATAAACTCCAAACAGTTTAGGAAATGTGTCTGACCCATCTTGGCATCTCCGTTACAGAACAACTTGACTTGTATTGAGGGACACAGAGAGACAGACAGTCAGAGGGAGAGACAAAGCTATTACAATTCCCAATTTATTTTCCATCAATGCCCACCCTATGCATTGTTAATAATAATAATAATAAACCATGCAGAAACACACACATAGAGAATAAATCAAATGTATACATTTCCATCTTGTTCCAAATAAATCATTCCATATCCTCAGCCATAACATTTTAATACAGATAAAATTGTTAAAATAGATTGTTGATTCAAGTACTCAAATACGTAGATTTAGCAAGTAGCTATTATGACAATAGCAGCTAATATTTATTGAAAATACGCTGTGTGCCAGGAAAGATGCTAAGGGCACCATCTTTTTAACTAAATTGGTCATCCCAACAACCTGCAAGAGGATATTGATGTTCTAATTTTATACTTTATAAAATAGATCCAGAGCTGTTAGGGAGGTGCTCAGGGTCATACAGCATAGTACAGTACTTGAAATTAGTTTTTTTTTCTCTTTTGTGTCATGGATTGAAGTGTACCCCTAAAAATGACATGCTTGGGCCAGACATGGTGGCTCATGCCTGTAATCCCAGGATTTGGGGAGGTGGGAGGATCAATTGAGGCCAGGAGTTTGAGACCAGCCTGGGCAATATAGTGAGATTCTATCTCTACAAAAATAAAAATAAAAGTTAGGTGGGCATAGTGGCCTGTGCCTGTAGTCCCAGCTACTTGGGAAGCTGAGGTGGGAGGATCGCTTGAGCCCAGGAATTCGAGGTTTCATTGAGCTATGATTCTGCCACTGCACTCCAGTGAGACAGTCCCTTAAAAAAAAAAAAAAAAAAAAAAAAGGATATGTTAAAGTTCTCAGTGTCAGTACCTCAAAAAAAGGGTCTATTTTAGAGATAATCAAATTAAAATGTTGTCTTTAGGGCAAGCCCAATACAATATGGGACTGGTATTTTTATGAAACAGTAAAATGTATACACAAGTCAGAGACAACATAATGTGAAGAGACAAAGACACAAGAAGAAAGTCACGTGATGTGACAGGCTAGAGTCATGCTTCTCTCAGCAAAAATTGCCAACAAACCCCCACAAGCCAGGAGAAGGGCATGGATTGTCTCTCACAGCCTCAGGAGGAACCAACCCCTGCCAACAGCTTGATTTTAGACTTTTAGCCTCCAGAGCTGAGAGATAATATTTTTTTTTATTATTTTAAGCCATCCAGTTTGTGGTACTTTATTATTGCAGCTTTAGAAAGTTAATACACTTTATTTCCAAAGATGTTCTTGTCCACTGCCTACACGTGGCCCCACAAAATGTGACTTCACTTCTGTGGCCAGTCTGTCCCTCTATTGAGTCAGAGACACTTCAGGGGAGTAATACCATTTTCTCCCTTGCACTTCTAGTTTATAGCAGAGTTGCTGACATGGGCAAGTGTCCAAAATATGTTTGATAAGTTTTTTAATGTTAGAGTAGTGAAAAATATTTAATGTTGTTAGGATCATATTTAAAAATTGAGGAATGCAAATAATACTATTAGAAAATAAGCAAATGACATGAATAAACATTTTTTTAAAAGAAGATATACAAATGGGCAATAAACATTTTGAAACGTGAAAAAATGCTCAGCATTACTAGTCATCAAGGGAATGCAAATTGAAACCACAATGAAATGCCACCTTACCCCAGCCAGAATGGCCACTGTTAAAAAGTCAAAAAACAATAGATGTTGACGTGGATGTGGTGAAGAGAGAACACTTATACGCCTCAGGTGGGAATGTAAATTAGTACAACCTCTATGGTAAACAGCATGGAGATTTCTCAAAGAACTAGAACTACCATTCGATCCAGCAATCCCACTACTGAGTTATCTACCCAAGAGAAAGAAATCATTATATCAAAAAGATACCTTCATATATATGTTTGTCACTGCACAATTCACAATTGCAAAGATAAGAAATCAGTCTAAGTGCCTATCACCTGACGAGTGGATAAAGAAAATGTGGTATATATACATCATGGAATACTACTCAGCCACAAAAAATAATGAAATAATGTATTTTGCAGCCACTTGGATGAAACTGGAGGTCATTATTCTAAGTGAAGTGACTCAGGAATGGAAAACCAAATACAGCATGTTGAAAGTAGGCTGGGTGCAGTGGCTCACACCGGTAATACTAGGAGGCTGAGGTGGAAAGATTTTTGAGCCCAGGAGTTCAAGACCAGTATGGGCAACATAGTGCGATCTCATCTCTGAAAAAAAAAAAATTGGGGTGGTGGCATGCTTCTGTGGTCCCAGCTACTCAGGAGGCTGAGGTGGGAGGATTGCTTGAGCCTAGGAGGTCAAGGCTGCAGTGACCTGTGATCATGCCACTGCACTTTATGTGGCCTGAGCAACAGAGAAAGACCCTGTCTCATAATAATAATAGTAATAATAATAATAAAGTAAGTTGAGAAATGATCTTCAGAGTAGATTTTTAAAGAGAAAAAGCTTATGTGAGACGTGCTAGAGAAATGGGGAACTGGGCATAGTAGGGTTCAGACGGGTGATTTATTGCAATGATCCCCCACATCTCCCCCAGCTCCCACCGCCCAGTCCTGCTCCAGGGTCCTACGCCCAGCCCTAGTTGCTTAGGCCAATGAGGGACTTCATCCAGGAAGTCCCAGTTCATGCAAACCAAAAGTGGGACCCAGTCGGTGACAATTTTCAATCCAAGAAATGCAGGTACAGCATCTGACAAGCGTACTTTCTGGGGAAAAAAAAATGGCAAAGTATTTGAAAGTGGTTGTCTGTCAGATGTGTGGATATGCGCATGCATTCGTCTTTACACCTGTGACCTGGGTTGGGGGTTAAGTTTAGGACTGAGTGAGGGGAAGAAGACAGCAAAAGGTGCATTTACTCAACAGTCTTTATTGAACATTCATTGCTACCTCACACTGTGCTGAGACCTGAGAGCTGCAGGGTAGTTGGCTGGGGCATCTGGGATGCAGGGTACCAAGTCCCTGCATTATGTCATTAACAAGTTAATTACATAAACCCCAGGGGACCTGGCACAGTGCCAGCTGTATCCAGCATAGTGGGCATTGAGTTGGGTTTATTTTCATTTTAAAATGGACAAGAAGCCTAGGCAACATGGTGAAACCCTACCTCTACAAAAAATACAAAAATTAGCCCGGCATGGTAGCCCAGACCTCTTGTCCTGGCTACATAGGAGGCCGAGGTGGGAGAATCACATGAGCCTGTGAGACAGAGGTTCCAGTGAGCTGAGGTCGTGCCACTGCACTCCAGTCTGGGCAATAGAGAGAGACCCTATCTAAAATAAATAAATAAATAGTTAAAATAAAACAAAGTGAGTAAGAGGTTTAGCGCTGGTTTGAGGCCACATATCTTAGAGGACTGGCTGGTTCACAGCCAGCTTTTCACTGCATGCTAAGCTAAGGTCAAATAAGCAAGGGTGACAGTAGCATCCCCATCTATGACTTCCGTGAGCTGAGTCGTGTAACCTAAGTTGGGCTGTGCTAGCTGGCCAGGAGAACAGAAGTAGGAAGATGCAGAACCTTCAGGGAAGGTGTTGTCAGTGAGGAGGTCAGCATGGGATTTGTGTGGTGAGGAATGAGACTAAAACAGTCGTTTGAGATCGAATGGAGGATGGTGAAGAAATAAGTTTAGAATTTCTCTTTCTTCTTTCTTTCGCTTTCTTTCTTCTTCTTTCTTTCTTCTTTCTTTCTTCTTCCTCCCTCCCTCCCTCTCCTTCCTTCCTTCCTTCCTCCCTCCCTCCCTCCCTTCCTCCCTTCGTCCCTCCCTCCCTCCCTTCCTCCCTTCCTCCCTTCCTTCCTTCCTTTTACTATTTTTCCTGCTGTGCCACCTAGGCTGGAGTGCAGGGACACGATCACAGCTTATTGCATCCTCAGTCTCCCAAGGAGCTGGGACTACAGACACTTGCCACCATGCTTGCCATGCTTGGATAATTTTTCTTTTTTGAGACAGAGTCTTTCCATGTTGCCCAGGTTGAAGTTTAGAACTTCTTGCTGGGGAAACCCCCTCATACAAGTGAGTCAAGGTACTGAACATGAACGTTTTAGGTACAGATAGTTAAGGAGATTGATTGCTACAAAAGAAGAGCTGACAATACATACGGAGCCTCAGGAGACAGGAAGGGGCAGGTGAGGGAAGGATGCATTTTTTAGAGCCGCTGTGTCTGAGGGGGATGATGGGGTCTCCAGGCAGGGAGATGTGGCGAGCAGCTGAAGAGGGGGAGGAAGGCTGGAAATGAGAGTGGCTCCTACACAGAGCTGACGACTGCAGAGAGAGCAGAGGAAGTTTGTCTGCTCAAGGTGGAGGTGTGGAGAAAGAAAGCATGGGTCTGAACCTGGGCCTGCAGCTGCTCCCCCATGCATGGATGGAAGACGACTGAGGAATTTGTTAAGGATGTGACTGCAGCTTCGGAAGAAAACCAGCAGCTGCAGCATCAGTGTGGGGGGCAAGACAGCTTCAAGAAGGAAGGGCTGATCCACCATATCCACTACTGCTAGTCACAGATGATGTCACTAGAGAGATGACCACTGGATTTGTCATTCAGAGTTCAACCTTTTTCAGGACCCTTTTAGCAAACAAAATGGTAGAGATTTGAGAAAGGACTTTGGATGGTATCAAGGCAGTAGCAGCATCCTGTACAGAGGACTTCTTCAGCTACGTCCACAGTCGCACAAAGAGGGAGATTAAGGAGAGTCTAGAAGAAGAGCATGTGGCCCCAGTGAATCAGAAAATGGCCACTGTAGACTTCAGTCTATGTCTAACATTAAACTCCTGAGAGATTTGGGGCAAATATCCTCATGAATGTCAGCCTCCATTTTTTCATTTTTTTATTATTTTGGATTAAAGAGAATAGTATATCACATCGCGCAGCTCCCACAATACCAGCCCATGCCAATCCTGATTCATCACTAATCCACCCACTTTGTCCTCCCACTGGTTTATTTGCAAGTTCATTTCAGGTATGAAATCACTTTTTCCTTAAATAATCTTTTGATTTCTTCTCCAAGAGATACAGTCATTTAAAAGTATAGCCACATACCATTACTACATCTAAAAAGGTAACAGTATTTCCTGAATAGCACATAAGTGTTCAAAGTTCTCCGTTTCTCTCACACTATTTGAGGGGAAAGGCACAGTTGCTCTACTAAAATGAAGATCCAAAGGTCTATATGTCCACACATGGCATTTGGCTAACATGTGTTTCTCTTTTACATCTATAAGGTTTTTTCTCTCTCTCTTTCTTCTTGATGCTTATTTGTTGAAGAAACAAGGTAATATGTCCTGTAGAGTTTCCCACCATGTCAGTTTCACTGGTATCATCCACATGGTGCCATTTAACAGGTTCCCCTGTCCCCTGTATGTTCAGTCAGCTTGCTGCCGACCGCGTTTGATTTTTTGTCAAGGAATGTTGTGTGTTTCCTAATGCATCACATAAGTAGGTACAAGTGTCTCATGGTCTCTTTTTTTGTGATGTTCAGAGGGATGTGTGGGTTCAGAGACCATCTAGTCAATCAATTCATTGTTAATTCCCAATACTTTTACTATGTTGGCAGCAAACTGTAAGTCCTTACTTTCCTACAAAAAAATCTAATCCATTTTGATCAGCAGAAAATTCAAGATTCTATGTTCAGTGGATCAAGACATATAAACCACCAACGTCTTAAATTTAAAAATTATATAATTTCCATGATAAACTATAGTCAGTTTTTCAAAAATGAAAGCAATGTTCAGAAAGCGGTCTGTCAATGAAATGGAAACAATAGGTATGGAATATCTCGTCAAAAACACACAAAAAGAACAGCTATTCAGTCAGGAATGGTGACAAATGCCTCCCAGCTACTCAGGAGGCGCAGGCCTGAGCCTCAGAATTGGACACTGCAGTAAGCTGTGATCACACCACTGTTCTTCAGTCTGGGGGACAGAATGAAATGCTGTCTCTGGGGGGAAAAAAAAAGGTATGGAATGATTATTGTGGGGGGAGCAGCTTACAAAAACTATCCCTCTAGGAGGATGTTAGCAGATCCCTGTAGACACAAACTATCGCTAACAATACAGGAGGTGCCGGGAGCTGAGGCTGAAGATTGCTGACAATAACTGATGTGGAGATGTAGAAGAAGGTAAAAATTGTGATCAGCACCAGCAGAGCCTAACAGGCTGGGAGCCTAAGATCTGACAAAGAGACAAGAGGTATACCAGAAAACCCCTCTAGCCCTGCAGGTGAGAAATAAGGCAAAGGAAGGGAAGAGGCAAAACCTGAAAATAAAGATCTGGGAGAAACAACCCAATCTTGGAGCTACTCCCAAAAATGCTTGTTAGAAGGCCCACATTCGAACAAAAGATCTAAATCTCATTGTTTCAGTTTAAGATTTCAATGGAGAATCACCCCCACCCCCACTATCCCCTACCAACTTACTGTTACTCATCCAGCAGGAAAGGGGCTTGAATTTCAACCACAAACGCTGGCATTTGACCAGAGACGGCCCACATGGGCATGCAAATTAGGTCTTCATTGGAATAACTGCGCAGAGGAGCTGGGGCCTGGGAAGAGCCTTCCCAGACACCCCCAGGGCCCTCAGAGCGGCCAGCCACTGTCCTGAGACCTCACGCTCTGTCCAGGAGGGTCTTGTGGTCTGGTGTGGAAGGGGTCAATATCTCCTATAAAGAAGGAGTGCTTGATGAGTGATAAGAAGAGTTTAGTCATCTCTTCCCTGTTTAAGAGGAAGTCAGCGGAAATCCTCGGGCCCAGAGTTACATGGAAAAAGATACTGGTTCTTGTAAGAAAGTAGGCTTTGCACAAGAGAAGGAGGCATTTGCAATGCAGAGACCGGAAGGGAGGGAAGAGGGTGACGTGAGCTCCGAAGAGAGTGTCAGGAGAGCAGATCAGGATCCCAGCCCCTTCTCCTGAGGGTACTCGAGCCTCACTTGAGACAAATTCTTAAGATAATCATAAAAATCCATAGCAACCTTGTTGGTGTTGAGGTTTACACTGAGATTCCAAATCAGGTGGCTGGGCAAGTGAAACGGGTTTGGATTTCTTTCACAGAGCATGTGAAAGAATGTGAGGACTCCTGGTCAAAGTCAAGAGCTGCCCGCTCATCGGCTCTGCTCGCACCTATTCCACCCCAGCGCTTCTATAACAGGAAATGAGGCCAAAATTCATCTCCAGCGTCATTCACGTCCAAAATGTTTTCCAAAACAAACTGTTTCACAATGCTCTGTGACAATGTTTGTTTTGTTTATCCTCCGATGGAGGAGAGAAACTGAGGCCGAAAGATGAGCTGGCATTTCCAAGCCTTTCACACATGTCTGGGGCCAAGAGGATGAAAATGTACCCACATCTCAAGTCAATTCTGCATCAGTGTATCAGCACAGGAAAGAAGAGGACGCTTTTGAGAGTGCTTGACAAGTGATCGGAGTCATGAGGTCTGGTTTGAACAACAAAATGAAGGAAATAGCCAAAGGCCTCTCCTGTGCAGCTCCTCCAATATGGGCTTCCTGGACAGCTCTGCAGACTTAGGGAGACAACTCTCTCAGCTGGAAACTGGAAGGGCGTGTGTGTGTGTGTGTGTGTGTGGCCGCAGGCAAGTGACCTCAGACAGTAGGAGTGAGGCCCTGGGGAAGGTGAGACTGACGAGAAGGAAAAGTCAACTTTGGGAAGCATTATTAGGCTGCTCATGGCCACAGGCAAGCAGCAGGGGCTCCAGCCAGCCAGCATCCCATGACGAGCCAAGTGGAATGCCGGCCAGAAGCATCCCCAGGGGAGCACAGGTGAGGGAAGCACATACCCTGCCCTCAGGGCTTGGAACTTGCCCTGAGCCGCAACTTTGTGTCACTCTGGCCTGCACACACACGTGGTGTCTCCCAAGAGCAGAAATCAAAATTCTGTGTCAATGCCAAGTGCTTCTCAGTCGAGGGTATCATTCCCCCATGGCCACAGCAGGGATGCCAGGTGAGACAAGAGGAACCTAAGCCTGGGGGCTCGCAAATTCATCACCCAACAAATCTTTTCTTTCTTCTTAAAAACACGCATAGTCATCATTCTGGAAGATGCCCTGACATTCCAAGTTTGGCCTGCACACTCTGTTCTCCCACTGGCCCTCCCATCGCTACCATGGTCCATCCTCTTTGCTGCTTCCTGTCCAGCAGAAGGGAGCAGGAACCTGCCTGCCAGTTGTGTCTCCTGAAGCAGCTCCGGCCAGGTTCCTCTCCCCCCTCTGCCTATAAGGCCCGATGTTCAAATGTCAAAGATCTGACTTTTTATAGATGCAAAGAGCCATGCAGAGTCACTATTTCTGGGACTGCTGTCCTTGCAGCTGTGACATTGATGCCTTTCCATTCATTTCCTCTAACTTCCAAGGGCTGGAGTAGCAAATGCCCCTTCCCCCTCTTTTGCGTGTGTGCAGGACGGGAGTTTCAGATGTTGTTTACCTGCCAGAGGTGGAGTGGAGGCTTCCCAAAGCAACAGGATGTGCCCACTTAAGGACCACATGGCGACAGGGATTGAGAGAACAGGGTGTCTTTCCTAAGAGGCAGGGTCCCTCAGGGACTGAGCCAATCAGAGTGCCCGCAAAGCCTGCGTACCCTAAGGACCGTGATGTAAACTCCTTGGGTTCCATTTGGTTGTGTTTGAGACCCTTTTCCTAATTGTGCCTGTGGTGCCTGGTTCATAATCAGTGCTCAGTTCATGGTGAACTCCCCTTGACCCCCCCAAACGTGAAAGTCTCCAGCTTCCCATTTCCCTTCCACTCCTCACTCTAAGTCCTTAAATTGGGTGACCATTAATATTACTGCTAGGAGCATTTTCAGAGCACTTTACATTTAAAGCTCTTTTTCCTTCCCAAATAGTTCTCGGCCCTTTCTTCAGAATAGATATTAAAACATCTCATTGGACACATTCCTTTCCCTAGAGGATACATCATGAATGTGGTTGGAGAAGGGAGGGTCATAATTCAGAGAATTCAGGGTTGATTTTCCTTACCTTCCAGCTCTTTTGCTGTCAAGTCCTGAGCCCCAGGAAGTGCTGCCAAACTACCCCTTGCTTTTCCCTCCAAGAGCAGGGCAGAATAAATTGCTATTTTGTTTGGTTTTGTTTCCCATATACAAGGCCTCCCAGGCCCTGGAACCTCGGCTGCTGGCATTTTAATTAATGTTAATGACTGGGCTGATCCCCACCCTACTGAGTCTGAGTAAGGGAAATAAACGGGCAAACTCGAACCGAACAAAGCAATGTGTGGAACAGTACCCTCTGGAAAAGCTGACCTCTCTGATCACTGGCCGACTCTCTAACCAGGCCCACACTCCTTCCCCCATATCCCCCAATTCTGATTTTTTTTAGTTCAAATAGAAATCATTTGCGGGGGGTAATTGGGGGGTGGAGGAAAGCAAGTAGATTTCTTCCTTTAATACAAAAATGATTCTGGGGCCTCAGAATCGGAATCTCCACTTTCTCATCCACTTTCTCATTACTAGGAGCATTTGTACTCTGAGATCAATACAACCAGAATGTGCCCAACCATGACTTTACAACAACAGAAAAGATACATAGCAGATGCCTTCAAATACCTGGAATCTGGCCTTGAAATCGACCTGGCATTTAAATCGACATATATCCCAGTTGAGTCAAAACATAGTCAAGGTTTCCCCCAGAGATACTGTGTTTTATTTTTCTTTTCAAGTAAATTTTTATTTTTTCCCCCCCAACCTTCACGGCTTAAGCATTTTATCCAGTTTAAACGATGGGGATTTAAATTGCTATTTTAGTGGAAGAGGCTTGATTAAAACCTGTGTCCTCATCAAATTATTGGACAGTGGTTCTTGGGCTCTGTTTACATTAGTGTCAACCTTAATTTAAATTCCGCATAACTATATTTGCTTGGCTAAATGCATTCACCAGGAACACACCACAAATTACTTTGCATTATGAGCAGAGTCTCTTTGTCTATTGCAAAGTGTTTTGAAATTAGCACCATAAGTAACTAGCTGTAAGTGTCACTCCATCTCCTTAATGCCTCATTAATCAAACTCCGCGGCAGCTGATGTGATGTCCAAGCCCCTCACATATAAGATCAGTATCGTTTGCTCCTTGCATTTGACCACGGTCTTTAAACTTGATTTGTTATTTGTGATTTGCCCTTGCTGCAGCCCCTCCTTCAGTGGCCTCCCAACACGTGGGGCTTTGCATGGATACCAGTTGCATGTGTACTCTTTTTAGAAATTGGAAATAAAAACCCATTTCCCTATGTTGTGGAAATGCATAGCCTCAAGGGCAGGAAATTCTTTTAATGGAAGAAGAGTTCCACCTATTTCCCTGAGTTATCCAAAGTGACTCCCCATGATTTTCAGATTAGTGCTAAAATGCCACAATGGAAAAATTTCCCTGGGCAAGTTCTTCTCTACGTGGAGAATTAGATAAAAGAATCACATTTACCCAGGCAGACTACAATTTCCATCTTGGCCTCAGTTCTCACCCTCGAAAAATATACATTTAATCAAAGCACCTAATCAGGAAAAAAATGTATTATTTCCCTTATTATGTGATATGAATTATTCTGTACTAAATACAAAATTTTAGAATTTATGCTTGCAAAAGAAATACAGAACAATTTATACTTAACAATTTTATTACATGTACACACAAAATCATAGCAAAATATGACATATTTTATAGGATTTTTTTTTGTCTTTTCATGGTGCCATCGAATATTTGCAAATGCCTAAATGGAACCCTTTCTTCATTTTCCACACCTTTTCCCTACATCACACACAAGTCCAAACACACACACACACACACACACACACACACACACACACACACCTATATACATGCATCCTTTTAACCAAAGATAATACTCACTGGCACGAAAACTAACAGCTCTACTGGACAATGGCTTGGTGGACATGTTCAAGGCTGTCTTAAGTCTGGTGTGGGCACAGGCACATCGGATGTGATTTCCCTGCAGGGAAGCCCTCTCTGTGGCTGTGGGGGACACGTGTGGTCCCTCGCCTGCCAGCGCTGAGCTCAGCCTCACAGTGAGCCGAGATGAACAGGTGCTCTCTTCTCTGGCGGCGGCACGTGAGGTCCGTCTTTGCAGAGCAGTGTCTCAATGGGACGCCTTTAGCTTCATGGCCTTTCCTTCTGACCACCCAGCAGGAAAAATATATGAAAGTATTTTGTTTTGTTTTGGTTTGGTTTTTTTCCTGCCAGTTTTGTCAGTAAGACAAAATACAAAAACAAAACAAAAAAAAAAACACACAGCATTAAAACTTTGTATTTCCCACAGGTGGGCTTCTGAAATGTTTAATGCAATCATAGTAAACCAATAGTTTCCTTTGGAATTAACCTTTTTGCCTTTTCACCTTATAAAACAGTTCATGCTAAATGACCACATTACAATAGAATTAAGCATTGTAGCCTGCTTCCCAAAATCAGCACCAGTGGAAAAACCCATTGAGTCGGAACACACACAAACAGTGCAAACCTGTGTCAGCTTTCGACTTTCATATCAACTTAATGTAACTGTAGTTTATATTATTATCACATCTACTTTCTCTTATGGTTAAAATAGGCTCTAATTTTAAAAAAGCAGATGTAAAGATATTTTGATTATTTGTTGACATTTATTTCTAAAGTACCTGGTATGTCTCATCTTCAGTTCATCCTGCTTTTACCCTGAGTCCAGCAGCCTTTATTCATTAGGATTCTGAACAAAATAAGTGTGGAAAGGAGAAATCCTAAATGATATTCAGAAGTGGCAAATCATAACTGAACACGGTTTTAAAATTGACAATTTAAAACTTTTGCCTCTTTTCAGCAGCCAGAAGAAGTCTGATAATTTAAACCAAAATCTCTGCCCCCAAACCCCCTTTCCCTGCACTCCATGAACACCTCTCCCACTTTTCCCCCAAAGGCAACATTTTGGCTTGGCAACCAATACACATCACTGAGCTCTTCCATTTAAATGCCCCACAAAAATTGCATCTGATCACAGCTTGCAAAAAGAAAAGAAAGAAAGAAAGAGAAAGAAAGAAAGAAATGAAGGAAGGGAGGAGGGAAGGAGGGAGGGAGGGAGGAGAGGAAGGAAGGAAGGAAAAAAAAGAGAGAAGAAAGAAACCACAGATCAGACATAGTCAATGTCAATGTCCTATATGCCTGTCCCCCTCTGTTCTTTCATTCTCTCCCTCACCATCCTCTTATAAAATAAAAGAAAGCCAAGCATAACTTGTTACAGTAAAGGCACCCCGAGATTTAGGGGGATAAGCACAGCCTTACTCGTTAGCTGCAATGCTGCAGCTGTGCTCTTATCTGGCCAAAGGAGACAGGGGACAACAAAAGACCCTAAAGAAGGGACGGTGGACGCATGGGAAAACCACCACCCCAGCATTGTGGTGCCCTTCTGCTGAGCAAATAGTTCAAACTGTTCATTCCCATCTTCTATTCTCTCCCTGGTACATTGTTTGTGCCCTTGCATTTCATTCTGCAAGGAAGGTTGCTCTCTGGGCCTATAAGCAAACAGTCCAGAAAAGGGCTAGCCATCCTCTTCTCTTCCCCCGGAGAACTAGCATTTTTATTTCGGCTCCAAGCTGTCAAAGATCTGGAGAGTTTATGTCAGTGTCCTGAATTAATTGCTTTAAGCTGGAGCAAGCTCCATGGGCTACCAAATGTCCAAAAGATGTTTATTAATAACATTTCCTCCAGGACTGTGGCTCCAAGCTGTCTCTGGGTGGCGGCTTTTCTATGCTGCCACCCTCTCACCCCTGGCCTCTTAGTGCTAAGGAGGGGGGGTTGCCTCTTTCAGTCATCGTGACAAAATTTAGAATTGCCTGGGGTGAAATAAATATCCACCTATGCCACAGGATGTGCATGGCGGGTATCTTTGTCTTGACCCAGAAGAGTTACAGAAGCCCCGTGTGCAACCCACAAGAGGGCTGGGGGATGCAAAAAGCAGCCAGGACCCCCCTCTGTGAAAGTTCATTTAACCAATACAATTAGCAAAAGGAGCAGGAGAAATCGAGGCTTCAGCTTCTCCGCCCCATCTCCTCCTCCAAAAGAAAATTCAGCGAGGCTGACAACACAATGCATTTTGAAGTTTTCCTGGTACCAAAAAAAAAAAAAAAAAGCCTCTTTAATAGAATCAAATAATAAACCAATTTATATACCGATATAAGACTAGGATCGTGAGTGCCATTGTGTAATTTTCCACTTGACTTTTCATTATCTACCTGAACAAAATCAATCTATATGTATGGGATCAACATACAATTCCAGAGATAAAAGCTGAAAATAAATGCGCTTTGCATATCCTGGAGATAAAAGACACAATCCTTGGTGCTGCCTTTTCTTCTCCAGCAGATGCATTTATAAAATAAATTGTTGTGTCAAGGAAAAAACGAGAGGTAGTAGTATATCTTGAGTGTTGACTCCTTTGCTGGAAATATTGATCCTGCAAATGAACAGTGGTTAATAAGTACCCTGCAGACGATATCAGGTCTTTTGCCCTAGTTTACCCACAGTGCAGTCTGGGTCAATGTTTCTCCCAACCAAAGCTCCCAACCTCCATTAAAAAAAAAAAAAAAAAAAAAACAAAAAAAAAAACTTCCCCTATTAGCATGGATTTAAAGCTGAGGACTTCAAGGGCTTTTTAAAGCCACTCTACAGAGATAAAGCACATTGAAAATTCACATTATATTAGAAAACCCCATGCAGCAAATGCCCTACTTGTGAAGCACAGAGCCCTCAAAAGGGAAGGAGAGATGGCTCCATGCACTTTAGGGTTGACATTTATTACTTTAAACAGGTTGGGTTCTTGTATGACCTTCTTTGCTGCAATAATTAGCAATGGTGCTAACAGTAGTAAGGCTGTCTCCACATTGGCCATGTCATGGGTCCTCCCTAATTCCCTTTTTTGTGGAATATGTCACTGAAACTGTGTGAATCTGTGTGACCTGGGGGGCAGATGGTGGGGCATTGTTGAGGGTGCCCTGGCTGTTTGTGTGTCCTGTTGTGTTCAGGGCTCTTCGAGGAACGTACACCCACTCTGCCCTCCCAGGGTGGGCTCCCTTTGGTTGCTAGTCGCCTTCCTGTAAGGGAGGGGTTCATTTCCAATATTGTATAGATCAGCCAAGAGAGGCCTACAAGGCATGGGACCCTCTTTCACCCCAAACAATCACTCTGAGTTTGTGGATATTTTCTGGTCATAGAAAGAGATTTCTAAAAATTATCTATTCTTCATTGTTTATTCATTGTAAGTTTCAGCGACCTCAGGGGAGCTTAAATATCTACCTTGGCAGTGTGACTGTCACAGCTTCAGTTCTGACAGCAGGACAAATCCATACTTGTATATTTTAGGATCTTTGCATTGACAAATGTTAATGGCTGCTGGTCTATTGCTCCAGCAAAATTTTGCAACTCCCAATGTTCATGTACCTGCTTCCCGTCTCCTGAGCCCTGTATCCATGTACAGCACCCATTTGGGCTGTGACCATTGCCTCTCGATTAGCAAGTCTGGTGCTGTGTTCCATTCCTGAGTTTATATTTGTTGAAAACTCTGAGGAAAGCATCCAGGAGCATCTGATGCAGTGTCATGGCCTTTGGGGAGGCGCTTGGGAGGGTCAAAGCTCAGCCTGGGGGAGCAGCTCACATGCTTTTAGTCACAGGAGACTCTTTGGACAATTAGTGTGCTTTTTTCATCTCATCTTTTTGTTCCAGTAGCTGTCAATAAGCAAATCTGGAGAAAACGTAAGAATGTGGTCAAGAAGAGTTATGCAGTCATTAGACTTTTGTTTAAAAAGGGAACACCATTCTGAAGGCATGTTTTAAAAGGGCCTTATATTCTCATGACAAATGATGCCTGGAATGGCTACAGCTTTCAGCCTTGGTGAACTCCAGGCTTATTTGATCCGTGTTTTAATTACTCTGTGATTCAATTCTGCATCGTAGGGAACCGGTACAGTGACATAAGAGCTTCAACCAGCATGAAGAACATTTTCAGGAGCTTTGTACCCCCTGAGTTCCCTGAGGAAAGACAGCACACCAGAACAGGGTGCTATTTCCACAGAGAAACCTGCTCAGGCTGGAAAATGTCTTGCTAAGTGGCCTCAGAACCATCTTTTCAGGCTGAAACAGTGCTCCACACCCAGGCAGAATCCTGACACAGTGGAACGCAGCCCATGTTGATGAAATACATATTTACTAAACAGGAGAAACTGAGTTTTTCAAAAAGGTAATATTATAATATTTTTAGTGACCTTTACTTAGTTGAATTATCTTGATGCCATTTCCAAGGGGAGGAAAAATGGACGGTAAGAAGTCCAGTAAATATGTGTAGATGCACGTGTTACAATAAATACAATCTTGCAGAAAGTTGTGAACTTTTGCATTTTAAAAACTGTGCATCAACAGTTCAGATCTTTACAAAAAGAGATGAAGGGTATAAGACAATTCAGAGTCCAATGTGTCCCTTTACATCAGGCTTGATGGAGAACCGAGAAACCCATTTCACAGATAAACTAAAGTGAGATTGGTATTTCATTTAACCTTCTATCAAGGCCAGATGGGAATGCTTTCCAACATTGTTGTGATATTGGAGGGAAGGAGTGGGAATGGGAATTGGGTGAAATATCGTGCTCAATCAGAATCTCCTGCAACTCTTCTAGAAGCATTCGCTGGAACTTAGTGATGATAAAATCCCTCCCCTGGGCTTTTTGGATTGCCAACAGAGATATCCATTCAGAAGACAACGAGATCTCTGAATGGGGCCAGACGAGGACTTTGCTCTTCCCTCAAGACACCACAAACTCCACAGTACTTAACATGTCCTTCAAGTGGTCCCTGATCAGAGAGTTGTTTTTTAAAATGGAAAGAAACACGACTGTCATTTATCCATGGTGACAACTTGAACAGTGAATTAAAATTTCATTTAGAAAGCATGCTGTCACTGCAGAAAAATTTCTGAATTATAACACTACAGAATGCTATGAGAAACACATATGACTTATTCTGTCTTGTAGTCTATCTCAACTTGTAATAAAATGTTTTAAATGTGGAAAACTAAATGAAACGTCTCTAAAACTAAATTAACATTTGACTCATAATGCATTGCTTTATCACAGGGGAATGCAAGAAGGTGGCTGGCCCCTCCTCTCATACATGTCCCTGTTTTTCTTGACTTGAAAATGTCTCAAATGCACTTCTTAAATATGTTTTCATTATTTAACAGTGAGAACTATGTACTCTTTCTCCTTTTCTCCTACCATGTTATGGAACTCAAGAGCACATAATGTCGGGGAGGGAAACATTGCTTTTAAAGAAATATGAAAACAGTTGCTCCATTTCATAACTGGGGTTATAACAATATTATGACAATTTCCTTTAAAATAGCATTTGACACACTTCAACAGAGGCAATGTCAGCCATTCCGTTTTGTATGACTCCCCGGCTGCACCAGCACCAGCTGTGTCATACATGTTGATACAACGTGGGGTGCCTAAAAGTCGAGTTAGGTGTTCACATGTACCTTATTTTCTTTTTCCAGAAATTCTACAAGATAGAGATGTAAATTCACAACCAAACACAGAAAGGATTGCTGGGTGCGGGGCGGTGGTGGCGGGAGTGGTTATGAGAGTGTCCTTCTAAAAGGAATTGTCTGTTCCCTGCAGAAATGACCATGCCTTATCCCAGGCATCACTTAAAGTTCAAAAGGAGCATGTGCAGCCCAGGACAAGAAAGTGCTTTGCTCTCAACCTCCCAATGCCACTCGCACTTTAAAAGTGATCAATACTTGCTAAGTATTGACCATTTTTAATAAACCAGAAACAGCATTCCAGAATCTCTGCACACTGACCTGTGAATTGAGGAAGCCAAAGAACACTGGCGAAGCCCATTTCTCTCCCTTTGCTTTCCTCCAAGAAAAAAAGGTCAGTAGGAAACACACTGGGAGTTGTTTGCAGTTGTTTGCTTTTTGTTTTGCTTTTCTTTTCTTTGAAAAAAAAAAAGGTAAGCATTAATTTCCAAATAATTTGAAGTGAGATCATTCTAGCTAGTGAAGAATTTCAGTGGCAGGTTTCCTAGAAACTCCAGACTGACTCGAACAGCAAATCTGAGATGCGGTTCCATCCCAGTTGTGAAGATTTCTTTTTCTTTTTGAGTAAATAAATAATTTTAAAAAGCCACAAAAGAAGGGAGAGAAAATATTAGATATTTTGCTTGACATAATTTTACATTTATAAAGGCATATTGGCTTTCAAAATGTTTAATGTTCCAGTCTTAGCTAAACGGTCTTGTCATGTCCCCAAAATGGGCCTGAATTGATGTGAGGTTTTATACAGACTTTAGGTCTGGTGAAGGTCATTTTGTGGAACTATGTGTTATGGTTCGAGGTGAAATTAAACCCTACGCTTGACTGCAGTGTCCGTCTTGAGCTCGTCATGATTGCATGTGTTTTTCCTATCTGTACCCGCCTTCTGCAGCCCTGTATGCACATACAGGTGGTTACATTCTCATACCGGGTACTCGGAGAAAGTCACATGCTTTGCATCAATGGCAATTAGTTCCTTTTTTAAAATGGAAAATGTCATTAAGTTCTTGAATAATTCAAGAGTGGAGGTCACAATACGGTGTCCCTTTTGGGGGTCTTTATGGTGCAAATGGCAAAACAAGGCGATCCTATCAGTAAGAGTAGATCTAAGGTTTACAATGTAGCTCTATTTAGTGTGACAAGAAAATTAAATTACAGGAGGCACTCACTCATTGTCACCCTTTAACAGGCTTGGGAAAATTGTGAATCCCTGGGGGCAAATCACTGACGGACGTGTGAGAGGAATAAAAATATTTCATTTTAATCGGCGGTTGTTTCCGTTGCTTGATTTTGAAAACAACAAACATAAACACGTCCTCCACAGCTCTCTTTGGAAATAGGGTCCCGAGTCTCCCAAACACGACCCCAACTTACAGTCTCTGCCCAGAGGCAGGCGGGTTAACCGCTCTGGGGGAGCCTGGGTCTGTTTTCTCAGCCATGGTTGAGCTGGTCTTTATCCAGGGGTTCCTGGAAAGGAAAATATAGGGACAGGTTTCAAATAAAAATAGGCGTCCACTACTCCGCCCCCCGGCCCCCATCGGAGTCAGCTGGAGTGCAGTTATTATGTTTCTGGAACGAGGGCAGCCCTTCGATTCTCTCAGGACTGAGGAGGAGGAAGGGAAGACAGAATGACGCTGAGGCCACCCATTCTTTCTCCTCCCCAGAGGAAAAAGAGTCTGAGCTCCTTTTGAGATCTCGGGTCGGAGATGGTGCAGCTCGGGCTGCAGCGGGGGTGGACGAAGGTTCGAAGAGGAGAAAGTGCAGGCTGGGGGAGCGAAACGAAAATCCTGAGGTCATTGAATGACAAGAAAGTGTCTCCAGGGCCGTGCCAGCACGTCCTACCCGCCGCTGGTGTCCCCAGCGTCCCACCCCCCATCCTAGGCCCCTCGGGTGGCCCCCGCTAAGGATTGGTGGGCGTGGCTGCCTGGTCCGTCTCCCACCGCAGCGGGGTCGCGCTCCCAGCCTTGACCCAAGGGCGTCTGCCTGTTGGCCCGGCCCGCCTCCGCGCGTTGCCCAGCGGGCTCTCCCAGACGGGGCCAACCTTGGCACCTGCTGGAGAAACGGGGACTCGCCTGTGCTCCGGGAGGCTGGAGAGCGATGGGGAGGGCGAGAGAGGAATACGGCTGACAGAGCCCACGGCGACAGGGGTGGCACTGGCAGGGTCGGGTGGGGTTGGCTGCCTGGAGTCGGTTCCCTGAGCTCTGGAACTTGTGGCGGGGGGGGGGGGGGGGGGAAGCAAGAACGACCGTCCCTCTGCCTGGCACTCTTTGCGACCTCTCCCCCTCACCCACAAGTGACATTTAGCAGGCATTTTCCTTTCGTGTCCTCCTCCACTAAGACCCTTGGAAGTCCCATGTCAGCTAAGCGAGGGTTGAGGGGGGTTAAGGAGAAGCCCCCGGAGGGCCAACCCGGGTTCCACGTTTCGCGCAACTCAGCAGCCGGAGCTCGCCGGGCCGGGAAAGCCCGACGGACCCGCCGGGACTCGGGGGCTCGGTCCGCTGCTCTGCGGACCCCGGGCCCGACCAGCGCACGGGCGCGTCCGAGCGGCCCCAGCTGCCTGTCCCGGGGATCCCGGCAACCGCCGCCTTCCCGGAGCCTGAGCACCCGCTCCCGCTCCTGCTCCAGCAGCACGAGCCTGAGGGAGGCTGCTCCGAAGGTCCCCGGGCCACTCGCGGGGAGCTCGAGCCAGGCCGTCAGCCAGGGCTAGGGCCTCACCCAGGACTTAGGAAAGGGGGTGCTGCTTTATTTCGGAAGCAGGGCGGACTCGGTGAACACCTAGAGGAGGGAGGCATTTAATTTTTACACACACACACACATACACACACACACACATATATTCGAGAGTGATTTTCCTAGGGAGAATGATTTGTGCCTCAACTTTGATACATATCCTAGTAGAATTAAAGAACGAGGTTCGTGCCTGGGATGGGGGCGGGGAGAACAGTGAGGGGGCAGTTTAGATGTTTTTCCTTTTCTAAATGATTCAATTTAAGCAAACACTTGGGGGCTCCAGGCCGCTGTAATTCCAAAGACAATTTTCTCTGGTTTTAATTTGATTTGCATTTTTTCAACTTTGATAATATTCAATTTCATGGCTGAATACACATGTAAACACCGTTAGGTCGTGTTTTTCGCCCCTTGCACCAAACAGAATTTCGCTTGTCTCGGTGCCACGGGAGGTTACACCCCGCGTCCTCAAAATATCTGCAAGTTTCTCTTAAATTATTTTTCAAAACTTAGCGCGGCAATTTGCCTGAGCTTCAGAGGTGGCGAACTGAAATAGATGTAAACTACTAAACTAGCCAACATATGGGAAGACCTGCACAGACACTGAAAAACGAAGGCAGTAAAGGAAACACATTCCTATTTGATATAGAATGAGTTCTATTTTTACCCAGCATTATTTTTCCACATTGCATTAATAGTGTGAAACAATCCAAAAATAACAAATAAATTATCTTCTCCTAGAAATGTTTTTAATGTGGATTTCATTGCTAGAAAGACAAACATTGAGAAATATAAAGAGATCATCTTTGTAAGGAGAGGTTTAATTGCCACTTTTAAGCTCTTTTATCAAATGTAAAATGTAGAAGAAAATGCAAGGTGAAATTGGGAAATAAACGTTAGTCATATCAAAACTGATATTCAACAAACTAGCACTGCCAATGACTATGAAAGTAGGGTGATGTGACCTGCCTGTGAGAAGTCAGGACAAAACTGTAGCGCGAGAATATGACACACTGTTTCATCCTCAGGACTCAACCTAGACATTTCGCGAAGAAATACTTGGCACCTAATAAATTTAGCAAAACTCCAAATACATTTTATACTCTATTTACAAAACTGTGCTGGAAAAGGAAAGGACATGCTTTTTTGGTTTGTCCAAGGATACCTTATAAAATAAAATGGCTGTCTAATTTCCAGAGCTACCCTTCATTTAGCAATATATATATAGATATATATCTGCTTGCTATTGACTAATGTGGAACACTCGATACTGTATTTCTATAGTAGATACAATATTTCTATCTTAAATAGAAATACAATAGAAAACTTAGATACAACATTTCTATCTTAAACCCTAAGAATTTGCAAATTACAATGCTTGTTTTATTTTAAAAATCCTAAAAAATGAAACAGATCTGTGAAACTTCTAAATCCTAAAAAATAAAATAGATCTGTGAGACTTCTTAAAAGGCTTTATGCTCCAGGCTAGCAGATAACAGGTGACTGTATTTTTAGTTGAGGTGATCTAATTTGAAAAATATCTTTTATCAAGTGAAAGGCATTTAGGCAAACAAGAAACGAATTCCATTTGAAATACAACAGACTTTGAAAGAGAAAGTCCCTTAATTAAAAAAAAAAAAAAAAACACACCCGTGGCAGGCTGACTGTCCATCTTCGGGAAAACTATTATTTATCATTTGGCTTTTTAAAAAAGCATTACTAAATTTTAAGTTATTATTGTTTAGGATTGGCATTAAGCTTTTCTGTTGTTTTGGAAGGCTGGCAACTATGCCTACTTTATTTCACACAAATAGATGTCAGAGTGTGCATGCTCCACACAATTGCTTCACAGCAAACCCATTCTTACAGACAGAGCTAATGAGGGGGCTAATTATAACACACAATCTATTCAGAGAATGCAAATTGTGGACAACGGAGTACATCTTTCCCTTTTTCTATTAGTAATTGAGGAGTAAATGGGGATCTTGTAAGGACCTTAGAAGTTTGATCATCAGTGAGTGAGTTTGCCATTTTAATTTGCTTTCACCTCCAAAACAGATCTGTATTGAGACACGGCTGCCTCAGCCAGAAGCAGAGCTGCTGCATCACAGACAGAATCTGCCCCCTCCCTCCACCCTCAACTTTATTCCAATGGGTCTGAGCTGCCACGAGGAAAGGGACTGGCATGGAGGAAGGGAGGCAAGGGAGGAATGGTCGGGGAAGTCTCTGGAAAGCATTCTAGCCAGGTGGGATGTGGCAGGGTTGTGGGGGCTTGGGAACTTGGGAAGGTATGCACCTTGGGAGAGTCATGAGTCATGGGAAGAAGGCACAACACCCATCTTTACCCCTGCAAAGCACCCAGCAGCTAGGCGTGTGGAGACGATTAGCTAAGAGTGTCATACAGGGACAGTGATCTGCCTGTTCTTTCATGATGACCAGGAGCCCAGAGGCCTGGGCCTGAGGAAGGGAAGGGGAGTGTGTGTGTGTGTGTGCATGTGTGTGTGTGTGTGGTGTGTGAGAGAGAGAGGAGGGAGGGAGGGGAGAGATTGCTGAATGCAAGGGAGAAATCATGCAGTACTTTTAGTTGTTTACTGAGCAAGGGCAAAATCTAAACAGCGCTTGCCGCAATCAATGAAGGGATCGCCTCGGTTTCCAGAGTTGAGCTCCCTAAATGAGCCTGGCATTCTGATAACTGCAGGTAAGCACCTGAGATCAACTCCCTCCCACTGCTCCATGCTGGGAAGAGATAGGGACGTGTTTGTTTGTGAGCTCTGGGAAGGGAGAGGCACAAGGGGGATTTAATTGTCTGCCTGGGTGAATCGAAATGTCCTTTAAAGCAAAGAAATCAAGAGAGATTGGCCTTTAATTGGTAACCTCTGCTGATGGGGGGAGGTAGTAATTAAAATGGGAAGAGGACAAAATACAGATTGGCTACCCCTTCTCCCTCTGTCTTGCCCCCATAAACAGTCCCCGAAATTGCATTCTCCTCTGCTCTGGCCATCTTTACAAGGCTCAGTACACAACCTGGTTGTGGGTAGCTGTGGCATTCTCATGCCGCACCTTAGTCTAACACTCAGTTATCCAGTTTGGAGAGAGAATACGGTTTTATCTTGAACCCTGTTCACTTCGAAGAATTGGCCATCCACATGCCAACAGCATGAGGAGCTGGCCTTAGAATCCAATCGTTTTAGTGTCTTGAAATGCCTAAATAGAAGATGCTAAATCTGCAGGGAATCCCAAACCACTAAAAACGGACAAGCCAGGTAACTTAGCTTGCCAGATATTGAAAAGTAAAGGAGACCTCCACGCCAAGCCTGAGCCCTGATTTGAGGAGAGCTAATGCTCAGTTCCACCCTGTGTCCCCAGAGTGTGGCACAAGCGGGTGCTCAGCCACTGTTCCGTGCACGCTCAGATGCGCTCTGCTGGAGTGGCGCTCTTCTCTTAGTCGACAGGCCTACTGGGTGCTGGGCCAAGTCCTCCCTCCCTGAGGGCTGCAGGCTGACCTGCCTAGGCCGGCTTCCTATTCAGGGGCAAACCCAAGAGGCAGGTGTTTATGGATATCTGCATTGGTATATATGTGAGGGGTGGGAGGGGAGGCGTGCCATGGGGCTGGGGCCAGGGCTTGCTGGGGACCAGCTGTGGGCTTGTGTGCATTCCAGCTATGCTGTCACCTGTGTTGTCAGGCCACCAGGTGCAGGTCAGGGGGGAGGTCAGAGGCAAGAGCCTCTTAGGACATTCCTAGCCCCTGCTCCCAGAATCCCCTGGTAGGGAATAAGGCATAAGGCTGTAGCTCAGAAGTGAATTGGCTATGTGGATTGTTTTAAACTTATATGTCAGCCCTTGGTCTCTGCACCCGACATTTCTCTCTTCTCTGGCATTTTTTTTTTTCCTTCTAATCACAATGCAGGAGACTGCTCGCTACCTTCCACTTTCCACCACTGGCTAGCTGGCCCTGGAAGCTTCAGTGAGGAGAAAATCGTGGTCCAGGTCTGAATGAACTTCTGGCCAACTTTGAGGGACCATGGCCACACAAGAATTCTGTGTTACCCCAGTAGAGAACATGAGAATCCAGCCTGATCCCAGATATCACTCATCCTCATCTCTTCTAGGACAGCCCGTGGGGTTTGTGACATCCTTCCAGGGGGTGCTGAAGCTGGCTCTTCTGAGATCTTCCAGCTTCTTTCCAACCTCCACCTAACACTTCAAACGTCCCTGATACTGAAAGCAGCTCACTTTCCAGATTCTGGAGTTCTGGTGAAGGCAGCCTTCCTACTTCATTGAAATAGGAATTGCCTGTGCCCCAGAGTGCTGAGAAGCCAGAATAAGCTGAGGGAATATGAGTTGAAAGACACGAGCTTAAAGCTGGGCTGTGAAATTGGAGCAAGTTCCCTAACTTCTCTCAGCCCCAAGACAATACCTATAAATTTTGATTTCCACCAGCAGGGCATGGGGAAGCTTAAAAGAGATCCTATTTATGAGGATACCTTGCATGGTTCCTGGCACCTAGAAGAACCCCACTCAATGGTGATTGGATTGAATAGTTGCCATTCAAAATAAGAGAGGGCAGGACGTGGGTATGGGCATGAAGGCCACTTAAAACACTAAAATGGTAAAACAAAAACAAATTTCTGCCCATAAATTGACTAACTTTTCTGGAGAAAAAGTCTCTCCTTTCTAGAGACAATTTTCTCAGTTAGCAGAGCATAGATTTTTTTGAAGTTACAGGTTCTTTCTTTGTGTGAACTGCCCTGATTAATGTAGCTTAGAATCACAGAACAAATGAAAAATATACAGTGAAACTGATCTCCTTTATTTGAAATTTAAAAGGAATTTTTGGAGGTAATGCAAGCAAAAAGCTTGAGTAGAGCTGTATATTTTATAACGAAGGGTGCACATGTTGACCTCCTGACTCTTTCGCTAAAGATTCTTCTGACTTCCATATGAAGCTCTCTATAACCCAGCTCCTGCCCTGGCTGACACCTCACCCCGTTCCTTCACAGAAAACGTCATGTAATCATCATCAGTCCTCCTCGATTCTCCAGCTGTCTACCTCAGGCCTTAGTGCCCTCCAAGCTGTCTCCTCCAAATACTTCCAAATTTGTTCTATGTTTTCAAGTAAAGCACTTTTAACATCCATGAATTAAAGTTAGGAATTATATACATGCTCTCCTTTCAGTGAGCAAAAATCTCCCAACAAAATTCAAGATATAATTACTTCTGCTTTGTAAAATTAGAAGAAATAACGAATTGAGATTATATTTTTCATGAAATACCAAGTCAAAATTAGCATGCATGCAATCTTATTTTTATTTGCCCAGATCATTACCAAAGCTAGTTCAAAAACATCCCTGCTTATTTCTGGACCTGTGTTTTATTCTTTTCAAATAAATGAAACAATGGGAAAGCTGATTTCCTTATTAAAAAAAATTAGGACCCAGCCATTTAAGGAAGCAGAGATTGAGCCACATAAACAAATAGAACTAAAAAACAGCAAACAACTCGCATTACAAAGTTATAATGTGCATTGCACGCCAGTATTTTTCCCCTTGCACATCCGTTTGCGATGCCGAAATGTTCTCTTTCAATAAGTTTAATGATGTTTAAGTCAAGAAAGTATAGTATTGCTAGCGAATCATCTCTTGACACTGCAGGGAATATTGCTGCCTCTAATTAACCAGACAGCGTTAAACCCCAGGTGCTGGTCCTGGTGGGAAGTGAGACCTCTCGTTTTGCATGAATGAATGTAACTTAATTTGTTGCTTCTTTTCGCACTCCCAGCTATCACTTGTGTTATCTAACAGTGAAATATCACCCCTTCTTTAGAGAGAGAGAGAAGACAAGTAAGTCAATGTTTTTTAATGTGAACCTGGTGGGGGGGGGGGGGAGTGGTGACAATGACATCTGACCAGTCCCTGCGAATGCTGGCAGTGAGCTCAGAGCTCTGACAAACAGCAACTAATGTAAAAAATAAGAACAGTTTTGTGAAGGTAGGCTTGTAAAAACATTCCCGTCCTCTCTACCCTTTCATGAGTGGTACTTTAGCACAAGGTGGCAGCTTCTTCTGCAGAGGTTACAAACGATCTGGAATAGGCCCCAAGGGTGCAGGGGCTGAGGGGGGAGGGGAGAATGGGCATCACCTCCAGTCTAGCAAGAAGGACTGCAACGGAATTACAGCTTGTAAAATAAGCCTCCATCAGTCTCCCAGGAGACAGCCGGCCTCAACTTGGGTGTTCCCTGCTTGTTAGCTTCAGTCATAATTGGTCTCTCCTCCCATCCCACGTTGTTGGTTTTCTGTGTGTGGCTTTTGGTGTGAGCGTGTTAGGTCATCAACAAATACAATGGCGGGAGGGGGTGAAGGGGGACACACATGATTGTTTTAGAGAAGAAAGGAGAAAAGGGATAAGAGAGTGGGCAGGAAAGCTGTGAACAGAATGGGGAAGGTGGCCCAGGATTTAGGCTTCCGAAGCACCCCCTGGAGTGCTCCAGGGTAGGGGGACTCCCTGGGAGTTTTGTTAAAGGGAGAAGAGGCCTACCCTGAGCTGGGGGACCCTGCTGAGCTCCACTGGGGACATTCATCCATTCTATGCTATTTTTGTTTGCTTGTGTCTGGGGGTGCCTGTAACATCCTGCCCACATCCGGTGCCTCTCATCAAAAAAGAATTTTTCAAAAAATCCCAATCAGGATGATTTGCTCTAGAAAGGCCGCGTGTGTGGAGCTGAAGACCTAAGGAACAGCCCAGGACTGGGGGCGGGGGTGGGGTGGGGTGGGGCGGGTGGGGGAGAAGGCAGGGTGCGGGTCACAGGTCTTCATCCTTTTTTTAATCTATTGTTAAAATAGTTTCCCACTATCTTGTCCCTCCATCCCCCATCTCCTTTACCTCTTCTTAGAGGAAAGCCAGTCCTAGGGACAGAGGCTACAGTAAATTTCTTATTTGAAGTTGGGTATAAAGCCCAGAGTGGCGATGTCTTTGCATTTAGCAAAGGTAGAAGATACAGTGCATTGTTTTCGCTCAGAAGGGGGACAGATAAGATCCCTAGACCCTTGAATCTTTATTTACCGTAAAAAAGAACATTTAACTGGGGAAGGAAACAGCAAGAAGTGTAATTAAGTCAAGTTACAAACTTTGGGGATTTGATTTCTTTTCTTCTGTTTGTGTGTTTTAAAGTTTTACATTTTACTCGCCAACCCCTGGCTGGCCTGGTTGCCATGGTGCTGTTGCCAGGGCTGATGTCTTCCCTGTCCCCGACCCAGCAAAGCATTTCAGGTCTGAAACATTGGGGCAGGAAACTGGGGCTAATGGCACTACGGTGTGCGTGGGGGTGGAGGTGGTCTATTCTGTATGGCGGGACTTGATGCCTACAACTTTGCAGACATTAGCCAAAACCAGCTCCTTGCAACTCCAGGGCCATGGTGTTTGGGAGGAAAATGTTTCCTTTCCTGCCTTCTCTTGCAAGGTGAAGGTGCATAGTCAGAAAAGGTCTTGCTGCTTTTCTGAAACATTCCTGGTGTCTGCACATTCCAGATCTCATCTCGGCCGCCCCTCCCTCCAAGCCAGGACCACCACAAGTGTGTAGAAGCCTGCACTCCCCCTAAGAAAACGCGTTGCCCCCAGGTAACTTAAGGTAACTCCTCGGGCTAACGCCTTCTCCTATACCCTGTTGAGCCTTACCTCTCGCTTCTCTCTGCCCCACTCCCACATTAAAAGGCTCCTAAAGCATTGAGGAGCGGCTTCTCTTTATGAAGCCTGGGAGAAGGCGGGCGATAAAGATCGGGCGTTTAAATTGGCCATTTGGAAGATTACATCTCTTCAGCGAGCGTCTTTCTTTCAAAACTCGCACTGAATTAAGGGTCGTGGCTACTCCGTACAAGGCTCTCAAAGGCAAGGCACCTTTTAACTCGGCCATGGAGTGGCCTGGGAGAGGGGGACCCAGAGCCATCAAAGGCCCAAGCGAAGGCCGTGAGGCGACACCCGTCTAATGACAAGTAATTGACGGATTCGACACCGAGCATTACCAGCGGAACGGGAGGCATTAATTATTTAAAAACGATTAGCCTTGCCGTGTGTCCTGCAGACTTTCCATCTTGTTCAGGGAAGATAACCAGCCACGCGAGGCGAGCCGGGGCTCGGAGGGCTGCGGGCGCGCTCCCCCAGCAGGCTTCGGGTGCGGTGGACTCAGGTGCACAGCCCAAGGCACCGGGGGAAGGAGAGGAGGGGCCACCCAGGGTCCCCACACAGGAAGGTGACCATATAACACTGACCCTGCTGAACAACGAAACCGATTTCTGCCCACTTGGGTTCGAAGTCTGGTTACTGCGGCGCAGATGGGAAAAGCTTTTCAGTCGGGGGTGGCGGGCAATTTCAGTGTGCCAATTCCCGATCTCGTCAGGCCAAAGACCCAGAGTAATAGATCCGGGCACGGGCCTCTCACAGTGCCTGCTACCCAGGTGTTTAAGGCAAAGACCCCAGGGAGAATGTGGATCTGTCCCGGGGGCGGGGATGGGGGGTACCTGGTAGACACCTGCGGAAATACACCTCTATCATATCCTGCCCTAGAAAACCGAGAGGCCCGAGGTTTCCAGGGGCAGCTGCAGAACTACTATTTTTCCGAGGTCCACCCCTTTCTGCAGGCGACGGAAAGACTCGGCTGGTTCTGTTGGGTCCTACAAACTCGCGTCCTCCGGAACTGCTGAGGGCAAGCCCGGCACGCCTGAGCGCGCTCCTGCCTAGGGCCAGCGTAGAAGTGGGAATTCGGCGACTGGGTTGCAGGGAGAATGGAATGATAAATGGCCCCCCGTCTGGTTTCTGACTTTCTCTCCGGGACCTAGCTCATAACCCCAGAGGCTCCCCAATCTGCCTGCCGCCAATCATAGGCGCTTCCTGCAGCTAGAGCTACGGTTCACTCGCCTCTTGGAAAGGTACAGCCCCTCCCCCTGGTCCTGCTTGATGCCTACCCCTACAGCCTCTTCGGCCTGCTTGCGTCCAAGAAAGCGTCGAGACTGGACTCGAACCCCCGTGCGCCAAGGGGAGTGCGTCACCACGCTTGGCCCTCGGCCTCTCCAGACTCCCTTGCACCACGTACATGGTTTCCTGCTGACCCCCGCCCTAGATTCTGAGGCCAACGGTGTTCTCCACCCCCACCCCCCCACTATCTTCCGGAAACATGCTGCTCTCAGATGGAATCCCCAGACCCGAGCTGCAACAGGGGCCTGTGTGGCTTCCTCCGGGCCCTACCAACCTCCTCTAACTAAGCTCAGAGCCTAATCAGTCTGAGTTTGCAACTCTGCGATCCCTCATCCTTCCAAGCCCTGCACTTTCCGAACCCCCGGGAAAACAAAAACAAAAACAAAAAAAACCCCAGCCCCCTGAGTCTCTGTCAGCTAGCTTACCACGCGCCAAGCCCTCCCTGGCGTCTGAGCCCTGAAAAGGAGTAGCACTGGCTGGGGGAGGGGGCGGCGCGCGGACAGGAGTGGGGTGTGGACGCTGCGGAGGGGGAGCTCCGCGCGGCCCCCGAGTGGGCGCGCTCCCTACCTGCGGCAGCCGGCGGGCAGTCGGGCGGGAGGGCGGCGGAGCGTCCAGCGAGCGGAGGGAGGCGGCTGACTGCTCCGAGCCGAGGCATCCCCCGCATTTATTTGAGCTCAAACCAAGCGACTGTTGACTTTAGCACACAAAGCAAAGATTTCACTGCCCGCTAGTTTAAAAATGAATATTTTACCAAGATATCGATCAGCGTTATAAAATTCAGTTAAGTACAATGGGATCCTGGCAAAAAAAAAAAAAAAAAGAATAATAAAGGGGGGGGGGGAGGCAATATAATATCTGTGCAAATTTGCTGAAGTGTGACGTGTCATGGAAAGTTTACCCTCCTGGAATTCGGATCTAGAATGTTTTTTTCTGTTGTTTACAGACTTTGTTTATTCACAGATCATGGTTGCTTAAACCGGCGCGCGGGAGGCGTGGGGGAAAAAAAGGAAAAAAGGAGGCGGGGGAGAACCGCTGCACCCCACATTGCGTAGAGTTGGGGAAAGCGGGCGGAGGCGATTTGTGAATTCGTAGGCTCGGAACTCGGGCTAGGAGAGGGAGTTAAGCGGGAGGGGAGTATGAAAGACACAAGAAGCACAAAAAAGCCTCCGAAAGCGCCTGCTCCCCGACATCCTTTTTATGTATTAGGACTGAACTATATCTTATCGGCCTGGATCAGTGAAGGGGGGCGCGCTAAGTAGTTTAAAACGACCCTCGCACAATGGGCGTGCCATACGGAACATAGCAGGTTAGGGCAGCGCTTTCAGCCTCCATTGTCCCCCACTCGGCCCCCGGCCCTGCCTCTCGGCTCCTTCGCCACGGGAGCCTTTTATGTGATAATGAAACACATTTCAGGCCAGGCTCACGACGTGTGTGTCCTTGCCAGGGGGGAGAGACGGCCTGATTGCTGGCTGTAGCCTCCGGATCCCCCCCTCCCCAATTTCTCTTCCTTGTGTTCTTCGGGACAATGTGACCCGTTAAGAAAGGGATTTGGAGGCGGGAGGGGGACAGCGGGGAGGGTGGAAGGCGGAGGCGACGCCAAACCCCCCCTCAAGCGCCTGGGAAGGCCAGGCTTGTTGGGGGTGGCGGCGGGGTGGGGGATGGGGTGGCAGAGACCCCCCCCACCACCCCACAAGGTAGCACTTGAAGGCAGTCTCCAGGTCTGGGGCGTAGCTGGGACAATCCTGGTTTGGATGGTCTAGAAGTCCAAAGATCTAATCTTGGAAAAAGGATCCTGAGCTTAGAAACCTGAAGCAAAAAGTCCTGGCCTCGAGGCTTTCAGAGTGTTTTTACCCACCGCAAGCTAACTGAGCACGGGAGCGGCTCCCAAGTCCTCGGGACCCGCGACGACGCTGATCCGCCCTCTCCCAGCCAGCAGATGTCCCGGGCAAAACCAACGATCAGACTCCCCTTTGCACTCTTGGGCTTGCTTTCCACTGCCGTTGGCCGCCTTTGAGGCCAGCAAGGTCGTCTGTGGGGAGAGGCAGCACGATGTATAAGAATTCACTCTGGGTTTTTCTTTATACTTTTAGAGTGTTCTTGAAGGCTCACAAAATACCCGCATATCCCCTGGGCCCTGCAAACCTGGATTGCCAACCTAATCTAACTTACAGGAGGCTTGGCAAGGGCCTTGAGTTTTGGAGAAAGATGGGGAGCAAATTAGCAGACAGTATCATCTCCACCACTGTCATTGTGGATTGGCTAGACACCCCTCGCCTCCTTCTCACTCCCAAATATACCCTATTTTTTAAAAACAGACTTGGATTGTTACCCTGATTTATCCTTTCCAAACCAATTCCAGGAGATCTTCTAAATGTTTCCCTACACCAAGTGTCTCGCCATTTCTGAGTTAGCAAGGTCTGCCACGGTTGTGCAGAATACCTGCTTGAGGGAGAAGGGTGGAAAAGGGTGGTGGCCTGTACACAGAGGAGGCTGGAGGATCCAGGTAGAGTCCCAATTCCACCACTACTCACAGTGGTGAACAGGTAAATTGCTACATTACAAGTCTGCAAGTTTGCTCTAGGCTCATTGACTTGAAGGGAGACCCAAGATCATAAGTACAGCAAAAACATGTGACATCCAGGCTTCCCCCCCCAGAGACGACAGCTGTGGGACCCAAGAGAGCACAACACTAGGGCATGTTCAAACAGCCAAGGTGGAAGGAAAATTGTTATATGAAGAGAGTGATTTTCTACTGGCTTTAAAAATAAACCTGCTGGAATGGTCTGCCTGGGATCTGTGTATTTCACTGTGTGTACAGTTAACCCCAAAATTCAAAAAGTAACCATAAACAATATTGAGTTCCATTTAATGATGTGCTTGCTTTAGTGTTTAGGAGGCTGTGTACTGGTATCTGCAAATTTGAAGTGAATTTAGAGAAACAAGATGGATTGACCAATGGAGGTGCAGATAGATGGACAAGTATGTTATCAAGCAAGAATAATGAAATGTTAATTGCAGAATCTCGGCAGGTCCATGTGTGCCTACTGTAAAATTCATTCAATTTTGGTAGGTCTGAAAATTTCAATAATAAAATATTGAGAAAACAGCAACACTCCCTGGCCCAAAATAAAATGCCACCTGCAACCAGCCAGAGTATGCCTCCCTCCTTCTTGAAATAATTTCCAAGCCTGTTTATTTTTTAAGCCAAGTAAAGAAAAAAAAATGTGGAAGAAAGGATTCAAAGGATAAAACTGGGAATAACACTTTAATATAGATTTGTGGAACTCTGACCCTTGCAGTCAGAATACACATTTATAAGCCATAAATAAAGCACGCAGAAACCATAAATTAATCAGACCCGAGACCTGGATTTCACCGTGTCAAGATTGGGAATGCTTTTTTTTTTTCTTTTTCTTGGTCATTTACAACAGACCCTTACATTATTATTATTTTTTTATGTTTTTAAACAATAGTACAACCCTCTGGTTCTGTTAAAACTACATGGTTTTACACCAAGTCACTCACAAAAGTTTTTTTCTTTTTTTAAAGTAAGACTTCCCTGCAACAACAGCAATGGAGGAGAACCACAACAACAAAAAATCAGAATCTGCAGGTGCTTCAAGAAGCAGGAGTCTACACAGTAGTGGAAACCGGAGGCTTTTTTTTTTTTTTTTTGACTTCATATTTTTTTCCCGTTTTCCTCCTTATATAGAACGCGGGATATCAATGTGGCCCTCTGGGACGGAGGGCTGCAGCGGGTGAGGGGGAGACTGTTGTCTTGGGGGGTTGGGATGGGGTGTGATGGATTTCTTCTCCCTTGCGTCTCTGCAACACCGCCTCCCCAAAGTCTCGACTCCACTTGCTCTCTCACTTATCCTCGATCCGGGCTGCCAGAGTTAGCCGGGCCTGAAGCCGTCATCTTCTTAAGAAGAGTTCATAATGGGCCGGGAGTACACTCCCTGGTAGTAGGAGGTATCTGCGGCCAGGGGTGAGGCGTCCAGGCCCGTTTTGTTCGTGACGGGGCCCATGGCCAAGCTGCCAGGCATGGGGGAACCGTAGCCCGGGTAGTGCATCACCTGTTCATAGGCCTTGAGGTCCATTTTGTGGGGCTGGTGGTGGTGGTGGCTGTGGTGGTGCTGCTGCTCCGAGGACATGAGGTTGTTGATGGAGAAGGGGTGGTTGAAGGCGTAGTGGTGCTCCGGCTTCAGGTGGGCCTCGGGCGGCAGGCCCGGGTGATGGGGCGGGCCCAGCAGGTGGGCCGCGGCCTGCTGCTGCTGCCCAGGAGAGGGCGCCGGCTCCGGGGGACTCAGCGCCGCCGCGGGCGTCCCCTTCAGCTCTCCCAGGCCCCCTCGCTTGTGCTCCTGGCACGGGGAGGCGCTCGAGTGAGGCGACTCGGTGCCCACCGGAGTCTCGGAGGCAGGCCCGGCGGCCTCCCCGAGTTGCGCCTGCGAGGCCTGCGCCCCGGCGGCCGCCTTCTTGCCGCCACCCGCGGCGCCCGCGGCCTCCTTCAGCGCCAGCTGCTTCTCGCATTTGAAGCGCTTCTGCCGGCGCAGGTAGCAGCCGTTCTCGAACATGTTACCCGAGTCAGGGTGCAGGGTCCAGAAGGAGCCCTTGCCCGGCTTGTCGGGGGAGCGAGGCACCTTCAGGAAGCAGTCGTTGAAGGAGAGCGAGTGGCGGATGGAGTTCTGCCAGCGCTGCTGGTTCTGCCGGTAGAAGGGGAAGAGGTCCATGATCCACTGGTAGATCTCGCTCAGCGTCAGCATCTTGTTGGGGCTCTGCTGAATGGCCATGGTGATGAGCGAGATGTACGAGTAGGGCGGCTTGGCGTGCGTGTAGCTGCGCCGGTAGGTCTTGGGGTCGCGCGCGCGGCTCAAGCCCGCCTGCCCGTACATGGGGCTCATGGAGTTCATGTTGGCGTAGGGGGCCAGGCCGCCCATGGCCCCGGCCGCCTGCCCCCCGAGCGGGCTCAGGCTGGGACTCAGGTGCGGCCCCATGCCCGCCACGCCGGCCGCCCCGGCGGAGCCACCCATGCCCGCCATGGCGCCCGCGCCGGGAGACATGCCTGCCAGGGACGGGCTCATGCCCGCGCCCACATACGAAGACATGTTCATGGAGCCCGCGCTCATGTTGCCGGAGCCGCTGCCCATGGCGGCCGCCGACATGCTCATGTACGTGTTCATGCCGTTCATCCCCAGGCCAGCGTTCATGTTGCTCACGGAGGAGTAGCCCTGCGGACAGAGCCCCAGGAGGGAGGCGACAGCGTTAGCACCGCGGCTCGAGGGTGCCCAGACCTCCCACCCGCCGCCCAGGCCTCCGCCTCCGGGGGAGGCCTCCGGGGAGCCCTTTCCTCCCCTGTGGCCCAGTCTCAGGACTCTGAGTCTGTTTCATCCAAGGAGAGCCACGATCGATCGCCTTGGGAAGGCTGCCTGGGCGTATGGCCCGTTCTTAGCCCTTCTCCACCTCGCCCAGGTTCTAGAACAGGGGGTCCCATGGAGTACTTCCAAGCCAGAACCCCAAATGCATTCTCCTATCCCAGAGTCTCCCCCAAACTCTCCTACCAGCATACTGGGCTGGCGCCGAGGCCCGAAGTCCCCGGACGCCACCTCCAGTCGCAGCAAGCAACCTGCGGGACACCGCGCGGGGCGCCTCGGGGCTGCCTCCAGCGAAGACTGTTTCGGGCCCCTTCTGTCCGACCCCCCCTCCCGGGACCCCCTCCCTTGTCCCAGGGGGGACTGAAAGGCAGAGCCTGTGCGGAGTGCAGGGTCGGCGGGAGGCACTGAATGGGGCAACAGGGGAAGAAACCGAGACCCGAACTACACGCGGCTGAGCTTTGCCGGCACAAACTTTCTTTCTCTTGTCCACTAGTCTTTGACTCTGCCTCAACCTCGGCCCCCAATTCCTACCCATCTTCTCCTCCTCAGCTCCCCCACCCCCCTCGCCGGCCGACCTCCCACCCCTCCCCAGCCGCGCGCTGCCAAACATAACTCTGTTAGGATAGTGCGTGGCTCGGCCACGAAGAGGATTTGGAGGCGCCGCAAGTCAATATTTGATCACAAAGTTAATATTATCTCAAGGCTAACAGTGTGTCGTATAAAAAGAGACCCATTTGAGTCGAAGGAGGGCGGAAAAGGCGGCTGCCCAGAAAGGCTGGGGTGGGGAGGGGGGTGCCAGCGAGAGAAGCGGTCCTGAGGTTGGGGAAGGAGCGAGCGTCGCCGCTCCACTTCCCCCCTGGAAAAGGCGAGCGCTTACCTCGGGCTCGGCATAGTAGCTGCTCCAGTCGGACGGCTCGTGCCCTTCCATCTTCACCGCTCCCAGCATACTGGAAGCCGAGTGCATGGCAGTTTAAAATTTAACAGCCACAACAAACGACCAGCAATCACCCCCACCCCCACCCTCTTTAAAAAAAGTCAGCGGAGGCACCGTCCCCTCCTCCCTCCCTCTCTCGCACTCCCTCTCCCTGGGCTCCACTCCCTCTCTCTCCCAGGGCCGGTCCGAGACGGTAGTTGGAAGTGGGCGGGAGGGGGGGGCGGCGAGAAGCGGAGGAGGTCCCGGCCAGCGCCCAGCGGTAGGGGAGCGCCCGCCGCCGACGCGCTCACGGGCTGCCGGGTGGCGGCTGAGGTTGGCAGTGCCGAGCTGCCCCGAGGCGGCGGGAAGCGCGCGGCGCGGGGGCTGGTGGGGGGGGGGGGGGTACGAGGAGGAGGAGGAAGGAGGAGGAGGTGGAGGAGGAGGAGGAGGTGGAGGAGGAGGAGGAGGAGGTGTGGACAGCGGAGCGGACAAGTGCCGCAGTGACGTGGGCGGCTGGTGATATAGCGCGGCGCGCTGGCGCGGGCCTCCAATCCCCAGACCCCGGGCAGCCCATTTGAATAATCAGCTCACACCTAGGTGAGAGGGAGCCGCCGCGGGCGCCCCGCACCTGCCCTTCCGCGCCTGCCGCCCGCCCCGCTGCTGCGGTGCCCGGCACTCCTGGGCGGGCCTGGAGAGCGGGCCAGGGGGAGCGATCCGGCACGCGGGATCCCTGGTCTAGCCCCCTTTCCTCCCGGGTACTCGGCAAGTCCCCTGAGGAAGGAGGGGACCTGGGAGGAGACCACCCTCTGGGGCGGCTCCAGGCTCCAGCCCCCGCCCCGTCCCATCGTGCGGGCCGCTCGGTGCCCCTGTCCTAGGGCGCGTCCAGCCTCCAGGCCCGGCAGAACCCTAGGAAAGCCGGTTTGATTTATGCCGGGTTTCTTCGTTCTCAGTGCTCATTCCCTGTCAAAACAACAAGAGGATGACAGAGCCAGTTTGCAAAGCGCTGTCGTATTAGTGTACACACCTTTAACTCGCCCGCCGCTGCTCCTGCGAGGGCTCTCGCTGTTACAGTTCAGACCCGGAGCGGCCCGGGGAAACGCGCGGGGCTCATGGTCCCGCAGCCTCGGCTCTCCGCTTCCTACGAGCCCCGCCGCCGGCGACCCGCAGCGGGGCGGCTGGCTCCTGGCGCACGCAACCCCTCTAGCAGCGGCCGACGATTGGGAGGCTGAGATTTGTCTCTGACATTCAGGACGGCGTGTTTCAAGGTTACTTTTCAGTCACAACCGAGGTGCCCACAGCATTTCGTAACTAAAACAAACAGGGCAAGAGGTGGGGGAGGGAGGAGTGAGGAGAGAAGAATCCAGGAATCAATGATGGGGCATATGGAGTTGACTTTAGAGGGTCCCTGTCCTCTCTGCCTTCCAGAGGGACTGCTTTATAGAAATTAGAAACTCCAGCAATCATATACATTTATTTCCCCTGCAGCTCCTGGGTTCAAAAATTGTCTTCTATACTGTGTTAGCCACCAAGACCTCTGTGAGCCGAGATTTGGAGTGGGGGGAATATTGCAGGTGTTTGAATGTGGAGGCTCTTTCTTGGTTCTGAAAACCTGGCTGGACCCTGGGTATCCAGCCCTGTACCCACCCACTCAGAGACAGAGAAAACATAGGAACTAGTGGGCATCCAGCCCACCTGTCCAAAATTGGGGGCGATGGTGGCAGAAGACAAGCGAGATGGCAGACACGGAGCTTCGCATTGAAGATTGAGTGAGAGTGAGGCTGGAAGCCAAGCGAGGAGGGAGCAGTAGGCACAGGGGGAACCGCCTCCCCAACCCCAGGCCTGTCAGGTCTGCATCGTATGGAACCCAAGAGGCAGCCGTCTTGCTGCTGAAATGCACATGATTTGGACAATTCATAGAGAGGGTATTAATCAGCCCGCTGAGTGTCACGGCGGGACTCTCCCCCAAAGTCAGGGTCTACATCTGCGCGGAAGCCATGCTCTTCGGACCCGAGAGTGCTGAAGACTCCCACGAGGGACAGGTCAGCCCTGTGCGCCAGGGAAGGGGCGTGATGGTGTGTAGGGCCACGTGGTGAACGTGGAGGTGTACGCAGCGGAGTCAGAGAGGCTAGATCCATTTCCCACTGGGTCCCACCTAAAGTCTGGGTGGGAGCAACCTCATCGCTCCACCGAGGGTGGGGGGAAAGAGGAGTACGCATTGGAGCTCAAAGCATGAGCAGTTTTTCAAAGCTTTCTCCGCAGGCCAGGGCAGACACACACACACACACACACACACACACACACACACACACCCCAAAACTCCAATCTCAAAATAATGCTATGGTTAACCTAGTCTTGCCTGTGCTGTATGAGTGTGAACTCATGTGCGTGCCCACTCCCTTCTATTGTTGCCCCTTCTATTGTTGCTCCTGGATGAAAATTTGGTCCCAGAAATTATTTCAGGAGCGAGCCGGAGGGCCGCGGGAGGATGGGGCTCTTCGCTTCCAAGGAGAGAACTTTGCAAGCCCCTACCTCCACCCCAGCCCTATTGGTGGCCGGGGCCAGGGACACCAGAGAGCGCTCAGCGGGGGCTTCCACAGTGACAGGGCGCCCCCTGTCGGCCGCGAGGCCCGCGGGACCAATGCGAGTCCTCATTTACCCCAGCGCTCCCAACCCTGCAGCTCCAGCACCTTCTCCCGCCTCTCCCAGCAGCTCCGAAAACGCCTCCGGGGGCGGGGGGACTCGGCCTTTTTGGAGCCCCAACCCCTAAGTTCTGCGCAAACCCTAACCGGCTTCCTGTACCCTGGTGAGGTTCTGGGAGGTAGCTTCCGTAGGGTCGGGCTGGGTGACGCCTCCTGGAGCCTCGGAGCAGCCGCTCCCGCACCCTCCCTGCGCGCCCCCCTTTAGGGAAGGCGCGCGGCATCTGCGGTTCGCTTTACGCAGCGGGGAGCCGGGCACCAACGGGCTGCGAGGGAAGTAGGGACAGTTCAGACAGGCTGGGGTTCGCGTTCCCTTCCAGCTCAGCGGTCTTTGGAGCTCCTCATTCCCTGAGCTCCGATTTCTAAAGGGTTATCCAGAGTTCTGGCTCAGGCTTGAATGCTGAAAATTGCTCCCGGAGTTTCTCTCCAGGATAAAGATCGCGGGGAACTCGGGCTGCGGATGTCTCGCCCGATCCCTCTTTAGTCTACCCTCACGTTAGGGATGAGACCTACAAAGCCCTTTCCTTTCCATTTTGTTAGGTCACCGCCAGCTTCTACAGTAAAACTGCTTTATAACTGAGGCCTGTGCTTGGGATTAGCACGCTATTTTTATTCTGGATGTTGCCTTAGTGGCAAACTCATAAGACTCGAGTTCAAATCCAGGCCTCCTCTGCTCTCCCTGGGAAGAAAGCACCCAGGCCATCCAGATTTTCTAAGCCTTCATCTTACTGGAACAATCCTGCTTTCCCCTAGCAAAACTACTCCCTGGAACTCTCTTTGTCACATGAAACTAACCAGAGCAGAAGGGGCATCACTGAACAGAACTCAATTTTCCTAAGTGAGAACTCGTGAAATACCTAAGGAGAAAAGCAATAAAAGCCCCATTGGACTAATCAATACTCCAGTTCCTAAAACCTTTCAGAGAATAAATACCCAGGCAAAGCCTTGCTCCAAGTTCCCCAACGAATTTAGGACAACATAAGCCAGATATGTAGGCGAGATGAAGGCAGACGGGATGGAAAAGTGACAACAGAGTCTTGGAAAAATACACATTTTTACTTTCTTATAAGCTTTTTAATTGGTAAAATATCAAATATTCAAACACCCCTTATTCATTCTCTGGATGGCTCTCAAGTCTCAATGAAGAAAAGGCACATCATGTATCAAAGTTAAATAACTTTCTGTGGGTGGGTTGTTATTTCTGAAATGTATTATAAAATCAGATGATCAAAATTTGTCTAACTGGCACTGAGCACACCTTCAAACACTTATGTTGGCTTTCATAGTTCTTGGATGGTCAAAACACCAGTTGTTTATGGAGAGGGCAATTGAAAAGGTAATTAGCTAAGAACACGTTATCAGAGGTTATTTATGTAAAATAATAAAGATTCAGCATGTTGCGGTCTTCAGCAAAAGTTCAGGAAAATGCTGATAAACGGGGAGGCAATGTGCAACATTTTAAGTTTAATACTCTGTGCACCTATGTGCAACCTATCTCTCCACCCGCAAGATCCACAGGAAAAGATGAAACATATATTTTTTAAATGACAAAATAAAATGTTAGTGACCTTGATTATGTGTGAGTGGTTGGAATTATATCTTCAGTCTATATTTTCTGCAGTATGGGTTGTATCATTTTATATCATTACTTTATTATTACATTTTCTTTTACTATCTTATAGTGAAATATGTAATAAGGATGTTGGATCTGATGTTAAGGAAACTTTGGCAAAATAACTTGTGCAAATATCCATTCAGTTCTATCCCTGAAAGGAGATCAGAGAAGCCACCATCCAAACTGACGACAGACTGTTTTGAGTTCTGAAAAACAAATCAGTATTATTTTGTCTTACCGATATCAGGGGATGAACTGTGATCTTCCCTCAGCTGAGAGAGGAAGAGAAGAAATATTCCTGTCAACCACAGGTATAGACTTATCAGGGTGGTCGCTGTGCATTGTTTAGGGGAAGGAGACGGACTCTGTCTTCTGGGTGGGGTGACGTTGAGATGGATCTGGCACACGGATCTCTTGCTTTACGCGTGTAGAATTTGCTTGCTTTATGCGTTGTGCAGAAGGTTGGGTTTCAGTTATGGATTGCCCATCTTTATGGGATTTTTCAGTGAATGGATTGAGTGAGTGCGAATTCCACTCCCATCTGTGTATAGGTCTGCAAAGAAAGCCAGTGCTCTGCCCATTCCGGGCCACAGTTTGACAAATATTTCTGGTATATAATTGACATCCTGTTCACCATTCTTGCGTTTTTAGCACATTTCTGGTATGTGGGACTATTATAGCAGGTAATTAAAATAATTGAACGAGATAAAAATAAAAAATGACAACTTTTAGCAGCAATAACAACATGCCAACATGAATAAACTCCTCTTTGAGGGGTACTTAAATTAGATGTATCTGCAATTGTGGCCCTGGGAGCTATTTCATACATTTGGATGTTATTCTTGGGAGAAATCTCAGTTATTCCTACCAAACAGGCAAGTAGTAAGCTTTATGAAGGACAGAAATCAAGGAGCATCAGTCACAGACTACCTGGAGGAACCAACCCTAAGCATTCTTTCTTAGGAACCCTCTGTGTTACACAGGGAAGTAATTTAGAAGTGAGGCCATTAGGTCTATGAGCTGCTGATGACTTAGTTGGATAAACAAATGCACTTTCATTAAGTATGAAACAATGAAGCATATGAGAGACATGGAGATCAGAAGGAAGTCAGTAAGTCCTGGGTTTCCTGGCTGATGCTTAGGAAGCAGTTGTTTGCTTTTCATTTCCATGTCAAATGATACACAGGCTCTGAATCAACACAAAAGAGCTATATATAACTTGCTCTAATATTAAGCAATGACAAGGATGGGGAGTTTATATGTTTTGGATTCATTCAGCAAATATTTAATGAGCATTTACTATATTCCAGATGGTGGGCAAATAGGGAAAGCCATAGGCTTCTAGAGACTGTCTGTTTTCCTCTTTTACTTCCTCCTTTTCTCCCTTTTCCTGCCACAGGTCCCAGCCTCTTTACTTTCAAGTCTTCTTCCAGTCATGACCCTGGAATTTTCATGTGTTAAAATTCTATTCCAAAGGGAAAATTATACATTTCACCTTTCTAAAATAGTCTAGCTGCTGGCAGAGATGGACTAAAACCCAAGGTGAGGTGCCTGTTTTGACCCAGAATCAATAGAAAAGAGCTGTAGGTAGACAAGCATCCCTGTGATAGCCTAATTCTGTCTGTCGCCACTGATGATTCCTCTGCAATATTAGTTTCCTATCAAAGGGATACTAGGGGTTTCTGGCTTCCAGGAGGAAGAAGGATGAAGGTGGCAAGAGGTGATGCTGCACGTGGTGGATGCTGCTTGGCACACTTGTCCTGGCTTGCACATAGCTCCTAAAGTTTTGTAATACATGCATCTGTATGATTTAGCTCTTTGTTAATTTTGCTTCCAAAAGTAATTCCAAAGGAAGGGTTGTGGAGCTCTCTGTAAAATGGAGAGCTTCAGGGAGGGGTACCCTATGACAGCAACAGTGACCCACTGGAACTGGGTGAGTGAACCAGGCCAGTGATGGCCCCTCACACCCTTTGTGCATAGGAATGCCCTGGCGATATTGTTAAAATGCAGATTCTGATTCCGCAGGTCCAGGGAGGGGCTTGAGGTTTTGCATTCCTAACAAGCTTCCAGGGGATGCTGATGCTGCCAGTCTGGTCCACGGACCACAGGTGGAATGTCATAGCTTTAAAGACCTGTTTTTCTCATGGATCCTGTAGCCTATCCCTAGCTGGGTGGTGATATGTGACTTGATAAAATGAGAAGTGCAGGTTCCTCTTCAACTTCTACCGGTTCCCTAGTGCTTCTACGTCCCTCCCCTCTCAGCCGCCACAGCCACAATGACTCTTCTGCAGCCAAAGTTCATGGTCCCCAGCCCGCAGAAGTCAGAACTTGTCTGTGCAGCCCAAGCAGTGTAGTGGTCTTCCCGCAAAGCAGAGCTGCCCACCCCCCCATAACCCCTACTATGCATTGTTAGCTCACCCCACACTCCCCCTCCTAGGCTGTGTTTCCGGAGACAGGGACCTCCCTGGTTGCCTGGGTAGGAAAGGGGACCCGTGGCAATTATCAGTTTGCAATGTGGAAACAGTCATTTTTCAAGTATATAAAAAAGCCAGACTGAGTAGTGTCAGCTGCAACCTCACTGCATCAGCAAACTCTCACCAAGACTCTTTTAATTTTCCTTAAGGAAGACGCCCCAGAGAATGCGGACTGATTGCACCCTGAAGGGCTGGCCCTGAAGGCTATGCAGGGCTTCCAGTCAAAAGAAAAAAGGGATAGGACTGACCTCTCCTTAACATCCCCTGAACCTCTTCCTTGATCCCAATATGCACTTAAGAAACAAAATAGAAAGATCAAAAAGAAGGGAAAGTGAGGAAGAAATTCCTGCTTATTGAGTTTCAAATGAGGTTTTCATGGTCCTCCAGGAAAAGACCTGAGTCTCTGGTGATGGTAACTGGGAATGGGATTTTTCTTCCACAGAATATGGACTGACATTGAGTTGGCGCTCCCTATCAATGCATGAGAAAATAACATTATTAGGAAAAATTAAAACTGAATCCATAGACATCACAATTAACCCCTTTGTTAAGAAATACGACTGTCCTCCTCAGCATATCACTCAATTTTTTTCCAACATATACAACAGAAAATGCTCAGAAATTAAAATTTGAGTCTCAAAGATGAGAATAATTTTTGAAATTGGGCCATTCCCTTAATGTATATTTAATTTGCAATATACATTCATAATTAGTGATAAGATAATTTTTTCCTTTGAGGTAATTTAAATGAAGTGTTCATTCTGGAAAGGTTCCTTTCTTTCACGTATGAACTTCTAAAAGAGAGGGAAAATATTTCTTTCTGTGGACAAATTAAAAAAAGAAATCCTACCATATTTATAGAGGCACATAAATAATTAATGTAGAAACACTAAAAAATTTAGACCAAGAATTAATCAATGTGTGCTTTTAAGGCAATGTGGATTGGGGATAATAAAACTGGTAAAAAAATTATATTAAGCTACGTTGAGATTCCTGGATGGAACTGTATATAAAACCCAACTTATTTTTCAGTTGTCTTTTTCACACCCGGCTACTGAATCACCCCATAGGCTGCCTCTGTTAGTCTAGAAGGTTGGACTATGTGATGCTGCCTGTGAATGAATTGTACTATGTTATATGAAAAATTACGATGTAAGTGACATGTGATATTCTCTGGAGGGGTCTGCATGAATAAGTCTACACCTTTCAAAAGTTTGGGAGTTTAGATGTGCCCTTTAAGTGTGAACTCTGGCAAATTCATTCTTCTAATTCTTCAAAATAAAGTGCTAAGTAGATGCTAGTGTTGAGGAACATGGGTCAGGGTCCCTTGGGGTGGGGGCTCTGCCCTGACACCCACTATCACCATTCTCATAGTTAGATAGAAAATGAAAGAGACTGCTTTATGTCTACTCCCCTGTTTTCTTTTATTCTTTTCTCCCTCTTAACATTTTATTTAGAAATACAGAATTCTTTCTTCATGTACATTACCCAAGAGTTTCCTCTACCTACCCCTCCGCCAAACGAGCTCTTAAAGAATAAAGAGATGTCAGGTTAGGGGCTAGTATTTTCTTCAGACTTGATGATTCATGCAGGCCTTTTACATGAAGGAGCTCATTTTGTTTCTGGGAAAACTGGGGTGACAGACATTGACGACTCACCCAACTCTTCTGATCACAACCTAGGCCTTCTGACCCAAATCTTGACCTGTTTTCATTTTATAATTTTTTTTTTCCCAAAAGGCATTCCTTTAGTGAGATGAAGAAGTTATCAGAAACCTGGGAGAAAAGAAAATACTCAGAGGTAACGTTTCCAGGTTACTGGAATAGTGTACATTTGTACATGAGCGTATGCATACATGTGTATGTGTTGTGTGTGTGTGTGTAGTTTACAACATACTCAAGACCTTAATGCCAGTGAAATATAGTTAAATAAACAATAACCCAACTTTATTACAGAGTATCGTCCAGCTATTATAAGCAGTGATATCTCCATGAAATAATATAAAAAGTATAATGATTTTATAATGAAGAGCTAAATAGTTGCAGGATATGAGTAATTTGATTTAATTTTTATAAGGATAAACCCTTACTCTGTCACTGCATGGAAAAGATTTAAAGTTTACGCATCAAACTATTAATAATAATACACGTAGAACTTGGGACTTAGGAGGATTGGGAGAGGATTTCCACATTTTGCTTTATATCTTCCTTACATTGTACTGTAATCTCTTTCATTTTTGTGATAAAAGAATTCTAAACAAACACTGAGAAGTGCGGTCTCGGCCACCAGCTCACTGACATGCTGCACAGAAATATTTCTGGTTCTTATTAATCAAAACATATGCTTTCCTGCATCATCTTTTAGAGAAAATGAGCAGGCCCCTCCTCTGCAGGAAAATAGTTCCTATTTATAAAAAGATAAATTAAATTCGGAACACCCGCAGGCCAGTAAAAGTCAGGTAGGAAAAAGAAACCACTACGATTTAATAAATCTGACTTAATTAAAAAAAGAAAGTGGATGTCATGGGGCAGACCTAAAGAACCAGCTAGTACTTAAATTGCTGTGGCTCTTAATTGCTTATGGTCCTCAGGAAGTGAAAGGATTGAAATGCAGGCTCTATGTGGCTTCACTTAATTAATATTTATGACTGCAGAAGAAAATTAAATAAGGCAAATCGTGTAATTTTAAAGAGCCTGTGGTCTTGGTTAGCAGGGCTCACAACAAATTCGGAAGCAAGAAATGTGAGCACACTTTGGGCATGTGTGATTTCAGTTTTCAGTTTTCATGCTGGTTGAGACCTCCAATACCAGCATCTTGGAGTGCTGTGGTGATCGTTTTCACTCATCATGCTTTCATGTTTCTTTGTCTTTGTTATTGATTGTCTGAAGGAAGAGTTTCTTTTTCTGGGGTTGGAGAGATGGAGGATGCACAAAGATGTTAGCTTTGGAACTATCTATAATTTCTCAATGGGCGTTTTTAGGATGTATATCTGTTATTTACCGACTTTTTTGCACGGCTTGATGATTTGGGTTTTTCCATTTTGGGAGCGGAGAGTTGATGAGATAGCATCAGTTCCTGTAATGAAGATTTTGGACTATAAGTCTGTGTGATAATCAATGTTTATTGAATCGATGGATGGATGGTTGGGTAGAGGTATGAGTGGATGGATGGGTGGATGGGAGAATAGAGCACAGATTCTGTGTTACTTGTATCTGAAAACCCACAGTTTACCTGTGAGCACTGGTTTTGAAGGGATGAAATCAGATAACAACAAATCCTAGACGGAAGTTTTTCAAACGTCCATCGGTGACCCATTAATGTGGGTGACAGCAATTTACTTCATTACAAGTATTGGAAAAGAAAAGAATGGAATAGAAGTTCTCAATGCATCTCACATAGTAGACAGAGTCTTGGAAAACCTGTTTCTGTTATAAACGTGTGTGTATCTGCCTCAGGATGGAAAATGCATTCCTTACTGCGGGTTCTCATCCAGAAAGCCTGAGAGACCGTATGTACTGGAGGCTGAAGGCCCATTAGCTCTCCTTGCAAGGAAGCTTTTGATTTCTCATTTGGAAAAGGGGGAGTAATAGCAGAGCCACCTCTTCAGATTAGGTAAGAAGGACATGAGTGGAGGCTCATGGTGATGGCTTAGCCCAGAATCTGGCATACTGAGAACATTTAATCAATGTGGTTTTTTTTTTTTCCTCTCCTGCATGCTTTGCAGCTTCTCAGCATTATAGCTGAGAAAGATCTCAACGTTTAACACAGAGAGATGCATTATACTGTTTTATAATTTGTCCTCTCAATTCTTACTTAAAACAATCCTCTTAAAAAATAAACACATTTGCCCAAAATGACACCACACGTTCGAGAAGATTATTTCTCATCTCTATACATGATACAATAGCTGTGCTGAGCCCTGAGCTCCAGAATTAGCAACGTGTTCCACTCACTTCTGACTCTCTCTAGCCAAGGGCCAGACCTTGTCTTCAATTCCATGGCTTTCCCGTTGTTTGGAGGTTAAAGTCAGCATTTCATTTTTACTGCTGTTAATAACTCCCAATTTTTCCATATTTCCCATTTTTTCTGAACTCTTTACTACATGCTAACACTGCCTTCACTTTTTTCCCTGCCCTCTTCCTGAGGTCTCTTGGTCCTAGAAGCATCAGCTTCCAAATGTTTTTGCAGCTTCCCCTTCACCCTCCCCAGTAATATGCTGTTCACCATTTTCCTTTCTGATTTCCTTTTCTGTTCCTTTAATAATAATCTCTGCACTTCCCCTCCTCTCCCGTCTGTAAAGCAACCTTTCATCCAAGTGATGTTCTCCAGGTGACCCAAATCTGGCAGAAGCTTCCTTCATCCATCTTTCTAGAAAGATCCTCAGTTGCCAGAGCCAGTCTGGCACCCCCTTCCATACCAGCTGCTTCAGACCAGCCTGGGTTGGGGGTGGAACCATTGTCAAGTTTTCCCCATTAGCTAAAAAAATGCCACTTAGATTGATTGCAGGTAACCAAGAAAGTAATATTCTTTAAGTTCACCAACATAGCTACATAGTTCATAAAAACTATTCCTCCCTTTTCCAAGGGACTCCGTTAACTGATGAGTGGGAGCAGAGGTCCCCATGATCAGTAGCTGGTTTGCTCATTGCTGAGAAATACAGAAGACAAGCTGATCACAGGACAGGGGGTGCAGAGCACAGGGCAGGAGCACACAGGGGCAGGTGTTGAGAAGGAGAATGCACTTCTTAACTTTCCAATACCATTACTCAGTATTTTCTTTTCCTTAAATGGGACTTTAGCTCACTTATCAGATTTCCACTTGCTTTTCCACACAAAAGCATGACTTGAGGTCTTCCCAGGTTCACATGTATAGAATGATCTCTTCTTTTTAACTGCAGTGCAATGTGTATATTAGTTCTTTAGTCGGTCTATTACTATTGGTGTCTCAGGTGAGTTCCCCAGAAGCAGAGCCTGATAAGAGGACTCCTGTGCATGAGAATTACTGAGGCAGTGTGCTTCCCAGAGAGGTCTGTAATGGAGTGGGGAAGGCAGGGAAGCCCAGTGTGGGCCATCTCAGGCCATGCCCTGCAGAGAGGAGCTTCAGACGTGTCCTGAAGGAGACTCTGGTGTGTGAGTGAGGCTCAGAGCTGCACCCATCATTGGTTTAAGGGTCCTCCTGGGGGCAGGGGTCTCACACATCCCAAGCACATGGAGCCGTCTATGAGAGTATACCAGGTGGCTCTGGGCCCCCAAGGGCAGTCTCTGATGAAGAGCTTGCAGGTACAGAAGCTTGCTGAAAGCCCCAAAGCAGATGGCCCTCTCCTTTCTAATTCCAACCACAGTTGCAACAGAGGTGTGACCTAATTGTGGCCTTAGCTCTCATTTATAGGCGCATTTGTTTCCCAGAGAAGCTCAGCCAACATTCATTTGACAAACACCAAATCCCTAATATGTCCCATGAGCTCACATCACAGCTTATGGGGCACCATGAATGTCCTCCAGGAGTTCACATGGCTGGGAGTAGATCAGAAATAGGTATAAACTCAACAAAATTCATCACTGCAGCAGCAGGGCTGTGCTCCTCTGAGATAAGAGCAATTCATTCTTCCTTGGCTGGAATGGGGGATATGCTTTTTGCCTGAGGGGCTGATAGTTAAGCTGAACACTGGAAGAGAAGAAAGAGTTTGCCAGGCCGAGGGGAACACAGGGCTCCTGGAGTTGGGGGGTGGGGGGCGAGTGCCAGTACAAAGACAGGGGAGCAACTGGGCAGTGGGTGTTAGGGCAGGAGCTTCCTGGGAAGGGCAGCGGGAGCAGTGAGAAGACTAGAGAGAGGTGGTCTGAGGAGCCGTCGGGCTAGGGAGTTTGGCCTCTCTCTCAGGAATGAAGAGTGGCACAGTGTTCTGAGCAGGAGAGAAATGCCCAGGCTGGGTTTGCAACAGCTCCTCTCTCAGTCAAGTGAGATTGAAACCAGCACCTCTACTCAACGGACGCTGAGGTGCCACTGGGCTTGGTCTGCTGCTGGGAGTGCAGACCACGAGCTGCCTTCAGCTGTCAGCCCTTTCAGGGGTCAACTCAGCTGCAGAGAGCCCTTCCTTTGAGGTCGTGGTCTTTCCTGGGGTTCAAACCCATCCTGATGGATGAGAGTCGACAAGGGCCTGGCCACCTCAGCCAATCTCAGACAACTCTGAGAACCATGCTAGCTCTGGGGTTCACCATACAGTTGGCCAAGGCTGCTTTGGGGACAGATTCTCCATCTGCTCACTCCTGCCTTCTTTCCATCTCCTCAACCCCTGCCAAATGATCCCACTAACTATAAACACACCACATGCCAAACTCCAACGGAGAGGCCGCCTTTTGGGAGCCCAGCGGAGACAACCACTCAGGAGACTGTGGCACTAACTCCGTTGGAGAGGGTAGGTGTGGGAATATCCTCTCCAGCATCCACACACAGTGGAGACAGCTCAGCTCTGGAAGGAGAGATCTACCTCTCCGGTAGATCAGGCCTCTGATGGCTTCTCCAGAAAACTCCAAACCCACACAGATTGGAAAGTGTCAGCTAAAATGAAAACACAAGACCTGGGCTCAAAAGTTCTGGGTCTTAATTTTGGATCCCATAGAAATCCACCCTGATGCAAAGATTTGAGTGCAATCAGGATATTTAGCCAGGAAATGCTGGAAGGGGGAGAAAGAGGTGAGAGAGGGAAGGGAAGGCAGCCAGACAGGGGCCCGCCATCAGGCAGGTTACTACACTGAGAACTAGCTCTGGGGCTCACCACACGGCTGGAAGAGGGGGATGCTTCTTGCCTGAGGGGCTGATATTTAAGCCAAACACTGGAAGAGAAGAAAGAGTTTGCCAGGCTGAGAACGACACATGGGCACTAGTGCGTATACCTCTGCTGGCACCTCTGGGAGCCAGAGTAGAACATGTACCTCAGAGCTGTCACTCACAAGGGCGGGGTAGCTGAGGAATTTATGCATCAACTCCTGTCAGTCACTGACTGACAGTGGCTACTCAGGGGTTTTAATTCTCCAGGCACTTCCAGTCCTTTGTGGGTAGGATATAGTATAGCAATTACCCTGAAGCACAAAGGCACAGACGCTGGCCGGTGGCAGGTGGGCATGCAGGATATACTCGGGGCTCGGATATCATCTAAGCTTTGCTGTCTCCGTTTCCTGATGACAAGAGCTTAGAGGCCTCATCCATGCAGAGCTTCAGCTCTTCAGTCATCAAACAAGGATAACGATACCTGACTTTTAATTGTTGTAAGGTTTAAATGTGACTTTGATTTGATTGTCAAGTAATATCTTTAAGAATGGCTGAAGGGAGAGACAAGTAGACATATAATATTAATCACATTCCCTGAACCCCCAAACTGCATTCCCAAGTGTGGAGAGGCCACAAGTCCCCTTCGACTCCTTTAAGATAGAAGCAACCTTCCAAACTTGAATCTTCAGAATCAAGGGTGGTGAGTCACCTGCATTTACCAAAAGCAATATTCTGCAAATGACCTCTAGACCTATTCAATCAGGTATTGGAAAGATATCTCGGCATTCAGAAATGCTACTGCCCTATTTTTTAGGGATAACATTTAGGAACAACGAGGTCAGTGTCACCTGGAGTGTCAGCAGCTGGATGCCGGATGGAGCACCCTCCTTCCTCCCTCTGATGCTCACTGAGACCAAGGCTTTTTTTTTTTTTTTTTTTTTTTTTTTTTTGAGACAGAGTTTTCCTCTGTCACTCAGGCTGGAATGCAGTGGCATGATCTCGGCTCACTGCAATCTCCATCTCCCAAGTTCAAGTGATTTTCCTCCTCAGCCTCCCAAGTAGCTGGGATTATAGGCATGCCACGATGCTCGGTTAATTTTTGTATTTTTAGTACAGATGGAGTTTCACTGTGATGGCCAGACTGGTCTCGAACTCCTGACCTCAGATGATCCACCCGCCTTGGCCGCCCAAATTGCTGAGATTGTAGGTGTGAGCCATTGTGCCCAGCCAAGGCTTTTTCTTTAATTACCTGAAGGAAGGCAGATGTAAATGCCCAGTTTGAAGAGAAACTTTCTACAACTATGCATTTCCAATGCTCAGTGGTGAAAGAGTCAGCTAGAGTGTTGAGTAATGGTGAACTGTGTTCCCTATTAAATAGAAGGTAAATGATTGCCTTGCTTCGAGTTTCCTGGTGGGGTGATTCACTTGTAGTGCATGGGGACTCCTGATAAGATACTACCATCACGGAAAATCTTCAAACAGAGGCTGGATATCTAGCTGTTCCCCGAACACAGAGGGCAGAAAGGGACTATACCTGGGGGCTCAAATAGACTACAGAGGAAGCATTAACAATTTGACCGTAAGCACTTTTGTGCAAAATACCAGGACTGTGATAATTCCCACCATGTGTGAGAAGAGTTATCCAGTTTTCAGGACCATTGCTACAAAGTACCGGTGGAATTTCTCCTGTACTTGTAAGAACTCTCACTCCTGAGTCTCAGATTTACTTTTAACCAAAAGCCTTTGATTAGATCCCCATGAGGTTAATGGAACCTTAAATCCATCACAAGACTCTAGAATTTAGCTGGAGATTGCACCCTGTCTGTATTTTTATCACTGTCCCAATGGCCTTTTCTATAATTGAGTTTTATATTCTAGACATTAATCATTTTAATTTTAAAAAGAGATAACATCTGAGGGACTACTTTCCATTTCCTAAGCTTCTTTCAGACAGCACTGAGTAGGTAAAGCCTTAACTATGTCCTCTGGTTGAAAAAAAACCCCACACGCAAACCTGATACATTTCAGACTTTATGATCTGAGCATAACAAGAGCTGAGCCTTTGATTCATATTCTATTCCATCATGAGTACAGCGGTGCTGAAGGGATTTGCATGTTTAAAGACGTGTTCAGAACAACCCACATAATGAATTCTCAAGGGTCTTCACCAAGAAATTGCTATTCATCTCCACCACTGATGTCTGCAGCGGGGTCTGCGTTCTCTGGGGGACGTTGAGTGGACACCAGTGCTCAGTGGCAGCCAATCATAAGGCGTGTGGGCAGAGGCCTCCATCTTGCTTGGACTTGGGAGGTTAAGAGGGTCGGTTGAGTGGCTTGCAGGCTGCACCAACTGGTGGACAGATGGTGTGTGCAGGTGTTGAGAAATAGGTGATGAAGTTGGTTCCTTCCATTAAACAATTTATCATGGAACACCCTCTTTCCTAGGAGTCCAAAACCAGAGGGATCCAATTTCCTGATTTGAAGTCAGCAATTGCATGGATCATCACATTTTCTTGTGAGAAAAATGTAAAGGTAACTGAACTGGGAAGGCAAACTTTGACCGCCATATTGATAAGAAATTCTACACTACAATGTTCCAAGGTCAGTCTTTATTAAAACTGCAGTGTATCCTAAGTACCTAGGAGGGTTATGGTTGGGTTTACTTAAAATTTAACAAGAAAAGGTGAAGGCACAGCAGTCTTGCATGCTGAAACCACTGTTTCTCAAAGGGTTGTGTGAGAAGGAGCTGGGACTGTTTCTCAAAGGGTTGTGTGAGAAGGAGCTGGGACTGGGCTGGGAAAAGCCTCAGCTTTGCTTTAGCTTGGTCTTACTCATCAACACCACCTTTCCCCTGCAACTGTGTCAACACGGTGGGCAGGACCTTCTCTGTTAGTCACTCACTACCTTTGATGTCTGGGAGCTCTGCTTCTCTCTCCATCCCCAAGGGTCTCTTATCAGACCCCTGCTAGGCATTCTTTTTCCTCAGGGTTCTGTTAGTAATTGTTCCTCCCTGAGACTTCTCATTTAGCCTAACAGGTGGTCTAAACCAACGGTATTCACTGGTTGAAGAGAGAAATTGATGGATGGTAGTGGGAAAGAACATGACCTTTAGAATCAAGATTTTGATTTGAGTCTCCGATTCCATCACTTATGAGCTGAGTAGCATTGGACAGGTACTTAGCCTCCCTAAGCCTCAGTTTCTTCATCTTCCTCAAACAAGATCATGGTTGCTCCTTCTCCGGGTCTCATGGAGATCATGCCTGCGGTGCACTCAGTGGTAACTCAGAGTGGGCCTGCTGTAGATATTGACCAGTACCCAGAACTCTCAATGTGGTTCCTCTGTATGTTGGCTATTGCAGGGTGTAGAGTAGCTGAATGGATCTTCACTTGATTTGGAAGCGGCCTGACTTACACCACAGGCTGAGTGGTGCCTGAGAAGCTCCCCTAGGGAGGATAATAAAGCTGACATCCACGGCAGCTACAGGCCTTGCCTTGAAACTCCCGAGCACCCACCCATCTGGCTGCACAGGTGCCTGCTCCAGGAGGAGAAACAGGTGCCAAGGTCATATTTCTTTCGTAGGTGATTAATGTTTCCTCCAGTAAAACTGGATGCTTAGTTGTTACGTCATCAACATCATCGTTATTATATGAGGGAAAATTCTAACATTTTAACTTGATATCTTAGAGGGCAATCATATTCTCCTACAGAAAATCCTGATTTTCACAGAAGACCAATTGTTCTGACTCAAGGCAAGCATTTCTTTTTTTTTCAGTGGTTATTTCTAAAACAAAGAGGAACAAGCTTACTCTAGCATTCTCCTTCTCAACAGCTTGGGAAAGACATTGGACCTAGACTCAAATGAGCCAGCTTTGACCCAGCTCTGTCTCTTGGGAGCTGGATGACCCTGAGCGAGTTGGTTAATTTTACTGAGCCTCAGAAGCTTAACCTTTTAAAATAGCGTGAACATATGCAGCTGCCCAGAGGCTGTGAAGGTGGCATGAGATCGGGGGAGGGTAGGAGCTTTGCCAGGCTCTGGCTGTCCCACAGCTTGGGGGCCATGGACCCAGGGAAGTGATCACGGAACGGGTGTCAGAACTCATCTCAAAACACGTAAACCTTTCAGGGCACGGAAAGGGTTTGGTTCTTCCCAGGGGTTTGGTTCTTGCAAAGGTACACATCTGTTGATGATGAATAGGAGAGCACATCTTTATTATTGAAAACATTAAACCAGCGCCTTTGTCGTCTCATCGGTCACATTCTCTTTCAACTCATCCACTATGAAAGTGAAAGCGAATCCATGAGGGACAGACTGAGAAGCTTTTCCTAGATCAGTGCATCCGTGCCCAGGAGCCGCCCGGAGGTCTTATTACACATTCTAACTCAGAGGGTCTGGAGTGAGGAGGGAGAGCTGAGAGCCTGCATTTCCTACAAACCCCCAGGCGATGCTAATCTCCTATTCCAAGGACCCCTCTTTGAGAGTCTAAGGCTAAGAACAAAATGCCTTTGACCTACTTTGAGGCTTGCTTCTCTCTTCTTGAGTCCACAGCAGAGAAATAATTTTAAAATCAGGTTTTGGAGAAAGAGAGAAAGAAATTTTAAACTCTCAAATCCTCCCTTACATATCGAGAATGAGGACTGATAGACTGAGACCCTAGAGGTTTTCCATGAGCCATGGCAAGGAGAGGTTACAAGAGGCCACGTGAAAGCACTGCACGCAACAAGAAGCAGATGGGGACAACGTCTGACTTCTGAGAGGAGGGCCAGAGGGAGAGGGAGAGGAGTAGGTGGGGCCCTGGCTAGCTTTCCTTAGGGCTGATCTCAGGAAGAGGGAGGGTGTGGAAATATCTGGGAGGTGTTTTCTGAGACTCCAGAGACACTTGAACACATGCTCCTGTTTCCTTCCCCAGCACGACCCCCCGACCCCCCCAACACAGCAGCTCTACAGCAAGGATGGGCGTGGGATTGGGATGCAGGGTTTTGACACCATGTTTCGAGTTTTCCTCACCTCCTCCATGGTGAGGAAGGGAGCCGGGCATCACTATGGGCGCTGCGGGGGTGACTGCAGTCACTGAAGGATGAGATCATCGTGCCTGCTGTGGGTTGGATCCGCAGTCCCCCCCAAGGTGAGAGGGGGGCCATGTATGTGGACCCTTTCCCCACAGTCCTGATCTAGGCCTATGCTCTACAGATACTTCAGCAAAAGGAGCTCACACAGCTGCCCCCAAAGAACCAGACAGAACTGTCACCCTGCATTGGCACCAGAATATAACATCTCGACCAGGTGAGAGGAGATGCCCTTGACCTGGGAGTCACAAATACAGGAGTCCTGCAGAGGGACCAGGCCTCCCCTAATACCTGAGGGATATACATGTTTCCTGGAGGCACCTTGAAGAGGCAGAAGAAGGATAAACAGCTGAGGTGGAAGGTGCCTCTAGACAGGCTGAAAGCTGACAGATGCAGCTTACACAGAGGAGCAGTTCCTCTCCACAAGCTGACTTGTACAGCCTCCCCCAGTCATTAGAGGGAACAAGATGGGCGGAACTTCAAAGCTGAGTCCAATTATAGGAAATAAAGAAGTCATTTGTTCTTGGCGCATGGGAACAGTGGTTTAGAATGTCAGTCCTGCTATAGTACCATTTAATCAATACACAAATAAAACGAAGTCTTACCACACTACATTATTTAATTCCTATGCTTTATACTATGTATTTTAACTAATAGCAATGACAGTAAATCGGATATTTTATTTATTGTCTTTTAAAATTGAACATTGTGTTATACATATTTCCATATACCGTCTAGATTTCTTACTCTTTATTTTGGCATATTCAACCTTGTTACCATTTATTGTGAAAAATGGCAAATATGTGTTCATGTGTATATCTGCTTTGTGTATGTGATATATATGCTGTTATGTGCTAAGTTGTGTCCACCTAAAATTTATGTATTAAAGTCCGAACCCCCCAGTAACCAAGAAGGTGACTACATTTGGAGATAGATAGAATCTTCAAAGAGGTAATTAAATTTAAACGCGGTCATTTAATGGAGGAACCCTATTTTATTAGGATTCAGACACACACAGAGAGAAGAGCATGTAAGATGTCTATCTGCAAGCCAAGGAGAGAGGCTTCGGGAGAAAGCAACCTGTTGACACGTTGATGGCAGACTGTGGCCTCCGGAAATGGTAAGAAAGTAAATTTCTGTTGTTCGAGCCTCCCAGTCTATGGTATTTTCTTATGGCAGCCCTAGCAATTGAATACAGAGAGTAATATATCTATTAGACACACATGTCAACGTTCCCTTTATAGGAAATGATGAATTCAGCAGTAATTTAACAAGAGATGACTTAGAACTGTAAATTCTTGCTCACCCATTTGATGAATATTTACTGGGGACCTTCTGTGGATGAGCTGTGGTGCACATGATCTGCTCCCTCACGTGGACACCTGTAAATTCACCCAACACATGAATGCAAATTGCTTTTGAGAGGGGGAAGCTCAGCGAAGTAGCATTTAAGCTGGGTTTGGATGGGAGAGACAGAAGAACATACCTTTTGGGAGGAATGCATGAGAACTAGTAAGCAGACAGGCAGACACAGTGATTGGATTGTAGGGCAGGAATATGGGCAGAGCATAAGAGGAGGGTGAGAGACGATCAGGGAGGTCAGGCATTGGCCAGATTGTGCTGGGCCTTGAAATCCAGGCCCAAAATCCTGGATTCTTTTTTTAAACAGGGATTGAGGAGTAATGGAATTTTTTCAAAGCTGCAAATTTGCGTGATTAAAGTGGTAGATTTACCTTCTAGAAACATCTGGAATGTCGAGTGAGGGTGCACCACAAATAGGAAAATAGATGGACTTTGCAATAATCCAGACTGAAGGCAACTGAGAAGAGGGCCGGAATGGGAGGCTTCCAGGAGCCAGAGAAGAGAGGATGCTTGGGACCTGGCAGCTTCCTTTTTTTTTTTTTAATTTATAGGTAAATAAAATACTTTCCCATAATTTGGAGCCCTTCATGGTGCTGCTATCTGCCAGGCTTGAGAGAGTGAAAAGCTGGAGGTCTCTGCCTTTTCTGTGACTGCCCGGGACAAACCTCACTGGTACTGCTGAATGAGCATCATTAGTATAGTTATATTAGAACTCAGTTCCAGATAGTGGCACTTGAGAATCAAGATAGAGAGTGTTATTGCTAGTGGGAAATCAGTGGGTCAGTGGAAGAGCTAGAGCAGTGAGTGATAACTGTCATGCTGGTTACTCTCAGCATTGGCACAAAGGGAGATGGTGTTGGGATAACTGGATTTGCACTCGAATATTTTGTCTTCCCACTGGCTGAAGTTCCACTACACAGAGATTATGCTCTGGGTCTTGTGGCTCTTGAGAGGTGAATGCCCTTTATGAGGAATGAAAACTAAGACTCTCCAGGACCGGCTGGGATAGGGCCTTGGACCTGGTGTCTACCTGGTCCTAGTCCCTTGAGATGAATCCATCTGTTTCATATCAGCCTGTTCAAACAGGGCCCCCCCACCATGTTATCTTGGCTGTCTTGGATTTTTGTGTTTCTTTCTCTGAAATTCTAATTTCTTGGTGAAGATTTTGATGGTTACAAATTGCTGTTCTTCCTCTGGGCCCTGGAATGGATGGGTGTCCTGGTTAGGATTTTCTAGCTCAGACCTAAGAAGAAGACTTCTGCTAAGAAGAAGGCTTTGCCTGAGGTTTCTGGTTCTGGCAAGTGTCTTGGGTCCAAACCTGAGCTAATAGGTTTAACTTCACTCCCTGGCCACAGGTATAAACTCAAGAGTGAACTCTCTATGCCACGTAAGCCACACAGGCTGCAGGTATTAGAAAAAAAGCTGCAGTACTCTTCTGAAAAGTGATCTCTGTTCTCCCTTCCTGAAGGTGGTGGAAGAAACTTGTAATCATGAGAGCTGCTGGGATCCATTTGGAACCCTGCATGATGCTGACCACACAGAAAGAAGACGAGAAAAGCAGAATCCAGAGGGCTTGACGTTCTTACTGGGTCCCAGTGTCAAACAAATTCAAAAGCTTCCCTACCTCTGGACTTCCGGTTATGTGATCCCTGAAAGGTACCCACGTGTGGCTTTCCCAGGAAGGCTTTAGCTAGGTTGCTAAAATGTTAGCAAAGTCTAACCTTGTTGGCAGAAAGAATTGTGTTTTACTACGTTTGTACCTTTCAAAGACCTCATAGCCCAGGAGACTTCATAAATGGTGGTGAATTTCTTTCAAACCATTGTCAAATAAGGCCCCCCATCTCCAGTTAGCAGAATGTCTCCATTGTAAAAGTCCAGGAGGTTTGCTCCGTTTTTTTCCTTCTAAAAATATCGACACCAGGATTACAACAATTATGAGGATGACTAACAAGAAAACCTCCTGAAACTTTTGAGAATGGGATTTGCATTTGCAAAACGATTTGCAACCAGACCTGCCAGGTAGCACTTCACGGAAATCACAAGTGGGTTTTGAATATCTAGATCATATTTGTTTTGCATCCAAATTCATAGTAAAATCACCTTTCTAGCTGTCTGCAGTAGACATGGCTAAACTCTCAGAATAGCTCCCACAAAAGCTGAACATTTTCTATAAAAGTTGATGTAGCTGGAACATAGTCACATTTGCTTGACTTACCTTAATTCTCTAAATCAGCTTATTGCCCAAATAGCTCCTCAATTCGGGTGCCCCCATGCTGCGGCCACCTTCTCTAGTTGCCAGAACCCGCTCCTTTGCCCTAAATAACTCTGCGACTGTGGCAGAGGCATTTGGGTTGGTTTAAGACGGCGGTATATCCCCCCTGTTTCTTCATTCAGGATTTCTTTCCTTCAAAGGAGACTTTGTGTTTCCCAAGTTTCCTTCTTTTGCTTGTATGAATCTAAAATGAATCTGAACTAAAAGTACTTGTTGAGTGGTTATGCTCCCAACTGTAATTTGGAGTCAAGGTATGAATATTTTACACTCAAAGAGTCACTGAAGATTTGCAGGAGGTTTTTAAAAATAAAATGAATACACTCATTTTGTTGGCTCAGGTAGACTATAGCTGGGGGAAAACAAAAATACAGGACGAGCCCTCAATCATGAGTCTTTAAGAAATGAATCAGGATTTGTGTTTTGGGATAATCAGGAGTCCCTGTGGTGAGTACATAGTGTCCTTTGGAGGCAAGAAATACCAGCCTGAAGGAGAACCGGGAAACAAAAACAAAAGTCACCCAAATGCTCCAATCTCGTTTTAAACCAACCCAAATTCCAGAGGTGCAGTTTCAGAAGGGAGCTCTTCATGCCCTGGCAGAAATTAGGTGTCAAGCTAGAGAGCCAGTATTCAGATGCCTGTGGCTTCCTTTCACTGCAAAAATAGATTTAAAAAATAATCCAGTCTTTGGCACGGTTTCTCCGAGACGGAGAGACCTGAGTAGCCCCTTTGCTTTCGCTGTATGTTTGTGTTGCCCTGAGCCGAGGGCTTTGTGAGCTCATAGGCTACTTCAAAAGCTGTTGAAAACAGTCAAAACAGAAATTGAATACATGTGAATTATGAATTTCCTTTTTTTATATAAATCTGTGAATTTTTTAAAATAACATCTATGGGTTTATATGGAGGGATCTCGTTAAGCAATTTTCACTGGATGAAGTTTCAGCTTGAAAGACAAAAATAGAAGGAAAGTGTCTAGGCTCTTTTAACCTTCCAGTATGGCCACACTTAGGAGGATGATCACCTGAGCATCATAAGTTCTTTCCTGAAGACTCTGTAGAAGGACATTTTGATTACAAATCATTTCTGACATTCATCAAGTACTCAAATATGTGTTTTCATTGTGCCTGATGCATATTGCTTCTTTAATTAGGCACTAATCTTACTCTAAGCAAAGTGTATAGCAATTTTGAGATAAGAAAGAAGTTTGTGAGCTTTTATGAGGTGGCCGCCAAGATCAGCACCTGTGGGGTGCTGGGTACATTACCCTTGAGTAGATGCTCTGAAATGACATGATTTCTTCTTTCCCTTTATCTCAAAGGCTTTCATTCTTTAATTTTTTGGGGTTGTTTTTTGAGCTGGAGTATCACTCTGTTGCCCAGGCTGAAGTGCAGTGGTGTGATCATAGCTTACTGCAGCCTCAAACTCTTGGCCTCAAGCGATCCTCCCACCTCAGCCTCCTGAGTTGCTGGGAGTACAGTTGCTGGGAGTACTGGCTCATTGTTTTTGTTTTCATAGAGACAGGATCTTGCTATGTTGCCCAGGCTGGTCTCAAACTGCTGGTCTTGAGTGACCCTTCACCCTTGGCCTCATAAAATATTGAGATTGCAGGCATGAGCCACCGCACCTGACCAAGGGCTTCATTCTTAATGTCTGGCTTCTATCCTGGATTCTGGATCCTTTGAATAGATCCCACCTGTGAGAAATTTCAAAACATCAGATGTATGCAAACTAAAACCCTAGATACCAGTTTTACCTGTTAAATTGGCAGATTCTGAAATTTGTTAACATCCAGTGTTGGCCAAAGTTTCGCCAAAAAATGTGCCCTTGTAGATGGTGTGGGAATAAAATGAGTACAGCTTTTGTGGACAGATTGGTAGCACATGCTTTGTCACCACAATTCTTCTTCTAGTTCTTCATCCTACAACTATAGAAGTGAACAAAGATTTACATCTCACCTTTATTGTAAGAGTGTAAACATGGAAACATCATGCTGATCAGCAGGAGACTAGTTACGTAAAGCATACCCATACAAAGGAATTTTATGCAGCCATGAAAAGGAGGCTAATTGGAATGTGTAGGCATTGAGGGGTCTCCAAGACACAGTACCAGGAGAAAAGCAAAGGGCAGATATAGTTTATTCCTCTTTGTATACAAAGGCACACATATACATAGATATATGTAGAAAATTTCTGGGAGGATAGAGAAGAAATTATAACAACTGGCAATCTTTCAGGTGTGGAACTGAGAATCTGTGGGGAGAAGAGGAAGAATTTGCTTTTTATTTTATACCCTTTTGTATGACTTGTTTTTTTAAAAAAATCATAGTTGCGTATTATCTTACTATAATCAGCCTTGTTTAATTTTTTTTTTTTTTTTTAAATGGAGTCTCGATCTCATCATCACCCAGGCTGGGGCACAGTAGTGCTATCTCAGCTCACTGCAACTTCCACCTCCCGGGTTTAAGCTATTCTCCTGCCTCAGCCTTCAGAGTAGCTAGGATTATAGGCATTCTCCACCATGCCTCGCTAATTTTTGTATTTTTAGTAGAGATGCGGTTTCACCATGTTGGCCAGGATGGTCTGGAACTCCTGACCTCAAGGGATCTGCCCACCTCGGCTTCCCAAAGTGTTGGGGTTACAGGCATGAGCCACTGTGCCCAGCCTACTTTATTCTAATAAGCAAAAAATCCACCTGTGGCCATGACTCTACATTTCCTGAATTAATCCACACTATTTCTCATTTACCAGCTGGTCACCTCCGTCTCTCTGAAAATCTCTTAAACATGAGGGAGAAGTCTTAAATTCTTAGCATTCCTGTGCTGAGGTCTTTCCTGTCATATCAAAAGTATTACGTTATATCCTGTGAAATTCCCTGGGCTCCGGACCTCTTCCTTCTTAGTGATACTCTCCTGGTCCTTCGAACACTGTAGCTGCCGTATCAGCCTTCATGAATGCCATTGTATTTGTTTTCTATTGCTGTATAACAAATTGCCACAAGCTCAGAGGCTTGAAACACATGTTTTTTTATGTCGCAATTTCTGTGGTGAGGAATCCTGGCACAGCTTAGTAGGGCCTCTGTCTTAGGACCCACAACGAGCTGAATTAAAGGTGTCTGGGGCTGGGATCTCATTGTAAGGCTCAACCAGGGGAGGCTGAGGAGGCTGTTAGCAGAATTCAATTCCTTGCCTCCTGTTGAATTGAGGGCCTGTCCCTAGCTGGGTGAGGTCATCTCAGTTCCTTTTCACATGGGCCTCCCAACATGGCCCCCAACATACCCCTTGCTAATTTACCAAAGTCAGCAAATCAGAGAGTTGACCAGCAAGATGGATGTTGCAATTGCATATAATCTTGACGGTGACTCATCTACCAGTTAGAAGAAAGACATGAGTCTCACCCACACTCAAGGGGAGAGGATTATGTAAGGGTGTAAATAGCAGGAGGTGGGAATAATTGGGGGTCACCTTAGAATCAGCCATAATCATGAAGTTGTATGATTGACATTCGGGTAGCCTAAAAAGAATGCCATCAGGAAAATCGAATAATCAAGGATGATTTTCCCTAAGGGTCTTCGCATCTCATCACTTATTTACAACTTCCTTGGAGTCTTTCCAGACCACTCTTCACCCAGCCTGTGCTCATTCCTATATCTCCTTTTTTCTGGGCTTCATCTGATGATGCCAACCTGTGTTGGAAGATTAATTCCAGCCTTTCCTCTTTGTGTCCTCCACCTGTATCCTGAGGGTTGGGGGGAAGTGACCTGGGAGCAAGGAGAGTGGGGGATGACATGGCAATTAGTGGGTAAACTGGGCTCCTTCCGGCTCTGGGTCCTGGCCCAAGTGCCACCTTCCTGCCATCCAGGCTCAGCTCGCCTACTGTACCCCTGCACTGCTACTCACTATATGTTATGTTTCCTCTTTTCTTTTGTATAGGAGCCATTGCCCTCTTAAGTTCCCCGGTGAACTTCCCGGGGAAGGTGGGTCTAGAACCCAGCAGGCGTTTCACAGAACATAACTGAACACTTTTGCTATGACAGGAGAGACCATCACCTTCTGAAGTTTATTTTCTTCTTTTTATCTGCTTTTCCCCTAGAGGGTAAAGATGCAGGGGATCTTGTTTTTCCTTGTCCACCGTAATATTCCCGGGACCTGGAGTGGCTTCTAGCACATAGTAAACATTTAATAAGTACGTGTGAAATAAACAATTGGATTAGTCATTGAGTAATCCATGTGCCTTGTGAATCCAGTAGGTGGAGGAAGCACCATTGCTGCCCTGGTCCTAAAGGTCGTTTCTCGTAACTATTTCTTAGGTAGCTGTATAGCTATGAACCTAAACTTTGCAATCCTAGTGTTATTGACTTTTGTCTTGCTAATATCTAAGCATTCCTTGTCCCTCCCCTCTCTTCTCACTAGTCGTTGAGGATTACAATGGCTAGACTAAGACACACTCCAGGAAATCAGCCAACAGGGTGGGATGGGATCCCGGAAGTGGCTTCCCATCTCCTGTCTCTGCCTTGGTCAGTGGCTGGCAAATGTCTGACTGTTACTAAGAAATAGCTGCAAAATTTGGAGCCTGACAATTGCCTCTGTTTACTTGCATATTTGTTGCCACAGAGGGCATAACTATAGATAGAAATTGAGAACGGCAGTCATGATGCGTCAGCCTCATAAGGTGCTCAGGGTGTGTCAGGCTGTGAGCGCTGCGATTCTTCCGTGGCAGAGTCTCCCTTATCCTCACAGCAGCCCTTCCTGGATGGGAGGTGGGGGTGGTTCCCACTGAGGCATCACTAATTCTAAAAACAACTACCTGGTCAAATGTAAATGCAATTTCTAAGCCAGCTTATTAGGCGAATGTCAGTGAAAATAATTTTAATAGCATTCTTGCATTAAGAAGAAGCCTTAATGAAAACACAATTTTAACATAATTAGATTAAAATAGTTCAGCCCTGCATACATAATCTGAAATGATCTTACCTAAGCTCACCTCGCACATTGACAAGTCACTGTTGTAAGCTTTTAAGAAATGGATTTCTAATATTTGATTTTTCTTAGTGTTTATTCAAAATTTAATTTTACCATTAAAATTTGCATTATATGGCTCATTAAGGCAACACATTTCTCATTACTGTAACAAGAAGACACGTTCAAACAAAGGCATTTCAGAGTGCTTAGGCCTTTTTGAAGGTCCACATCTCACGGGCCTTCTTTGAGCTGGCCAGTGTTTTTCACCCTTAGTCATGGGTATCTTCTCTCTCAACGATAAGAATAAATGTTTTCCATCAAATTTTAAGTTCTTAAAAAATTGCACATCTTTTCATTGACCCCCTTCTTTTTAGAGTCTGTTTCTGAAAACCAGTGCTTTCTTTCAGTAGCGTGTCCCTGGTATCTCTTCTTCACTGTTTGTAGGTAGGGAGTGAGGGCAGAAGTTGGGGTGACAGTCTGTTAGAAGCCCTAAAAAAGGAGAGGGCATCACTGCCCAGCGCCATCCCCCACGTGGATTGTCCCACAGTGCTGGGATGGCAAGTTCACAGTAGGGATATTTTTTCTACTGAATTGGTATGTCCCGATGGTTATGTACAGGGGGTATTTAGGTGCTGTTTTTGGTGAACGAGAGCCTTCCCATGGGCTTGGTGGGGCCTTGGAGACAGCATGTGCTACGTGCTAGAACGACCCACAGTGAGAGACAGCACAGGCTTGCATCTGGTTGTCCCACTTCTGGACTGTGTCACATTTGGCTACTTTCCTCACTTCTTTGAACTCCAATTTCCTTATCTATGAATTGAGGGTAAAGGGAAGTGAGAACCTCACAAGGTCTTTGGAGGCTTATTATTTAATGAACAAATTCATACATAGTACCCTCTCTGACAGAAGAAATCAAGGTGTAGTTCTTCTGGTCTCACTCTCAGGATCTCCCACTGATTTCTAAGGTAGACCAGTGTCTCCCCAGGACAAAGGTGGGAATGTGTTAGCAAGGTAAAGTCACGGGGACATTGCCCGATGTGTAGAAAACCACCATGTCTGCCACAACATGAGACACCAGAAGAGAGGAGAAGAACGCATGCAGAGAGAAGCCTCGTCCAAGGAACTGAAGAAAATCCTCACAGTGAGCCCTCCCTGCTGCTGCTTCTCGCTTGTGTTTAAGACAACTCTGTTTTCCGTTCTACCCTCCCCCTGCCCAATCTTCCTTTTTTCCCAACATCCATTTTTACTAAATGTCATCTCCACTCATGCAGGGGCTTAGACCCCAAACCCGAGTTTCATTCTCACTTTCCCACATAGTCTATGTCCAATCCACAAGCAAGAGTCGTTGACACAAACCTCACACCCCTCTCATCGCCTCCACTAACGCTCTAATGGTCCAAATCATCTATTATCCCCTCTTTGTAGTTCTTGGGACCACTGGAGCGGCTAAGTGAACGTTCTTGTGACAGACAGAGAAATCTTTAAAAATATAAATCTGATCATATTACTTCCATCCTTAAAGCTCTCCAATAACTTCCCATTGAAGAAAAGGAAATCTCTGCAGAAATAAAACCTCTGGAGAAATACAGATTGACTACAATCCTCAACCCTTAAATTATACTGAAGAGGGAGGAGGACACTTAGGATTCAAATAAAATGAGAAGGGGAGTCAGTGACAACGTAGTCACAATAGGCCAGAGCAGAAAGTCCAGACAGAACCACTCACTCATGAACACAATGAAAAGTGGAAAAGCGACTATGCAAATCAACTTCAGCGAAAAGCAAGAGACATGGTGTACTCTGTCCAATAGGATGATTCCAGCTGCAACTATCAGAACATCTGGCGAGCCATGTCTTAGATAAACAGGGATTATCTTTCCTCATATAACAAGTCTGGAGGTGGGTAGTTCCGTGTCTTGGTTGGGGCTGATTGACATCAGTGCTCTGGGTCAGGAGCTCTGCAGTTCTCTCAGAACTGGCCTCCTGATCACTAAATGACTGCAGTAGCCCAGTGCATCACATCCCCATGGCACAGTCAGTGGCAGGGGTAGGGGCAATGTGGGGCTGTGCTCCTCTGCTCACTTCCTGTTCTCTCATTGCAGGTAATCAGTCCTTCCCGGAATCTTCCCAGCAGAGCTCAGAATTTACTTTAAGTCACTTTGGCCAAGACTGTGTCACAAATCACTACAGCCCACTGGTCTGGCACATCTTGTCTGAGATCAAGGATCTCCCCCTCAAGACCTGAATAAGGCTGGGATTCTGTAAGTTAAAAAAAGGGGGTATATTGCCCAAATAAGTGGGCAACCACAATGGCTGCATCATGTGCAGAAAGAGAGAGGAAGTAGCCAGACAGGAAAAGGAATAACGCAGTGAGCGGAAGAAGTTCCCCACCAGTGAAGGCTTCATGTATTGGGGCACTGATGGAGAACATGAACTAAGGAAAAAGAACGAGTCACTCAATGACTTAATGCAATATGTGATTCTAGGCTGGCTCCTGGAGAGAAAAAGGACATTGGTGAGACGTGGTAAGACTGGAGTAGATCCAAAGGCTGGTTCACAGGGCTGCATTACAATTAATTTTCTGGTTTTGATACTTGCACTGTGATTATGTAAGATATTAACTTTTGAGGAAGTTGAGTGCAAGACATGTGAAAGTTCTTTGTACTATTTTTATAACTTTTTAATTAGTTTGAAATTATTTCAAAGTGAAAATGGAAAAATAAAACTCTCAAAACCAATAAATTGAAAAACTTGTATGAAATAGGTTTTTTTTTAAATCTAAGAGCATAAATTGAGGAACTACGTCTATCCATAACTTATAAATATAACAGGAATTACCAAGAATATACCTGACAGGGCTGCAAGCTGTGTAACTGACCCAGAAAAAAAGCCTGCGATAATGACGATTAACTATAATTAGACAATTAATGGAAACATCATAGATATAGAAGGCAAATAACTTATGTTTAAACACTTCGTTTGCTTATGTCCTCATCTTTCACAGCTAGAGTCAGATATTGTCAAAAGTTGAAATATATCCTCAGTAAAAATGACTATAATTTTATAAAGGTTTTTCTTCTTTCCTTTTCTTTGTTTGTTTATTTCTCTCTCTTTTTTTCTTTTTTTTTTTTTTTGGAGATGGGGTCTTGCTGTGTTGCCCAGGCTAGAGTACAGTGGCTGTTCTCCAGCACCATCATAGCACACTGCAGCCTCAATGTTCTGGCCTCAAGGGATTCTCCTGCCTCAACGTCCTGAGTAGTTGAGACTACAGGTGCACTGCACCACACCAAGCTTTCATAAAGGTTTTTTTTTTTTTCTTTTTGAGATAGAATCTCACTTTGTCTCCCAGGCTGGAGTACAGTGGTGTGATCTCCATTCAATTCGACCTTTGCCTCCTGGGCTTAAGTGATCTTCCCACCTTAGCCTCCCAGGTAGCTGGGACTACAGGCTTGCACTACCATGCCTGGCTGATTTTTTTGTATTTTTTGTAGAGACAGGGTTTTTCCATGTTGCCCAGGCTTGTCTTGAACTCCCGAGCTCAAGCGATCCACCCACCGTGGCCTCCCAAAGTGCTGGGATTACAAGTGTGAATCACCGCACCTAGCCTCATAAAGGTTTTTTACTCATCTTATTTTAACTTTAAAAAATTGTTTAGAAATTATTACTTCCTGCAGTGGGAAAATATTATCTGAATTCTAGCAGTGTCTCATGTTTTACTTCATCTTTTTCTCTTGTTAAAGTAAAAATACTTTAGTTAATTCCATTAAAACGGTATAAATACAGTGATGCAGTTTTCTGAGATCATCTGTGTAGCTCTTTCTAGCTGCCTTTCTGTTTATCTACCTATTTGTGTAACTTTCTGTCTGTATATATGCAAAGATGGATGTTTTACACAGTATTTACCGACCTCTAACACTGGTTGTTTCAGTTTACATAATTTTGGGTGATTTCTCTTGCTTTCTTTATACTGCTCTAAATTTTAAAAATTCAGATGTTTTCAAGGGAGTATGTGTTTTATTATTTTAAAAAACTAAAAGAACAGATGATTTAAAAAACGACATGACTTACATAGATTGAGATGGGATCAGTAACATTGTGTGTTGCATGTTTCAGTGTGAATAAAACCAGCATTCAAAATAGTGATTGTTCCTCCTGTTCCCTGCCTGGAATGCCTTCTTATTGCTTCTCTTCTCATCCTGTCTCACTCTCCTGTTTGTTTAGCCTCCCTTCTTTCAAGACCCGGTTGAGGCAAAGATCACTTTCTCTAACTTCTGTGACATTTCACTCTCTTACCCATCTGCGTGGTTGAGGCAGAATCTGTCTATGATCAGTCTAGGGCGGCCAGGCTTGTCTCTTTCAATCTTCATGCCCATCGTAATGCTTCATGCATGTTATAAGATTAAAAAATGATAAACCCTGGGTTTGAGCAGGTTAGCCGAAAGCAGGGGAACGTCACTGAGTGGGAAAGGTGGTGGAGATATGAGTTTAAATAGAAATACCAATAAATATAAACACTTGGATTTTATGGAATGCTTGTGGCAGAAGGTGCCTTACATGCCGAGAGACAATTGCTCCAAGTATTCAGCACATGACAACTAGCTATTATTAATATCTTAAGAGATTTTAGCCCCCAAATTAATACCACTGACTGGTTCTTAATTGTTCTATGGTTTCTTTTCCTTTTCCTTAGGTTAAATTTCTTAATCCTTCTGTACCCTTGTTTATCCAGTTGTAAACCTAAGATGATGACGTCTTCTGTAGATATCAGTTGTCAAGAGTGCACAAATAACCTGTACCAGGAAGCTAAAGTCTGCTCCCAGGCCACTCGGCTGATACCTGACCAGGATGCTGACCTCCTCTGTAGAGTGCTATTTCCTTATCTCTGCACTGGGCACCCCTGATTTGGCCTTCCTCTACAGGGCTGCTTCTTGGCACAGCTCCTAGCCAATGATAAAGGATTTGACAAACACGACGTGCTGAATCATATCTGCTGGGGGAGGGTGAGCCAGAGGCGAGGCATTGATATGGAGAAGGATGGCGACATATTTCTGATACCTACTGTGGGCGCCTATGAGCAAAAGTCTTTCCTGAATGTGGTTATGCAGAGCCATGCAGTAACAATATTCATCATCATCATCATCATCATCATCATAGCTAGCACTGACTTGGGGGCTTCTCTGTCCCAGGTAGGGGAATGCTTGGCGGATTTGACACCTCAAGCAGGTTTTTTAATGACTCACTTTATGATACAATTATTTTCAGTAACAATCATGAAATAAAGCAAGTAATAATAGTGGACAGAAGGGAAACATGAACATGGAACACTTTTTAATGAACTTTGCATATTGAATCATGTCAATAAATAATAACAAAAGGGCAAAAATGTAAATGAGAAATAGATTAATTCTTTTAAGTAGAGTTAGTGTATATTTTGGAAAAAATACAAAAGAATGGAAGTTTTGTAGAATGGAATCATTCTCTGCAAGTTTCAGAGAATGATTTGTGCAAACACGACAACATTGAAGTAATTTAATTTCTGTTTTTTCAGCTTTACAATCAGCTTGTAATAATTTCTCCTGTCCCCAAACCACCCTTCAAATGCAAGGGTCAGAGACTCCAATTGTACCCAAAGTAACTCAGAAAATTCTGAACCTTCATGATCTTACTCTAGAAATCAGTGCACATAGCTAAGTCCATGTATGTTGCATCCATGGCTGGCTGTATAATTGGCTGACTCATGTAAATAAAATGTTTACTAAAGGATGGGTAATAAAAATGTGCTAATTTGAAGTTTACTTAAGTATTATGCTATTAAAACTCAACAGTAATCACAGTAATTGTTTAGAACTTGTTTTAGAGCAGCAATTCTTTCCTCCTAGGTAGGCATATTTTATCACAAATAACATCTGGAATTTTCAATGCATGATGATAATAAACTTTGAGTTATTTTTGCTTTTAGATTTTGTATGGACCATGAATCCCCTGATTGCTGACTCCCTGGTCCCAGCACTGTACTGAGTGCATTGCACTCAATGACTTAATTTTCACAGCTGCTATTATTCCCAGCTGATGGACGAAGTCCAGAGATGGCAGTTAACTTGCCCAAGGTCACACAGTGAGTGGTTTGTCATTATGGATTTGAATCTAGGCAGTCTCTGGGATTGCGCTTATAACCAGAAGGGCTATATACTGTCTCAAAAAAAACAAAAAACAAAACAAAACAAAAACCATCACACACTCTGGTTATATGGAAATAACTCACATTTTCATTGTTGTCTATGTAGCTTTTTTCCTTCCCTTTTCTTCCCTGTTCTTTAGTTCAGAATACATTTGGGGGGAAGCACAAATGATTTGAATTTCTGGTGTACATGGAGCTACTACAGCATCTGAGATTTATAACTGTCAAGCTCGGAAGATAATTGAGAAAATACCTTTGGATAAAGAACCTGAATGTACCAACTAGACTGTTTGAGAAGACACATTTAAATAAAATAACCTGAATATATAAGCCAAACGGTTGCAAGGACTGAAGAAACATTTTAAATCCTTTCTCTGAAAAGACTATTAAAAAACACAGAAAATGGAATACTAAAAGGAACATTCCAGAAAAGCTCAGCAGGACAACTTAGCAAAACAACGCATCAATGAGTACTTTTGACAGTCTGTGGAAGTCTTTTGCCAGTAAGGGAAGACATTGAGTTGCCCACAATGGTTCTGTTTTTACTCCTGTAACCTAGTCATTAAAATCTCCCTTGGAACCTTTTCTCAGCGGCACCTCAGGCTGGAAGAAGACAACGGTCTTCTTGTCCATCACCTACACATGCCAATGGTTGAGAGCTATAAATCAGGATGTTCAAAAAAATTGCTCTTTCCTTGATGTAATCCCAAACATATCCATCATACAAACGAAATTAGCTTCCTGTAATTTAGTACTCCTGTTCATATACGTCAAGACAAGCTTCTTTCAAGATGGCATTCCCAAAGAATAAAAATTAGAAGATCAAGAGAGAACAGATCCAGTTTTGCCTGAGTCTCTTTACATCATCACAATTGTCTGTTGACCAAGTGTTCAACTGTTCTTTCTAGTTTATATTTTTAAGGCACTTGAAGAGCTAATACCAGCTGGTTGATTCTGGTGTTCATATAATATATCACAAATGCGTGAGACAGATTGGGTAAGTATAGCTACGTATCAATTAGTGGAAAATCACTAATGTTTGGGTGCATTTTTATTCAATTTATACTCAACTGTTCTGATACAAAACAATATTTTTAATTCAGTGAAAAATGTTAGGTTCCCCAGTCATATAAAATAATCGGCTAACTTCCTTTCACTGTTTAATGGTTTTCCTGGATTCTGTAGAGAGCTGCAGCATGGACTTCTCAGGAAAGGTGACACATGCCTGAGACCTGGAGCCATTCGTCACTTAGCAAATAGTCCTATGACTGGGCACACGGGAGAATTATCTTTCATATCTGCAGCTTCCACAGGCCTGTTCCACCTCCCAAGCAAAAAAGAGACAAGAAACGCAAGTGAAGCATCTAAGGCTTTGTTCTCAGTTCTTTGACATGTATAATTTTTTACCTACTAGTTTTTTGCAACAAGTGCCAAGTTCTGGCTTGGGTTAAACATAGCATCTAGGTAGTAGGAGCACAAGAAAAAAGATGAGAAAAAGATAAGGGCACAGCGAAGAGGTAGAGTTTATCTTGAATTAAAGATAAAATCAATTTTTAAAGTGGTATGTTGGTGAATCAACGTGCGTGTGTGTGTGTGTGTGTGTGTGTGTATGTCAGTCTGTCCGAATTTCAATACAAGCACGAAGTATTAGGTTTTTCTTTATTTCCACTAAAAACAAAACAATAAGGAATTGACGAATCATTTCTCAAAGGATTAAGGTTAAACGCAGAGAGGTCATCCTAACCGTGGTGATGGGCAGACACTGGGGATGGTTACCTAGGAGAGTTGGAGAATTTCTCTTCCTGGGGTGACTTTGGGGAGGAGGATGGGGAGGGAGGGACTCACATCTAGATGGTTTCGGGGGCAGTCTTGGCCTTGGGGGTATGACAACGTGTTCAATCTTCCAAGATCCATTCCATCTTAGGGTTCCGGGATAATAAAGACCGAACAAACTGCTGGTGTCAGGATAGGTCACATTTTGTCTCAACTTTCTCAACAAGAGTGTTTACATTTCCAGAAGACCCCTGGCTGATATTGTGATCAGGGCAGGGTTGAAGCAATATAAAGTTCTATTCAAATGATGTTACATTTAGTATTCATCTAGTGTCATTCTTCAGAGAAGCACATTTTGACCTTCAAAAGAAGCTCATTCATCTTGACAACATTCTTGGTCAGCAGGTATTATTATGATAATACCTTCAGTTTATTTAGCATCTCTCACGTCCTTTTCAGGCGAGGTCAAAGCCAGTCAGGCAGTCAGTCAACAACATTGATTGAAGTCTCTTAGTGTGTAGAGCTGTGTGTTAAATCACCGTCGTACACCAGCTAGCCCCGTCCTCACCGCATACAGAGCACACCTTTGAGGCTGGCAGGCTGCGGGCTGACTCTCTCCCGGAGAGGCGCTGCACCCCAGCCTGCTGGAGCCTCAGTCATTAGCTGGTATTTACTCACATTTAACTTGGGTTGCAGAAAACCTCTCTACATACAAACTTTTGGAGATTTCTCCTCTGCAGATTCTGTCTGGGCCTGACAAGCCACAAGCATCCTCTCCAGGGTTCAGGCAGCTTAAGCTGCCCATGTAGTTAAAAGCAGGAAGCACACCATTGCCCAGAAATGGAAAGAGCAGACTGACAAACGAAATTAGCTGAACTTTTTTAACCTAACGAAAAGCGGAGGTGGTTTTCTGAGAGGTGGTGAATGCAGGTCCTTCCCCCCCAACCTGTTTGCTGTCCGGGTTGGAGTATACCATGGACTGGCCCAGCTGCTCAATTCCCTGAATCTTACACAGGACGACAGGCAAGGGTCCAGGTGGGAAGGAAACATACGCTCAAATGACACAGGAAATGCAAGCTGGTTGTCCAGAAATTAGAATATAGAGCTAGGCAAAAAGAAAAAGTAATTAAGTGTCCCCAGTAATGACACATCCCTAGGTGCCATCCGCTCTCATTGAGATGAATGTCCACTCAAGTCACTGTCCTGTGTGTTTCTTTGTGTAACTGAAACTGCATTATTCAAAATAGGACTATTTTACATACATGTCATCACATGAAGCAAATGTCCCCTTTTCGAGTGCCCTTTGAACTTCTGTGTTTTCCCACATACGCCATGAATATACACCTGTTAGATTTCCAAACAGCGCTCTCAGAAACACTGGTGTTTACTCAGGAGACCCTCAAGTAACAAGTTGAAAAAGAATCCAGTTTTACAAAATGTAGGGCTCACTGCTCATGTGGCACTTCCAGCCACACTATACTAACTTAAACTAGTCCATGGCCACTGCTGGCTATTAAGGACTATGGAGCATGTCACTTTTGATTAAGTGACAATGTATACAGATAAGGATTAGATTCTGTTACTAAGGAAGGCCAGGAAATGAATATTAGAGACGAATATTAGAGGAATAACCTACAGTCTCTGCCTCATTGGGTGTCTGAAAGTTTAAGAAATTTTAAGTTGGAATATCACTGATATTGGTCCTTAGGGAATCTGATTTAACGATCACTATTAACTGAAATCTATAGAAAATACCGAGGCCTCATTTTAATGAATCTGCATTTATTTTTCTGTCCTCCACTAACAGGCTGATCCAGGATGGTGGTGCTCTAGCTCTGTGCCTCTGGATTTGAAAGCTTGCAGTGTAGGAGACTCTGCGGAGGATGGAGAGGGGAGCTGTGAGCTCCAGGCTGGGGCCATCCAGCACAAGAGCCTAAGCTGATCTCATGAAAACTTGGCCACCTATGAATTCCCCTCTATCTCTGGCACCAGAACATGGCAAGAAAGAAAGTAGTTCCTGGAAATAGTTTTGCCCAAATAAAGACAACATGCAAATAGTTTTCAGCGTTCATTAACATTAACCTAGCTTCTCCAGTTTGGGATATTTGGAACTTAATGTGGAGTATTAATAACTTCAACTTTTATTCATTCTGTGCAAGATCTAAAGCACTAAAAACCTTAAGTATTTTCTGTTGCTAGAAATAAGTACTCAGCAACCCCGAGCTGTGATTTTACTTTTATGTTTAGCTCTCTCTTTCACATGATGAAAATCTCAGGGCTAACTTCATTTATTGATTTATTTGTTCATTCATTCGACAGGCATTTGTATTGAGCACTTTCTATGGGTTGCAGATTGGCTTCTTCAGGAAAGAAATATGAGGTAGAGTTTATGAGGAATGGTGTTTATTAAGGAGCACTTTCAGGGCCAATGCTGTTTGGAGGGGGAGGAGAAGGAAGCAGCAGTAGGCAGAGGAAGCAGCTGCCAGCTCAGCCAGCCCCATGGGGACTACTGGGGGCAGAATGACCTTTTGAATTGCTCAGATCAAGATGCCCAGGCCTCTGTGCCCCTACCACCATCAGTCCTGGGATGTGGATCTCCCAGGGAATGGCCTTGACCTTGGATGAGGCAGCTTTCTGCAGGAAAGGCACCCCTGAATGGCCCAGCAGCTGTAGACTGCCTGCGGCCACACTTCCAGCAGCCAGGCAACAAAACCTTTACTGAAGAGGGATTGGGCAGAGCATCCACCCCAAAGGTCCACCTTAGGGTTTCATGGCAGTGTTTGTTATAGGGGCGTAGCTAATCACAAGCGCTAACCTGCAGTGCATTTCTCTTTCACATCACAGCCCCTGTGGGACTCTCCTAGGGGTCCAGGGTTCTTTCCGTCTTGTTCCTCTGCTACCCACAAGGGCATCGTCAACAGCTCCATGGCCAAGGCTCAATGGCTGCTGTGTCAGGTTTCAGACCGTGGGGAGAGGGAGAGCGTAGAGAGGCGCATGCCATTGTCCCAAGGCCTGCTCCTGAAGCTGCGCACTTCACCTCCACTCACATTCCACTCAGAACGTGTGGTCAAGTGGCTGCACCTAACTGCAAGGGAGTCTGGGAGGTGTAACCCATGTGACCAGTTCCAGATCCCTTACTGTGGAGGAAGGGACAAATGATTACGGCAGGAAATAGCCTTCTTTGTTACAATGGGCTCACAATTCCACTCCATGATGGCCTCTGCATGCATTTTGCATGTACACCATAGAGATTTCCGTCTCACAGACTGTATGCTCCTTGCACGACACACGCCCTATGTGTCTCTGCCTCCATCAAGCAAGCAGCACAGTGATGTGGCACTATTCGGTGCCTGGAGTCTTGCCTACACCCAGTATTACATTGCTTGCATCTTGGTAAGAACTGTAGAGGTTTAATCGCGCCCTTGTCTAGTCCCACCCTCAGAGCTTCTGATTTCATTGATCTGGGTTGTAGCCTAGGTAATTGGGTTTTTAAAATCTTTCCAAGTGATTCTCTTATGCCACCAAACTTACTAGTAGCTGATTAATAGGAAAAACGGGTCAGATGCAGTGGCTCACACCTGTAATCCCAGTGCTTTTGGAGGCGGAGGCAGGAGGATCATTTGGGACCGGGAGGTTGAGACCAGGCTAGTCAACATAGTGAGACCCCCTATCTCTACAAAGAATTTTTAAATTAGCTGGGCGTGGTGTTGCATACCTGTAGCCCCAGCTACTTTGGAGGCTGAGGCAGGAGGATTGCTTGAGCCCAGGTGTTCAGGGCTACAGTGAACTATGATGGGGCTACTGCAATCCAGCCTGGGTAACAGAGAGAGACTCCATCCCCCCCACCCCCGAAAAGAAAGAAAATAAAAAAGGAACTTCTAGCTCAATTAGGGATGTGCGTGTGTGTATTTGTGTGTGTGCTTGTGTGTGTGTTTGTGTGTGTGTGTGTGTGTGTGTGTGTTTGTGTGCCTGTGTGTGTGTGTGTGTGTGTGTGTGTGGGTAAGTGACTAAAATTCTCCACATATTTTGGTTCAAGCAGATGAAGGAAGTTAATGGCTCATGTGACTGAAACTTCCAGGGAGGTAGAGCTGGCTTTAGGTATGGCTTGATTCAGCAACTGAAATAAAGTCTCCAGAACATGGTCTGTCTTCCTCAGTCTTTGTCTTTCTCCTGTCCCTGCCCTCCCTTCCTACTTCCCTGTCTCTGCTGCACCTCCTCATGTCTTCCCCAACTCAATTTGACTAGGATGCTAAGACGCTGTCCAGAAAATTATTTCAGATCAAGGCCAGCAGAAAAATAGGCTTCCTTTTTCCTTTCTGGTTTACTGTTTTTAATCAGATATGTCATACGTACAAAAGGATTATGTTATGTCAATATATGCTTAAAATATGACTCTAAAAACAAGTCCTGTCTATCCACCACGCAGGTTAAGACACAGAACATCGTCCTACTTTAGAAATCCCCCACTGCACCCTCCCAGCCCAAGGTGCTACAGAAATGTCACTCATTCATCACTCAGTTTTGTGCTGTTTCTGACCTTATCTAAATGAACTCATGCCATATACATTTTTCTGTAAGTGACTAACACAATGTGGTGTTTCTGAAATTCACCTGCATTGATGTGTCTGTGTTTTATTTTCATTGCTGTTTAGTATTACATGCTTTAATTCATTTATTTTTCTATTTCATGGACATTTGGGTTTCTGTTCTTTTGTTGTTATGATAATGATTGCTACTAAAAACATTATTCCATGAGTTTCTCCAGGGTGCTTAAGTAGGAGATAATTTGCTGGGATGAAGGATATGAACATCTTCAACAGTTTTAGGGTCTGAGAATTAGCCAAACACCATCCAGATATACTAATACCATCAGTTTACATTCCCACCAGCAGAACGTGAGAGAACCCCTCCTCCTCACCGCCAAGACTTGGAAATCTCAGATCTTTAAATATTTCCCTATCTCTTGTGTTTCAATCTTATCTTATTGTGGTTTTAACTTTATCTTCCTCCTCCTCCTCCTCACTGTTATCATTATTATCATTAGAGACGGAGTTTTGCTCTTTTGCCCAGGCTAGAATGCAGTGGCATGATCACAGCTCAGCTCACTGCAGCTTCCATCTCCTGGGCTCAAGTGATGCTCCTGCTTCAGCCTCCTGAGGAACAAGGACTATAGGTGTGAACCATCATGCATGGCTAATTTTTAAATTTTTTGTAGAGATGAAGTCTCCTGTGTTGACCAGACTGGTCTTGAACGCCTGGCCTCAAGCCTTGGCCTCCTAAAATGCTGGAATTGCAGACATGAGCCATAGTAACTGACCGTATTTTTAATTAAAGGATTTTTTTCTTTAGTGTGCTAATTTTTTTTTCTATTTCTTTTGAAAAAAGTGTGTTCATGTCTTTAGCCTTCTATTTTACTGAGTTGTGCTCTATTAATTTATATATTCTGAATGCTCTCCTTTTGTCTGTTAAATATGTTGAAAGCATCTTCTCTCAGTTGGAAGATTTGCTTTTTTTGTCTTTGAAATGTACGCAAATTCATCAAACTTTATTTTGATAATTTATACTTTTTATCAGTTTCAGTAATCCCATTGTGTGTGCTTGTATCTTTTTCTATAGCTTCTTACCAAGAATTTTAAAGTTTTATTATTTTCATGTAGGTATTTAATTCAAGCATAATTTACACGTGGTATGTGGAAGGGAACCATTTATTTGGCCTAAATGCATACACAATTTTCCCAACCCATTTATTGAGTAGTCCTGTGGTGAGTGACCTTGATCTTCATTGTGTGTAAAATGAGGGTAATAACAGAAATGATCTGTGTTTGTTTTTCAGTGCCATGTAACCAATACCCCCAAACCTTGCAGCTTAAAATAATATGTATTCTCTCACAGATTCTGTGGGTTGGGGATTTGGCTGTCTCTGGCCGAAGGTAACTCACAAGGCCGTAAGCAAGGTCCTGATGGGGCTGTGGTGTCATCCGAAGAGTCAACTGGAGAGGATCCTCTTCTCAGCTTACTCATGTGGTTGTTGGCAGGATTTAGTTCTTATGGGCAGTCAGGCTAAAAGCCTCAGTTTCTCACTAACTGTTGGCCAGAAGTCTTGCTTAGTTATTTACTACCCAGGCCTCGCTGTAGGGCAGCTCACAACACAGTAGCTGGCTTCCCCGAAAGTGAGTGAACAAGGGAGTAAAGACGCATCTCAGGTGTCATCTGTAACCCTTTTATAGCCTCATCTTGAAAGTGACATCCCAGGGCCGGGCACAGTGGCTCATACCTGTAATCCCAGCATTTTGGGAGGCCAAGGCAGGTGGATTGCTTGAGTCCAGAAGTTTGACACTGGCCTTGACGACATAGTTAGACCCCTTCTTTACAAAAAAAATTTTTAAAAATTAGCTGGGCATGGTGGCACACTCCTGTGGTCTGAACTGCTCAGGAGGCTGAGGCAAAAGGATCACTTGAGCCTGGGCGGTTGGGACTGCAGTGAGCCATGATCGTGCCACTGCACTCCAGCCTGGGTGACAGTAAGACCTTGTCTCAAAAAACAAATGACAACGACAACAAAACATTCCATCATGGACCAGTGTTAGAAACATCCTCGAACTGGAGTTCGAATTTTTGGCTTTAGAAAGAAAGCTCCAGACCTTATCTCAAAAAAAAAGCGGGGGGGGTGCGGGGGGAGAGAAAAGAAAGAAAGAGACACATTTCACATTCTATTGCTTCTGCTATTCTCTATTTCTTAGAGGTTATATTCTCTTCCTGATAAGTCCAGCCCCCCATTCAAGGAGTGAGGGTTATACAGGGTGTGACTGTCAGGAGATGGGGAACCAAAGGGAGCCTCCTTAGAGGCTGCCTTCCACACCAGTTCATAAGCTTTCTGTGAGGATTCAACGATGTTCTATGAGGAAAGTCCTGAGACTTCCATGGACTCCAGAGGCACTTAAGTCAGCATTTGCTGCTAGCATTTTGAGTATCATCTCACTGGCTGCTGTTTCACATACCAGGTTTCCATATATGTGTGACCAATGTCTTGGTTCCGTTAGACCTAGTTGTCTATTTTTCTATTTCTGTAGTGTGATGATTAATTTTATATGTCAACTTAGCTGGGATAAGGGGTGCCTGGATAGTTGGTAAAATATCTCTGGGAATATTGGAGGCTGTTTGCAAAAGAGATGCCCATTTCAGTTGGTAAACTGAGTCAAGAAGCTTGCCCTCCCCAGTGTGAGCAGGCATTGCCCAATCCCTCCAGGGCTAGAACAGAACAAAATGGTGGAGGAGAGAGAATTCATCCTCTTCTTGATCCAGGACATTCATTTCTCCTGGTCTTGGCCATCGGAGCTCCTGGTTCTAATACATGTGGCAATATTTGGAATTTTGATTAATTTTTCTCTATAACATTAAAGTCTTGATAGCTGGTAAGGCAAGCCTTCCAGCATCCATCTTGGCCTTGCTATTTCTTCTCGTGAGATTTTGGCTAATCCTGGCCCGTTGGCCCTCTGTCTTAATGTTGGAGTCTGACTGCCTGCAACCCATATTGGGGTCACATTCCTATGCCTTCAAGAGAGGAGAAGCTGGGTACAAAGATGATGCCAGCTGCTCTGCTGGATGGGGTGGCTCTGCTGACAGAGGGCAGAGTGAAAGGGGGTGAGGCACACTTTCCAGCCCTGAACACTAATAGACCAATGGGAGCTGTGGCAGCTGAGGGTTCAGGCATCTCAGCCTTGTTTCCCAGCAAAGCAGTGACAGCGAATGTGTAGGGGCTGGTGTCTGGGGGTGGAGGTTGGTGCACAGTGTTAGCACTGTGCTGTTTTGGGGACTCCTCTGGCATTGTCTCCTGCTTGCTCCTTGCCCCACTGCCCAGTATTGCTGGGGCAAAACGATTGGGAGAGTGGGAAAAGGCTGAAAGAAAAACGCCGGGGGGAATCAACTGGCTCTAAAATTGCCGTGAATTTTAAAATTCAAAAATCTGAAATTGTTATAGATACAACTGAACAAGCAGAATGTAGAACTTCCTTGCAAATTTTCCTTTCCGCATTAAAAATCGACCTTGAGGAGAACTGCAGTTTTACCCTGTTCACAAAGTCACAATGCAGCTGGGGAGCAGAAGGGTTGTTGCAAGTCTTTTCAAATGTTTCTGACAAAACACAAATAGGAAAGCCATTGGCACAGGGCCTCAGATCTTTTTTGGAGGAATATAAAACTTCAAATAAATGCAGAGCAATTTTGGGGAATCTGAGATTTTGAACAGGTGCCTGTACCTTCAATGAGGAACTGAGTGGAGATTCGTGATGGAGGGAGCGGCCCACAGTGGTCTGGCATCAGGAAATGGTATGGAAAGAAGAGATACTCTTCATTCTGCACAGCGTCTTCCTGGGCTGTGAAGCCAGCTCCATAGTCCAAACGATGTATGAGAAGGCATGATAGGGAATTACCACAATTACACGGGGTAATATTTACTCAGCTATTTGAAGAACTCCAGAGCCGAGTCTTTGCTAATTAGATTCGCCACCTAATGGCTATTCTTAATTCATGAAAAACATTTTCAGAGGATTTAATGATCTGGATCAAGCGGAAGTGTGGTGTCTTGCACACACATTTAAATGACTCCTCAAAAATTACAGGGGCCAGGCCTGGGAGATTTTATCACCCGAAATCCATCTGGCCTATTTCGAAATCAGAACTATTCCCTCAACTTCTGTAATGCTGCCCTATCAAGTAACAGGGACTCTTCTTGATAAAAATGATTTTGGGGGAAAAAAACAGAACACAAATCTCTGTTTATTATTTTATAGTTACATGGCATTATACCAGACCAAATAATTCTCCCTTAATTAGGTTTGCTGGAGAAAAACAAAGAAAAGAGAGGGATTAGAGAAGAGAGAAATTTTTATACCTAATTTAAAAATTTTATTAAGGCAGGTTTCCCCTTGAGCTGTTAGAAACCTAACTGTCTTTGTTCTTATGGGGATTAATAAAGAAACCAGGGAATTTCAGACAAAGACAAAAAAGTCCCAGCCTCCCTGTGGAGGGACGTCAGCGTTGTGTCTTGTGGTAGCTGAGTCTGCAAGGGCTGGGCAGAGACACATGTGGAGGCTCTGCTCCGTCAGGTCAATGACCAAAGGCTGCATCTGATGGCATCCTCACGGTCTGCAGAGGAGACAGCATTCTTGTGTATATCCAAGTTAAAAGGAGCCCAGAGAAACGGGCTTTAATTTGAGCAGAAGAGCTTTCATAGGGATAAACCTTTGCATTGGTTCAGGGATGGGACAACAAGATGGGTAGGCAACGCAACTATAACGATTAATCATGTGGTGTGGGGCTCTCCATCCATTTGTCTGGACGTCCTCAGGAAGGGGACAGCCTGTATCCAGGTGCCCCATGGGTTGTCCTGGATGAGGTAGCCAGGCTACTCCTGCTGGTTTCTCCTGTTTTTTTTTTTTTTTTTTCCAGATTATTTCATTGCATGAAGCGTCTAAGAATGCACTGCGTGGATGGCACGTGCTCCTGATTGATTTCACTTTTGGAACTGATCAAATTTTTCTGTCTCTTAACCTTCTAAATACCATGAGTCTCCCACTTCTTATGCACTCATAAAATGTGTCACCCAAGGCATTTCTATGCTAATGCAGTTGTTAATGGCGATAGACAGGAAATAGTTCCTTCTCCTTCACAGACAATTTAGAGCTGCCCCAAGATAAACACACACACACACACAGAGATATGTTTATTTTATATATATGCAGGTGCCTATGTGTATATACATGGCTTTTGATTTCTAGGACTGATGAGCTTATAGTTAGTAGACAGTAATTTAAGAGCCAATTGGGCTAAATATTATGATGGTCAATTCAAGTTTTTGTTCCCGGCCATGAGAAAATTATTCCTTTTATCCTTTGCACAGTAGTTTGACGCACCACACACAATCAAACACGTCATACAAATGACTAAAACAGTAAGTTAACATTTGTCCCAATCTTGTCTTCATTATGTCGAAGAAAATAACAAAACAGTATTATTCAGTGATCTGAACTGGCTGCTTTAACGGGCTGAGTTGCTTACGGAGACAGAAGCTTGAAGCTGAAAGGTAGCCTGTGCTGGGATTTTCTTGCTCATGAATGTAAGAGACATACTCTAGTCCTGTACATCTGTGCATTTAAGTGCATGTGTAATTGTGTGTGTAACGATATCAAAAGAAAAGCTGAAGTCAACGTTTGGAGTCAGGTTTTGCATGTGAATCCAGGGCCTCCTTTAAGATAAAATCCTTAGGAAGACAGCCGCATGTCTTTCTGCCTTTCCCCCGCAACAAATCCTCCTCATAATTCTTTGTTGTCCCGCAGTTTTGCACGCTGGAACAAGCGTTGGCATGACATGATCAAACACAGAGCAGGCACATTTGGCAGGGGCTGGGTGTGGACACACACACTGCAGAAAGGCCAGCTGGGCCCTGCCACCTGCCACTTCCGGTGATGGTGTTTGCTTGGTTCCCCCACCAGCTTTGGGGGTGACTGGATGTTGCTGGAGAAAAAACAAAGACAGGAAAAATGCTTTGACATATTGAAAGGTTTGGCAAGTCACCTGGCTATTTTACTTATTGTGTGACTTTACACATTCTTGAGTATTTACTCTTGCTTGAACATTTATTTTCAACCCACCATAAACCTTGTAATTTTATGCACATTATTAATCTGACCCTAAACCATTCAACGAAGCTTCGTAGAAGGTTTTACCAAATAGCACAAATGAAACATTGGTTTAATAAACGGAAAGGCAGAAAACAATGAGTTTGTGATTCTTCAAATATTGCTTACTTTTTTGTAAAGCTTGTTTGATTTTTAGTCATAGCAAAATTTATGCTATGTACCTCTTCACTTTCTTTACTTTGTCTGGAAGTGCCTTTATCACAGGGGATTAAAACTAAAAGCTAAAATACGAGGTTTAAATTCTGGAGCCATGGAAGTTTGAGGATTGCTTGATGACTCATGTTCACAGCTCCCTAGATAACTCAGATACAAAATAGCCAAAGGGGAGCTTCAACTCTAAGAACTTGCTGTGAGACCCACAACTCTACTGAACATTTTTCATTTTTGATTTAGGTAATACATGCAATTGAAAAATGACTTCTTTATGAGGTCTACATATCAAATATCACTTCAGGTCATTTTTGTATAAAGTATCTCTTTATCAACATAATTATATGCTTTTTTTTGACATAGGTTTAGAAAAACATTAAGCAGAGAAAAAAATCAAGTATGCTCGGCACCTAAATAGTCACATTTACAATTTTGATTTATTTCCCATTGTTTTATTTTCCTCTAGTCACTGAACAATTCTTGAATAAAACTGTTTTCTTTTTCTAGTTTTATTTACTGTGAAAAAGGTCAAATAATATATTTAAATCACCTGCACTGCAAGTGTGTGAAATAATTCCAGCTTTGATAAAAGTTTTAGAGTTTCAATTTAAAATTATTCACAGAGGGTTAAGTGATGGTGTTTACCATTCATTTATTTTTTATAAATTTTGATTATATATTCCTCTAAAAGAAACGAAAGAGGAAAAGTGTCCTGTTTTAAAAATGGCTGCAACATTGCAGTCTGTGCATTGATGGTGTACAGTTCGTCTAATTCCTGTTTAAATGTATTAAGGGAGAATCTTAAGAAGTTCTATGATCACAAATGCAAAAGTGTGATTTAAAACACTTACCTGTTGAGATATTTAAATACTCACTACTTTAAAAAAGTGTTTCATCGTTAAGAAATCTTGGGAATCTTGGTGTCAAATAAAAGGGCCTCCTTCCTATAGCACTACTGCTCAGAATGGGAATGTGCTTATGTGTTTTGAAGGGGGTTATGGGCATCAATAGTCTCCAAACACAAGTGTCCAAGTAATTGTTTTCTCCCGTGAGTACACTAGAGGGACGATCATTTTAGAGACTATGCCTTGGGCAGAAACAATATGCATGTATTTCCAAACCTGTGCAAAAGTATTTTTAAAAACAGAAGTTCCATTTTACTTTGATTTTCACATTTTCACTTTGTCGTGGTCATTTATATACATATATGTATATATACACATACATATATTTCTTTTGGTGACGGAGTCTCGCTCTATCAAACTCAGCTCACTGCAACCTCCACCACCCAGGTTCAAACAATTCTCCTGCCTCAGCCTCCCGAGTAGCTGGGATTACAGGCATGTGCCACCGTGACTGGCTAATTTTTTTTGTATTTTTAGTAGAGACAGGGTTTCACCATATTGGCCAGGCTGGTCTCAAACCTGGTCTCAAGCGTCAGCCACCGTGCTGGGCCCATTGTTACATTTAAAACTGAGTTCCCACAACAATATTGGAGTGCTCTGGCAGTTGCATTGACTCAGTGGGTCATAGATTGTAGCCATGATCATCAGGTTGGCAGGTCTTTGGAAGTTTGAAAGATGGATCCAAGTATGGATCTGAAATTCTGAATATGAAGTAACCCTTAATGAAAAAATCAACTCTTTCACTTAAGAAAATTCCCTTGGAAGTTTTCCTTGCATTAATTGTTTCAAATTTTGAGTATACATACCATGTTATTTTTCAGATATTATTCTCAGGCTTTTGAATAGAGAGAATAATAAACAGAGACTATTTTACATAGAAATCATGTGTAACTTTTAAAGTAACAGTTATGTCTTCAGAGAGATTTCAGAAGAAGGTGGCAATAACATGTCTGCCATGCTATAGGGTAGTGTTCTAAGCAAGTCTTAGTAGATGCTGGTGTGCACTGTTATCAAAGGATATGACAGTTTAGATACTTGCCTGTTATAAGTGTACCTTGCCTTGCAGACAATATTGTCATCAACTTAGGAAACATGCTTCAGTGAAGATTGGAATAACCTATACGCAAAATGACTGTGTGGCTTATGAAAAATTATGAAAAGACTAAAAAACAAAATAAATAGCATGCATCTGTTGACTGTTTGCTCTAGCTCACGTGATCTCCTCGGCTTTGATACCATCGCCTTGCACATTTAGTTAGGTAAACATGATTCGCAGAGGGCTGAACGCATCTCCGGAACCAGACATTTGGCATTAAAAACCAAAGATCATGTAATTACTTAAGTGATTGCATCAGGCTCTGATTTCATTTTTAAGTACTTGCTTATTGTTTCATAATAGTTTCATTGGATATTTCACAAGCATTTACTCTTAATAGGTTGGTCTATATCCAGGGAGCACTTGTGGGCAGTATTGTTCAGTGAATCTCTGCCCCGCTCATTCACAGTGCCTTAAGCTGGCCCCAAGAGCAGTGTCTGAGAGAGAGAGACATTATGATGCATGGGACTGATTGGGGAAGCGCTCTCAGGAGAGCAGTGTTTGTGAGGGAGTGAAGCTGGCTGAGGAAAGGGAAGGAGCCAGGCGAGGGTGTGATCTCGGGTGCCCCACAAGAGAAATAATGCGGGAGGCTAAAGGGATAGAGAGAAAAAGCTAGGGGGAGCAATTTTAGATTAAGGTCTCTCTGAGGGGTGAGACTCAGGCACGATCCAAATAATGTGAATATATCTGGGTGAAAAGTACCCTAGGCAGAGGGAACAGCATGTGCAAAGACCCTGAGGTGAGCACCTGTTTGGCATGTTCAAGGACCAGCAAGGAGACCAGTAGGGCTAAAATAGAATGAACCAGAGAAGAGTGGAGGAAAATTCAGCAGGACCTGGTGAGCTGCGGCAGAAAGAATTCTACTCTGATTTGTTGGGGGGCACACAATTTCTCATGTGGCCTTCAACTTCTCTAAATGCCCATCTAGTCATCTATAAAATAAGAGGAAGAACTAGATGTTCTCCCAACTCACACTAGCCCTAAAGTTCAATGATTCTAAAATGAACAAGACTTACTTCCTCACCTGTCAAATAAGGATGGGTTGCTGTTAAACCTGAAGACAACTAGTAGACACTGTGAACTTTTCCAGAACAAAAGCCCATGACATTGTTGTAGAAGGGGAAATTGTTTTTAAAATTTTAGTGCCATTTAGAAAGCAAGGGGAGGAGCTCAATGTCCCAGAAACTATCCTAATGGTGCAAGGCAAATCACAGGCATGGTTTTCTTCCTGCCTTTGAATTTGAGCTTCCAGTGGTGCCATAAATGGAGGTTCACACTAAATTGTTTGATTTTAAGATGATACAGTAACAGAATGATATGAAAAGGTAGATAATTTTGGGTCATCATGTAGAGAGCATCCAGTCTGGTGAAAACTTAGAAATAACTTCTTATTGACCTTCAGGAGCATAAAAAGAGTAAACCTGCTGAAGCAGAGAGTGACTGGACCCCTTTGTGGTGTGCACTGGGGTAGAATTGACTAGGATAGGAACATAAAACAGCCCATAAAGCCCTCACCTTTCAATGAAACGTTACAACAAAGGGTCAAGATTGGGATATATTAAGAACATTCACGATCTTCTTTGTTGAGATATAATTCACAGACCATAAATTTTACCCTTTTAAAGTGTAAAATTCAGTGGTTTTTAGTATATTCACAAAGTGTGGAACTGGCGCAATAATCTAATTCTGAAATATTGTCATCATCCCAAAAGAAACCCTTTACCCATTAGTAATCATTCCTTATTCTGCCATCCCCCCTAGGCCCCAGAAACCAGTAATCTGCATTGCCTATTCTGAAGATTTCATGTAAATGGAATACAACCTATGGCTTTTGTGTCTAGCTTCTTAGTTGCTTAGCATAACTTTTTAAAAGCATATTCATGTATTAACGTGTATCAGTACTTGATTCCGTTTTGACTGCTGAATAGTAATTTTATTGTGTGGATTACCACATTTTGTTTACCTGTTTCTCAGCCGATGGAATTCGGGTTGTTTCCGTGTTATGAATAACGTCTCTATAAACATTCATGTACAGGCATTTGTGCGGACATTGTTTTCAATTTTTTTCATGTGCTTACAGGACATTTGTATATCTTCTTTGAAAAATATTTCAAATACCTTGCCAATTTTTAAATTGCATTTTTTAAATTATTGAGTTGTAAGTGTTCTGTAGATGTAAGTCGTTTATCAAATACATAATTTGCAAGTATTTTCTTCCATCTGTGGTTATCTTTTCAGTTGCTCGATAGTGTCCTTTGCAGCACAGAAGTTTTTAAGTTTGACGAGATCCATCTATTTATCTATTTTTGTTGCTGTTGTTGTTGTTGCTTCTGTTTTAGATGTTGCATTTAAGAAACTATTACCCAATTCAAGGTCATGAAGACTGACACCTAGGTATTCTTCTAAGTTTCATAGATTCAGTTCTTCTAATTAGGCTTTTTATTCATTTTCAGTTAATTTTTATATGTGGTGTGAGGTAAGAATCCAACTTTATTCTTTTGCGTGTGGCTATCTACTTGCCCCAGCACAATTTTTTATTTATGCCAACTAATATATTTTATTTAAAAAGTTATTTTTGGAGCCTATAAATGGGTAAATTCTACAATAATATCAATACAGAGCATTTATCAATATTTAAATATTTATTTTCAGTCTGCTTTTGAGTTTTGCTTTCCATAAACAAATAGGCTGGATGAAAGCAACAATACTCCCTATCTTTCAATGCAATGCTTGAGTTCCTTGAAAACCATTTCAATTAAGAATTTAATAATTACTGAAATTCTCATTATTCTGTCACAAATGATAATCAAATGGCCTACCTAAGTAGTAAACATCATAAAAATATTATACTCTAAGCTAAGTCACTGGAATTCATAAAGTCAATACAAAACAAGAACTCTACTGATACACTTGTATATTGGGCCCTATTAGAAACATGCCAAAATCACAAGTTTCGTTTAAAGAATGAGGTCCTTGAGCAAAGAGGAATGAGGGGTCATTATCATAAAAAAAAATTATTGAGAAGTTTGTAGGTGAAAATAAGTCATCCTGCAGTTTTAACTAAAGGGATAGTACATCACGGCAGTTGATAACAGTTGAGGAAAATTCCATTACCAGTCTATCACAAACTGGTTGACTATCTCAAAAGCTCAGAATCAGGTGCTTCATGTATCCTATTACTCTCCCATTAAGTCTCCTTACATGGGACATAAACCTGTGCATATGACAACAGAATATTATCATACTCTGTAATCTGACAGCAAATGATATAAAAAACATTGGTGGAATCACATCATCTCACTACCCCTGAAAATAGGGGCTAAAATGAGTCACTACGAAACAGTATTCAAAGAGCCCTGAGTTATCTAATGTGATTTATACAGCAAACAAAATTCAGCATATTTCAACGAAAATGGCGATAGTATTTGAAAATTAGGAATGTATTTGATGCTGATTTTTATCAAAGTGGTACTCTAAGCTATTGATTTGGAACAAACTCGAAACTCATAATTAGTTGCATCACCTCTGTTTAATAAACCAATAGATGACAAAAAAGGCAAATGAAGAGAACAGCATCGTATAGCACAGAAGCTTTGTTCGTGCTATAGTTCTTGCTGTTTTCCTTCAGCAATTTTTCATAACGTTTAGCGTACAATTCTTGTACTTCTTTGTTAAATTTATATTCATGTATTTATTTTTGATGCTATTATAAATAGAATTTTTAAAAATTTTCATTTTCATATTGTTTATTGCAGTGAATGGAAATACAATTAATTTTTCTTTTTTTCTTTTCCTTTTTTATTTATTTTTTATTTTTTATTTATTATGCTTTAAGTTCTGGGGTACCTGTGCAGATCATGCAGGTTTGTTACATAGGTATACACGTGCCATGGTGGTGGTTTGCTGCATTCATTGCCCCGTTATCTACATTAGGTATTTCTCCTAATGCTATCCTTCCCCAGCCCCTCACCCCCCAGCCCCCGGTGTGTGATGTTCCCCTCCCTGTGTCCGTGTGATCACATTGTTCAGACACCCACTTATGAGTGAGAACATGTGGTGTTTGGTTTTCTGTTCTTGTGTCACTTTGCTGAGAATGACAGTTTCCAGTTTCATCCATGTCCCTGTAATGGGCATGAACTCAAAAACTCTCAATAAACTAGGTATCAGTGGATCATATCTCAAAATAATAAGAGCTATTTATGACAAACCCACAACCAATATCATACTGAATGGGCAAAAACTGGAAGCATTCCCTTTGCAAACTGGCACAAGACAAGGATGCCCTCTCTCACCACTCATATTCAAATAGTATTGGAAGTTCTGGCCAGGGCCCTCAGGCAATACGATTGATTTTTTGATGTTAATTTTGTATCTTGCAACCTTGCTGACTCATTTATTAGTTCATAATATTTTTGAGTGTATTCCACTGTTGTTGAGTAGAGTGTTCTATATATACAAGCAAATCTATGAAATCTATACGGTTTATAGTGTTCAAGTTTTCTATTTCTCTATGAATCTTTTGCCTAGTTATATCATTATTAAAATGAGATATTGAAGTCTTCAGCTTTTATTTTGAAATTGTCTGTTTTTCTTCGATTCTTTCAGTTTGGGGTTTTATTGTTAGGTGGATCTATGTTTATAATTGACAGATCTACTTGAATGATTGACCCTTTATTATTATAAAATCCGTTTATGTATTTCTACTAACAATTTTTTTCTTAAGGTCTATTTCACTTGATGTGAGTATTGCCATTCTTACTCTCTTATGGTTATATCTTTTTCCATTCTTTTACTTTCAATTTGTGTGTCTTTCAACCTACAGTTTCAATCTACAGTTTCCTTTAGGCGGCATTTTGTTGGATGATTTTCTAATCCAGTTTTTCAACCTTTGCCTTTTGATTGGTTGTTAATTCAGTCACGTTTAATGCTATTATTGCTATAGTTGGGTTTATGTCTGCCATTTTATTTTTGTTTTCTATATGTCTCATGTATCTTTGTTTTTCTATTCCTCTATTATTGCCATATTTTGTGTTAAATAAATATTTTCAGTGTACCGTTTGTATTTCTTTGCCATTTCTTTTACTATATTATTTTGAGTTATTTTCTTAGCGGTTTCCCTGGGGATTGCAATTAATATCTTAATTTACAATAATCTTAGCCAAATTAATATCGGTTTAATTTCAATAGTATACAAAAATTTAGTCCTTATACAACCCATTCTCTCTCCTTTATTCTATTACTGTCATATAAATTATATCTTTACACATTGCATATATCCCTCAACATAGTTTTATAATTATTGTTTAATGTAGTTGCCTTTTAAATAAGATAGGAATTGAAGTTATTACAGAAAAAAAATATACCTCACTGCTTTCTATATTTGCCTATGTAGTTATTTTGAGTTTTGTTTATTCATGTGGATTTGAGTTACTGTTTAGTGTATTTTTATTGCAGCCTTAAGAATTTCTTGTAGGGCTAGCAACAAATTGTTTATCTAAGAATGTCTTAACTTTCACTTTTGAAAGATAGTTTTCCTAGAAATAGAATTCTTGGTTGACAATTTCTTTCAGCACTTTGTTTTTTGTTGTGGTGGTGGTTGTTGTTTTGTCTTTTGTTGTTGTTGTTTTGTTGTTTTGTTTTTGTTTTTAGACAGAATCTCACTCTGTCGCCCAGGCTGGAGTGCAGTAGTACAATCTCGGCTCACGGCAACCTCCGGCTCCCAGGTTCAAGTGATTCTCCCACCTCAGCCTCTTGAGTAACTGGGATAACTGGTGTGTACCACCATACCTGGTTAATTTTTGTATGTTTAGTAGAGACAGGGTTTCACTACATTGGCCAGGCTGGTCTTGAACTCCTGACCTCAAGTAATCCACCTACCTTGGCCTCCCAAAGTGCTGTATTTTTAAAAATCTTTCTCTCCTTCCTCATCTTCTGGGACTTTTGTTATGAGTATTTGGTATGCCTCATGGTGTCCCACAGATTTTTGAGGCTCTGTTCATTTTTTCTTACTTTTTTTTCTTCTTTTCCTCTAACTGGATAATTTCAATTGACCTGTCTTCAAATTTGTTGACTTTCTTTCTTCTGCTAGGTTAAAATTGATGTTGAACCTCTCTAGTAAATTTTTGAATTTCAGTTATAATTTTTACTCCAGAGTTTTTATTTTGCACTTAAAAAACATCCCTCTTTATTAATATTTTCTATTTCATGAGACATCATTGTTATACTTTTTTTTAGTTCTTTACACTATGTTTTCTTTAGTTCTTTAAACATCTTTCAAATATCTGCTTTAAAGTGTTTGTCTAATGAGTCCAGCATTAAATGGCTGAAACCAGGAAGTTTCCCAGCCCTTGGTGAAGGATTCTATGTGTGTATTGATGTATGCTTGTGCCTTAGCCTTCATTTCCTACTTGTATAGAGCCTCGAGTTCATCCAAATGTGAGAGCTCAGGGCCTTCTCAGGTTTTCCCAGTGCATGTATTCAGCCCTAAGCTGTACATGGCCTTCTAGATTCACAGGTATATGTAAGAGCTTTTCAAAAGTCTCCTAGAAGCATCTGACGACCTGGCTTTTCCTTTTAATCTTTTTTGTCACCTTGTTGTTTTCCCCAGCTCTTCTCATTTCCTCATGCAGTTGCAGTATTTTCAATACTTGCCACTGATTGTTTTGACAAATGCCCACAAGGAAAAGGCTTTTTGCACTGGTGGATTTCTGAGAAAGATCGAACAATGATAAATCTGTGATTATGCTTTACCAGGAAGCTTCCAGAAAGATCAAATAAAGACAATTTCCTCAAAATAGAGCTTTACAGCAGCTTTCACCCATTCCACTTCCTCCAGTGCCTGGGAGGCTGCTGTTTTGTTTTTTTTTTTACTATGACTGTGGAATTATTGATTTTCAAGGCTACTGCAGAGTTGGAAAGAAGGGGATGGGAATAAGACAAAGCAAAATGCCTCATAACTTACTGTTTTTATTAAGATTCAGCTACTTTTCTTGAATAAATTTTACTCAAATTGATGCGAGCATTTTGTTAATTTTCACAGTTCTGAAAAAGTTGATTCTAACCATTTTTGCCAATGTTCTTCTTACTTTAATGGAGGAAAGAATTTTCTGTGCTTCTTGATTTGCCATTCCTGTTGCTGTCACTGTATAACATATTTTTTAAGAAGCATGTTGCCAGATAATTATCTTTTATCCTAAGATTTTCTATTAGTGGGGGGGTTTAACTGTAGAGATAGGTGAAGCAGAGTCTAACAGCCCATTGGTGGAGGTCACTCAGGATCAACAAAGCTTAGGGGAGAAGGAGGCATATAGTCAGTGTGCACACTCATCATACAGAAAAACCAAATCATTTTGGAAAAGAAATATGTGAAATTTCTTCAAGTAATTTCTTCAAGTAATTTATATGAATTTTTCAATTCGTGTGAATGCCTGGTAATTTATAGGAATAGTATGAAATATGGGTAGCACTTTGGAACATACATTGTCAGTAAATGCTAGCATTTATCTTATAAATGGAAAGAATGAGTAAAGAAGTCAATAGAAATAAATGACAACAAAACATTCTCTGATATTTGTGGTTATATAACTCTGAATGGCTACTTCAGGCTCTGCGAAGAAAGTCACCTAACATTACGGGGCCTATTGCCTCTTGAGATGGGTTGGTGGTCAGTGTTCTGAATAAGTTATTCCACCGAGCATGAGATTCTGGTAGCGCTGGGCTTGCAGAGTTCTTTACATAAACATTAGTTAAAGATTGCCAATGTGCTGCCAATAGACAAATCAGAGTGAACATATTTTTGTGGCTAGCAGGAGTATGAGTGACGGGGAAAAACAATATATTGAGGATTCCTGGTGAGTGAGGAGGATGAATTGAGAGGCAATGCACAGTTAGCAGAGAAGGAACATTCAGAGAGTGAGAGGATGGGTGTTGACTGTGATCTTGGTGAGGTGGGAAGCTGAGCTTTTAGACTGGGCCAAGCTGACAGTACTGGTTCTGCCGCGTGATCTGTGCTGATTACTTGACCTTCAATTGCTCAGATCTTTTAAATTATATCAAGGGTTTGTTAAAAGATAATTAGCAACCTGAATGGATTTTATCAAGTTGGTGAAATTAGAGGTGTTGTTGAGGTTCTTTTACCCTAAAATGTTCTAATCTGGTTGCCTTCGATGCATTTAAAGAAAATTTAAAAACACTTGGTTGAAATATTTCTTAATTTCTTATTCCTACATGTAATTCTGAGGAACCAAGGATAAGTGTCTGTTAATTTAGCACTTAAGATGGAGGCATGGTGATTTATCTAAATGAAAAGCTGTTTGCTTACATAATTAAAATGCAAACATGAACACTCATATTCTAATTACCTTTCAGAGACCATTTGGGGGGAATATTTATGATGACTAACTTGCTTTCTGTTGGCTCTTTAAACACCTTTTAATAAATCACAAAATAGTAGATTCTAAGAGTAACTTTCAAATGACATAAAATGTGTTTATAAAGAGTAAACTCTGTTTCCCACCAGACCTTTACTGTCTTAGTCTTCAGAGGAATTTCAGTTTCCCAGCCTTTTGGGCATTTTTCTTTTTAAATAATGTATTATACAGTTTGTTTTACACACACACCACAAACACCGCTTTTTACTGACATATTACACTCATTTTAAAAAATTAAGAATATAGGTATATGAATGTATGTACATTCATTATATGTAAATAATAATGTAATCATACATTAGCATTCTCCTCAAAGCTCTCTGGTGTCTTCTAACCTTAGACTAAAAGCCGATGTCTTTAAAAAGTTTACAGGGCCTTACAAGATCTGAATGTCCAGCCCGTCTTGCTTCATCCACTGTAACTCCTAGTTCACCGTCTTTAGACTCTTCACTATTCTAGATATACCAGGCATGTTTCTGCCTTAAGGTCTGTGCACTTGTTACTCCCTCTGACTGAGACAGTCTTGCCCTATATATTTACATGGCACCTTCTCTCTTCTTTTTCAGGTCTTTGCTCAAATGCCACTGATCACTGAAGCTTCCCCTGCTCATTCCTTTCATTATTAAGTAGCAAGCCTACTCCCACTTTCAGTTTCCCTGTCTCCTTTCCCTACTCAGCTTTTCAGGGACGTATTTACTGCCGTTTGTTACACTATGCAGTTTACCCTCTTGTCAGCCTCTCCAACAAGAGTGCCTGCTCCTTGCAGCTGCTGGACCTTTTTAGTTCTCTCTGTATCATTAGCAGTCGGAACAGTGCCTGCTACACAATAGGTGTACGGTAAATACTTGACAAATGAGTGAATGGCGGTCTCAAGTTTTTGTATTTAAACCCCAGAGGTTGGAGTATGATGAGGAATTGTACCTATAAATTACTGTAAAAAGATGAATATTAGTTCGGTGGTGTTTTGATCAATAGAAAGGCCATCTGTGGTGAGGCTAAATTGTGAACTACTGCTAGACTAGAAAACAAAACCGAGGACGTTTGTGTTTTGTGTGGGTCTTGAGCCCATACTTGAACCCTCCTGCTCTCATGGCTTTTGTTAACTGTTTTGTCTTTCCCAGAAACATGGGTTTGGGAAGTCGCTATGTCCTAGAAATCACAAAGCATGTATTTATCTTGTAACACTGCCTTCTTGATGTTGCATAAATGCTAGAAGCACCATCCCTCATGAAGACTTTCGCCTTTGATGCCTACTGCCTAGAATGCTCCTGCTTGGGTCTTCACGTGGCTCGTTCCCACCCTCTAGGTGTCGGCTCGCCAGCTGTCTTGCAGAGACCTCTCCAACTGTCCAATGCGTCCCTCCCTTTTTCAGTATCTTCTCACCATGTGTATTTTTCTCTGAGCATTCATCTCTGATATATGGTTTCCAATCACTTTACTTACTTATTTGTGTTCGTGTTTGTTGTCTGTTTTCAGAGAGTAGAATGTCAACTCATGAGATAAGAGATCTTGTTTCAGTGCCTAGCCCACAGCATTAGCTCAATAAATATTTATTGAATCATTGAATGCTTCCAGACTTTCAGAAATGATTTCTGGTTATGATTCAGGATTACGAAAGACTTTGCTTCTTGCAAATGACTATTAATTTTGACATCTATACCTAGAATATGGTGAAATTGTGGAGTCTCTATTCTAATTCTACATGTACATTTTAAGCACCTTTTTCTTTATGTATTTCCTGATTATAGGTATTACATATTCTAGTTGTAAAATCAAAACGAAGCTGCAGAAATTTATAATGTGTGAAACAAAGATCTGTTTATTGGCAACTATCTCAGAATAAAATGAGACATGTTTGATAAACTGATTGTACCTTGTATTTTTGGAACTTAAAACATGCAATTAGCCTCTTTTTATTTTGGCATTTTGTGATAGACTTCATTCTTTTTAAAAACATTGTATTGTGTGGAATATACTATATATTTAGCCATCTGTGGTGAGGCTACATTGTGAACTGCTGCTAAACTATGAAACAAAATTGAGAATATTTGTGTTATTTAAATTTATTTAAACAATTTTATATTAGTGGGTGTTCAGTTTGTTGTCAGTAGCTGTTGGGGTAACTAAAATTGTGCAATAAATATACTTCTGCATCTGTGTATTTTTCTGCAGGAAAAATTTAGAAAAGTACACTTTTGTGTACTGTATTAGTCTGTTTTCATGCTGCTGATAAAGACATACCTGAGACTGGACAATTTACAAAGGAAAGAGGTTTAATGGAGAAATTACAGTTCTACGTGGCTAGGAAAGCCTCACAGTCATGACAGAAAGTGAAAGGCACATCTCACATGGTGGCAGACAAGAAAAGAGAGCTTGTGAAAGAAAACTTCCCCTTATAATAACCATCAGATCCTGTGAGACTTCTATCATGAAAACAGCACAGGAAAGATTCCATGCCCCCATGATTCATTTACTTCCCACTGGGTCCTTCACACAAGATAGGAATTCAAGATGAGCTTTTGGTGGGGACACAGCCAAACCATATCATTCCACCCCTGGCACCTCTCAGATCTCATCTCCTCACACTTCAATACAATTATGTCTTCCCAACAGTCTGGCAAAGTCTTAACTCATTTAAGCATTAACTTAAAAGCCTGCAGTCCAAACTCTCATCCAAGACAAGGCACATTTCTTTCACCTATGAGTCTGAAAAATCAAAAAGCAAGTTAGTTACTTCCTAGATACAATGGGGTACAGGAATTGGATAAATACAGCCATTCCAAATGGGAGATATTGGCCAAAAAGGGGGGTTACAGGCCCCATGCAAGTCCAAAATCCAGCAGGGTAGTAAAATCTTAAAGCTCCAAAATGATGTCCTTTGTCTCCATATCTCACATTCAGGTCACACTGATGAAAAAGGTGGGTTCCCATGGTCTTGGGCAGCTCTGCCCTGTGACTTTGAAGGGTACAGCCTCCTTCCCGGCTGCTTACATGGGCTGGCGTTGACTGCCTGTGGCTTTTCCAGGCTCACAGTGCAAGCTGTCAGTGGATCTACCAGTCTGAGGTGCCATTAGGGATTCTGTGTGGGGGTTCTGACCCCACATTTCCCTTCTGCACTGCTCTACCAGAGATTCTTCATGAGGGCCCCACCCCTGCAGCAAACTTCTTCCTGGGCATCCAGGAATTTCCATGCAGTCTCTAAAATCTAGGCAGAGGTACCCAAACCCAAATTCTTGACTTCTGTGCAGCCACAGGCTCAATACCATACAGAAGTTGCCAAGGTTGGGGGCTTGCACCCTCTGAAGTCGTGGTCCGAGCTCTATATTGGCCCCTTTCAGCCACAGCTGGAGTGACTGGGACACAGGGCACCAAGTCCCTAGGCTGCACACAGCACAGAAACTCAGGGCCTGGCCCATGAAACCATTATCTCCTAGGCCTCTGGGCCTGTGATGGGAGGGGCTGCTGTGAAGGCCTCTGACATGCCCTGAAGATATTTTCCCCACTATTTTGGGGATTAACATTTAGCTTCTAGTTACCTATGCAAATTTCTGCAGCTGGCTTTAATTTCTTCTCAGAAAATGGGTTTTTCTTTGCTATCATGTTGTCGGGGTGCAAATTTTCCAAACTTTTGTTCTCTGCTTCTTTTATAAAACTGAATACTTTTAACAGCACCCAAGTCATGTCTTGAATGCTTTGAGAAATTTTTTTCTGCCGGATATGCTAAATCATCTCTCTCAAGTACAAAGTTCCACAAATCTCTAGGGCAGGGGCAAAATGCCACCAGTCTCTTTGCTGAAACATAACAAGACTCACGTTTGCTTCAGTTCCCAACAAGTTCCTCATTTCCATCTGAGACTGAGACCACCTCAGCATGGACCTTATTGTTCATATCATTATCAGGCTTTTGGTCAAAGCCATTCTACAAGTCTCTAGGAAGTTCCAAACTTTCCCAACGTTTTCCCATCTTCTTCTGAGCCCTCCAAATTATTCCAACCTCTACCTGTTACCCAGTTCCAAAGTTGCTTCCACATTTTTGGGTATCTTTTCAACAACGCCCTACTCTACTGATACCAATTTACCATATTAGTCTGTTTTCATGCTGCTGATAAAGGCATACCTGAGACTGGGCAATTTACAAAGGAAAGAGGTTTAATGGAGAAATCACAGTTTCATGTGGCTGGGGAAGCCTCACAATTATGGCAGAAGGTGAAAGACACATCTCACATGGCGGCAGACAAAAGAAGAGAGCTTGTGCAGGAAATCTCCCTCTTATAATAACCATCAGATCTTGTAAGACTTACTCTCACAAGAACAACACAAAAAAGACCTGCCGCCATGATTCAATTACCTCCCACTGGGTCCTTCCCACAACATGTGGGAATTCAAGATGAGATCTGGGTGGGGAGACAGACAAATCAAATCATGTACATTAATATGTCTTATAAATTTATACTGTGCATAATTTAAAGAAATAAAAAAATAAGGCTGGAGAATGAAGAAGACTTACCCAAAACATAACAGAACAGGAAACAGTGCTCAGGAAACAGTGAGAGCGTTTGAGATGCTATACCTGAAAGGTAAAAATTGGAATCTTACTCTCACAGATAAAATAATTATGGCAATTACTAAGCAGCACAGAAGAACATGTATAGCCTTTGTTAAATGAAATAGCATTTTAAATTATACATATTGATGAGTCATTATGGGAAAATATTTTTTGAAATTTGATTAATTAGGAAGGATAAATCAGGATTTTTTTTCCTTTCTTTTTATTTTTATTGCCCTTGTTAGTGAAGTGGTCATAAACTCAACGCACTTTCAACCAGGAGCTGAAACAAGGGTGTGAGAAGGACTGAAACAGGATGGATGCATGGAATTGAGGAAGAGTGCAGAATCAATAAGCGAAAGGCAGTGTATCCATTTAGGACTGCAGAGAGGAGGCCAAAGTGGGATAACAGAAGAATATCAAGCTGCGTGGCTGTAGCAAAATGATTTCTGACTCTGTGGAGGTGTACAAGGAAGAGAGCAGCAAGAGAGTTTAGATACTTACATTCGTTTGAAACTAAGTAACATTAAGTACACTTTCTCTAAAAGATTTTCCATAAGATCTGTTTTATTTCTTTCTTAAATTTTGGAAAAATTCACTTGTGAAACAGTGTAGACCTGGTGTTTTTTTATAGATGGGTTTCTAATTAAAAATACAATTTTTTAAAAGATAAAGGACTCCTCAATTTTTAAGCTTCTTGTATCAGCTTTTAAACATTAATATTTCTCAATAAATCTGCCCATTTCATCTAAATTGTCAAATATATGAGTAAAAGTTGTTTATAATAGCTGCTTATCTTTTAAATGTCTGTAGTCATATCTTTTTTTGGTTGTTGTTTTGACATTGGATTTGTTTATTCTCTTCTTTATTTTTGATAACTATGCCTAAGAATTAATCAATTTTATTAATCTACTAAAGAACCAAAATAGGCTTTGTTCGTTTTCTCAGATTGTATATTTTATTTTATTTTATTTTATTTTGAGATGGAGTTTTGCTCTTGTTGTCCAGGATGGAGTGCAGTGGCGCAATCTCAGCTCACTGTAACCTCTGTCTCCCGGGTTCAAGTGATTCTCCTGCCTCAGCTTCCTGAGTAGCTTGGATTATAGGCATGCACTACCATGCCCAGCTAATTTTTTGTATTTTTAGTAGAGACAGGGTTTCATTATGTTGGCCAGGCTGGTTTTGAACTTCTGACCTCAGGTGATCCACCCACCTCAGCCTCCCAAAGTGCAGGGATTATAGGCATGAGCCACCACACGTGGCCAGATTGTATTTTTAAAACTCTCAGCTCCTCAGCATCTTCCCTGACATAGTCATCCTATATGTCTTCGCTGGACTGGGGCAAGCAGGAAGGGGGAAGAAATGCTTCAGATGGAGAACCAGGAGATAAAGGTTACAATTCAGGGAAAGTCACCACCTCTCACTCTTTACCCCAACCCTTCCCTCCCATTCTTTCCCTGGAGTACAGGCAATAGAACAATTACATCTTAGATATATCTTATATTAGAAAAATATGAACTGTTTAACTATAAGCCTGGCTAAATTATGAAACTTACACTGTTTCTTGAATTTTCCCCCTTTCTTTTGCAGCTAGAGATTTAAATCAATGTTCCCCCCAATTTTTTTTATACTTTAAGTTCTGGGGTACATATGCAGATCTTGCAGGATTGTTACGTAGGTACACACATGCCATGGTGGTTTGCTGCCTCCATCCCCCCCTTCACCTACATTAGGTATTTCTCCTAATGTTATCTCTTCCCAACCTCCCCACCCCCTGCTATCACTCCCCTAGCCCCCCACCCCCAACAGACCCCAGTGTGTGATGTTCCCTCCCTGTGTCCATGTGTTCTCATTTTTTAACACCCACTTATGAATGAGAACATGTGGTGTTTGGTTTTCTGTTCTTGTGTCAGTTTACTGAGAAAGATGGTTTCCAGATTCATTCATGTCCCTGCAAAGGACATGATCTCATCCTTTTTCATGGCTGCATAGTATTCCATGGTGTATTATGTGCTACATTTTCTTTATCCAATCTATCCTTGATAAGCATTTGGGTTGGTTCCTTTGCTATTGTAAACAGTGCCACAATGAACATATATGTGCATGTGTCTTTATAATAGAACGATTTATAATCCTTTGGTTATATACCCAGTAATGGGATTGATGGGTCAATTGGTGTTTCTATTTCTAGATCCTTGAGGAATCACCACACTGTCTTCCACAGTGGTTGCACTAATTTACACTTCCACCAACAGTGTAAAAGCATTCCTATTTCTCCACATCCTTGCCAGCATCTGTTGTCTCCAGATTTTTTAATGATTGCCATTCTAACTGGGGTGAGGTGGCATCTCATGTGGTTTTGATTTGCATTTCTCTAATGATCAGTGAAGATGAGCATTTTTTCATGTTTGTTGGCTGCATAAATGTCTGCTTTTGAAAAGTGCCTGTTCATATCCTTCACCCACTTTTTGATGGGGTTGGTTTTTTTTTCTTGTAAATTTGTTCAAGTTCTTTGTAGATTCTGGATATTAACCCTTTGTCAGATGGGTAGCTTGCAAAAATTTTTTCCCATTCTGTTGGTTGCCTGTTCACTCTAACGATTGTTTCTTTTGCTGTGCAAAGCTCTGGAGTTTAATTAGATCCCATTTGTCTATTTTGGCTTTTGTTGCCAATGCTTTTGGTGTTGTAGTCATGAAGTCCTTGCTTATGCCTATGTCCTAAATGATATTGCCTATGTTTTCTTCTAGGGTTTTTGTGGTGTTAGGTCTTATGTTTGAAACTTTAATCCATCTGGATTTAATTTTTGTATAAGGTGTAAGGAATGGATCCAGTTTCAGCTTTCTGCACACTGCTACCCAGTTTTCCCAACACCACTTATTAAACAGGGGAATCCTTTCCCCATTGCTTGTTTTTGTCAGGTTTGTCAAAGATCAGATGGTTGTAAGTGTGTGATGTTACTTCTGAGGTCTCTGTTCTGTTCCATTGGTCTATATCTCTGTTTTGGTACCAGTACCATGCTGTTTTGATTATTGTTCCACAGTGCAATCAAATTAGAACTCAGGACTAAGAAACTCATGCAAAACTGCACAACTACATGAAAACTGAACAACCTGCTTCTGAATGATTACTGGATAAATAACAAAATGAAGGCAGAAATAAAGATATTCTTCACCCTTCTCTCCCACCTCCAAGTAGGCCTCAGTGTTTATTGTTCCCTTCTTTGAGTTCGTGTATATTCAATGTTTAGTTCCCACTTATAAGTGAGTACATGCAGTGTTTGGTTTTCTGTTCCTGCATTAGTTCATTTAGGATAGTGGCCTCCAGCTCCATCCACGTTGCTGCAAAGGATGCTATCTCCTTATTTTTTATGGCTGCATACTATTCCATGGTGCATATGCGCCACATTTTTAAAATCCAGGCTAACATTGATGGATCTCTAGGTTGATTCCATGTATTTTCAATGTGGAATAGTGCTGTGATGAATATACACATGTAGAACAATTCATGTTCCTTCGGGTGTATACTCAGTAATGAGATGTCTAGGTAGAGTGATAGTTCTGTTTTATGTTCTTTGAGAAATCAACAAACTGCTCCCCCATAGTGGTTGAACTAATTTGCATTCTCACTAAGAGTGTATAAGCATTCCCTTTTCTCCACAACCTCACCAGCATTTTTAATTTTTAACAATAACCATTCTGACTGGTGTGAGATGCTACCTCATTTTGGTTTTGACTTGCATTTCTCTAATGATTAGTAGTGTTGAGGATTTTTTTCACATGCTTGTTGGCTGTGCATGTGTCTTCTTTTGAAAAGAAGAAAACTATCTGTCTATGTCCTTTGCCCACTTTTTAATTGTGTTGTTTGTTTTTTTGCTTGTTAATTTGCTTAAGTTCTTTATAGATGCTGGATATTAGACCTTTGTCAGATGCATAGTTTGCAAATGCTTTCTCCCATTCTGTGTGTTGTCTGTTCACTCTGTTAATAGTTTGTTTTGCTGTGCAGAAACTCTTTAGTTTAATTAGGTAGGATTTGTCAATTTTTGGTTTTTGTTGCAACTGCTTTTGGCACATTCATCATAAAATCTTTGCTAGGGTCTACATCTAGAATGGTATTTTCTTGATTTTCTTCAAGGGTTTCTTTTTAGTTTTAGGTTTTATATTTAAGTCTTTAATCCATCTTGAGTTGATTTTTGTATATGGTATAAGGAAGGGGTCCTGTTTCAATCTCTGCATATTGCCTAGCCAGTTATGCCACCACCATTTATTGAATAGGGAATCCCTTCACCATTGCTCATTTTCGTTAACTTTGTCAAAGATCAGATAGTTGTAGGTGTATGGGGCTTCATTTCTGGGTTCTCTATTCTGTTTCATTGGTTGATGTGTCTATTTTTGTACTGGAACCATGCTGTTTTGGTTATTATAGCCTTGTAGTATAGTTTGAGATTATATAATGTGATGCCTCCAGCTTTGTTTTTTTTCTGTTTTTGTTTTCATTTTGCTTAGGATTACTTTAGCTATTCAGGCTCTTTTTGGTTCCATATGGACTTTAGGTTAGCTTTTTCTAATTCTGTGAAAAATGTCACTAGCAGTTTGATAGGAATAGCATTGAGTCTGTACAATGCTTTGGGCAGTATGATCATTTTAACAATACAAAAGACCAAACTTGTACCTCTGTCAGCCCAGCCATCTCCCGCCCCCCATGCAAATACATCCTTTGAAAAAGATCTTATGCCACTGCCTGCTCCACTTACTCTGGTCATGTAACCACCCACATCCAAACTCAGTGGCTTAAAACAAACATGACATCTATTAAACTTACAGAGCCTGTAAGTTGACTTAGACAGAGTACAGTGGAGTTGGCTGTCTCTGCTCTACAATGCCGGGGGCCTCACATGGAAGATGCAAGTCTAGGCTGGAATCATCTGCTCTCCCTCGCATGGCTAGGACCAGCACTGGGGAGATTCACACAGAGAGGAGCTGGAACAATGGGGGCTCCCAGGGCATATCTATCTCCAGGTGGTTTCTCAGTATGGCAGCCTCAAGGTAGGGAGGCTTCTTCCCTGAAGGCTCGGGGCTCCCAATGTGGGGGTCTCCAGGGAAAGCCAGCCAGGTGGAAATATCACTTTTTATAATCTAACATCAGGAGCCACGCATCGTCACTTCTGCACATTCTATGTACCAGGATAGTTACACAGGTGTGCCCAGGTGTAGAGAAAGGAAACACAGGCCCCACCTCTCATGAAGTGGTGTTGCATTGGAAGGGCCGTGTGTGGAACGAGAGGTAAGAATGCAGCTGTCTCTGAAAAATGCCGCCCCCAACCCTGCCTAGGAATCTGAACAGGGGGTGAGCGAGATGCACCTTTGTAGAGTTTTGGGAAACCGCTCCCACTTCCGGGTCCGCAAGCCACGTTGTACTCTGCAACGCAGCAGGAACGACAGTCCTCGTCTTTTTCTGCAGGGCCTGGAAGCGCCTTCTCCGTTGTTTCATTTTTGGCGCCTGGCATCATGGTGCACACAGCACGAGTGAAGAACCATGTCTGAGTGAATGAGGGCGTTGCCTCCCGCTTTATTTTAGTATCTCTTGTCGGGAGCACAGGGACAGACGAAGCAGCACAAATGTCAAACTTCGTGTTCAGTAGGAGAGCTGATGCCATCGGCTTTCCCTCGGTGCCTGTCGCAGTGCTGGGGCTCCATGACCTCCATTCTGCGCTCCTCGTGACATCCATGGAACAGGCGCTCAAACCCTCCCCCTCCTCTCGCATGTGGAGGGGACTCAGCCAGAGGTTCTGACTGCGATTCCCAAAGCACACAGGCAGGAGGAATGGAACCCCGGTTTTCCTGACAGAGGAGTCCAGGCTTTCTCCCTGGACCCCATCTTCCTTTAGAAGGAGGAAGTAGACCCCCAGGAGCTCTATTTCAAAGCCCTGCCCTCTCGATCTCCTCCGGATGGATGGCACCGGGCTGGGGAGGGGCTGTTTTGGCTCCCTCCGCTCCCAGGCTGGGCTTACACCTCCTGCTCTGTGAGGCCGACTCCTCCCCTTCTCCACACGCGTATATTGGAGTCTCAGTTCAACATTCAGGAACCTCACTTCATTTTAATATGTTTTGCTCTGACAGAAATTCATTTCCCTGGAGCTGAAGCTGCTCCCCCTGCCAAGAGTTGAACTGGCTGGTGCCAGTCCCAGGGCGCGGGCTGTGCCAAGTTCAAGGATGGAGGGTAGGTCCCTTCTGCCATTTACCTTCCCAGATTCTTTGCAAGTCGGATTGGAACCAGAAACTGGAAGTCCAGGAGCGTGTTTTGTTTTTCCCATTGAGGTTTTCTGGTGAGTCCCACCCCGAACCCCACATGCAAAGAGAGACCCGAATGACTCACCATGCAGGGGTGAAGGGGCCCTCCCGCAGTCCCAGTCTGACCTCCACCAGGGCAGCCTGAGCCTGCAGCCTGCTCCCCTCCCCCTCATGGAAACAGCCTGGCTGCAAAGAGTTTTCTGCCCGAGGGACACGGGAAAAGGCCACCCCTCTGCGGCATATGAGTCACTGGCCTATAAACAGCTGCTGGGCGCCTGAATGCCCCTCACACTTTGTTTGCCAGCCCGAAGGCTTCATCTTTCCCTGAAACGAACTGCTACTTTTTTAGGATTGTAGGAGTTTTATAAGCTTTAAGAAGTTTATAGTATCAGATTAAGTAAGATCCAGCACTAAAAATTCAATTTAATGTTTTCAAGAGAATTCATACACGTGGCTCATAAATTCTGGAACAAGGTCCCTACAGATTCCAGCATAACTGATCTAGGAGAAACTCTCTATGAAACCTTTCTCTTTGGTGAGCTATGGAAAATATTTGCTGCCTACAGCCTGGGGTGACGGCAAACATTCTTGTGCAGGCCTGGTGTCGGGGTGCACCATGATGTGGCACAGCTGTGACCATGCCGGTTGGTCTCCAGCTTGCGGCCTGTCACTGGGTGTTTACCTGAGAATGAATCTGAGAGGCCACAGGGCTGGAATTGTGTCTCGCGGGCGGAGGAAAATGTGCACAGCTATTTTAAAGTCAAGGGCCGTACATCTTGTCCACCGCCTGCTGTTCACAAGGACAAATAGGGCTCACCTAAGGAGAGGGACAGTCTTTAAACAAACCCCGTTACACTTCAAGAGTTGCTTTCAGATTGTAAAGAAAGGGGACAAAGGGTCTTACATGCATCTATGATGAATGGGACACACAGTGACAGGCAGCGGCAGCCTCACTGCTGGGGAGCCTGAGAGATGACCTGGTGTGCATATGCATACGCACATGCACACACAAGTCAGGCTCACACTCAGACATACACACATGCACACAGACACACATCCACACACCTATACACACACAGATGTATGCAAATCTACACACATGCGCATGTCACACACAGGCATACACGCACACAGACACACATCCGCACACACCTATACACACAGAGATGTATACAAATGTACACACATGCACACACTCATACAGATATACACACATGCACACAAATGCACACAGATAGACACACAAACATATACACACATATATACACATTTGCACACATGCACATGCTCACATACAGATATACACAGAAATTCACACAAACACAGATACATGTGCAAACACGGATATATACACATTCACACATGCCCACACATGCACATATATAGACGCAGATACACACACATTCACACATATAAACACATACACGTACAAATTCATGCAGATATACACACAAATTTACTCATATATGCATTTTCACACAGATATATACACATTCATACATGCACACACATGCACAGGTATACACACCGATATGCACACACATTCACATACATATACAACATGCACACTCACACACATTTGCATACAAATCTAAAAACACAGACAAGCATAAACACATGTTCATAGACATGGAGCATTCATATACATGTGTGTTCACACATGCACACACACTCATCAGCACTGCACAAAAACGCTTACTTCAGAGCCTGGCACACATTCCCACATAAACTATCACACATGCGCACACATTCTCACCCTCATACACACCCCCACACCCACATCGACATTTGTAAGCACATTTCTTCACATACAGGCCCTCACACACGTTCTCACCAATGCATTCACACACTCACACACATACAACTTGCACTCAAACACATGAAGGCCGTGTCTCTGGTTCTTCTGAACGTTTTAAGAAAGCGTTGTCTTCAGCTCTGGAAACGCCCTCCCGAGGGGGCCCAGGTGGGCCCAGCTGCCCTAGTGTTCCTACCCACGCACAAAGGAGTTTGGGTCGAAGGTTTCTGCCACATTCTCCCTCCTGTGTCCTCCATGTGGAGGATGATGACTACTATGGTGGTTTTGAGGCCACCTGGGGAGCTGTGGATAGACTCTTTTTGGTCGGTTGAATCTGCATGGCCAGGTTCATTGACTCTGAGAAGTTAATGGGCAATTTACATTTTCCTGTTTGATTACCTGTATTTTGTCAGCTGAAGTTTATTTTATGCAAATGGATCAGCTCTCTGGCCCCTTCCATTCTTCCCAGGTGTTTTCATGTGCTTTCTACAATGATGTAGATGAAAGAATTTTTTGAGTGGATCACCGGCTCTTCTACCTCGAGTTGTCCTGAAAAACACAACTCTAGTGAATGCCACTTTGACTGTAGGAGGCTGTGGCTCAGCTGTGTTTTAATATTGTTTTGGATATAGATGGTGAGTCAGGTCATTTTCCCTGTATTATCCAAATAATTGTGTATTTTTGGACATTTAAATTATTTAAGCATTTAAATTATAATTTTATTAACACAAAAAGGAGTATATTTCTCTTTAAACCCATTAAATAGTTTTACTATTATCATAATTCCTTTCAGTTCTTATTCATTTAATCATAAGTAAGCTAAATGGAGTCTTATAAATAATTTGTAGTAAAGTTCTTATCTGAATGCCTGGGTTCTAACCCTTATTCTTTAGAATGATCAGATATCCTTCCATGTACATGTTGATGTTGTTGAAGTAGCTGGTAAAACAGAAAAGCAGAAAGGAGCAGGCCTGCACAAGAATTATCGTCTTTTTCATTGTGTGTTAAAATACATAACAGAACTTATTATCTTAACCATTTTAAATGTACAGTTCAGTGACATAAAGTACATTCACATAGTTATGCAACCAGCATCACCTTTCATTTCTAGAACTTTTTTATCTTGCAAAACCAAAACTCTATAACCATTAGACCACAAATCCTCACTTCCCCTCCCTCTACCCCTAGCACCCACCCTTCTACTCTCTGTCTCTATGAATTTGACTACTCTAGGTACCTCAAGTAAATGGGATCATATAGTATTTTTTCTTTTGTGACTGGTTTATATCAGTGTGATGTCCTCAAGGTTCATTCATATTGTAACATGTGAGAACCTCCTTCCTTTTTAAGACTGTATAATATTCCATTGTGTGAAGATACCACATTTTGCATATCCATTCATCTGTTGATCGATAAACACTTGAGTTACATTCATCTTTTGGCTATCGTGAGTAATCCTGCTGTGAACATTGGTGTTGCTAGACTTTTCTCTTTTTTTAAAAAAGACCTGAAACTGTAGATTTCTTTTTTAAATACTATTTTCCTTAGAGACCGATGAGAGTGGAGCTGACACGTGGGTTTTCAAGAAGCTCTCCCCTCCCCATGATTTGAATGGGCAGCCACTATTGTCATCCACTAGGTGAGAGGACACCCAGAGCTCCTATGGGAGCAATGTCTCCTATACCTGTGAAGTGGGGTGGGAAAAGGGTCTCTTCCATGCTTCATAAGTCTGTATTTTTCTTTACCTCTATGAGCTCAATTTTTAGTTTCCATATTTAAATGAGAATATGCAATATGTGTCTGTCTATGCCTGGCTTATTTTGCTCAGCACAATGTTCTCCAGGATAATTCATGTTGCTCCAAAGACAGGATTTCATTCTTTTTTATGGCTAAATAGTATTCCACTGTGTACATATACCACATTTTCTTTATCCATTCATCTCTGGATGGATATTTAGGTTGATTCCATATCTTAGCTATTGTAAATGGTGCTGCTGTCATTTTTTTAAAAAAATGGATGACAGCTAGATCATAAAACTCATTTAGCCTAAATACATTAGCCCAGATTCCTAGGGGCAAGCATATCAGTTCCTCCTTAGTTGTTCCAGGGCCTTTCTTAAGCACCAGCCTTGTGGGTCCATCTGTGATCAGCAGAGTGTGTGGTGATGTCACAGCTCAGAGCGCACAAAGTCAGACCTGGAGACCTCTGTTCCCCTGACTGATACTTCCCTTTCTGTCCTCCCCCACAGGAGTAATATGGACAGCCTGCACGTGAGGGGGCCAGTTCTGGAGTTTACACCAGAACTGGGATGAGAAATGAGGGCTTAGAGCTCTAACTACAAAAATCTTTTTTTCTCATCTCTACTGAAGAGTTACTTTTCATATCTGTACACTGGCAGCTAAAGGATAATTAGAAAACAAATGGAAACCAAATCCAACAAGGAAAGACCACCTGATGGATATTTAGAGTCTTCCTTGGTTGAGATTTCTCAGGACTCATTGGCTTAGAAGCATATCTGGACATGGTTGCAGAGATAAGAAGGGATGTGTGGAGTTAAGAGGGTATATTGGAAAGGGGAGTTGGGTGACATCTTCCAGGACTTTCCAGCTCGTTTTCTTAAAACCACTCCAGGACTAACCACAGCAAGTGTAATAATGACAGTAATAGATGATTGTATTCTGTTGATGCCTACCATTGCCTGGTACTGTGCTTTTTTTCATTATAGGTTTATTATGTGGATGAATAAAGCAAGACAAGCAATTGTGTCTCTACTTTACCAGTAAGGAAACTGAGGCTAACAAGGGCTAACTCACTCGCCCAAGGCAACACATTAGAAACCAGCCTGAGCAGGTGCACGTGAGTCTTTGCTTCCCTTTCTCCCTCTGGAAATGCCTCCCTCCTTGTTACTTATTGGACTCCTACCTGTCCTCCTCAGGGACTGTCTGGGGTTATGACAATCATAGACTCTGGGGTGGGCCAGATACTGGGTAACTTATAGACTCTGCAACCCTGGGAAAGGGATGTAACCACTGTAAAATGGGACTACAAGGTCATGAATGCAAACCGTAAGGACCCAGAAAATGGAGCATGTTCAATTAACCAGTGTTTTTAAAATTATGGTTCACATCTAATTAATGGGATGCAGGCAGAATTTTCTTTTATGTGGACTTGAACTCCAGTCCTTCAACATCTGGCTCAAACTCTCTCATGCTTATCTCAGTTTAAATAATCTTCCACTCCCCGCTCTGAAATTTCCAGAACCCTCTAAGTGGTCTCTCACAGTGTATTATTCTGTTCTCCAAATGCTTCAATAAATGGTAAATTCTTGAATTCAGTTTATTACTTGGTTTAATACTTTTTGGAACGTTGTGCTGGGTTCATGGGGGGTCTGTAAGGACATTCTGGCCATGGATCCATCTAAACACTAGCTCTGTCTTCGCTGGAATTGGGAGAACTCTGGACGTATTTCCTGGGACTTGGGCACCATGCTTGGTGTTTACACAACCCAACCTGAAACTGAAGAGTCTCCTCAGCAACAGCAAGTGAGACAGAGGAACACATCCCCACTGAGAGCAGGACTATTTATTTTGTTACATTTTATACCCAGGGACAACTTGGTTAATATAAATTATAGGATACATCAAAGCAATTTCCCAGCCTATGGGGCAGAGAAGATCCCTGGGGGAGAAGTGGAATGATTCTGGGAGTCTGGATATCAGGTTACCACGTGTGGCCTGTGGGCTGAGTAAACACTAAGCTTTCTGCCCAAGATGTATTTCATCAAATTTAGGATACCATTGATTGTAAAGCCCACCATTATTTACCTACCACTAGAAAATAAACACTGACATTAAATCAGAGGCACAAATGATTAAGATGATCAATTTTCAAAACACACCAACACTACAAATGTTAAAGTGTAAAATGAGAAATGTGTTAAAATTGATCAAACGGGATATGCACTGTTTTTGAAGTGAGAGTAGGTATTCCGTTAAAGCAGATTTGGAAAATTCAGGTGTACTTGAAAATGTTACGGAATTCATAACAGCATTTTCCCTTTCTTCAATGATTGCTAAAAATACAACTAGTAAGTGTTTTGACCTAAATGGAGCCTTGATTCTCAATAATTTTGAAACCATTAGTGAGGATTTCTTTCTCTCTGCCTTCTCTCTGGGGGTTGCTGTGAAAAATCATTGACACTCAGGGAGCAAATCAAATTCTAAAGAGGGTCCCAGAGGAGCTGCTAATTGGAAGCAATCAACAAATGATTGGCTCTATTAGGAAGGGTGCTACTCGGCCCTTAGCTTGTTATGCTCTTAATTGAATATAATTTCCAGAAAAATCCCAGAATGCAACAAAATATTCTAAAAAATGTTACACTTGGGGAAGTAAAGACCACAGGACTTAAGTTGTCTAAAAATCTTTCCTTAAGCACGTAGCTCTATCCGTATTTTTCAAAGTACATTCTCAGATCCATTATCATATTTTAATCTCACAAGTAAATTCATTTGGGAGGCCTCTGTGACTATTCACGTGTGGGATGGACATTCAGAAAATACTTTGCAAAGAGCGTGGAGGTAAAGGCCATCAAGAGGTGGCTGGAATCAATGGCAGCCTTTGCAAAGACACTCCACATTCTTCACAACCATGACTTATATTTTCCCAACTTAGTTTTTAAGGACAAGATGACTGAGTCTCAAATTCTGAAATTTCCAATAAACATTGAGAAGTCTAAGTGTTTAGTGGGTGCAAGATCAATGTCAGATAATTGGATGGGATTTTTAGAAGTGTTGGCATCACAGATTTAGTGGTGTTTAAGACGGTGGCTCATGAGTTTGCTTTCTGGTTCCTTAAATAAAACGGCAGACAGCGCATTGTCCTATCTCATCTCTGTGTTCAGGCCACTGCCATGCAGAAGCACCCCTTCTTTCATAGGCAGGCAGCGTAAGCAGGTGTGAATCCAGACGGCAACAGCATCTGCACCTTCAGAATATCCACCTGACTTTCCCCACAAGATTGAGGTTTCAAAGCCCACAGAATCAACTCTGTGGTTCATGTTACCAGATGCACCCCCAGTGTCTGCTCTGGTACCAAAAGGACAAAAATCACAGCACCCAGAGAGGTGGCTGCTAGTCCTGTCCTTCCACTGACAATGAATTGAATACGTCTGGACAGATCTCTGGACTTCATTTGTAAAGGTGACTGCAGAAAGCAAGAGGAACTGATGATTCTCTCGCTGCTTTCTTTTAGGCCTAACCATCTGTATTTATGTCTGTTTCTCTGGAGGCTTTAGTGGACTTGATACACACAATGTACCATATTCCCTCCTCACACCTCATAATCGTTAGAAACAAGACTCACTGGCCAGGCGCGGTGGCTCATCCCTGTAACCTCAGCACTTTGGGAGGCCGAGGTGGGTGGATCACCAGAGCGCAGGAGTTTGAGAAGTAAGCCTCACTGGATGTCAAGAGGCATCTGGTGACACCAGATTTTCCCAAAAATTGCCAGAAAGATAATTTTAACTGATTAGAAACAAAACAAAACTTCCCAGAAAGACATGTGATAAAAACTCTTCATACTTTCTTTGAACTAAAAGTCTTTTTATTTATTTATTTAGACAAAGTGTTGCTCTTGTTGCCCAGGCTGTAGTGCAGTGGCCCGATCTCAGCTCACTGCAACCTCCACCTCTGGGTTCAAGCGATTCTCCTGCCTCAGCCTCCCAAGTAGTTGGGATAATAGGTGCCCGCCACCATGCCTCGCTAGTTTTTTTGTACTTTTAGTAGAGACGGGTTTCACCATGTTGGTAAGGTTGGTCTCCAATTCCTGACTTCAAATGATCCACCTGGCTCGGCCTCCCGAAGTGCTGGGATTACAGGCGTGAGCCACCGCACCCGGCCACAGTCTGTTTTCTGAGTATAGTTGTCCTACTCTGGCATCAGACCCTGAGCGTCTTCCTCTTACCTTCCTGTCTGTTCATACCCTTTATCTCACTTCTCTGCATCCTCTCCTTCCCCGCACTTGCCCTTCCCAGCCTGTTATCAATTTTTCTACTCTCAACTTCCACGTGTTTAATTTTTTTAGCCCCCACATATAAGTGAGAATATGTGACAGTTGTCTTTTTGTGCCTGGCTTATTTTCACTTTAAAGCAAGAGCCAAGGTCAGCTTGCACATGGCGGCTCCCAGGACTGTGATCTGAGGATCTCTGCTGAGCACCGCTCAGAAGTACGGGCTTCTTAGACCAGTTAGTACAGGAGCGGGGCCAGGAGAGTGCCATCCTCTCAGCTCCAGTGGGTGGGTGCCCACCCAGAGCAAGCCTGCAGCCCCCACACACCTCCTCCCTTCACCATGAAGTTGTACTCCCTGTGAAACTCCCATGTTTGCTGTTGGCGACACCCTCACTTTGTGTCCGGCTTCCGTCCCTTTCCCATCTCAGTGCGTAAAGTGCAGCCTGCTGTGGTGTTTGTGATCTTGTCTTAAGTCTTCTGGGCAAGTGTCCTAGTTCGTTTCTTCTCTGTTGCTGACAATTCCTAGATTGATTTCAGAAAAGGTAAATGCTCCCTCCCCATCACCTCTGATCAGGAGGAACAGAGCAGTGTGCAAAGAACCTATTCCCAAACACCGGGACACCCCAAGCTGCTGCATTCCAGCTGCACTCCAACAGGCAGCAGGCTCATCTCATTGAAAAAGAAAGACACGGTTTCCCAGGGGAACAGCTTCTAGCATATGAACTGCCTCTGGCTTTGGTGCTGGGGGGCAGACCTCTAATTTGTACCTTTTACAAGGAATCAGCAGGACACATCAGCAAATTTCCTACCAACAGCAGCTCTTTCCCCCTGTGGCCAGGCCTGGTCCCTTAGTATTGCCTTGCTGGGCTTTGGCCATCCTCAGGCAGCCCTGCAGCACGGCCCAGAGGCACTGAGGCCCCATAGTATCACCTCATCAGCTCCCTGGGGTCTCAGACAAACACAGCCTTCCTAGTCAAGGAAATACTGTCCCCCTTGTGATGCAAAGCCCCCTGGAGGGACTGCAAGGAGCTTCCTGGCTTCACTTTGAGCGCAGCTGTCCTCAGTTCCTCCTGCGAAGCAGTGGGGGAATGGGTGGCCTGGCTGGGCTCAGGTGGGCAAACAGTCCTTCTGAAGGGGAGAGACACGGGCTGGGGATGTGTATTCAGCCCCTCAGGAAGTGTCCAGGTTCCATGCTGCTCGGTGTGCCATGGAGATGCAGATTTCCTCTCAGCTGCCCAATTTCAAAGCCAGACCTGGCTGGAGACTTTTCAGAGCGTCACACCTGGGACCCGCTCCTTCCAGAAAAAAAAAAAAAAAAAAAAGGTTTTCACTGACTTTTAGTCTCTTCAAGGAGAAGCATATTTTGTGGGAGGAAAGGGGGGTATCCAAGGGCCTTTGTGACCACATTACAGCAGTGACTGGTTCTCCTAACATTCAAGATGCCTTCCCTAATTTTCTTAGTGACCAATTTAAGATACGTTTCAAGATTCCTCCCTTTGCCATTTCTCCCCTTCACTGGATGCACTTCTTAAGAACATAAATGAAAACTCTTCTTCATTGTGCTATTTTGATTCTTGAGAACCTGCTATAGCTCCCTATTATCTGAGAATGAAATGGACCTGATTTTCTCAGGAACGGTTACGTAGCCTGGAGGTTACATACATGCCACGTTTTCAGGAAAGTCTCCTCACTGTCTGGCCCCAGGCAAAGCCAGTGTTTTCCTGCACTGCATATACCTGTGCAGTCTGTGAGAGGAGACCCAGGTCTGCTCTGCCTGCTGCTGGCTCCTGACTAACCTCAGTGCTGCACATAGCAGGCTCATCGTACTTGAATTACACACTTTTTAAAGGAGTCTCAGGAGGAATCTTTGTGTTGCCAGGCTAACACACATCCTGTGCTTACAGCCCTGATAATTGATTTCTGCTCCAGAATACCCACAAATTATCCATTCTTTGAAGCCTAGCTTGTCATATTTTCTCCATGAACTTTTCTAATGACTCATGATATTGTTTTCATTTTCACACACCTTTTTACAGGCTACCATGAGGTATAAATTAGCATCTAAGCATCTTTCTCAGTTCGTTTTCTGCTGTGTTACCACAATATCACAGACTGGGTGATTTATAAAAAATAGAAGTTATTCAGCTCATAGTTCTGGAGGTTGGGAAGTCCAAGAGCATAGTGCTGACATCTGATGAGGGTCATCCCATGGTGGAAGGCTTCATGTGGCAATTGAGAACACAAGATAAAGAGAAAAAATTGAGGCCAAACTCTTTTTTTTTCTAAGATGAGGTCTCACTCTGTTTCCCAGCCTGGAGTGAAGTGGCACCATCACAAGTCACTGCAGCCTCAAACTCCTGGCCTCAAGGTATCCTCCTGCCTCTACCTCCCAAAGTGCTGGGATCACAGTCATGAGACACCATGCTCAGTGGAACTTATCCTTTTAGCAGGAACTCACTCCCACAGCAACTAACCTACTACCCCAAGATAATGACACTAATTCGTTAATGAAGGCAGAACTCTCATGAGATAATAACCTCTTAAGGGTCCCACTTTTTGATATCATTGCAATGGCAATGAAGTTTCAACATGAGTATTGGAGGGGACACTCAAGCCATAGTATTCCACCCCCCTGCCCCCCAAATACGTTCATTTCATCCCAATAGCCCCTAAAGTCCTAAGTGTTCCAGCATTGACTCTAAAGTCCAGACTACAAAGCCTCATCTACATCAGCAAGGCTCAAGGCATGATTAACCTTTTGGCAAATTTCCCTCCAGCTATGAACTATACAATTAAAACAAGTTATATGCTTCTAAAATACAACAAAGGGACAGGCAAAGGTTAGACATCCTCATTTCAAAAGAGAGAAATGGCAAGAAGAAAGGAACAATTGGTCTCAAGTAAATTCAGAACCCAACAGGGAAAACAGCTTTAAGTGCTAAAGTTGGAGAATAATCTCCTATACTCCATGTCCTATATTCTAGGTACACTGGGGCAGGGGTTAGGCCCCCAAGACCTTAGGGAGCTTGACCTCTATGGCTTTGCTGGGTTGTAATCTCATGCCTGCAGTTTTTCTAGGCTGGAGTTGCATGCTGGTGGCCCTGTGCTTCTGGGGTATTTTAGGTAGCCCCACTTCCATGGATCCACTTGGCATTACCCTAGCAGATGGCTCTGCCTCCATAGCAGGGCTCTGCCTGGGTCCTCTGCCTGGGCACTCTTCAAAATGTAGGTGGAGGAAGTTGGTGGTTCCATAGCTCCTGCATTCTGTGGGCCTGCAGAATTAATGTCACACAGACACTGCCAAAATTAACTACCTGTATCTTGTGGAGCATTTAGTCGAGTCACACCTGGGCCCACTTGAGCTGTGGCTTAAGATGTGAAGGAGTGCTGTGCTGGAATGTGAGGAGCAGAATCTCCAAGTGACCATGGGCAGTAAGCCCAGCAAAGGTGCCCCAGGTTCATCTCCTAAAACCACTTTGCCTCTCTAGGGCTCTGGGCCTGTGACAGGAGGGGCAGCCTCAAAAGATGTCTAAAATGCCTTTGGGGTCTTTCTCCCACTGTCCTGATGAATAACACTTGTCTCCCTTCTACCCGTAATAATCTCTTTAGCAAATAGTCACTTGACCACACCGTAAGTTTGTTCTCCTGAAGACACCTTTACGCTATTTACATGGCTGAAAGTTTTCTGTATTTCCCATTTACTTGCCTTTTAATTATAAAATTCTGTCTTTAAATAAGTTTTCTTCACTCCCCTCTTACTGTATGCAGTTAAAAGTAGCCACAAAGCTGCTTGACTGCTTTACTACTTATTTTTTTTTTTTTTTTTTGCCAGATATCCTAGTTCATTACTCTTAAATTTTGCATTCCACAAAACCCTCAGGTCAGTATCCAATTCAGCCAGGGCTTTTGCTACTTTACAACAAAGATTTTCTTTTACTTCAGTTTCCAATACTTTGTTCCTCAGTTTCATCTGACTCCTCATCAGAATGGGCTTGACCAATGTTCTGGTCACAACCATGTAAGTAATCTCTAAGAAGTTCCAGATTTTCCCTACAGCTGTCCTTTTCTTCTGAGCCTTCATTAGAACTGTCCTTAACATGTTATCCACAGTAATCTAGGCTTTTCCTAACCAGATACTTCAAAATCTGTCCATACCTTTCACAGCTATTTTCAGCCTCTGTCCATTACCCAGTTTCAAAGCTGCTTCCACATTTTCAGGTATTTGTTATAGCAAAAACCCCACTTCTTGGTACCATTTTCTTTCTTCATCTATTTTCTGCTGCTATAACAGAGTCCCACAGACTGAGTAACTTATTAAAACACTGGAGTTTATTTGGCTCATGGGTCTGGAGGCTGGAAAGTCCAAGAGCTTGGCATCAGCATCTGGCCAGGGTCATGCCATTGCAGATGGCTGTACATGGCAAGGAAGTGTGCAGTACAGAGAGAGAAAATGGGGGCCAAATGTATCTTCGTATCAGGAGCCCACTCCCATGATAACTCACTCCCATCACAATATTAATCATCTTTTAAAGGTCTCACTTCTTAATATTGTCACAATGGCAATTAAATTTCAGTGTGAGTTTTGGAGGGGACATTCGAATGATGGCAGGATCTGTTCTATCTCTAAACTCTTTGTACTGTCTTATGTTCTGGAAAAATATGTTAGAAAAATTTATAAATACGCATGTATCTGTGACAGGGCAACATACTTAGAAATTGTTGCAGCATTATTTACAAATCTTTCAGTGAATACATCAAATGTGTTCAATTTGATTATAAGCTCCCAATGGGGAGACATTGTGGTGTGTTTTTTCTTTTATGACTTGTAGATCTTATCATTGTCCCAGGAATATAATATATTATAAACTAGCATTTTTGAATAAATTTGTTTATTGGTTTTATATGGGAAATGACTTTGGCATGCAATCACACTTCCTGCCAAAACTCTGTGTTAGCTGGATGTCACTGAATCTCCAAGTCTGGATGTGACGCGATCTATGGGATGCTCTTATTATGGGGGAAATCATTTATTGGTGGCATTCTGTGGGAGGCTGACTACATTTTTAGCCTCCCTTCCAGTTAGATGTGATCATGTGACTGAGTTCCACCAATTAAATGTGGTGGCATTTAATTGGTGGAACATGATGTGGCACAGGGTGTACACTACTTTCTAGGCCTGCTGCATAAAACTCTCTGACGCATAATCCTTTCTGTCTTCCTCTGTTGATTGGATTGACACTCAGGCGTGGGCACAGAAGTTACATGCTGAAGATGACTGAGCCACTGTGTGGACAGCACTTTTCTGTACCCAACCCCAACCTCCACCACCTATTTTGATGGCTCATTTTGGACTTTACATGAGTGAGAATAAACTTCATCATATTGGCTAGCATTTGTCTTAATAAATACATTGTGGGAACTCAAGGGACACAAGAGAGAAATCCTGCCCTCCTTTTTCAGAAACTAATTTAGAATGTTCAAAATAACCTTTTACTTTACATGACCCCGTAGAAATCCATGGCTTTTGTTAGGGACAGGTGGACGGCATCTCAGGATGTCAGAACTCTCTACAGCATATAAACTGTTACCCATCATACAGTCCAACTTTCTTACTTTCAGCCATGAGGTGAAAATCTTATGTATGTTTTTGTGGAAACATTTTTAAATGACAGAAAGTCATTTATATCTATGCAAGTTCCTTTTAACTATGGAAATAATATTTTCAGAGAAACTTTACTTCCCCATTTTGTCAGCTGAGATTCAATTTCTAATCATCCCCACCTTAATTCGTTTGAACTAGCAGACTCTTCCATTCCCTTTGACCTCAAATTCTCTGCAGTAACTGAAGGAGAAATCAGAGAGGATCTGAGTCTGAAAGGGGAGGTTATATTAATGCCTATGTCTTTGAAGCCCTAGCAAAATGTCCCTCCATAGAGCCTACAGTTGATTTCAAAGCTTATGATCTGTTAGCCTTTTTTTCAAGATGTGATGTAGCCGGTTTGTTTTTAGCTGGTGCTTGGGGACCTAAGCTGGCCTTTAAAGGAATTAAATTACTAACTGATCCTTGAAGCACAGTGGAAACTTTGGACAAGATTGTCAATCAACAAACATGTCCTCTGCTCCTTAAATGAGTGAGACAGAATGCTGAGTCCTGAGGGAGCTTCAGAGGATGTCAGTCAGTGTGGCTCTGTACTCAAGGATGTTACAATTAAGTTGGAATATACAAAGGAGTTGTGAAGGTGTCATATCAGGCAGTTTTTGCTGGATAAGAAACCAGCTCAAATATAGAGATTTAAAACAACAAACATTACTTATATGTCTGGTTCCCTTGGTTCCTGGACAGCTGTTTTGCTCTGGATCAGCTCAGCTGAAACTGGATTATCTAAGGTGGTCTCACTCACATGCCTGGTGGTCAGCCTGATGTTGTCTGAGCAATAGCCTTGTGACTTTCTTCCTTCAGTAGAACAACCCAGTCCTATTTTCTTGGAGGCGGAAATATCTTAAACATCAAAAGTGGTCAAGATCCAAAGAAGAAGCACTTTCAAGTCTCCACTGTGCCATATTTTCTAATGTCTCTTTGGCCAAAGCATTTGTCCAATCTGAATTCAAAAGGCATCAAATAAACCCTACCTCTTAATGGACATTGAGTCAGATTGCAAACAGGTGTGGATATATGCTTGGGAGGAGCTGTGGGGCCACTTTTGCAAACCATTTATCACACATGCTTGGGACTCAAGGAAGAGCTAGGGAGTCAAGGCAGATAAGCAAGGAACATAAGCACTGCGTTGAATGGTGCTGAAATTTCAACAAAGAAGGATGAGTTGAAGTGAAAGGCAGCCCAAGCAGAGGCAGCGTGAGAGGAATTCTCTGGAGAAGAGAAATCCTTGAGCCCGGTAAAGGAATAACTACAGTGTCATTAGAGTGAAAGGATGGTGTCAAGAAACCAGAGGAGGAAAGCAGAAAGATGGGAAAATAGGAAAGAAACTACCTCAGTGAAATTTCAACATCAGCATAGGGATGTGAAACAAATGCACGTCTCAATCTGCATTCTGTTTGATATTACAAAGTGTGTAAGAAAAGGAGGCATGCAACCTACCAAGACTGAACTATGAAGAAATAGTCCAATAGACTAAACAGGCCACTAATGGCAAAAGAGGCTGAATCTGTAACAAAACATCTTCCATCAAAGAAAAACCCAGGACCTGATGGCTTCACTGCTGAATTCCACCAAACATTTAAAGAAGACTTAATACCAACTTTTAAAAACTAGTCTAAAACTTGCACAAAAGGAAATTATTTCAAACTAATTTTATAAGGCAAGCATTACCCTGATAGCAAAACCAGACAAGGATACAACAAAATAAACCACGAGCCAGTATCCCTGAAAAAAAATAGATGTAAAAAATGCTCAACGAAACACTAGAAAACCAAATTCAATAGCATGGTACAAAGATCATTCAGCAGAATCAAGTGGGATTCATCCTAGGAATGCAACGACAGTTCAATATACCGAAATCGACAAACCTAATACATCACATTAACAGAATGAGGGATAAAAACCATATGATTATTTAAAGAGACGCAGAAAAAGCATTTGACAAAAATCAACATTCCCTTTACGATAAAAACTCTCAACAAATCAGGCATAGAAGGAATGTACCTCAACACAATAAAGGCTTTGTTATATATGAAAAATATACAGCTAGCATCATTCTGGAAGACAAAAAGTTGAAAGCTGTTTCTCAGAGATCAGGAAAAAGGCAAGAATGCCCACTTTTATACTTTTATTCAACACAGTGCTGAAAGAACTAGCCAGAGCAAATAGGCAAGAGAAATAAGTAAAAAGTATCCAAGTTAAAAAGAATAAAGTTAAATTGTTCCTGTTTATTGATAACATGAGCTTATAGATAGAAAATCCTAAACACGTCACTAAATAGCTGTAATTAATAAACCAGTTTAGTAAGGGTACAGATTATAAAAATCAACATACAAAAGTCATTAGCAAACTATTTGAAAAAGAAATATAGAAAAAATTCCATTTACAATAACTACAAAAATACCTAGGAATAAATTTAAGAAACAGGTGAAATACCTCTGCAATAAAAACTGTTAAACATTGGTGAAACAAATTTAAGAAGACATAAATAAATAAAACGGAGATTTCCTGTTAATTAGAAAAGTTAATATTGTTGAAGTATCTATACTACTAAAAATATTTATAGATGTAATGCCATCGGTATCAAAGTATCAATGATATTCTTCACAGAAATAGAAAAAACAATTATGAAATTTATATGAAATCACAAAAGACCCCCAATAGTTAAAGCAATCTTCATCAAAAAGAACAAAGCTGTAAGGCATCACACTGCTTGACTTCAAAGTACACTATAAAGCTATAATAAACAAATCAGCATGCTACTGGCACAAAATTAGACAATCAGAATAATGGGACACAAAAAAGAACACAGCAATAAATCTATACACTTACAGCCAACTAATTTTTGACAGAGTTGCCCAGGAACACACAATGGGAAAAGGACAGTCTATTCAATAAATAGTGTTGGTAAAACTGGGTGTCCAATGCAGAAGAATGAAACTAGACCTTTACCTGTCTTTATACATAAAATCAACAAAAATTAACTCAAAATGAATTAAAAACTTAAATGTAAGACCTGAAACTATAAAATTCCTAGAAGAAAACATAGAGGAAATGTTTTATGAGATTGATTTGAGCAAGGATTTTTTGGAAAAGACCAACACAGACAATAAAAGCAAACATAGACAAATGAGATCACATCAAACTAAAAACCTTCTGCATAGCAAAGGAAACAATCAACAGAGTGAAAATACAACCTACAGAATGAGAGAAAATACTGGCAAACTATGCATCTGACAAGAGGTCAGTATCTAAACGATATAAGGAACTCAACTCAATATCAAAAACAAAGCAAAACAAATTGAAAAGCCTAAATAACCCAATTTAAAGATGAACAACATTTCTCAAAGGAAGACATACAAAGGACCAACTGGTATATGAAAAAATGCTCAACATCACTAATCATAGGAGAAATGTAAATTGAAACTACAATGAGATATTGTCTCACCCCAGTTAGAAGAGTCACTATCAAAAAGACAATACGTAATAACTGCTGGTGAGGATGTGGAGAAAGGGGTAACCCTTTTATATTGCTGGTGGGAATGCAAATTAGTGCAGTCATAATAGCAGTAGTTCTGTTTTCATTTTTTTAAGGGAATCTTCTTATCTTTTGCTATACACCCCACCCTCAAAGCCCTGGTAGATGATGGCTTCCATATTTATTTATTCACTCTGCAGGCAGCAGCAGAGTAAGAGAAGCAAATGTCAGCCTCTCAACTTTCTGGAAGCTTTCAGGAAAAATGTGATTCCCCAAGGACAGAGGCACAGGGCTCTATGCTTCCTGCATACTCCAGCATTAACTGATGAGACTATTTATTTTTTTTTTTTTTTGGAAGAGTGGTTTCTAAATCTACTGGGTCAGGAACCATTTTGAGAATCTGATGGAAACAGTGGGGTCCCCCTCTTAGAAAATCAATATATGAAGGACATGTTGCATCTTATTTTGGGAGGTTTTGGGGCCTCTGTCATAATACATCCTTAGACCACCACAAGAACCCCTGGTTTAGACATCGAATTGTTGTCACTCATCAATTTCCTGTGTATGTGACAGAGCGGTATTTCCATACTGCCATTTGCAGGAGGATTTTCCCTGCCCTTTTGATTTAATTTTGTTTCTCAAACACATAAAACATTGACATGAGCTCAGAAATCATGATCATATACAAGGTACTCTCAGAGAAGTGTCACTTCCTCTAGTTTAGCGAGGTTTGACAGAAGATGTAATGGTTCCCCAAAATCAAAATCTAGAACATTCCACCGCTCCAAGAAGTCCCTCATGTGTGTGCCCAGCCAACCACCTTCCCTGACCCTACCAGGGCAACCTCTGACTTGTATCAGGCTAGGTTAGTTTTGTTCAAACTTTACATACATAGACTATAAGCTTGGGTTGACTGTAATTCACATCGATGTTTTCAGTTTTATCCTCACTGTTGGATGCTGATTGTCCAGTCATTTGATACCTTCATACTGTCTAACCAGGGCAAAGCTCATGGACAACAGGGACCTGGTTATCTGCATCCAAGAGCACTGTGGGCAGAGCAGGTCCCTGTTTGTTGACAAATGGGCAGATGAGAATGTGTGACTGAGCCGAGCCTTCAGGAGGAGCACTGCAGGCTGCCCGCATCCTACCTAGACGTGAGCCGCCATTCTCACGTGTTCCTTTCCTGTGTACAGGAAGGATTACCCAACCCAGAGTGGAGTGAGGAATTAGGACATGCACAAGCCTTGGGTGGGAGGTGCTGGAAAGGACACTATCAGGGAGGGAGGCAGGAGGGCAAGGGTTGAAAAACTAATTGTTAAATACTATGCTCAGTACCCAGGTGATGGGATCATTTGTGCCTCAAACCTCAGCGTCAATGATCAGGCCACGTCTTCCCCATGCACGCATGGGCCTGCCTTCCCCATGCAGACCTACATTACTGAGAGAAATTGGAACCAAAGATTCCCTGACTTAGCTACTCCAGGTACAGCAGAAGGCAGGGTGTGACCCAGGGCTTCACCAAGTAAAGTTTATATGACACCCTGAAGCTGAAGGGTGGGGTGCAGACCCAGCCCCCATCAGTTCTTCATCACTCCCAGTGCAGGTGGCCTGCTCCTCAACCCACTGTTGATAAAAACTTGGAGAAACTTTTCTCTTTAGATACTGAATGAGTTCAGAGAAAAGTTCTTCTTATCTTAACATTTATGGGGTGAGTTCCCTAATGAACTCTCTAGGTCACTGCTTAAATAAATACAAACTTATAGCCAAAAGGTTTCTTTATGTTCTCACCATCACATCACTTCATCCGGGAAATGTTTTGCTGTGTACCACTAAAATATAAGAAGTCATCTTAAAAAATATAATCATATTGACTGGATAAAGAAAATGTGGTACAGACTGGGCACAGTGGCTTACGCCTGTAATCCAGCACTTTGGGAGACAGAGGTGGGCGGATCACCTGAGGTCAGGAGTTCGAGACCAGCCTAACATGGTAAAACCCCATCTCTACTGAAAATAAAGAAACTATTTGGGGTAGTGACAGGCGCCTGTAATCCCAGCTACTTGGGAGGCTGAGGTAGGAATATCACTCGAACTAGGGAGGCGGAGGTTGCAGTGAGCAGAGATCTTGCCATTTTACTCCAGTCTGAGTAACAGAGCGAGACTCCATCTCAAAAAAAAAAAAAAAAAAAAAGAAAAGAAAGAAAGAAAATATGATACAAATACATCATGAAATGCCATGCAGTCATAAAAAAAAGAACAAAATAATGTCCTTTGCAGCAATTTGGATACAGCTGGAGGCCCTTATCCTATGTAAATTAAGGCAGAAACAGAAAGCCAATAGTTCTCACTTATAAGTGAAGCTAAGCATTGGGTACTCATGGACATAAATAAACTATAGCAGACACTGGGACTACCAGAGGCGAGGGGTAGGCAGGGGGTCAAAATCGAAAAACCAACTATTAGATACTACACTCAATACCTAGGTAATGGGATCATTTGTACCCAACCTCAGCATCATGCAATACACCCAGGTAACAAATCTGCACATGTACCCCCTGAATCTAAAATAAAAGTTGAAAAAAATAAAACCATAATACTATTACTATATCTAAAATAATGAGCAACAATTTCCTCAGTATCATCAAATATCCAGTTCATGCTTATATTTCCAATTGCCTCATAAATATCATAATCTTTTTAAGCAGTTTCTGAATTAGAAGCTAAATTACCTATTGCAATGAGTTGTTTTCAATCTCCTTTAACTAGCAGGTGTCCCTCCTTTCTCCCTTTCTTTCTCTTTGCCTCGCACCCCACTGCCCTGACCTTCTCCCTTTCTCCCTAGCTCTCTGTCTCCCTTCTTTGCAATGCATTAATTCTGAGAAGCCAGGTTGTGTTTCCTGCAGGATGTGTCCCTTCCTAAATTCTGTGCAAGGAAGAAATGGGCAAATGGGCCCAGGTCTTCTAAGCCTGCTTCAGCTGGTGACTTTCCGGGCGCTTCCCCTTTGGAGGGTGAACTACAGAATACACAAGCCCACCAAATAAAAATCCAGAGAGCTTGTCCATGCTGCTGCTATCACACCAGCAGGGCTGCATGGATGAGGCCTTGTGCCTGGGGTATGATGAGGCCACCCATGCCTGGCTTTCTCCTATGTGGCCGTGTATAGATGCCACTGAACCATGAGTCTGGCCATGCTTCTTAGAGTTATGTGGTCAGGAAGAAAGGGAGAGAACCTGCTTCTTTGACATTTTTATGCACCACTTCTGGTCCCAAGTATTTCAGATAAAGGATACTCAGTCTGAATTATAGTATGCCTGCACACGCGATTAATGAGATTGTGGTTATAAATCTTTGCTGTGTTCTGCCACTGTTGGGTATTTTAATGGAGTTCGGCCTAATAGAATTTCGCAACAGGCAAATGTGTAATAAACCCAACTCTACACACACAAACAAACACAATACTGAAAGACAAGAGGAATTCCATTGCTTTTCACATCTGATGTTATTTGTTAAACCAAGAAGTCCTTTCCTTGAGATCAGAACATGTTAATGATTTGTATTGTCCCAACTTAGTAAAAACCTTGGAATTGCTAAGCATGAATGTGCTTCTCTAGGGTCACTGAGCAACCATCAGAAGCCCAAAACAGTGTTGACATTCGGCAAAGGTGGGTATCCCAGACTCGGTCACCTGAAATGGAAAATACTTTCTCACAAGCAAAAGTATAGGGTCTTTTGGTTAAACGAGATTCATGTCACACGTTTTTGAGATGACTAGCACAGCCCAAATTTAGGGGGCCCACCTGGTGATCCTGAACATTTTATTTGGACAAGTTGCATACTTTTTAAACGTAGGCTCTTGAAAAATTCCTTTAGAAATGTCAAGGTGACTGTTGTATTAAAAAAGTGAGCCAGAGCAAATAAAGGTGACATTCTTTTAATTCTTTTCCTGCTGGGTCATTTTCTACTTGCTGTCAGCTCTGCGTGCTGCCATCGTCCAAAATGGACGCTCGACCTGCTCAGATTCACACTTGAGGGAAATTGCAAAGCAGAGGAAATTCTGACCCAGAGGCCCTTTCACCTCTTTCCACCAAAGCTCCAACTGATGCTTCAACTTAAAGCTACAAAGTGAGAGAACCAAGTCATGCTGGCGACTTGTCTCTGCTACATCTCCCAAAACCATGAGGACGAGTACAGGAGTCACCAAAGGTGTTGTTCCGGGCATCATTCATCAGCCACTGGGGGAAGAGGCTCCTGCTCAGGGACTCTGAGCTGCCTCTAATTATCTATCACACCTCCAGCTCTGGCTCTCCCTATGGTCCATCACATTGCCAGCTTTGCAATTTTGTTTTCTAAATAAGAAGCTTCACATTTAGTGTTTAGATTTGGAATCTGATTTGGGGGAATTTATTCATTTATTTATTTTTACTTCTTTTAATATACTTTAAGTTCTGGGGTACATGTGCAGACCGTGCACGTTTGTAACCTAGGTATACGCGTGCCCTGGTAGTTTGCTGCACCCATCACCCTGTCGTCTATATTAGGTATTTCCCCTAATGCTATCTCTCCCCCTATCCCTCAACCCCCTATTATCCCTCCCCTAGCCTCCTACCGCCTGAAAGGTCCTGGTGTGTGATGTTCCCCTCCCTGTGTCCATGTGTTCTCATTACTCAACACCCACTTACGAGTGAGAACATGTGGTATTTGGTTTTCTGTTCTTGTGTCAGTTTGCTGAGAATTATGGTTTCCAGCTTCATCCGTGTCCCTGCAAAGGACATGAACTCATCCTTTTTTATGGCTGCATAGTATTCCATGGTGTATATATACCACATTTTCCATATCCAGTCTATCACTGATGGGCATTTAGGTTGGTTCCAAGTTCTTGCTACTGTGAACAGTGCCACAGTAAACATACATGTACATGTGTCTTTAAAATAGAAAGATTTATAATCCTTTGGGTATACACCCAGTAATGGGATTGCTGGGTCAAATGGTGTTTCTATTTCTAGATCCTTGAGGAATTGCCACACTGTCTCCCACAATGATTGAACTAGTTTACACTCCCACCGACAGTGTAAAAGCATGTCTATTTCTCCATATCCTCTCCAGCATCTATTGTTTCCTGAGTTTTTAATGATCGCCATTCTAACTGGTGTGAGATGGTATCTCAATGTGGTTTTGATTTGTACCTCTCCAACGACCAGTGATGATGAGCTTTCTTTCATATGTTTGTTGGCTGCGTAAATGTCTTCTCTTGAGAAGTGTCTGTTCATATCCTTCGCCTACCTTATGATGGAGTTGTTTGTTTTTTTTCTTGTAAATCTGTTCAAGTTCCTTGTAGACTCTGGACATTAGCCCTTTGTCATATAGGTAGACTGAGAAATTTTTTCCCATTCTGTTGGTTGCTGTTTTTTATAAAAAAAAAAAAAAAAAAACGAGAACGCCTGTGCATCATATTGATAAATCTGATGATGTAACTGTGCTTTATCAGACTCACTCATGTGTTAATACATTTGCCACTACGTTTGACCTACAGAAATGATAATTCCATATGGTTTTACCCATAGAATTACTTTTTTCCATTACCCAAAAGATGAACATAAACACAAAAACAAAAACAAAAATTACAGACTTAGGTGAATTTTGGAAAAAGTATATTTTTTGGACAAATTTACAACCTAATTTCTATACATTAAATATTATTTCCCACTCACGTTACAAAGTCAGAAAACTGTTGCTTTGGTAACGATTGTCTCTGCAGATTTATACCTCTACAGAGGTATAAAATCATTTTTAAGAAAGAAACTAACACGAAGCAATGGTAGAAAATCAGAATGCAAGCTAGTCAACTTTCCTCAAACTATGAACGTGAAGTAACATTTTTATAAGTGGCAACCTAAGCATCTAAGGAAAAGCAGTTACCGCCAAGCCTATTGCACGGAAAAGCCACCTTCCTCTGTACTTACAGGACAAAGTGTGTTGCACTCTTGGGGATCCCCAAGTGCAAATGAGAATCTCAAAAATTTCCATTTCCATTTTCCTGAGGACATGGCACACGCCGGCTACCAATGCCACCCAACAGCGGAGCTGCCCAGCTGCGTCCACCTTCATGTCTTTGTCACCAAGTTGGCTGGGAGCCGCCTAGTGGACAAGCAGTATAATGCATCGACAAGAGAGAAGGCAAGAACTGAATCTCACCGGCTCATCAGTTCCCAAGCGGCTGGCAGCAGCTGAGACACCACCCTTTTTTCTGAGCCAATAGCTTTCTCAGGATGTTTTTATATGTGCCACCTTGCAGCTGGCCGCCTGCAACACAGAGAATATGAAAGGAAACTTTTATCATTCTATGGTCGTCTTTTGCTTTCTGGAGTACTCAGTTCTGTAATGCACGATTAGAAGTGATTTCTCCATCAACACAATAAAACTGTAGCTAAAACGAGTTCGCTATTAACAGGAAAATTACTGCAAATAATAATGTGAGGTCACTAGAGCTAGTCCATCAGGAAAGAATTCAGCCGCGACATTTTTCCACTATTCAACATGGACAACCTAGTTTCACCCCAAACGCCATCTATCATGTCAAACTAACACTGATCATTTGAATTTGTTGGTTTTATAGGGTTTTGGGGTATTAAATGTGTAAAGTTGTACGCTGTTGTTGGTTAAGAGCTTCATTCACTAGATGTTTCTTCCTGGAGTTGCACAGGTTTATGTGATATGTTGATCATTCCCTGAAAACTTTTTCCTAACCAGGAGTTGGTACTTTCTTAGGTTTGCCGAGGACCCGTGTAGAATGACAAGTCAGAACCCACCTCTGGCTACCCACTGCTGAATTTTAACACTGCAAATGGCTGAATTGGGGCAATTTTGCAACCTGTCACAGAAGCAGAACCAGGACTCTTCCCTAGCAATAAATGGACAGGGACCACGTAGGGCACCAGAAGCAGCTAAGCAGGCACTCTGGACAGACCCTCCTGTCTCTGTACAGGGCAAAGTGGGCTCCAGCCAGCAGCTTCCTCCCCAGGCGTGGACCAGCACATGCAGAGGACGCTTCTGCAGGTCAAATTAGTAATACTTGAAAAAGTATCTTTCACATGTTTCACGTCGTGTACTTTCAGAGTTGGACAGAGAAACCGTGTGTCCTTTGTGGGCTGCCTGAGCCTCTCTGGGACAGACCCAGAGCTCAGAAGCCAGCACATTCTCTGTGTGCCTCCCCAGGCTCTGTTTCCCAGACGCTCATCAGAGCCTGCCCCATTCTGACATAATCCACCTGGAAACACCTTATCAATAAAAACCAAATGCTTTCTGTCTTTGGCCACTTAGGCATCCCATGTTGGGGACACAGTCTACGTTCAGTGGGCAATGCTTTTGGCCAGATGAGGCCCAACTAAAACTTCAGTACAAGTTCGGGGTAAAGCGCTGCATTCACTCAGGGATTGGTAAACTATGGCCAGGAGACCAAATCGAGGCCACCGCCTGCCTTTAATAAATAAAGTTTTATTGGTACACAGCCACTCCTGTTTGTTTTCATTGTGTCTGTGACTGCTTTTGTGCTGCAGTGACAGAATTGAGTAGTTGCAACAGAGACCATAAGGCCTGCAGAGCCATTTACAGAGAGAACTGTTTACTCTCTGGCCTTTTACAGAAAAAGTTTGCCAACCCCTGCATAGGAATAAAGAAAAGTACCCCCCTTTCAAGAAACCCCTGGAAGGTCTGGACACAATGCCAGCTCATGGGTGTTTTCCATTCCTGCTCTGACTCCCAGGTTGCAAACCAGTCAAAGCCCTTTGAGCTCTCCTTGCTAAATAACTTTAACCTTTGTGAACAGAGAGGCCATCCTTCTTTTGCAGAAGGAATGTCAATGACCATTTCTCCTTGCAAGTTATGGGGTGGTCAGCCATGTGGGCAATGGGTCTGGACAACGGGTTGGAATCCCTCCTCCACCCATTGAGCCCCTCTGTGCCTTGGTTTACCTTTATGTAAGATGAGGATAAGAAAAGTGTGTCTCCTCAGTGTGGCCATTTCTCAAGGATCTAGAAATAGAAATTCCATTTGACCCAGCAATCCCACTATTGGGTATATACCCAAAGAACTATAAATCGTTCTACTATAAAGACACATGCACAGGTATGTTCACTGCAGCCCTGTGTACAGTAGCAAAGACCTGGAACCAACCCAAACACTCATCAATGATAGACTGGACAAAGAAAATGTGATACATATACACCATGGAATACTACGCAGCCATAAAAAACGATGAGTTCGTGTCCTTTGTAGGGACTTGGATGAATCTGGAAACCATCATTCTCAGCAAACTGACCCAAGAACAGAAAGCCAAGCACCGTATGTTCTCACTCATAGGTGGGTGTTGAACAACGAGAACACGTGGACTCAGGGGAGAGGAGCATCACACACAGGGGACAGTTGGGGTGGGTAGGGGAGAGACAATGGGGGGGTGGGGAGGGAGGGGGGGTGGGGAGGGGATAACATGGGGAGAAATGCCAGATATAGTATGCACCTAAAGTAAAATAAATAAATTATTTAAAAAAATAAAAAATAAATAAAAAAAATTCTTCCAACTTTTAACTTCAAACAAAGAAAAGTTAAAAAAGAAAAAAAAAAAGAAAGAAGAGTGTGTCTCCTATAAGGTTTTTATGAAAATGAAATGAGAAGAGCACAGCGTTTGTTTTAACTTGGACTGGCACAAACAACCCACACATTCAATAGAGAGACGGATTCTGGAGTTAGAGAGTATCTTGAGAGGGCATCGTCACTGCTGTTTTTCAGAGGAGTAAACTGAGGTCCAAAGAGGAAAAGTGACCCTGCTCCCACCCTCATAGACACTGGGGCAGGTCGAGGAGGCAGAGGCTCCCCACGGTAAGGACTGCTAATATATTTTGAGCTCCTCTACGTGACCAGCCTGGGTTCCACGCCTGATTTCTCGTGTCTCATTTAGCGTTCGTGGCCGCCCTGTGAAATGAGCGTATTGTTTGTCCCGACTTTGCAGACAGGGAAGAAGTGATGGTACTAGAAGGCACGCTTACCCAGGGTGAGCTTCCAGGAGCTCACAGCCAAGCCCTGGCTGCCTCTCCACACAGCTGCACCCACGAATGCACTTGGAAGAAATACAGCATTTTGGGTTCCAGGGATAGAAAGGGTCCAGAGAATTCAACCAGAAAATGTATCAAACACCGAATTCTTCAGCTGGGTGAAACTAGAACCTTTCTGGCCACCCCGTCTCCTAGGTACAGCATTGCAATGGGGCCATCTAGTGGTCAAAGGCAAGAAAGTCCACCGGTCAGGCCTCTGAAAAGCGACTGAGCCTGCAAGCCCTCTGGTCTCCAAGCGGAATCTCAGCAGGCCCAGGGATAGGCAGCCTGGCCAGATGCTAGCCTTAAGGAGGCCGTGGTAAGGGGCATGTCCGTGGATGTGCAAAGGAAGGGGACACTGGCAGCGGCCAAACTGTCCCTCCTCACCTTTTCAGAGCCCTGTCCCCCAGTTCCACAAGAGGTAACATTCACCCACTGCCTCCGGGGGACATTTAACAGTGTCTGGGGACATTTCTGGTTGTCACAACTGGGGGATCTTTCTGGTGTCTAGTGGGTAGAGGCCAGGAATGCTCCTCATCACTCTATAGTGACAGGACAGCCCCTACAGCAAAGAGTAAGCCTCGAATGCCAACAGCGCCACCCAGCACTGGAAACCCTGAGGTGGCCTCCTTACAAATGGAGCCGGGCAGGCCTGGGGATTGCATGAGGCCGTGGTGCTCAGAGCCCCTGCGTGTGCATTCTTGCCTAGCTGCTCTTCCCAGACCTCCACTCTCTTACCTCGTCCTCTTCTTCCACCTTCCAGCCCACTTGCCTCCTGTTCAGGGTAGCTCATCTGCTCATGTCCATCTCTTTGAGTTTGTTCTGAGACAGGGATTTGGAGGCAAGCAGTTTATTTGAGAGGAGATTCCAGGAAGCACCTGTAAGGGAGTGAGGAAGAGAGACCAGAAGTGTGGAGGTGGGGGCAGTGAAGGGTGAGTTGGTGGACAGTCATTGCCGTGAGCAGCCGAGGTGTGGTCTCTGAGGACTTGCATGAGGACTCAGAACTGTCCCCTCCAGGTGACGGAAGCCAAGGTGTTTGTCCTCCAGCTCTCTGGCTGTTCCTGAGCACTAGTCACTCACATTGCAGCTGCCTGTGCACTGGTAGAGGAACTGATGTCTGTCTGGCCTGCACTCATGTCTCCATCATGAAGGGCATTCAAGCTTGCCCTCTCTCACCCTGGTCCTCAGAAGCTAATGGGTCACTTTCCCAAATTGAAACTCCAGAGACCAGGAACAGGGGACTGGCACAGTTGATGAGTCTACACAACTGGCCCCACTCAGTGCAAGGATTTGGGGAGCTGTGACATCACCCTGGAGGCAATGCCAGCTCCCCGTGGTCCACAGCTACATTGTTAGGGCTAGGAAACCTAAAGGTTTGAGGGCAGACCACCAAGAAAACTGTTACATCACATCCCTAGCTAGACCAGGCTTAGTTTGCTTAGTAAGGAAAACAATATTTTTGTTGAATTTCACATTTTCTACCAAGTAATGAATTAACCTTTTTGAAATCACAAAGGACACCACAGCAGGAAAATGAAGCCATATCCTGTACATGCTGGCTACCTCATATGAACCACAGGAGAGATGGAGGGCGATGCCTGAGGCAGGACCGGAAGAAGGAATGTAAGAACATTCAGTGCAAATGGATTCCAAACCCCGTGTGATAACCAGCCAGTCCTGGACCAGTTTATCATCTCAGTGTGGACCGATTCTCTTTTGCAGGAAGTTAGTTCTGACTTCACCAGCTAGACTGGAGGACACCTGTGCCATCCCTTGTCCTGTTGCTGCAAGAGACTTCTTCCAGCTTTTAGACATGCAAGACTAAATGTGAATACCATCTATACATAAGTGGCTGAGAAAATTCTGTGGAGAAGCTTACAGCTCTCCATCATCAGTACTATAAATATACTTATTAATCAGGTACACTGTATGCAATCAGGTAGTCTTGCTGAGGATGAAGAACTTTATATGGATTTGGGGTAACAGGACTAAAGTCCTTAATACCACTTGTTTGGATTTTTCTCTTTCATGAGTAGTTGATAGTTCAGCAAAGGTTTATTAAGCACCCAACCTGACCATCACACTGAGGTCTAACTGAGTGGAATGCAGCAGAAATGACATCTAAGTGGCAGATAGGGTACCACTCTCCACCTGCGCCTATGCGCTGCAGTGAAAGGAACTACATTTCCCAGGAGCCCTTGTCTTCTCACTTCCTTGTAGGTTCAGCCAATGGGAGGCACTGGCCGGAGATTGGCTGCTGGGAGGAGGAGAGAACCTTGGGTGTGCCTGCCCTTTCTTGTTTCACGTGGCATTTCCAGCCCTGGCTGGACTTCATCCATGATTTCAGCTCTAGCACAAGGCAGTCCCTCTCTGTGCTCCCATTGTGCTTGGCTGGGAGGACACAGAGACCTTGGGCTCAAAGAGCCCTATGTGCATTCTCCCTTTGTCCATCTGGCCTAGGGGTGGGGTCAGTTTCTTGGTATTGCTCATACCTGGATTTTGTCACTGCTCTTCTTGTTTGACTCCTCAACTCTCCATTCACCTGTGCAGCAAAGCCCCATATTCAATTCTCTCTGCTTGAAATACCTAGTGTGGTTTCTGGGATTTTGGAGAATCTTACCTACTCCTTCAAACATATTTCATATCCCTTTCCCCTCCTGCATGAGGCAGCATCCACCCTGGCACCACTGATGTTCTAAGACTCCCACCTCTTTCTTACCTCAGGGCCTTTGCACTTGCTTTCCTCCTGCATTACATGTTCCTTCCCTGGAGCTCCCCCAAGGCTGCCACTTTCTCATCCTTCAAACTTCATGTTGCCCTCTCAGGTAACAGGGGAAGAAAAAGCAAATGCTACTTTCTCAGAGGCTCTCCTTGACAATCACAGCTAATGCAACTCACTCACCCCACCCTCACTGCAATTTACTTGATTTCCTATCATGTTGTTCTGTTTATTCCGTTTACATCATGTGTCCCAATCTGCAATGATTTCGTTTACTTGTTTGTATAGTTTGAACTCATGACAAAGTCAAAATTAAGGGTTTAAAATCATGTGTTTCTTTATCATTTTTGGAGCTAAATTTTGGGCAAGGGGACATGGTGAATTCATCCTCTGGCAGTGGATGTGCCCTTGCCACTGCTACTCATCCTCCTGAATGGGGTCAGGGCCCGTTTTAAATGGCAGGTGGCATTTCTCTGCTTTTAAGCACATGATTTTTCTCTGGATCAGAATCCTGGCAGTCACTGCCTGGGTGGCAGTGGACACCCTCTTCTGTCAGTGCTTCAAGGGTGACAAGCATCTCACTGTAAAACAAAGACAAGATTCTTGTCACTTTATTACATGTTGATCAAACCCCTAAGATAAATTGTTGGTCCACCATCCTGTGTCTCCTCAGGCTACCTGAGTTCAACTTCGAGTCATGAGGGGCAGATCACTGTAAACTGACAACTTCCCATTCAAGCCCTTGTCTCTGCCCCGAGGGCTTCCCCATCCAGGAGCCCACTTCACTGCGAAGCACTTACCTGGAAGGGGGGAGCACAGGCAAGACCTCCAGCCCAGAGAATTGAGTACAGATACCCACACGGGTAACCTGCCCTTGATGCCTCTGTTATCTTCTTCCTTGCCTCCTCCATTTACTTCCCTACTCTCTCATTGGTGCTTCCCGGGACCACCTTCCACATAAGCTGCCTGCACCCAAGTCCTCCTGTCTGGGTCCGCTTTGGGAGGACCCACACCAAGCAGAACCCAGTTCCCTTTTTCTCAGCAACTGTTTCTTTTTGTGCCACATCAAGATCCACTTCTGCGAAAAAAGCCTGTGTGGGCATCGGGGCTTAATCCTGCCAAGGTGAGAGAAACCACGTGGACCACCCCTGGGAATTGTCCCCCCTGGGGAGAGAAAGACGCAGGCATTTTGTCCTCTACTCCTTGAGCCCACCTTGAGCCTTCCCCCGCCCCCTTGGCCGTTTGCCTTCCCTGCTCCCCTTTGCTCACCGTCTTCCTCACCAGGACGGACAACTGGCCCCTGGCAATTTGCAGTCGTCTTCTCCAAGTGTGTGCTAGGCTGTCAGCAGCATCACCCAGGAGCTGGAAGTGCAAATGCTCAGGCCCTGCCCCAGACATGCTGAATCAGAGACTCAGAGGGTGGCCTCCACCCTTGTGTGCCCAGCCCTCCAGGAGACTCCGGGGCTTGCTGCAGCCCTAGAAGCACTGCTCTAAAGCCACACTAGTTAGCATTAGATGTGCAGTTCACATAGCTTGTTCTGCTTCTAACCACTGGTCAGGGGCTTAGGGTTCTGATTATGTAACAGCATATGATGACTCATTAATGATGAGAGACATTCTTCTTATCATTTGCCAGTGTGATTCTTGATATCACACCCAGATGCTGGGAAGAACAGGGGCTGTGGGAACTGAAGCACCCACATTGGCCCCCAGCCCTGTCAGTGCCCCATGCATCCCTGGGGTACCTCTCCCCTTCTGTGCACACTGTTTCTGGGTGCCGCTGTGACCCCCACAGTCAGTGCCTTGTCTCTCTGTAGTCATCTGTCCCAAAGCTGCTGGAGCCCCCGTGCTCACCCTGCTTGCATGGGGGGCTGAGACAGCCCTTACCCAGTGACGGGTGGATGCAAGGGCCCCCAAGACCTCCCCTCCGGTTCAATGATTCAAGAGAACTCATTGGAACTGGAAAGGCCACCAGATTCACAATTCCCTCTTACTACACGTAAACATGGTGGACCATCTGCACGGCTGACCTGGTCTCTAGCCCCTGGAGCGATCAAGCTGATTCAAGGCCTCCACTGTGAATCCCATCCTTAGCATCAACCACCTGGTGTAGCTCAAGGCCTCAGCACACAGAGACTTATCAGGCAGGACATTAGAGGACGTACAGGCTGCCTCACAGGAGCTGTGCCAGGGCCACACCTTTCTTTGGGTAAGGTTAACCCTTTACTGCTCACAGGGCATGAATACTCCAGCTCCTTCATAGCCAATGCGGCCCCTCTGGGACATGACCGGCCCTGACTGTCTCAGAACTCCCCAGCAGGAGGAAGCCAGCGGCACCCACATGGCTCCTGGCTCACTTTTTTTTTGCTTCCCCGTCTCACCTTTCCACTGCCCTGCCTCTTTTTGTTGTTGCTGTTCTGGGAACACTTTCTAATAAATCTTCACACAAAGCCTTGTCTCAGATTCTGCTTCTAGGGATACCAGAATAGGACACTGTAATAATTGACAGTGTGAAATTTCCTGAATTTTCTGTATTTCGTGAACCCTCTCATGTGAACTGCTGTTACTTTCAAACCTCAGAAATGAGCTGCAGTTGCTCTTAGGGTTAGATCTGGAGAAGCCAAGGAAGAACCCGGAGGTGAGTCTCACAGTGGCAACTGGGTCCAAGGCAGGGTCACCTGGCTAGAGCTGGGGTTGACACCCAGCTGGTCCAGGAGGGGGCAGCTCCTGCCAGGGACTCCAATCGGAGTCGAGGGGTCAGGGTGAGGAGAGAAATGCTCTCACTTTCCTCTCCGTCTCACCTCCGTTTCTTGACATCACTTCCCATTGGTCGAACCTAAATGGGAGGCAGTAGGCAAGCCTGGGAAGCAGCGTCTGCAGGGGCGGTTGTGAAATGGATCTGAAGGCAAACAGCACACGATGAACACGTGTTTTGTAACCACTGATAGAAAAAAGGCGATAGAAAAACACTGGTACTAACTCAGTAGCACGTTGGATGATTAAAGCTAAAACAAAATCAGGAGCCAGAAGAGCTGCATATACTTACAAACAATGCAAACGTGTGTGCAGCAGCACGCGCTGGGAGGCCCTGGCATTAATTCTGGGTCCCTCCATCCTTCCCTAGGGATGAACAGGGTGGTGCTTTCTATACCAGAAGAGTCAGCAGCCACAACACCTCACCCCAGCAGCTTCAAATGACATGCCGAGAACAGCACGTAGAATCCCCTTATGTTTACATGGTATTGGTGCCCTTTGAAAATCTGATTAGCTCTTTTAATTACCATGGACCCTTTCAGCCCTTAGCTGGTAAATAGCTAACTCTAATTAATAACTCTCTGTATGCTTGGGAAATATCACTTATTTCACTGTCTGTCCTCCTGGTGCCAGTGACTGCCAGAGCTCAGCACCTGGGAGTGACCCAACTTCATTGTCCCCCCCACCTTCCACTGTTGCTCTGCCTCGTTCGCCTAGATCCTGAAGCTTCTCCACCTGAGGGGAACGGGATCAACTGTGCAAACTGCACAGAAAGCATGCAGGCCAGGGAACTCTTCCTGGACTGTGTAATGAACTCTGCAGACATTGGGTGTCCTTTTCTCTTAGGGCCATAGATAAACCACTTGATGTCCAAGCCATCTGAGAGCTATGTGGTTCCACCATAGGGAAGCATCTGAAGAGCCGTAAAAAAAAAATACTGCCAGCACCCTAGGGGCTAGAGTTCACATCTCTTTGACCGCTGTCCCGTCCCTGCGCCCAGACAAGTGCCTGGCACGTAGCAGGGCTGCAGTGTGTCTTTGCAGATGAGACAAGCCCTGATGCTTGGCCCAAGTGACCACATGCTTGGCTGGTGCTCCCACCTCAGTGCAGCGGAGTGGGTGTGCCTAGCCACCCACCGCCTGGTGGGGGAGGAAGCAGTGGGGGCCGTGGTCCATAGAGCTTGAAGCCTCAATTGGTGGTTGATCTGCTGTCTGGGAGGATCAGACATTCCCAAACTTTAATTACGTAGCATTCCAGATGATGAGTCCAGCAACTCTGCATAAAAAAACTGGAAGCCCTGGAAGGAGACCTAAGTTCAGATCAGGGCTCGCACGTTTTCTGGCCCTTGGATGTGTTTTTCGATTGCGTAGATCTGCAGGTGCTGCAAATGAGAATGTGTGTCCTGGCACTCACTAGCACATGAGCGAAAGCTCCACAGCGCACCATCAGCCAGGCCTGCTGCAGCGAGGTCCTCGCCCGACACGGAGAAGGAAGACGTTTGCGTCCCAGGTCAAAGGCAAGCCCTAGTTCCTAGGGACTATCATGGAGGCTTGCTTAATTAAAATATTGTCATTTAACTTATCTATGCCAATAAAATGATGCATACGCCATAAAAGCAGGTGGAAGCGAAATTATGTCTGAATCCAAGACGCTCTTCTAGCTCCCTTTTGAAGCAGCCTCAGACCTCTAGGCCGTCTGCAATTAAGGAGATTGGACAGTAGAGGGCAGCAGAGGATGCCGTTTCACTGTTCATTCGGCCGGCCAGGCACAGGCTCTCGCCCCACTCGGCCCCAACTGGAGGCCCAGGCAGAGCTCACAATGGCCAGCTCCCCCAAGGTGCCAGCAATGAGTTGGATAAAGTCTCAAGCGACCCCCAGCTCAGGCCTGATGGAGAAGCTGGTTATGTGCACAGCCTCTAACTCTGACCAACAGCAGGGTCTGGGCAGGACTAAGGGGAGACACATTCCTGGTGTTGCTTTTCCTCCTACACATGTCCAGGGTGTGGGGCAGCTGCCTGATAACCCCAACTGGGGTTATGGTGGTGTTCAGGCTTCCCCTGTCCCTCCTGCGACCCACGAGCGGGACCTTGAGCCTGCAGGGAGCGTATGAAGATGAAGAATCTCATCTTCTAACTCTTCCAGCTCCCTGAGATCTTGCCTGGAAGCTTCTTCCTTGGGGAGTCCTCTGCCGGTGGGGGTGGCTGGGCATGACCAGACCACCCTTCTTCCTTCCACACCCCATCAGCGCTGAGATGAGTACTGTGAAAATATGCAACAATGGGAAAGAGAAAAGATGGAGGCCAAATGCAAGTACTTGGAAAGGAGAAAGGGTCTGGGAAAAAAGCAAATCACATTTTCAGCCATCTTCCCTGTGTTTTTGATTCTAAAGATGCTGCTGCCTTAACGGAGTTATCGAGGTCCCTAAGTGAGCCACAGAAGGACAATGGGACCCTGGTTCCTTTTAGAAACCCATGAACCCAAGCTATTTTCTTTTTTTAAATGTTATTTTAAGTTCCGGGATGCATGTGCAGGATGTGCAGGTTTGTTTCAGAGGTAAACATGCACCATGGTTGTTTGCTACACCTATCAGCCCGTCACCTCGGTGTTCAGCCCTGCATTCATTAGCTAGCTGTGTATATGATGCTGTCCCTATCCCTGGCTCACGACAGGCCCCAGTGTGTGTTGTTCCCCTCCCTGTGTACATGTGTTCTTTCTCATTGTTTAGCTCTCACTTATTATTATTTTTTGCAAAGTGAAAGCAATTTATTAAGTAAAGGAATAAAGGAATGGCTACTCCATAGACAAAGCAGCCGTGAGGGCAGATGGTTGCCCATTTTATGGTTATTTCTTAATGATATGCTAACAAGCGGTGGATTATTCATGCCTCCCCGCTTTAGACCATATAGGGTAACGTCCTGATGTTGCCACGACATTTGCAAACTGTCATGGCGCTGGTTGGAGTGCAGCAGTGAGGACAATCAGAGGTCACGCTCACCATTTTGGTTTTGGTGGGGTGGCTGCTTCCTTTACTGCAAATTGTTTTATAATCAAGGTCTTTAGGACCTGTATTTCGTGCTGACCTCCTGTCTCATCCTGTGATTTAGAATGCCTTAACCGTCTGGGAATGCAGCCCAGTAGGTTTCAGCTTCATTTTTACCCAGTTCCTGTTTAAGATGGAGTTGCTCTGGTTCACACGCCTCTGACACTTTCCCCCCTCCCTTTTTTAAGAGAGCCTTTAATCCTAAGGGTTGCAGAGGGACAAAGATTCATCTTCTGTAACTTCTTCAGGCTGAATAGGGGTGATGATATTCCTGCCTAACTATGAGGGTCTCTTGTGTTCAGGGTAGAGAGGCAGCTCCCAATTATGGGTGAGAGCATGCAGTATGTGGTTTTCTGTCCCTGTGTTAATTTGCTGAGGATGATGGCTTCCAGCTCCATCCACGTCCCTGCAAAGGACACAGTCTCGTTTCTTTTATGGCTGCATAATATCCATGGTGTATATGCACCACATTTCTTTTTTAATCAGTCTATCATTGATGGACATTTGGCTTGATTCCATGTGAACCCAAGTTAATTTCTTACCCATACCAGACTTCATATTTTTATTCAGGCAGCCACCCCTCCCTGGAGTTTATCCATCTTCCCCTGTTCCTGAAAGAAGGGTCTGCCAGGTCCCCACACCTGCATCACTTACCTGGTGAGCTGCCATCCTTAAGCCTGGCTGTTCCCCCAGACACTGGGAGCGCCCATCCCAGGCCACGAGAAGATCAGTCATCCACTCCCAGTTCAGTAAAGTTAATCTCAGTGTTGGCCGTGTTGTCCAGCATGCTTTGGGGGTCAAATGTCCCATCTTTTACCCAGATATCCTTGTAACCCTGTTCTTTCCTGTGATACTAACCCCACTAGCTTGATTCTGCTTGTGTCCTATTTCTTGGTTTCTGGACCCAGGAAGCCCTTCCCACCTACCCCTGAGTTGCAGTTCTCAGGTGTAGAGCTAAAGTTGGTACTAGCCGTGATGATGAGGGGCAGATTCTACGTTGTTTTTTTAACAGAATATTTAACATAATATTTTTTAAAACTTCTCTTTCTTGGGGAACTCGAAGCATTCCTTGGGCTGAAGTTGGCTCCCCAGAGGCCATATTAGGAGGTGGTCCACAGAACCTGAGGGAAGGATGCTAGGGGAGCCCTAAGTGGGAGGCTGGGGGTTCTGGTCCTTTCGTTCCGCCAGTCTCAGCTCCAAGGAGTGAGGCCCCATGCTAAATGCCTCTCTCCGGCAGCAACCACGGCCTGTCTTTTCTTCGCAAAACAATTCCAAATTTATCTCCTGGCCACCATCTCTTCCTTCATTCAAGAAAATTAACCCCCTGAGTTAAGCTGTTTAATCTAATTTCAGTTGTTCGAATTGCTCAGTCTTTGATTTCCTCACAGCACCATCATTTCACAGGGATCTTGGGTGGAGACGCCCCTGGATTCTAACTTCATAGGCTTTATGTCTCCGTAATGCCCACGGTGCCCAGTGAAGATCGTCTCAGTCCCGCCAACAAAGCCAGGACTGTTTAACATTCACTCCTTCCTAAACTGGGAGAGAGCGAAGCTGGTTCCAAAGTGCACCAGAAATACAGAGCAATTGAGATGCTTAAAGATATGAAGCCCAAGGAACATTCCATTAAAAATGGCACAGTCTAAGGCGGCTCAAGCTCAAAATAAATGAAAGATGCAGGCTGCGATAATCTCACTAACGTATTCAAGAAGGAGCTATTTCTGGATTGACCACATCTGACCTCCAGCTTCATGTCTTGCTGCTGTGAGGACCAGATAGGCAACAGGAGGAGAAAAGGAGAGGATTTGTTGGTTTTTAGGCCCAAGCCCGTGGCCCACACTGATCCAAAAGCGGGTCTCCTCAATTGCTGCTGCCCAGCTGAGTCCTTCCAACGTATTTCCCCAAACGTAGGCCAGCGCTGTTCACCAGAGCTTCCTGCCATGATAGAAATATTCCAGAACTACTTGTGCAGAATGACAGCCACCTGCCTCGTGTGGCTGCTGTGAACTTGAAATGGAGCTGCTACAAGTAAGGAAGCATTTTTAAAACTTTATTTAACAGCGGTTAAAGCTTAAAAAGTAACATGAAACTAGCCGTGCACAGCTAATGACTGGTGTAATGGATGGTGCCCTTCTAGGTGATCAAAGGTCCTGGCTGGGCGCGGCGGCTCACGCCTGTAATCCCAGCACTCTGGGAGGCCGAGGCTGGCGGATCACGAGGTCAAGAGATCAAGACCATCCTGGTCAACATGGTGAAACCCCATCTCTACGAAAAATACAAAAAATTAGCTGGGCATGGTGGCGCGTGCCTGTAGTCCCAGCTACTCAGGAGGCTGAGGCAGGAGAATTGCTTGAACCCAGGAGGCAGAGGTTGCGGTGAGCCGAGATCGCACCATTGCACTCCAGCCTGGGTAATAAGAGCGAAACTCCATCTCAAAAAAAAAAAAAAAAAAAAAGATTAGTTGGGTGTGGTGGCGTGCGCCTGTAGTCCCAGCTACTCGGGAGACTGAGGCAGAATTGCTTGAACCTGGGAGGCGGAGGTTGCAGTGAGCTGAGATCACGCCACTGTACTCCAGCCTGGCGCTTGGCGACAGAGACAAGACTCTGTCTCAAAAAAAAAAAAAAAAAATCCTGGCCTGCTGTCATCCTCTCCAATACTGCATCTGTCTTAATTCTTAAGAGTTTCAGTGTGCTCACACATGATTCTTCGTGCAACTGGCCTCTCGGTTCTTGAACCCTGATCCTTCACCCATCCTGTCCTCCACTCGCTTTTATCATCCATCGGAGATGTCATTAGCAATAACTACAGCTCTGCTACTATCTGATTTTCAAGCACTTCTCTTTCTGACCATTTCTCTAGAATTCTAAGCTCAGCAATCCTTCAAGCCTACTGGGATATTCATCCCATGGATCCTACCACATTTCTCTTTGTTGGTGCTGAATATTTTTGTATTCTTTTAATACAAATAATATTAAAGCTTTGTTCTGAGATGTAGTTAAGGAGACAGAGGCTGGGTGCTGTGAAAGGAGCCTGTAGTCCCAGCTGTTTGTGAGGCCAAAGCAGGTGGATTGCTTAAGCCCAGGAGTTCTAATTCAGCCTAAGCAACAAAGTGAGACCCTATCTTTAAAAAATATATAAGGAAATTGTTTTTGATCTTTTAGGATCTTGCTTTTAAGTTTTGTGCAGTAAGGCCAGAGTAGCAATATTTTGTCCCCCCTGTTGAGATAATAACTTTCTGAGTAGTCTACTGATGCCTGTGTGTTAGGAGGCTTTCCAGTTTAGCTGGCGAGACACCCGCTCTTCTAACCTGCATGAGTGCTGCAGGCTGTCCCCTCCCCTCCCTTCTGATGGTTCTTCTTCAGCCTTGCCCACTTGCCTCACATGCAAGGACACTTTGCTAAAGACCTACAGAGGCCTCTGTGTCCCTCTGTGGCTCTCTACGGCCCTCTGTGGCCCTCTGTGGCCCTCTGCGGTCCTCTGTAACCTCCTGTGGCTCTTGGCAGCTGGCTCTATCCCTCTCTGTCCCTCTGCAGCTCTCTGCAACCCTCTGTGTCCCTCTATGGCCCTCTGCAGTCCTCTGTCACCTCCTGTGGCTCTCGGCGGCTGACTGTGTCTCTCTCTGTTCCTCTGCAGCTCTCTGTGACCCTTTGTGGCTCTCTGTGACCCTCTGTGGCCCTCTGCAACCCTCTGTGGCTCTCTGCGGCCCACTGTGGCCCTCTGTGACCCTCTGTGGCCCTCTGAGACCCTCTGTGGCCCTCTGCAACCCTCTGTGGCCCTCTGCGACCCTCTGTGGCCCTCTGCGACCCTCTGTGGCTCTCTGTGACCCACTGTGGCCCTCTGAGACCCTCTGTGGCCCTCTGTGGCTCTCTGCGGCCCTCTAGCTCTCTGTGGCCCTCTGTGGCTCTCTGCGACCCTCTGTGGCTCTCTGACCCTCTGTGGCCCTCTGTGGCTCTCTGCGACCCTCTGTGGCTCTCTGCAGCCCTCTAGCTCTCTGTGGTCCTCTGCGGCCCTCTGTGGCCCTCTGCGACCCTCTGCGTCCCTCTGCAGCCCTCTAGCTCTCTGTACCTCTCTGCGGTCTTCTAGAGTTCTCAGTCTGTACAGTGGACCTCTCTGGGGAGTCTACCTGGGAGATCACTGGGTTCCGTACATATGTGTACACGTGTGTGTGTGTGTGTGTGTGTGTGTGTGTGTGTGTATCACACAGAGAGAGAAGAGAGAAAGGAGAGACAGAGAGAGGAGACCAGTTTTCCGTTGTTTAAGAGGGGAGGGTAGCTCTGATTCGCGTTACTCCATCTTGGCCGGAAGCAGAAATCCCCCGTTCTGCTGTTTCTCAGCTCCACTTTCCTGGCTCCAGTCTCGTGGTCAGTCACTATCAGTACTTCCCTGCTCCTCGCTCCTTCTAGCTTAGCAACCTACAACCCTGGGGAAATCAACTCTGCCTGCTCCTTCCTGCTGCAGTGCAGCTGAACATGCCTGCAGGGAGGCACCCACCATGGCCACACGACTGGCTTTAACTTCATGGCTGTGAAAACCTGAGGCCCTTCATGCTGTGTGACAATGCAGTTGTATGTCCCCTGCCCCATATTCTCTAAATGGCCATGTCATACCTCCTCTTCTCAAATTCCCCATATCTCTACCCCATTCTCTCTCTCAGCTTCTACCTTTACTGGAAAATTTTAAGTAAACAGACAAGTTCCAAAGACCGTCACTGTCCCCTTTGCCGACCTGCCTTTCTTTGCACCTTCACTTCCGCCTTCCTGCCTCTTTCACAAGTTAGCACCACCCTTCCCTCTAGGGTATGAGGTCTCAGCTTTTTAGGGATTCTGCCCTCTCTCTCCTACATTGTCAAGTGTCGGCTTTGTATTGGATCGCTCCCGTCACTCAATAAGCTTGTATCATTTATCTCATCAGAAGGTCACTCTCATGACCCATCTTCCTCCAGCTTATGTATATTTCTTTGCTTTGTATTTGAGACAAAACTCTGAAAGATGTCACTTGCTGTCATTAATTAATCACGTCCCACTTTCTTTTGATTTCTCTCCCATCAGGCTTGAATCCCTGCACCCACCTGACTACTCTTGTCAAGATCACCACGACCTCCACGTTGCTGAAGCCAAAGGTCCGTCCTCGGTCCTCATCCGACTTGACCCTTCAGAAACAGTGGAAAATATTTACTGAGTGCTTCCATCTCCTGACACATTTTCTGCATTTGGCTTCTAGGACACCACACCCTGCTTTGTTTTCTCTGTCACCTTTGCCAGCCTCTCCTTTGTTCATGACCTCGTAATGTGGAGTGCCTCAGACTCAGTGCTTTGTCTTCTTTATAAAAATACTCCCCCTTTGGCCGGGCGCGGTGGCTCATGCCTGTAATCCCAGCACTTTGGGAGGCTGAGGCGGGTAGATTATGAGGTCAAGAGATCAAGACCATCCTGGCCAACATGATGAAATCTCATCTCTACTAAAAATTCAAAAAATTAGCTGGATGTGGTGGCACATGCCTGTAATCCCAGCAACTTGGGAGGCTGAGACAGGAGAATCGCTTGAACCCAGGAGGCGGAGGTTGCGGTGAGCTGAGAATGTGCCATTGCACTCCAGCCTGGGCAACAAGAGCGAAACTCCGTCTCAAAAAAAAAAAAAAAAATACTCCCCTTTGACCATCCCACTTTGTCTGACAGCTTTAAACACCATTGGTATGCTATGACTCCCATGCTTAAACCTTTAGCCTAAATCTTTTCCTAAATTCCAGATTATAGACCCAACTGCCTACTCAGCCTTTCCACTTGGATGTCTAAGGACATCTCAAGTGATCGTAGCTAACACAGAACTCTTGTGTTTTAGCCTGAACCTGTTCCACTGCCACCTTTCCCATGCCAGTTAATAGAAAGCCCACCATCCCAGCAGCCCAGGGCACCCATCGGCTCTATTTTCAGAATACTCTGAGGACCTGAGCAATTCTCACCATCTTTTCTGCTACTACCTTGGTCTACAAACTATCGTCTAATTTGTTTTCCTGCCTCTGTCCCTGTTTCCTTGTAATCTTTTCCCAGCATGGCAGCCAGGTTTAAGTAATCCTTTGAAAACTTGAGTAATCTGTTATCACTCCTGTGCTAATAACCTTCAGGGTCTCCGTTTTATTCAGAATAAAAGACAAACTTCTTGCCGTGGCCTGGAAGTCCCACTGATACGGGTCCTGTCACTTCCTGACAGCAGCTCCTGGGATATTTCCTTTTGCTCTTTCATTGCATCCACACTGGCCTCTGTAATCTCTGAAACGTGAGCACTCTTGCTCCGTGTATCAGCTTGACTCACTCCTGCACCTTCTCCAAGACTTTCTCAAATGCCACCTTCTAAACAGGCCTCCCCGATCACTTCATTTAATTCTGTAACTGCCCCACCCTCTCGCTCTGACTCAACTCTGCTGGACTCTTTACCGTTTCCTAGATAATTTGCTTGCTCATTACTCTATTTCACTCGTTTCCAAGTGCTAGGAGGTAAGTTCAAGGAGGGCTAGCATTGTTTTCTTCACTGATGTTTCCAAGTACTTAGAACAATGTCAGCACATGTGAATCTCCAACAAATATCTGCTAAATATTGATTGAATTTCACAACTCCCTCGTCTAAGTTTGTGTGCTTTTTTCATCTCTCATGAAATTTACTGCTGTTCATTTTAATCTGATCTAACCTGGATAAAAATATCCAAGTGAGGAGGCAGAGAATGCTGCTTCAATAGCTTTGGACCGTGAACCTATTTTACCTTAAAAATATTATGCCAAAGAGGCTGGGTTTAAGACCAGGGAGGACAATGTGCTCCTTTTTTGGACAAAGATGTCACAGTGTCCCCATCCATTGTGATGACAAGAGTCTGTGCTGTCCTGTAGTGGTGGTAACTGTGCACTGATCGTTCACCTGCTCTCTTCCCTTCAGGCCGTGGAGTGAGAGTGGGCAGCCTCTTCCCCAGCTTGGACTCTGAGACACAGTCGTGCCAGTTGAGCTCACAATCCGATGACCTCTGTGCTTCCAATTAAGCTCAGTCTCCCACTCACTGCTCAGATTCACTGGGTGATTAATGGAAATGAGTTATGTTTGTAGATCTGAGCCACGCATTTGGTGTTTCCACTGTCATTTGCTGAGTGCAAGCCCAGTATCAAATGGCTCCACTCTGTGCCTCACAGGTGAGACCTGGGAATCCAAAGCTTTCACCTCCTCTGCGCCACCCCATTATCCATGGACACGATTGCACGTGGACCTGCCTTGTGAGGCTGAAGGCAACCTTGCAACAAGATTCTCTGATGCAAGTTTGTGGCCCGCAGACCCGGTGCATCTCTGACACCCAGCATGAGTTGTGATAGGGGCTAAAACAGAAGCCTAAGCACCGCCATCTTATAGAGAAGCCACCTGGGCCCTGGACAGAGGTGTAGTTCTCGGAACTGTTATTGTACTGCAATTCTCAGAAGTGTTAAGGGTAAAAATTGCCACTGCTTCCTTTGCAACCCCCCTTCCCTTGCAACAAACCGCTGACTTTAGCTTCTGTACAGACAGCTTGCCTTGCACACCCCTGTGCCCCCCCTGAACAAGGATGTGGTTTTGCAACTTAAATGCCTTGCTCCCCCCTGAGCTCGGGGCCACGGGTTGGAGAGACATGAGTCCTCCGTGGCCACCAGCAATAAAGACCCTGAAATTTGGCATACTTTTGTCTTAGTGTTGATTTTCTGCTCGCTCCGGTAGGACAAGTGAGGAACGTTGCAGAATGAACTGGTGGTGGCCGATTCAGCAGCCACAGTACCTTCGGCGATTTAATGTAAATACGCACAATTACAAAAACAATGCCCTAAAACTGTGCTCAAAGTCTTTGCCACAACCACCCCCGTCCTCTTTCCCTTGCCATAATTCTCTCTCTCTAGCTTATGACTTAGGAGTTTCAATCTCTTTTCCCCTTGCCAGAGAAATTCAGAGCCCTCTCGAACTTAAATAGCTGTGTAATTTACCCATGGGCAGGTTGGCTGTGGGAGCCTTGGGGTCAATGGTATTTTAAGTATTTTATCTCTGTATTGAAGATTGGACCCCAACATGTCTGGACAAGTACAGAGAAGGAAATGGCAGGAAGACCTGCTCTGCCTCTGTTCAGTGTGCAGTGGGAAAGTCCAGCTCCTCACTCGTGCAGACATTCTCTGATAGGTTCAGTGGTGTTTGTGTGCATGTGTGTGTGCATGTATATGCGCACGCATGTGTGTGCTGAGCTGTCTGTAAACAGTAAAGCAGTAATTACACCTGACGAGCTGGACAGAAGCCCTGCGCTTTTCTGGAGAGACGACCACCTGAGACTGAGTGTGGCCGGGTTGGGGGGAGGGAGTGCTGGCACCAGCAGCTGCTTTAATAATGCTGCTCACCTCTGCTGATTAATATGCTTGTCAAAATAAAAGGGAAATGGAAATGACCCTACAGCACAGAGAGTGGGATGGGATTGGCCGAACTGTCTGGCCCCAGATTAATTGCTAGCAGTTTCATCTCCTCTCCTGGGCTCTCCTGGGCTCCAGATACAATAGGATGATAATGGAAAAGAAGTGCACACAGATCTGTCTATCTTGCTCCTTCTATTTCTAGCCGGGCCCAGAGCCAGTCATGCTTTGCTGGCATTTAGTTCCCCAGGGTATTGAAGGAGCTCAGGGTTCTTTCCCAGAAAAACACTCTCCAAAGGCCTCAATGGTTTGCAGCGGAGCCCAACTGTAGCTCTACTCAGCTTCGTCAGTAAGGGCACCGTAGGCAAAGCAAACAGCTTCCCACCTGAAAACAAGAGTGCCCTATCAGAGGGACTCTAAGAGGTCTGTTTGCTTTACCCAGGAACAAATGCAACTGAGTTAAGAGGCCCAGGAAGGGGAAGCGCTTGTCCACAGCCGGGATGATGGAGAGGCGCTCCCGACAGCAGACTGGAAAGAGTTGGACGCTTCGGTCTGCACAAATGAATCTTGAATTACACTGGACTTGTAGATGATTCAGAAAATGAAAATGGTTATTCCCACAGCCCAGAGTGATGGAACTAGGAATTCTCCCAGGAGGGTTCAAAGGAGCTCTCTATTTATAGTTCCAACAACAGCTTGCGTTTCGGGGCAGAAACAAAAAAATGCTCTGTTTTCACCAAAAATGCTTTATGTTCCCCCTAGATATACAGAAGATGATATTTCCGACTCCTTTGTGGTTGAGGGTAGGGAATCTGACTCTGTTCTGGTCAATGAGATGTGTGTCAGTGAGGCAGCTGATCCTAAACCCTCCCATGGGGTCTCTGTGCTCTCTCTGTTCCATCATCGCCTCATTTACGGAGGCCCTAAAGGAAGGCGGCGCAACAAGAGAGAAGGACCCTGGGTTCCTGTGGAGCACGGCCACTCCCACCCCTACCCCAGTTACTCAGCTGAGCCAAAGTCAGAACAAACAAGGAACAACCTCCCTAGTGTGCTAAGCCCCCGTAACAAAGTACCGGAGGCTGGATGCCTTAAGACAACAGAAAGGTATTGTCTCACATTCTGGGAGGCTGCCCTGGGCCATGTTCTTTGTCAAGGCTCCAGGGAAAGATCCTTCCTTCTTCTTTTGTGCTTCTGTGCTTGCTGGGAATCCTTGGCACTCCTTGGCCCATGGAGGCTCCACCTCAGTCACTGCCTCCATCTGCACATGGTGAGGTCCTTCTGTCTGCATGTGTCCACATTTTTCCTTTCTTATAAGGACACTCAACATGGCTCAGGGCCCACCTTAAGCCAGCTTGACTCCCTCCATTATATCTGCAAGGACCCTATTTCCAAATAAAGTCACATTCACAGGAATTAGGGGCATCTCTTTTATTTTTGGGGACACAGTTCAACCCATAACAATGTCTATAATTTGGAGTTTGTTAGTTACAGCAGCTGGTGTTACTTGCTCTGACAAATGCATGTCTGGCATTGGTCCCAACTTGGGCATGATTTTCTCCAGGACGCCCTTCCTGCTTTCCTGACCTCAAACCTAGATGGCGTGTGGCTTCACAGTGGTTCTCCACATTGCCCCAAACTTCCCATATCATAGCATTCACCATGCTGCACCATCATGTCCTGCTCACGTGGACAAGTGGACTCTTATCTCCTCTCTGCTACCCCGTTCATGCCAAAGGCAAGAGCCTGCCTTCTTGCTTCATGTGGTATATCCTGGGCCTGGCGTGAAGTCCGTTTCTTAATCAACAGCTCTCATATGAATCAGTGGATGCTGTGAGGAAGACTGCATGCTCTGGCACGAGCCGCGTCAGGTTGACTTTCCGCCTTCAAGAATCTTGCAGTCACTAACTGCCTCCCGGTTACCAAGTCGCCTGGCTTATTCTCTTCGTCACGCCCCTTGTCTTCCCTGCTTCATTCGTAACTGTGGACACTCTGGGACATGCACATGTATTAATACCATTTAAGAGTCTGGCTCCTCAAGGTTATCATCTCAACTCTGTGCCTCTCACCGCAGCATCAATCTCACTTTGAAATCTGCTTGTTCTCATTACACTGGGACTCCTTGACTCTCCCCCTCAAACACGACAGAAAATGCCTCTAACAGAAGGGTTTTCACTTATTCCATGCATAGAAGGGGTTGGTCAAATTGAGTGGAATTCCTTCTAAATCCGACTTTAGTCCTTGACCTGCGTGGCAGCGGCCACTCACCCTGAGCGAGTCTTCCCGGCAAGCTTGAAACTCAGTTGCTCCTTTTCTCTCTTTCTCAGAATTATCACATCTCAGACTGTTAGAAGCTGTTCTCCTGGAAACATTGTAGCAGTCAGGAATGGCCAGGCCCTGATAATCACTTTGTTCATAGGCACGGAGTTTTTAAACTTAGAAAATATACTTCGTTTTTATTTATTAATTTATATATATATATATATATTTGTAGTGAGAGATACTTTAATGTAACATTCACAATCATTGATGCACCAAACAGAAAAACGAAATGAAGACTGTAGAGTAGTGGCCATTAAGCATTTTCCCCCCCAACACAACTCAGGGACAGGGACATAGCTCACTCCCATCAATACCAACGACTCGTTATCAGTGTTTCTCTAAACGAGGAATAACAGACTCTCTGAATATACTGATATTTATATCTACAGGTCTTTCTTTTTTTCTTTTTTTCTTTTTGAGACAGAGTCTTGCTCTGTCGCCCAGGCTGGAGTGCAATGGCATGATCTCGGATCACTGCTACCTCTGCCTCCTGGGTTCAAGTGATTCTTCTGCCTCAGCCTCTGGAGTAGCTGAGACTACAGGTGCCCGCCTCCACACCCAGCTAATTTTTGTGTTTTTAGTAGACATGAGATTTCACTGTAATCCCAGCACTTTGGGAGACTGAGGTGGGCGGATCACCTGAGGTCAGGAGTTTGATATCTACAGGACTTATACATTTCTCTCTCAATCTTTCTCCTTGTCTCTCCCCCCCTCCCTCCCTCCCTCCCTCCTTTTCTTCCCTCCCTCCCTCCCTCCCTCCTTTCTCCCTTCCCTCCCCTCCCTCCTTTTCTCCCTCCCTCCCTCCCTCCTTCTCTCCCTCCCTCCCTCTCTCCTTCATTCTCTCCCTTCCGCCCTTCCTGACTTCTTCCCTTCCTTCTTCTATTCGTCCTATACACCTGTATCTATATCCATATTTATATCTATAGGTCTTAAATGTAGACCACTTTATCTCTCTTTACCTGAATATCCTTTACCTATACCTCTAAATCTATAGCTATCTATCTATCTATCTATCATCTATCTATCAATCAAGAGGTTTTTTTAAAAATAATTTATTTATTTTACTTTAGGTGCATACTATATCTGGTATTTCTCCCCATGTTATCCCTCCCCACCCTCCCCTCCCTCACCACCCCCCCATTGTCTCTCCCCCTACCCCCAAAACTGTCCCCTGTGTGTGATGCTCCTCACCCTGAGTCCACGTGTTCTCGTTGTTCAACACCTACCTATGAGAGAGAACATACGGTGCTTGGCTTTCTGTTCTTGGGTCAGTTTGCTGAGAATGATGGTTTCCAGATTCATCCAAGTCCCTGCAAAGGACACGAACTCACTGTATTTTATGGCTGCGTAGTAGTCCATGGTGTATTTTTAGAGACAGGGTCTCACCCTGTCATCCATGTTGGAGTGCAGTGGTGGGATCATAGCTCACTGCAGCCTTGAACTTCTAGGCTCAGTTGATCCTCAGCTTCCCAAGCAGCTCGGACTATAGGTGCACGCTATCACTCTTGGCTAATTGAATTTTTTTTTCTTGTAGTGATAGACTGTCACTATGTTGCTTAAGCTGCCCTCAGACTTCTGGCCTTAAGCAATTTCCTGGACTCAGCATCCCGAAGTGCTGGGATTACAACTATGGGCCACTGTGCCTGGCCAGATTTTATTTTCTGAGCAATTTCACGCTGACAGCAAAATTTAGCTAAAAATACAGTTTCCTTCTATCCCCCTCACCTCACAAATGCAAGCCTCCCCCACTGTCATTACCACAACTGAGTGGTTCATTGTCACAATCAGTGACTCCATACTGACACCTCATTATCACTTAGTGTTCGTAATTTACATGAGGGCTCACTCTTGGGGTCGTACGTTCTGTGAGTTTTGACAAACATGTAACGGTGTCTATTCACTATTGTAGTAACTTACAAAATAGACACAATTTTGTCACTGCCCTAAAAATCCTCCATACTCCACCTACTCATCCCTCCTTCCCCGAGCTCCAGGGAGCATTTTTTCCTTATTTTACTGACTGCATAGTCTTGTCTTTTCTAAAATGTCAAATAATGGAAATCATACAATGTGTAGCCTTTTCAGATTGGATTTTTAAATTTAGTGGTATTTAAGGTTCTTCCATGTCTTGCCATGGCTGAATAACATCTTCAGCACTGAAGAATATTCCATTGTCTAGCTGTATCACAGTTATTCACCCATTCACTTACCAAAGGCCATCTTGGTTGCTTCCAAGTTTTGGCAGTAATTATAAAGAAAGCTGCTATAAACATTCATATGCAGGTTTTAATGTTGACAAAAGTTTTCAGCTTACTTGGGTAAATATCACAGAATACATTTGTTAAATCGTATGGTAAAAGTATGTTTAGTTTGGTAAGAAACAGTGAAACTCTCTTCCAAGATAGCGTTACCATTCTGCTTTGCTATTAGCAATGAATGAGCTCCTGTTTCTCCACATCCTTGCAAGCATTTGGTGTTGTCAGAGTTTTGGATTTTGGACATTTTAATAGGTGTATGGCGGTATCTCATTTTAATTTGCATTTCTTTTAAGACATATGATGTCACACATATTTTCATATGCTTTACTTGTCATCCATATACCTTTTTTCAGTGTTTGTTATTTTTTTGTCTTATTGATAATAGCCATTCTAACTGGGGTAGGGTAAGATAACACCTCATTGTGGTTTTGATTTGCGTTTCCTTGTTGATTAGTGATATTCAGCATTTTTTTCATATATTTGCTGGCTATTTCTGTGTCTTCTCTTGAGAATGTCTGTTTTTAGATCATTTGCCCATTTTGTAATTGGATTTTTTTCCTTTGGCTGTTGAGATATTTTTCTTTCTTACATATTCTCAATATTAATCCCCTTTGAGATGAATAGTTTGCAAATATGTTCTTCCATTCTGCAAGCTGTTATTTTACTCTGTTCGAGGTTTCCTTTGCTATGCAGACGTTTTTTAGTTTGATGTAATCCCATTTGTTTATTTTTGCTTTTGTTACCTGTGTTTTTGAGGTCTTGTTCATAAAATATTTTCCCAGACCAAAGTACTGAAACATTTTCCCATTTTCTTCTAGTAATTTTGTAGTTTCAGGTCTTACAATTAGGTCTGGGATCCATTTTAAGTTTATTTTCTTATACAATAAGAGTCTAGTTTTATTCTTCTGCATATGAATATTCAGTTTTCCAAAGATCACTTATTGAAGAGACAGTCCTCTCCCTCAGTGAGCATCCTGGGCACCTCTGTTAAAAATCAGTTGGCTGTAGATATATGGATTAACTTCTGGGTCCACTGTACTCTATCATTGGTATATGTGTTTGTTTTTATGCCAGTACCATGCTCTTTTGGTTACTACAGCTTTGTGGTATATTTTGTAGTCTGGCAATAAGATGCCTCCAGTTTTGTTTTTCCTACTCAAGATTGCTTTGGCTATTATAGTCTTTTATGTAGTTTAGATTTTTTTCCTATTTTTGTTAAAAATGTCATTACTATTTTAATACTTTATTTTCTTTTTTGTTGTGTTTTTTTCTGATTTTGGTATCAGGATTATGCTGGTTTTGTAAAATGAGTTAGAAAGAACTCACTCCTCTTCAGTTTTTTGGAATAGTTTGAGAAGAACTGGTAACATTTTTCTTTAAAGATTTGATGGAATTCAGTGCTGAAGTCATTTGATCCTAGACTTTTATTGGGAGACTTTTTATTACTTACTCAAGATTGTTGTTCATTATTGGTCTACTCAGGTTTTCTATTTCTTCTTTGTTCAATTTTGGTAGGTTGTATGTGTCCAGAAACTTATCCCTTTTCTCTATGCTTTTGAATTTATTGGCGTATAGTTGTTTATAGTAGCTTATAAGGCTTCTTTGTATTTCTGTGGTATCCATTATGATGTGTCCTTTTTCATTTTTGATTTCATGTGTTTGAGTCTGCTCTCCTTTTTTCTTAGTCTAGCTAATGCTTTGCCAATTTTATCATTTCAAAAAAATCCATTTTTTTGTTTCATTTATCATTTGCATTGTTTTAGTTTCAATTTCATTTATTTTTGTTCTGTCTCTCTTTTTTTAGAGACAGAGCTTCACTCTGTCACAGGCTGGAGTGCAGTTGTACTATCATAATTCACTGCATTCTTGTACTTAGGCTCTGGGGATCCTCCCACCTTAACCTCCCAAGTAGCTAAGACTAGAGGCATGAGTCACCACTCCTGGCTAATTTTATTTTAAATTTTTTTGTAGAGACAGAGTCTGACTATGTTGGCAAGGCTGATATTGAACGCCTGACGCCAAGTGATCCACCCTTCTTGGCCTCCCAAAATGCTAGGATTACTGGCATGAGTCACCATGCCTAGCTTTGATCTTTATTATTTTCTTCTCCTACTAACTTGGCATTTGGTCCGTTCTTGCTTTTCTGATTTATGAGGTGCATTGTGAGGCTATTTATTTGAAATCTTTCTAATTTTTTGCTATAAACTTGCCTCTTAATACTGCTTTTGCCATGTCCGATAGGTTTTGCTGTTTCTGTTTCTATTTTCATTTGTTTCAAGGAATTTTTAACTATTACTATTGATTTCTTCCTTCACCCATTGATCTTTCAGGAGCATGCTGTTTAATTTCCATATATTTATATTTTGAGTATTCTTGCTACTAATGTCTAGTTTATTCCATTGCAGTCAACAAGGTACTTGAGATGATTTTGATTTCTAAAAATTTTTGAAACTTGTTTTGTATTCTAACATACGATCAATCCTAGAGAATTTTCCATGCACTGATGAAAAGAATGTGTACTCTACAGCTGTTGGGTGAAATGTTCTACAAATACATGTTAGGTCCACTTGGTCTATGGTGCAGTTTAAATCCAATGTTGTTGTTGTTTTAATTTTCATTGTTAATTTCCTGTCTAGATGGTCTGTATAATTCTGAGGGTGGGATCTTCAAGTCCCCAACTATTATTGTAGCTCCTGCTTTAGATTTAATATTTGCTTTATATATCTGGGTACTCCAGTATTAGGTGCATTTATATTTATAACTGCTATAATCTCTGGATGAATTGATCCCTTTGTTATTATATAATGTCCTTCTTTGTCTTTTTTTTTGACAGCTTTTGACTAGAAGTCTGTTTTATCTGATATTAGTATAGCTACTTCTTGCTTTTGATTTTATCGAAAAAACTGAAAGGGATATATTTTTGGGATACATTTTTATCTCTTTACTTTCAGTCTACATGTATCTTTACAGATGAGATGAGTTTCTTGTAGGCAGCATAGAGTTGTGTCTTGGTTTTTAATTCATTCAGCTTGTCTTTATCTTTTTTTAACATATATTTTAAGTTCTGGGGTACACGTGCAGAACGTGCAGGTTTGTTACACAGGTATACATATGCCACGGCGGTTTGCTGCATCCATCACCCCATCAACTACATTAGGTATTTCTCCTAATGTTATCCCTTCCCAGCCCCCCCACACCCCTGCTACTCCTCCCCTAGCACCCCACCCCCTGCCAGGCTCTGTTGTGTGATGTTCCATTCGCAGTGTCCATGTATTCTCATTGTTCCACACCCACCTGTGAGTGAGAACATGCAGTGTTCCATTCTTGTGTCAGTTTGCTGAGAATGATGGTTTCCAGATTCATCCATGTCTCTGCAAAGGACACGAATCATCCCTTTTTATGGCTGCATAGTACTCCACGGTGTATGCGTGCCACATTTTCTTTATCCAGTCTATCATTGATGGGCATTTGGGTTGGTTCCAAATCTTTGCTATTGTGAACAGTGCCACAGTAAACACACGTGTATGTGTGTCTTTATAACAGAATGATTTATAATCCTTTGGGTATATACCCAGTAATGGGATTGCTGGGTCAAATGGTATTTCTAGTTCTAGATCCTTGAGGAATTGCCACACTGTCTTCCACAATGATTGAACTAATTTACACTCCCACCAACAGTGTAAAGTGTTCCTATTTCTCCACATCCTCTCCAGCATCTGTTGTCTCCTGATTTTTTAGCGATTGCCATTCTAACTGGTGTGAGATGGTATCTCATTGTGGTTTTGATTTGCATTTCTCAAATGACCAGTGATGGTGAGCTTTTTTTCATATGTTTGTTGGCTAAATGTCTTCTTTTGAGAAGGGTCTGTTCATATCCTTTGCCCACTTTTTGATGGAGTTTTTCTTTTTCTTGTAAATTTGTTTAAGTTATTTGTAGATCTAGATATTAGCCGTTTGTGACAGGGGTGGATTGCAAAATTTTTTCCCCCCATTCTGTTGGTTGCCAATTCTTGCTAATGATAATTTCTTTTGCTGTGCAGAAGCTTCTTTAGTTTAGATTCCATTTGTCTATTTTGGCTTTTGTTGACTTTGCTTTTGGTGTTTTACTCATTAAGTCCTTGCCTATACCTATGTCCTGAATGTTATTGCCTAGGTTTTCTTCAAACGTTTTTATGGTTTTAGGTCTTATGTTTAAATCTTTAATCCCCCATCTGGAGTTAATTTTTGTGTAAGGTATAAGGAAAGGATCCAGTTTCAGCTTTCTGCATATAGCTAGGCAGTTTTCCCAACACCATTTATTAAATAGGGAAACCTTTCCCCATTGCTTGTTTTTTGTTAGGTTTGTCAAAGGTCAGATGGTTGTAGATGTGTGCGTTATTTCTTAGGCCTCTGTTCTTTTCCACTGGTCTATATCTCTATTTTGGTGCCAGTACCATGCAGTTTTGATTACTGTAGCCTTGTAGTATAGTTTGAAGTCAGGTAACATGAAGCCTCCAGCTTTTTTTATTTTTTTAATTTTATTTATTTATTTATTTTTTTGCTTAGGATTGTCTTAGCTATGTGGGCTCTTTTTGATTCCATATGAAGTTAAAGGTGGTTTTTTCCAGTGTCTGTGAAGAAAGTCAATGGTAGCTTGATGGGGGATAGCATTGAATTTACAAATTACTTTTGGGAGTATGGCCATTTTCACAATATTGATTCTTCCCCAACCATGAGGATGGAATATTTTTCCATCTGTTTGTGTTCTCTCTTATTTCCTTGAGCAGTGGTTTGTAGTTCTCCTTGAAGAGGTCCTTCACATCCCTTGTTAGTTGTATTCCTAGGTATTTTATTCTCCTTGTAACAATTGTGAATGAGACTTCACTCAATTTGGCTCTGTCTGTCATTGTTGTATAGGAATGCTTGAGATTTTTGCACATTGATTTTTGTATCTTGAGATTTTGCTGAAGTTGCTTATCAGCTTAGGAGATTTTGGGCTGAGACGATGGGGTCTTCTAAATATACAATCATGCCATCTCCAAATAGAAACAATTTGACTTCCTCTTTTTCTAATTGAATACCTTTATTTTTTTTCTTGCCTGATTGCCCTGGCCAGAACTTCCAATACTATGTTGAACAGGAGTGGTGAGAGAGGGCATCCTTGTCTTGTGCTGGTTTTCAAAGGGAATGCTTCTATTTTTGCCCATTCAGTATGATATTGGCTGTGGGTTTGTTGTAAATAGCTCTTACTATTTTGAGATATGTTCCATCAATATCTAGTTTATTGAGAGTTTTTAGCATAAAGGCTGTCAAATTTTGTCGAAGGCCTTCTCTGCATCTATAGAGATAATTATGTGGTTTTTGTCTTTGGATCTGTTTATGTGATGGATTGCATTTATAGATTTGCGTATGTTGAACCAGCTGCATCCCAGGGATGAAGCTGACTTGATCATGATGAATAAGCTTTTTGATATGCTGTTGGATGCAGTTTGCCAGTATTTTATTAAGGATTTTTTCATTGATATTCATTATGGATACTGGCCTGAAATTTTCTTTTTCAGTTGTGTCTCTGCCAGGTTTTGGTATCAGGATGATGTTGGTCTCATAAAGTGAGTTACGGAGGCTTTCCTCTTTTGTATTGTTTGGAATAGTTTCAGAAGGAATGGTACTAGCTCATGTTTGTACCACTGGTAGAATTCGCATGTGAACCTGTCTGGTCCTGGACTTTTTTTGGTTGGTAGGCTATTAATTGCTGCCTCAACTTCAGAACTTGTTGCTGATCTGTTCAGGATTTGACTTCTTCCTGGTATAATCTTGGGAGGGTGTAAGTTTCCTGGAATTTATCCATTTCTTCCAGATTATCTGGTTTATTTAGATAGAGGTGTTTATAGTATTCTCTTATGGTAGTTTGTATTTCTGTGGGATCAGTGGTGATATCCTCTTTATCATTTTCATTGCATCTATTTGGTTCTTCTCTCTTTCTTCTTTATTAGTCTGGCTAGCAATCTATCTATTTTGTTGATCCCTTCAAAAAACCAGCTCCTGGATTCATTGATTTTTTTGAAGGGTTTTTTGTGTCTCTATCTCCTTCAATTCTGCTCTGATCTCCATTATTTCTTGTCTTCTGCTAGCTTTTCGATTCATTTGTTCTTGCTCCTCTAGTTCTTTTAATCATAACGTTAGGGTGTCAGTTTTAGATCTTTCCTCCTTTCTCTTGTGGGCATTTAGTAGTCTAAATTCTCCTCTACACACTGCTTTAAATGTGTCCCAGAAATTCTGGTATGTTGTGTTTTCATTCTCATTGGTTTCAAAGAACATTTTTTATTTCTGCCTTTATTTCATTATTTATCCAGTAGTCATTCAGGAGAAGGTTGTTCAGTTTCCATGTAGTTGTCTGGTTTTGAATGAGTTTCTTGATCTTGAGTTCTAATTTGATTGCACTGTGGTCTGAGAAACTGTTTGTTCAGATTTCCATTCTTTTGCATTTGCTGAGGAGTGTTTTACTTCCAATTACGTGATCAATTTCAGAATAAGTGTGATGTGGTGCTGAGAAGAATGTATGTTCTGTGGATTTGGGGTGGAGAGTTCTGTAGATGTCTATTAGGTCCACTTCATCCAGATCTGAGCTCAAGTCCTGGATATCCTTGCTAATTTTCTTTCTCATTGATCTGTCTAATATTGACAGTGGAGTGTTAAAGTCTCCCACCATTATTGTGTGGGAGCCTAATTTTCTTTGTAGGTCTTTAAGAACTTGCTTTTTGTATTTGGGTGCTCCTGTATTGGATGCATATATATTTAGCATAGTTAGCTCTTATTGTTGCATTGATCCTTTTACCATTATGTAATGCCCTTCTTTGTCTCTTTTGATCTTTGTTGGTTTGAAGTCTGCTTTATCAGAGACTAGGATTGCAACCCCCACTTTTTTTTTCCCTCTGTATTTGCTTGGTAAATCTTTCTCCATTTCTTTATTTTGAGCCTATGTGTGTCTTTGAGGAGAGAGTCTCCCGCAGACACCGGGGGGGGGCTCCCCCCCCACCGAGGGGGGCCGGGGGGGCCGGGCCCCACCTAAGGGGACAAAATCCTAGGGAAATAGATCCCTCCCGAACGGGGTTGGCCCCAGGGGGGGGGTCGCCCAGGGGCCGGGCTTGGGGGGGGGGGGGGGGGGGCTCTCTCGGTTCGCCTGGGGCGGGGGGGGGGCGGGCGGGGGCGGAGCCCTTGGGGAGGGTTTTTTCTGAAGCTTAGTTTGGCTAGATATGAAATTCTGGATTGAAAATTCTTTTCTTTAAGGATGTTGAACATTGGCCCCCACTCTCTTCTGGCTTGTGGAGTTCTGCCAAGAGATCTGCTGTGAGTCTGATGGGCTACCCTTTGTGGGTAACCTGACCTTTTTCTCTGGCTGCCCTTAGCATTTTTTCCTTCGTGTCAACCCTGGTGAATCTGATGATTATGTGTCTTGGGGTTGCTCTTCTTGAGGAATATCAATATGGTGCTCTCTGTATTTCCTGAATTTGAATGTTGGCCTGCCTTGCTAAGTTGGGGAAGTTCTCCTGGATAACATCCTGAAGAATGTTTTCCAACTTGATTTCATTCTCCCCATCACTTTAAGTACCCCAATCAAATGTAGATTTTGTCTTTTCACATAATTCCATATTTCTTGAAGGCTTTGTTTATTTATTTTCATTCTTTTTTCTCTAATCTTGTCTTCTTGCTTTAGTTCATTGAGTTGATCTTCAATCTCTGATATCCTTTCTTCCACTTGATTGATTTGGCTATTGAAACTTGTGTATGCTTCACGAAGTTCTCATGCTGTGTTTTTCAGCTCCATCAGGTCATTTATGTTTTTCTCCACAATGATTATTCTAGTTAGCATTTCGTCTAACCTTTTTTCAAGGTTCTTGGCTTCCTTGCATTGGGTTAGTACATGCTCCTTTAGCTTGGAGAAGTTTGTTATTACCCACCTTGTGAAGCCTGCTTCTGTCAATTTGTCAAACTCATTCTCCATCCAGTTTTGTTCCCTTGCTGGTGAGGAGTTGTGATCCCTTGGAGGAGAAGAGGCATTCTGGGTTTTGGAATTTTCATCCTTTTTGTGCTGGTTTCTCCTCATCTTTCTGGATTTATCTACCTTTGGTCTTTGAAGTTGGTGATCTTTTAATGGGGTCTCTGAGTGGATGTTCTTTCTGTTGATGTTGAAAATATTTATTTCTATTTGTTAGTTTTCCTTCTAACAGTCAGGACCCGCTGCTAAAGGTCTGCTGGAGTTTGCTGGAGGTCCACTCCAGATCCTGCTTGCCTGAGAATCACCAGCAGAGGCTGCAGAACAGCAGAGACTGCTGCCCGTTCCTTTGTCTTGTAGCTTCATCCCAAAAGGGTACCCACCAGATGCCAGCTAGAGCTCTTCTGTGTGAGGTGTCTGTTGACCCATGCTGGGAGATGTCTCCCGGTCAGGACACACAAGGGTCAGGGAGCCACTTGAGGAGGCAATCTGTCCCTTATCAGAGCTTGAACACTGTGCCAGGAGATCCACGGCTCTCTTTAGAGCTGCCAGGCAGGGATGTTTAAGTCTGCTGAACCCACAACCACCCCTTTTCCAAGGTGCGCTCTCTCAGGAAAATGGGGGCTTTATTTATAAGTCCCTTACATGCTGCTGCCTTTTTTCAGAGATGCCTGGTCCAGCAAGGAAGGAGTCTAATGACACAGTCTGCCTGCAGAGGCCTTGCTGAGCTGCCATGGGCTCTGCCCCATTCAAACTTCCTGGGTGACTTTGTTTACACAGACAAGGTTAAAACCGCCTACTCAACCCTCAGCAATGGTGGATGCCCCCTCCCCACACTGAGCTCAAACTTACCAGGTCGAGTTCTGACTGCTGTGTTGGCTGCAAGAATTTCAAGCCAGTGGATCTTAGTTTGCTGGTCTTTGTGGGGGTGGGACCCACCAAGTCAGATCACTTGGCTCCCTGGCTTCAACCCTCTTTTTCAAGGGAGTGAACTGTTCTGTCTCGCTGGTGTTCCAGGCACCACTGGGGTATAAAAAAAAACAAACTGCTGTGGCTAGCTCAATGTCTTCCCAAACAGCTGCCCAGTTTTGTGCTGCTAACACAGGGTCCTGGTGTTGCAGGCACCAGAGGGAATCTCCTGGTCTGTGGCTTGTGAAAACCATGGGAAAAGCACAATGTCTGGGCGGGAGTGCTGGGAGCAGTCCCTAATGGCTTCCCTTGGCTAGGAGAGGGAGTTCCCTGGCCCCTTGTTCTTCCTAAGTGAAGCAATGACCCAACCTGCTTTGGCTCACCCTCCTTGGGCAGCAACGACTGTCTAACCAGTTCCAATAAGATGAACCAGGTACCTCAGTTGGAAATGTGGCAATCACCTGCCTTCTGCAACACTCTCACTGGGAGCTGTGCACTGGAGCTGTTCCTATTTGGCCATCTTGCCAGCAGCCCCATCTGTTTCTTTTATATGGGGGGGATTTATTCTGCTTACATTCAAGGTTATTATTGATAAGTGAGGACTTACTCCTGTCTTTTTATTGAATGTTTTCTGGTTGTTTTGTATATCCTTTGTTCTTTACTGTCACGCTTATTGTTTATTTTTGCAGTTGGGTGGTTTTCCATAGTGATAAGGTTTGATTTTCTTCTCTTCTTCCTTTGCGTGTCTGCCCTACCAGTGAGTTTTATAGTTTTCCATGTTTTCTGATGGTAGTTATTGTGTCTTCACTTCCAGGTGTAAGACTCTCTTGAGCATTTCTTGTAAGGCCAGTGCAGTGGTGCTGAATTTCCTTTGTTTTTGCTTGTATGTGAACTATTTTATTTCTTCATTTCTGAAGGGTAGCTTTGTTGGGTATGATATTTTTTACTGTCAGCTTTTGTTTTTTTCAGTGCTTGCAATATATTATCCCATTCTTCCCTTGTTGTTATGATTTCTGCCAATACATTAGCTGTTAGTCTATTGTGAAATTTCTTTATATGTGACCCTATGCTTTTCTCTTACTACTTCCAGGATTCTTCCTTTGTCTTTGAATCTTGATAATTTGATTATACTATACCTCAGAGAGGACCTGTGTCAGTTGAATCTATTTGAGGTTCTTTGAGCTTCCTGGGCCTGGATGTCCATCTCTATTCCATGACTTGGGAAGTTTTCAGCTATTATTTTATCAAATATGTTTTGTACATCTTTCCCTTCTCTTCTCCTTCTGGAATGTCCATAATACAAATATTTGTTCACTTAATGGGTCCTAGAAATCTTGTAGAATTTCTTCATACTTTTTAATCTTTTATTTTTTTCTGCCTTTGTTATTTCAAAAGATCTGTCTTCAAGTTCAGAAATTATTTCTTCTGCTTGGTTTAGTTTGTTGTTGAACCTCTCAGTTGCATTTCATTTTATTTATTGAACTCTTTTAGCTGTAGGAGTTCTGTTTATTTTTTAATAATATGTAACTTTTTGTCGAATTTCTCATTCAGATCATGAATTGTTTGCCTGATATAGTTGAATTGTCTGTCTGTATTCTCTTGTACCTCACTGAGTTTTAAAAACATTATTATTTTGAATTCCTTTTCTTTATGATTGGGATCTGTTACCTGAGAATTGTTTTCCTTTGGAAATGTTATGTTTCCTTGCTTTTCTGATGTGTTCCTACACTGATTTATATATAACTGATGGGAAAGCTGCCTCTTCCAATTTTACGGAGCAGATTTCTTGAGGAAAACTTATGATATGAATGGGTTCGTCAATTTGGTGGGTGTGCTGGCCTTGGCTCTAGGCAGATGCAGTGGTTTAGTCTCCATGTAGTTTCCTCAGCTGTAATCCACACTAGTGATGTTTGAAGTGTCTTAGTGGCCCAGGCTGAGACAGTTTGTGGTGGTGGAGGCACAACTTTGCCAGGAGTGGACTTGCTGGGCTATTTCTCAGGTGAAGCATGTGTGTGCACACATTGGGTCAGGCAGCTTGGGGTCTGTCTCACTAGGGTTGGGGACACAGAGCTGTTACTCTGTCTGGGACAATGGGCATGTGGTTACTCAGCTGATCTGAGGCCTGATTTCCAGAGGCAGCCCACAGGGATGTTTCTCAGGCCCAGGACACAATTTCATGGCTTCTCGGCTGACCTGAGTATGTATCTGCTAGTGGTGGCCTGTGGGTTTTTTCTCAGACCCAGTATATGGGTGCACAGCTGCTTGGCTGTCCTGGGAGTCCACAGGGCTGTTTTTAGCCCTGAAACATGGCTACACAATGGCTCAGTTTGCCTGGGGACATGTCTGTAGAGCGTGGCCTATGTGACTGTTTCTCGGGCCCAGGATATAATCTCATGGCTACTTGGCTTGTGTGGATGCATGATTGCTGGGAGTGCCCCATGGAATTTTCTCAGGCCCAGGATGTGGGTACAAGGCTGCTCGCTGGCCTGAGGGCATTTCTGTAGGGGATGCCCCACAGGACTGTTTTATAATGGAGGGAAAGCTGGTCTGGGAGTATGTCTGCCCAGGGTAGCCCATGGAACTAGGCTGTTTCTTGTATCCAGACACAGGCACAAGGTTGGTCTGCTGGGCCGGGGACATGCCCACCACTGGCAGCCTGCAAAGCTGTTTCTCAGGCCTGTGATGTAGGAGCACAGTGGCTTGGCTGCTCTGGGGGTCTATTAGGGCATCCTGTGGAGCTGTTCCTCAAGTCTGGGATGTGGGCACAAGATTGCTTGGCTGGCCTGGAGGCATACTTGCCAGATGTAGCTTGAGATTGTTTCTCAGGCCATGATTGTAGGCACAGGGCCATTGGGCAGTCCAGGAATGTGTCTGCAAGGGGATGGTGCTGCAGGGCTGTTTCACAGGTCCTAGGTGCCAATGGACAGCTCTTCTGCTGGCCCAGAGGCATATCAGCTGCTTAGAGGCTCAGGGGCATCTTCTCCTCAGGGGGAGTGAGTAAAAGAGTTTAGCTGGCTCAGGGGTGGGTTTGCCCAGGTTGGGACTGCCAGGCTATTTCTTTGGCTGGAAGTGTGGTGGTGGGTATTGTTTCTGTGCAGGATCAGATTCATAGCCAATTCTGGGCCCAGGCTCCATGCAACTGGGGTCATGGCATTCAGTGGCCTGTGTGGGCTTTGTATAAGGACAGAACCTTAGTGCTGGGCAGGTGGCTACTGGTTTGCAGAGGAAGGCATACTCCAGAGGTGGCTATGGCCTCAAGGTGGCACCATGCTGCAGCAGCTTAGCCCACAGGGGTGGGTGGCTGGTGGGAAGTGCACACCCTGTGCTCCTAAACCAGGACAATGCAGCTGCATGAATTCCTGGCTGCTCTTCAAGTCGGGCTCAGGGCTGGTGAGGACCGTGGGATTCTCCTGTAGCAAGTCTGTACCTGTTTGCTGGTTACCTTCTTCCTGAAACATGAAGTCCCTTCTGACTCTAGGCAAATTTGGTCCAGGACAGGCAGAAGGGGTTGTAGAGGCCAGATGTCTCCATACTGCTGTCCTGGACTTCTAGTCCCACAGATGCCTCTCCACTCCTCCACTGCACTCCGGCATTCTTCCTTCAACACTCCTGCCAAATCTTAGCTGTTTGTTTGTTACCTTGGTCCTTACTTGTTGTGGGGGTGAGTGCCAGTCATTTCTACTTGGCTATCTTGCTAACCTCATTCTTAGATCTTTTTTTTAATCAACTCTAATGATTTTTGTCTTTTAATTGGTGTTTTCAGACTATTGACATTTAAAGTGATTATCGATGTATTTGAATTAATATCTCCCACGCTTCTTACTGTTTCCTATGTATTACTTTTACTGTTTATTCCTATTTTTGTCTCCTACTCTTTTTCTGCTTTTTGTAATTTTTCTTGTGCATTTTATATGATTCCATTTTCTCTCCTGTCCTAGCACATCAAGTGTACTTCTTTTTCTTACCTTTTCAGTGGTTGCCCTAGAGTTTGCAATGTAGATTCACAACTAACCCATATGCATTTTCAAATAACAGTATACCACGTCACCGGTGATGCAAATGCATTACAATAACAAAATATTTCTAACTCATTCCTTCCATCCTTTGTATTATTTCCACCTTTTTTTCACGTATACCTAAACTATAGTCACTGAATACAGTATCATGATTATTTTGAACAAACTTATTTGGTATTTCAGTTTAGAATAAGAAAAATAAAAGGTTTTACTTTACTTTCACTTATTCCTCCTCCAATACTCTTTCTTTGTTAATGTATATTCTGTTTCTTTTAGGGTCAGAATGTTTTCAATATGTAGAATTTATAAGGCATTTAAGTCAGAAAATCAACTTCATATTTCCGTATAGGATTCTGGATGGAGATAAAATTTGGGTTTCTAAAGTTAAGAATTAGTGCCTTAGAAATTAATTTAATTACTCAGATCTTTTTTGTTTTTTGAGTAAAGAGAGAAGGAAGGAAGGAAGAAAGAAAAGAAGGAAAAAAGCAGTTTACTGATAAACATATAATGGGGCCCAGGGTGAAGCTATGATACACTTTGCAGTTATAAAACCCAGGCAGAAGAGTATGTATTTGCAAAAATCAGAAATCAAGAATACTGATAAAAAAATGATAAGGTCCACCGAGCCAGAGTGGAGTTTTCTTGGGTATGGAAGGGGAGGGCAAAGGAGGGAGGAGATAGACTGCAGTCTGGCCAACTTGCATAGGGTGAATGGAGATAGACGGCTGAAGCTGCTTCAGGCAGAGGCTGCTGCTGTGGAAGAGTGTTGGACTGCGCTCCAGAACCTGTTCCCCTTACCCTCCCAATATCATCTCACCTTAACCCTCCCAGTGTCCAATAAAAGTGGCCACCAGCTGATGCCTGGTAACCAGCACAAGTGTCAGCAGTGGGTTGCTGGCCTCCTCCTCATTCTCCCTGGACCATGTTTCTGGACCCGGGGCATCTTCTAGATGGTCCCCCACAGTGGTTGATCAGAGCCCCTGGGAACACAGCCAGAATTACCTGGAACCTCATCAAGAGCTTGATTCTGGTTTCTGGCCTGTATCATTTTCCTTCTCTGAAGAACATCTTTAAACATTTTTTGCAAAGCAGGTCTACTGGCAACAAATTATCTCATTTTTTGTTTGTCTAAGAAAACCTTTATTTCTCCTTAACTATTGCATAATAGTTTCACAGACTACAGTAAATTTAGATTGGTGGAGGTTATTATTCCTCAATATTTTACATATTTCATTCTATTTTCCTCTTGCTTGCACGGTTTGAGAAGTGAGATGTAATTCTTATTTTTGCTCCTCTATAGATCAGGTGGTTTTTTTCCTCTGACTTCTTTTAAGATGTTTTTTCTTCATTTTTTAATTTTCCGCACTTTGAATATGATATGTCTAGGAGTCATTTTTCTGGCATTTATGCTGGTTGGTATTCTTTGAGCTTTGTGGATCTGCAGTTTGGCATCTGACAAAAATTTGATGAAATTCTGTTATTATTGCTTCAAATGTTTCTTCTGTTTCTGTCTTTATTTTCTGTTGCTATAACAAAATGCCACCAATTGGGCAACTTATAAAAAAAAAAAAGAAATGTACTTCTTACAGTTCTAGAGTCTGGGAAGTCCAATACGAAGGTGTCAGCATCTGATGGGGGCCTTCTTGCTGAGTCAGAACATGGTGGAGATCATTTTACGGTGAGAGGGAAAAAACATGTGTATAAGCCTAGGTCTTTCTTCTCTTCTTATAAAACCACCAGTCCCATCATGGAGACCTGATGACCTTATCCAGTCCTCCAAAAGATTCCACCTCTAATCAACATGTGAATCTGCTGATTGAATTTCCAGCATCTGAAATTCGAGGGACACATTTAAACCACAGCTGCTCCTTTTTCTTCTCCTTCTGGAATTCCCATTACACATATATAACCTCTTTTGTAGTTATTCCATAGTTCTTGGCTATTCTGTTTCATTTTTTCAGTCTTTTTCTCTTTGCTTTTCAGTTTGGGAAGTTTTTATGGACATATTCTCAAGCTTAGAGATTCCTTCCTCAGCCATGCCCAGGCTACTAATAAGTTTACCAAAGGCATTTGTTATTTCTGTAAAAACAGTGTTTTTAATATTTATAGCTTATTCTTGATTCTTTCTCACAATTTCCATCTTTCTACTCACATTACCCTTCTGTTCTTGTAGAATGCTTATTTTGTTCTTAGGGCCCTTAGCATACTAATCATAGTTTTAGGAAAATCCCTGGCCTTACAATCTCAACATTTCTGCCATATCTGACTCTGGTTTTGGTGCTTACTCAGTGCCTTCGAACTCTGTTTCTTTGTTTTTGCCTTTTAATATTCCTGGTATTTACCTCTAGATATTTGAATATGATACACTGGGCAAAAAGATCCCCTCTAAATAGACTTTTAATGATGTGGTAGTAAGGTGTTGGGGAAGGGAAATGTTCTAGAGTCCCGTGATTGGCTCTCAGTCTTTCAGGGAGTCTACGCCCCTGGGCTGTAAACTTTGTAAGTGCTTTTCAGTCTCCCCCACTTCTTAGGATGGACAGGATGGATAGAGAATGCAGGAATTGTGTATTTCTCTTCTATTTAGAAGGGTAGAGCTGCTGGAGTTCGGAATTTTGCTTCTCTCAGTCAGGGTAGAATCTGATAAAACTTAACCCTAGGTTAGGTTCTGGCTAAATAGTACTCCCGAGGGCAGATCTTGTTAAGAAGAACAGAGTGCTCTGGCATGTTTCATAATGGTTTCTATTTCCCTCCAGCTGCCAGAAGCATGAAGGAATTTTTCTCCCATCTTTGCTGTGAAGCAGGCTGGGCTCCTGGAGGTAAAACTCACAAAAGTGTTAAGGTTTCCTTATGACTGCACTCTCCCCACCCCATTTTCGTCTTGCTGGCTTGTCCACGCTGAACCTCCAGCAATTTGTCACTTATGGGTCAGGTCTTCCTACCACAGCACAGGTTCCCACAGAGGTGTTTTCTTTGGGTTTCTTCCCTGACAAGTTGTGATTCACTGTCCCACCATCTTTACACTTTTAAAGGCAGCAGTTTTCCTTGTGACCTTACTTCTATGAAGAGTCTATTAAAAAGTTATTGATTTTGTAGTTTGTTCAGCTTCTTACTTGTTGTGAGGACAGGGTGACAGTTTCCAAGCTCCTTACATGCTGGACTGGAAACTGGTAGTCGGCACTGTCTGAAGTTGAGAAAGTCACAGCACTGAGAGGCTGACTTGCCTATGGCCACCTGATTAGCAACAGAGGTACCTCTGTGAAGTAGGTCTTTAGACGTTAGGGTATGAGTAGACTCCATACCTCCTCTCTAGTTGTTCCTCAGAGATTCCACAAAGAAACAGAATGTACGATTTCATCTTTTTCAAAATGGTTGCAGCCCACTTTGAACTGTGATCAGCCATTTGTTGGAAGCTAATTTGCTCTGTGAGTGGCTGTTATTGTGCTTGATATGGGGATGAGATGGAATGTTTACTGAATGTCCACCCTGTGCCAGAGACTGCTGGGACTTTCATGCACTCTATTTCCTTTAAGCATCCTCAGGGATCAACGGGCTAGATCCCATTTCGAAGGTGAGGAAAAAGGTTCAGATCAATAGACCAGATACCACTTTAAATATGAAAAACATGTTTAGAGGTTAAACAAGGTTAAATGTGGTCACACAACTTGTAGGAGGTGTTCTTTGGATCTCTGACCTCCAAGGCCCATGCATGGTGTTTGGGGCAGAGTCTGGTGAAAATGCTGTAGGCAAGAAATGAAGCCCACCCATCCTGACCCTAGCTTCTTTGAATAATAATGAGAAGTGACTTCTAGATAGGATGACTATATTGGCTATGTTGTATAACAAATTTCTCCAAAATTTAGGTGATTAATACAACAAATATTTATTATATTTGTGGACCAGGAATCTAACTGTGTCTTAGCTGGGTGCCTCTGATACAGCAGTTCTCATGAAGCTTCAAATTGTGGGCCAGGGCTACAGTGTCATCTGAAGATCTGATGAGTTGGGGAAGGGTGAACTCACTCATGTGGCTGTTGGCAGGCTCAGCTCCTTGCACCTTACTACCTGCTGCTCTGGGGCGAGCAATCCAAGAGAATGAGAGAGAGAGAGGGTTAGTTCAAGACAGAAGACACAGTCCTTTTAATTTTTTATTTTTTAAGTTCCAGGGTACCTGTGAACTAACATAGGTTTGTTACATAAGTGAATGTGTGCCATGGTGGTTTGCTGCACCTATCAACCTATCACCTCTGTATTAAAGCCCAGCATTCACTAGCTACTTTTCCTAATGCTAATGCTCTCCCTCCCCCCACCCCACACCATTACAGGCTCCAGTGTGTGTTGTTTCCCTCCCTGTGCCCATATGTTCTCATTGTTCAGCTCCCACTTGTAAGTGAGAACATGTGGTGTTTGGTTTTCTGTTCCTGCATTAGTTTGCTGGGAATAATGACTTCCAGCTCCATTCATATCCCTGCAAAGGACATGATCTTGTTCCTTTTTATGGCTGCATAGTATTCCACAGTGTATATGTACCACATTTTCAGCATCCAGTCTATCATTGACTGAGCATTTGGGTTGATTCCAGTCTATCATTGACTTTACCCAGTCTATAATTGCCTGGGCAGTCGGGATGATTCCATGTCTTTGCTATTGTGAATGGTGCTGAAATGAACATTCATGTGGACATGTATTCAGTAATAGGATTGTTGGGTCAAATGCTGTTTCTCATTCCAGATCTTTGAGGAATCACCACATCATCTTTCACAATGGTTGAATTAATTTATGTTCCCACCAACAGTGTAAAAGTGTTTCTATTTCTGCACATCTTTGCCAGCCTCTGTTGTTTCTTGACTTTTTAATAATTGCCATTTTGACTGGCATAAGATGATATCTTATTGTGATTTTGATTTACATTTCTCTAATGATCAAAGATACTGAAGGGTTTTCTTCATGCATTTGTTGGCTGCATGAATATCTTCTTTTTTTTTTATTGTACTTTAGGTTTTAGGGTATATGTGCAGATCATATAGGATTGTTGCATAGGTACATACATGGTAAGGTGGTTTGCTGCCTCCATCCCCCCATCACCTATTCTGGCATTTCTCCCCATGTTATCCCTCCCCAACCTCCCTACCCCCCCATTGTCCCTCCCCTAGCCCCCACCCCCAACAGACCCCAGTGTGTGATCCTCCCCTCTCTGTGTCCATGTGTTCCCATTGTTCACCACCCACCTATGAGTGAGAACATGCAATGTTTGATTTTCTGTTCTTGTGTCAGTTTGCTGAGAATGATGGTTTCCAGATTCACCCATGTCCCTACAAAGGACATGAACTCATCATTTTTTATGGCTGCATAGTATTCCGTGGTGCATATATGCCACATTTTCTTTGTCTAGTCTATCACTGATGGGCATTTGGGTTGGTTCCAAGTCTTTGCCATTGTAAACAGTGCTGCAATGAACATACATGTGCATGTGTCTTTATAATAGAATGATTTGTAATCCTTTGGGTGTATATCCAGTAATGGGATTGCTGGGTCAAATGGTATTGCTAGTTCTAGATCCTTGAGGAATTGTCACACTGTCTTCCACAGTGGTTGAACTAATTTACACTCGAATGTCTTCTTTTGAAAAGTGTCTGTTCATGTCCTTTGCCCACTTTTTGATGGGGTTGTTTGTTTTTTCTTGTAAATTTGTTTAAGTTCTTTGTAGATTCTAGATATTAAACCTTTGTCAGATGGCTAGATTGCAAAATTTTCTCCCTCTCTGTAGGTTGCCTGTTCACTCTGATGATAGTTTCTTTTGCTGTACAGAAGCTCTTTAGTTTGATTATTCCTATTTGTCAATTTTTGCTTTTGTTGCAATTGCTTTTGGAGATTTTGTCATGAAATATTTGCCCATGTCTATGTCCTGAATGGTATTGCCTATGTTTTCTTCTAGGGTTTTTATAGTTTTGGGTTTTACCTTTAAGTCTTTAATCCATCTTGAGTTAAGTTTTGTATAAAGTGTAATGAACAGGTCCAGGTTCAATTTTCTGCATATGACTAGCCAGTTTTCCCAGCACCATTTATTAAATACAGAATTCTTTCTCCATTGCTTGCTTTTGTCAGGCCTATCAAAGATCAGATGGTTGTAGATGTGTGGTTTTATTTCTGAGTTCTCTATTCTGCTCCACTAGTCTATGTGTCAGTTTTTGTACCAGAATCATGCTGTTTTAGTTACTGTAGCCTTGTAGTATAGTTTGAAGTCTGGTAGCTTGATGCATCCAGCTTTGTTCTCTTTGCTTAGGATTGTCTTGCCTATACAAGCTCCTCTTTGATTCCATATGAATTTTAAAATAGTTTCTTCTAATTCTGTGAAGAACATTAATGGTGGTTTGATGGGAATAGCATTAAAACTATAAATTTCTTTGGGCAGTATGGTCATTTTTATGATGTTGATTCTTCCTATCCATGAGCATGGAATGTTTTTCTATTTGTGTTTTCTCTTATTTCTGTGAGCAATGGTTTGTAGTTCTCCTTGAAGATGTCCTTCACTTCCCTTGTTAGCTGTATTCCTAGGCATTTTATTCTTTTGGTAGCAATTGGAAATGGGAGTTCATTTATGATTTGCCTCTCTTCTTGCCTGTTGTTGCTGTATAGGAATCCTTGTGACTTTTGCACATTGATGTTGTATCCTGAGACTTTGCTGAAGTTGCTTAATGGGCACAGGGAGGGGAGCATCACACACTGGGGTCTGTCGGCGGGGGGGGGAAATAGGGGAGGGACAGTGGGGGGATGGGGAGTTGGGGAGAGATAGCATGGGGAGAAATGCCAGATATAGGTGATGGGGAGGAAGGCAGCAAATCACACTGCCATGTGTGTACCTATGCAACAATCTTGCATGTTTTTCACATGTACCTCAAAACCTAAAATGCAATAAAAAATATGTATTAAAAAAACACACTAGAAATCAATAAAGGAGGAATTTGGAAAATTCAAAAAAAAAAAAAAGAAGAAGCTTTTGAGCTGAGACTATGGGGTTTTCTAGATATAGGATCATGTCATTTGCAAACAAAGACAATTTGACTTCATCTCTTCCTATTTGAATATGCTTTATCTCTTTCTCTTGCCTGATTGCCCTGGTCAGAACTTCCAATACTATGTGGAACAGGAGTGGTAGAGAGGGTATCCTTTTGTTGTGACAGTTTTCAAGGGCAATGGAAGCCACAGTCTTTTTACGATCTAAACTAGGAAGTTATATCCTATCACTTCTGCCATATTTTGTTGATTAGAAGGAAGTGACTAGATCCAACAACCACTCAAGGGAAGATTACCCAGGTATGAGAATATCAGCAGGCAGGCATCAGCAAGGGAAGATTACCCAGGTATGAGAATATCAGCAGGCAGGCATCAGCAAGAGCCATTTTAGAGTCTACCTGCCACAATGACCATTTTTTTGTTTGCTCAACACAGTCTCAATCTATGCTTTTAAATATTTGTCCTAGTGAGGTTTCTTTTTTCCCCTCTTTTCTTTTCTTTCTTTCTCTCTAATGTCTATACAATTAAAACTGTAAGCCATGAGGTGGGACCAAGCACATTTGAAAAAATACAGAATATTTACATAGTCAAAAATACTCCCCTTAGTATACATATTTATTAAAAAGGAGGAAAAAAAGGTAGCTTAACAGTGAAGAAATATGGCAGACCTTACCATATTTGATGACAAAAGCTAACATCACCAGCCATAGGACAAGTTGAAAGCATGTGCAACTTGATAGGATGCAATGAGAAGAACATAGCGTGTGTATGTGATATTCCCGCTGGAGATGCATATCCTGCATTTAATAATGAGAGAACCTTAGACTAATAAAATTAAGGGACATGCTATAGACTGTACTGTTCAAAATGTTGGAGTCATGAAAGTCAAGGGGAGACCAAGGGATTTTCCAGATTCTAGGCAATTAAAAACATATGTTGAATAAATGCAACCTGCAATTCTGAGCTGTATCCTTTTCCTACAAAAAAATTACTGAAGTAATTGATAAAACCTGAAGGAAATCTCAGGACTAGATGGGGTAATACATCAATGTTAATTTCCTGATTATGATGGTTCTATTGTGGTTATGTAGGAGGATGACCTTGTTTGTAGGAAATGTATATTATATTCAGGAGTGATAGGACATTGTGTTAGCAACTTACTCTTAAATGGTTTCAAAGAAAAACAAAAGGTTCTGTATTTGTAAATTCCTATAGCTTGTAGAAGTACGTATAACTTTTCTGTAAGTTTAAAGTTGCTTCAAAATATAATTTTAAATACCACAATTACAGTAATAAGTTATATGATTACCTCACTTGTGGATATAGGGGCTCCTCTGAAAATTTTCTCTCCGTACTTGTTGCTGCCCAAAATACTAATTCATTCTCACAGTCATGTCCTTTCCTCTAGAGAAAAATCTTGTACAAAGCAATGTGGAGGGCAAAGCAAAGTTCTGTGACAGAACTTTGGAATGTCAAATCTCATTAAACTCTCCTACACAAAGGAATTAGAGGCAAAAAAATAAGTCCCAGGTTTGGAAACTAAATGTATATGAAGGAGAAGTTGAAAAAAATTTAATTGTCTAGGAAATTCTTAAAATGTCATTTCAGTCCAAAAATGAAACTCCTGATCCACTATGAGGTCTTTACAAGTTAAATTAGCCTCATTTATTTCCATATTTAGTTTATAAAATAGAAACAAAAAGGCATTTGTACCTTCTACCAAACTGTGTGCCAATGATCATAGCCAAAGCTCTTTCTTTATGTAGGTTGTCAAGGTTGTTACTACAAAAGCAGGTATCGTACACTCCCCAAGCGTTCACAGGCCTGGGTAAGAGAAGAGGGAAGGGAATGAAAAATAAAGGTGATCTCCAATGGCAGTAACACTAGAATCCAGATAACAGAAGCAGACTGAGGAAATGGGAGGAATAAAAGGGAATAAGTAAAGGTTGGAGTTTCTAAGAAACTCCTGTAGAAACGATTCAATCCCTAATAACTGCAAATACTTTAGACAAATACTTACGTGTAACATAGAAGATATAAGTAGCTTTTGTAGGTTTTGCTTTGAGAAAGGAAAGAAGGCTGTGACTACTCCATTCCCCTTGGCTGGAGGCCGTGGGTACATGGGTCCTTCAGTGGGCACTGTGTGGTTCTTGGCTTCCACCCCGCCCTGTTGTCACTGGGGCCTATGGCTGCTGGTTTCTCTTCCTCATTCTGCACTCTCCTACAGCTGACCAAAACAGACCATGTTCAGTCTTCACAGGTGAGAATCATGAAGGTCAGGCATGACATTTCCTCATTTGATCTAATAGGAGACATACCCTCCCCAAATCTAAAATACGTAACACACTCAACTACCTCTGCTTTGTTGATTCTGGAAACTACACCAAACACAGTTCTGAGACATGAGCTATTTCCTTTCCATCTAGGGCCACTCTTCAGTCTCCTCATATTTTCTCCGAAGCTGTTGGACTTATTTATAAGCTCTGGAACCTTGACTGGGATGATTCATATCCCAAGTAATTTTTCCTTTTTTACACATTTCTTAAGTTATATTTTTCAAGGAATTTGTCCATATCATCTAAGCTGGGCAATTTACTGGTGTCAAGCTGACCACAGTGTTCTCTGACCATTCTTTTGATGTCTCCAAAATCTGTTGCTTCCTCTTCCATTCTTGATATTAGAAATTAGTGTTGTCTCCCTTTTTTCTTGATCAGTTCAGCCAAAGTTTCATTCTTTGCATTTGAAATCCAGACTCTGTCCGTTTTTCTTGTCCACAAATGCAATTTGGTCAGAAGCTGGAGGATTTACGGGACTGGGTGAAGTCAGCGTTGGATGAGGAGGGGAGGGTGCAGATGGGGTCAGGAGCAGGGCTGTGAAGGTCAGGAGATAAGGAGGGAATTCAGTGACTCAGAACTGGGTGGACGCGGCACTGAAGCGTAGAATAGCCATGGGTACACGCCCTTCCGCAGTTGTTACAGGGATATTTCCTGGTAATGTATTGTAAAAGGACAATTCCCCAGTATATTTTGCTCGAGTCTGGAGAACTGACCATTTATGCTCTACAGCTATGTATTAAACTCACAGGCACTTCAGGCAAGTTGAGCTGTATAGTGTTGCTGTACCAGAGCGCGTCAAGGAATGTGCCCACTCTGAGATTGAATTATGAGTCCTTTACTGAGCCAGCGACCGAGAATGGCTCACGCCCAAATTCTCTCGGCCCCCGAAGAAAAAGTTAGATGTTAAAACTAAGTTACCTTAGTTTTAAAGGGCAGGGGGCATCTAGCTGAAGCAATTTTTTCACAAAAGCAGAGTAAGCAAAAAGTTAAGAGATAAACTGATACATGAGAAATGAAACAGTGCCAGGATCGAGGGGGTGAAGTTGTCATAAAAGACATACGACTTATAGATAATGGGGGCTCTGGGCACTCAACTGCACCTGCATTCCCAGACTCTGCTGGTACCACTTAATGCGGCCTCTTATCAACAAATGCATTCCTGGGTGCCCAGTGTCAGCCTGACCCCGTACATACTATAGTTACATACATAATGGTGGGAAAATAACTAAAATGAAGAAACTAAGATGGAGTCTCTCCGGCTCAAGCAGCTAACATAAAGCCCGAACAGCTTTTAGTCTGAGAAAGAGAGTTAGTTTTAGCTGGCAAAAAGCAGGTTATCACAGTGTAGATCTCTTTCTAATACAAGGGAGAAGGAATGCTGGACTTGAGACTCTAGAAAGGGCAGAAAGCTGCCTCTTCAAAGCTCTGTCTGTGTAAACCATACTTACCTTTGAAATATTTGAATGACAGTGATTCTTAGTTTCCAATTTTCCACCATGGCATGTCTTATTAATTATTTAATGAGAAAACCAAATATTTTATTACTAAGCATGCTAAAATTTGGGGTACTAGAAAGTGTGTTAAAAAGCAAAGAAAAATACCAATAAAATGAGTTGTAAATGGGCTGTAAATAATATAAATGAATAAAATAAAATATACAAAATAATACAAAGGTAAGGCCAAACTGAAAAACAATGTATGTATATAAAGCCTAAGCTTCTTTTTAGAAGATACCAAGCCCTTCCCTTTGGTCTCAGATGAGATTTGGAACAGAGCCCTCAGGCTGAACTGTGGGACAGAAATTTTTAAGACTCAATTCTTCTTTTCAATGATGACGTGCTTGCTTGGGTTATGTGGTAGACACTGTACCCATGGAATCTGGAGTTACTGGCTGACCTTTCCCTGAGACACACGGTGGAACGAGGACAGTTTGTTCAACCTTCTGCAGAATCCTGAGTAGATGAGACAGCCGAATGCAAAGATCTGCTGACTGTGAATCTCCAAAATTACAAGCTCCTCCAGGTTAGCAACATGTGCATGAAGGGTGAACCACCCTCTCTCTCTCCATGTATTCTCCATTGGGCCACTTGCTTTTCAAGATTCCTTTGTGCCTGGATTTAAAACGGAAGTTTGGTATGTCTTATAATTTGTGAGATAAGATCTTTAAAGGGAGAGACAACACTGAAAGGTAAATGTATGAAGCGATATTATGCATTCAAATTTAACACTCAAGAACACATTAGACTGTCCCTTAGAAAAACCCACCAAAAATGCAATTATTCTGCTTCTTTTAGGGTCCTGGATCCCTTTGTGAACCTCATGATGCACGGACCCTTGCTTCATAAAGAAGGCACGAAATGTGATCTCAGGAAGCTCACAATTCCCAGAACCCAGAGTGGATCCTGGTTCAGAACAACTGCTCCAAGGGCCACCGTTCTGGGCAGTGTTCCCCAAGAGGGCATTCGGAGGGGGACTGAGGGATGTCCCTGATGCTTCTCTGTCAATGCTTTCTCTGTTTCACTCTGCTTTACTCCAGGTCTTCTCAGAGCTCTCAATAGGTTACATGCATGGGGAGTCTTGTTTCTCGTACTTCTTAGAGCAGAGCTGTGGTGGGGGGGAAGTGTGGTCTATGGGCGCAGCTCCCATGACGGCCAGCAGCTTCCTGGTTCAGGCTGAAGCCTTGCAAACATCTTCATCTGGAAAAACATATCACAGAGGCCCCAGTTGCAGAGATACTCTGGAAGCCTGGGGTACACACAGGGCTAGTTAGCTAAGAATATTCTTCTGCCTCCATTTCAAGGACAAGGGAAGCCAGGGTGGAGACTGTGCTGAGCTAAGGTAAATATATAACAATCCCAGGGCAGTCTCTCAGAGAAAAGCTCCCCGGAGCCTTGGGGAGAGACGTTTCCTGCCTGCCTGCCTGGGAGGAGTCCTCCTGCCGGGAAGAAGCCTCAGACTCTGCTTTCTCCTGTCCCTGGAGGGTGATCCCACTTGCTGGGAGGGAGGGGAAAAGCGGGGGTGGGGTGCCCTGACATTGTTCTACAGATCCCCTATAGTATGCCTCACAGCATGATAAAGCAAAACCAGACTTTGTTTTAAAATAAAAATTTTATTTTTAGATATTTTTTCTCTTCTGGCCTTCCGCAAAGCCAGATTTAAAAGACATTATTTTATTATGGAAAATTTCCAGCAAATGCATGCATCAACGCCCATGCATTCATCGCTAAGGTACTCCTGACCTGTGTCCTCTGTAACATTCAGCCCTCCCGTGAGGCCTTACTGGACTATTCTGAGGCAAATTCCAAATATCATATCATTTCATCCTTTAGCAGCTGTTCTAATGGATCAGTGACTATAAATGCATAACTGTGATACCATGAGTATACAAAAATATAATCATCACTAACATATAGGAAGTTTCCAGTGAGAGTTGCCGTTTCCTGGTTGTTTCATAAATGTTTTTTAATGGGATTTTGTTTAAACAGGATACAAATAAGTTCTGCATGTTATGTTTAACTGATACGCCCTGTGTTTCTGTCTTTTGTTTTTTTTGTTTAAAAAAAAACAACTGAGGCTTAAAATGCCTGACATACTGTACACTGATTTAATTTTGTAGCTTCATGAATGTTTAATATGCCTATCTAAAGTCAGGCTGCTCTGCTCAGATCAAGATGTGGACATTCCCAGCTCCCCACTCCTCTTGCTCCTTCCAGTCAGCACCCACCTTCCAGAGGGAATCTGTGTTCTGGCTTCTCTCAACACAGACCTTTTAGCTTGTTCATTTTTTTTTTTTAATAAAAAAACTTTTATGTTGGTTTCAGGGGTTCATTTGCAGGTTTGTTCTATAGGTAAATTACGTGTCTTGGGGATTTGGTGTGCAGATTATGTTGTCACCCAGTGGATAATCATGGTACTCAACAGGTGGTTTTTCAGTCCTCACTCTCCTCCCACCCACCACCTTCGAGTAGTCCCGGGGTGTCTATCGTTTCCTTCTTTGTATCCATGTGTACGCAATGCTTAGCTCCCACTTGTAAGTGAGAACATGTGGTATTCGGTTTTCTCTTCCTATGTTAGTTCACTTAAGATAATGACCTCCAGCTCTATTCTCGTTGCTGCAAAGATCATGACCTCGTTCTTTTTTCTGGCTGTGTAGTATTCCATCTTTAGCTGGTTCTTGGACTTCATACGATCTTCCACGCAGTGTGTGCTCTTCCTGTCTGATTTCTTTTGCTCAGGGTCCTGCCTGTAGACCCTGCCATGACATTGCAAATGTTGCAGTTGTCATTCTTTTTTTCAGTATTCAGTATTGGTGAATGTGGATTTATTTTGCTGCCTGTGTTAATATGGATTGTTTCTGTGCTTTGGCTATTACTGATAATGCTGTTGTGAAGATTTTTGCCCATGTTTTCTGGTAACATAGCACTCCTCTATAAAATGTCTAGACAGTATGGTAGGTACAGTTTAGCTTTTGGAAATGTCCCCAAGTAATTTTCCAAAGTGTGAATTCCACTCATTGCACACCCTTATGAACACTGTGTTATCTTTTTTTAAAGCCTATTTTGATATACAGTTACAAAGATTATCTCCTTGATTAAATTTAAGTCAGGCCCCTCTGAATTCTCCTCTCAGTAGACCTCAACCTTGACCAATAAATCCTTGAACAAACACAAACAGAGTTTCTAACAGCGCAAGACCACATCCCCAAGAGGCTGCTAGCCCCCACTTAAATTGCCTGCCTGGGAAAACTAAAGGTTATTAAAAGAATTTAGTGTTTGTTCTTGCCAATACATGAGGATAGGGCTTCTGTCTCCTAGCCCCAGTCTCAGGAGGATGGGACCCTAACACTGAGGATTGTCAACCTCGTCCCATTTACACTGGCTGACCATTTGTGAATTTTCACTTTTCTGCCCTGTCTGCCTTCTTCCTACTCCTTCATTCACTCTCCCTTTAAAATGCCAGTTCACCTTGTACAAATGGAAGTTGAGTTCCCTTCATGTGGGACTCTTCTCCCTATTTCTCTAGTTATTACTAAAATCGGTCCTCATCCCTTTACCTAGTGTCTGGCTGTTTATCTTTACAGCACCAATAGCTCATCATGGCTTTACTTTCCGTTTTCCTGATGGTTGATGAGGTGGGACATTTTTTCGTATGTGTTTACTGGATGCTTGAATATCTTGTTCTGTGAAGTATCTATTCAGGTTCCTTTGCTCATTTTTTTAAAAGTTGAGTTGTCTGTTTCTTAAGTGTTTTTATATAACATTTTTTTTCCTCCTAAAACGGCATGTGAAGAACAAATTATCCATAGAGGACTAGAGTAGAATAGATTAGGCATGGACAGTTTAAGCGTGAAAGAACAGAGCCTAAACATAATGAAAATGACAAAAATGTTGGTCTCTTTTGAGGATTTAGAAAGGATGGGATTACACAATGGGTTTTTTGCTGCCTTCCAAAAAAAAAAATCTTGTTTCTTGGGAACAAGATGAGCATAAAAATAATGAAACAAAAAGGACTTTGTGACTTACATGAATGATGGAAAATGATGATTATTGGAAAAGCATTGTACCAATGTATGATAATAGAAAGCAAATAAAAAGACTAAAAGTTTGGAAAGGAAGGTTATGACTTCTCGGTAAAACTCTTCCTAGAATATTCTGCTCTTTCTACACCATGATAAGGCTCACAACAATACATGACATAAAATAGTCAGATTTTATCCAGTGGGTTTTAAATATTTAGGGAAGTCCTCATGATTCTCTTTAATCATGAACTTTTTGTATATAAAATGTCAAGTGATCACTTCCTTAAGCTTACGTCTTCTTGGACTGACATGACGCATTCCCACACATTCCTGCTACAATCCATCCCTGTCGCCTTTTGAGGCTGACAGCACAGTCAAGGGCTCCCTCAAGGGCTTGTTCCACTGGGTGTGGGATTTCCTGCCAAAGGGCCTTGCCTTTCCTGAAGGAAAAGTGAGGCTGTCCCAAGGGGAAAGAAGAGGAGCTCAGAGCTAGTGGAGAGGCCCACTCCCAGGGACATCCATGCGGGGGTTGAGGCACTGCTGGGAAGGCTTCTGATGGGGACAGTCCAGCCTCTGTGCCATTGCAGCCACAGCCATCCCAGGGCAATGCCAGCTGCCACTCAGTCTCCCAAGCAGCTGAGTACAGACCTGACCAAGTGAGGGCCCACCAGCAGAGCAGGGCTGCCAGGGGCTTGGTCATGGAGCCTAGAGGGCATCTGCTCAGCCAGACTGCTCCAGTCCCTCATGCTGGGGTGCGTGCTTCAAAGCATCTTGAAGGGCATGGAAGGAAGAGAATTGGGATAAGGAAGGAGAAAGTGTTCAGGACACAAAAGAAAAGTCATGTGAACACAAAGAGAATCCGCAGTGGTGTATCCCATCCACTAATCCTTGGACCATGGGGAAGCAGCCTTTCCTGTGAGGTCAGGGCTGGTGTACTGGGTTCAGGGCTGCCTTGCTGAGATCTGCTGAAACAGAACACAGGTGCCAGCAAAGCACGGGCTTTGGGATAGATAAACTCTTTACTGGGACATGTGACTCTAGGCAAGATATATAAAAAAAAAGTTCTTTATTTCAATAGCTTTTGGGGTACAAGTGGTTTGTGGTTACATGGATGAATTACGTAGTGAGGAAGTCTGAGGTTCTCGTGCACCCATCACCTGAGTAGTGTACATTGTATCCAATATATAGTTTTTTTTTTGTTTTGTTTTGTTTTTTAAGAGATGGAGTCTTGCTCTGTCGCCCAGGCTGGAGTGCAGTGGCACGATCTTGGCTCTCTGCAACCTGTACCTCCAGGTTCAAGTCATTCTCCTGCCACAGCCTCCCACATAGCTGGAATTATAGGTGCACACCTCCATGCCGGGTTAATTTTTGGTACTTTTAGAAAAGATGGGGTTTCACCACGATGGCCAGGCTGGTTTTGAACTCCTGACCTCAAGTGATCCACCCGCCTTGGCCTCCCAAAGTGCTAGGATTACAGGCATGAATCATCGCACCCGGCCTGTATCCGATGTATAGTTTTTGTCTCTCACCCCCTCCCACCCCTCTCTTCTGAGTCTTCAGAGTCCATTACACCACTCTGTATGCCTCTGCATACTCAAAGCTTAGCTCCCACTTGTAAGTCAGAACATGCGGTATTTGGTTTTCCATTCCAGAGTTACTTCACTTAGAGTAATGAAGGCAAGATGTTTAACATCTCTGCAGATCAACTTCCATTCTGTGCTGTGCTCATGAGCTGAACCGTTGCAGGCTGAGTCCCAGCTGTCCAGCTATAAATGTCTGCCTCAAAAAAGGTGCTCACGGGTGCGGTGGCTCAAGCCTGTAATCCCAGCACTTTGGGAGGCTGAAGCAGGTGGATCACAAGGTCAGCAGATCGAGACCATCCAGGCCAACATGGTGAAACCCCGTGTCTACTAAAAATACAAAAATTAGCTGGGTGTGGTGGTGCACGCCTGTAATCCCAGCTACTTGGGAGGCTGAGGCAGGAGGATCGGTTGAACCTGGGAGGCAGGGGTTGCAGTAAGCCGAAATCGCGCCACTGCACTGCAGCCTGGGTGACAGAGAGATCCCGTCCTTATGGACGATTTCATTTTGGGGAAGCCCGTCTCACCTGCCTGACTTCCCTGTGGCAGAGGTCAGGTCCAGTTCGCTCACACCTCTGTTCAGTCAACCTGGTGGCCCTTCCAGAGGCATCAGGGAAGGAGTGCAGGTCAGTCCCTGTAGATCTGGAGCCAGTACTGGCCTCTCAAAAGCACCAGGAGGCAGTGATACCTGCCTGAGGCTTCACGTCAACAAAAGGAAGTGGCTAAACAATGCTGGATAAAATGGATGAGTCACTATTTTTTTTTTTAAATTTGATTTTTAAAACACCTGTGCCGTCACTGAATTCATCTGATCAGCCTGGCAGAGCTATTTGGTAATTTTTCCTCTATGATGTTTTGTTAGGGCTATATTCATAGGTTTGCTATCTTTTTTTGTATCTTTCATCTCACTCTTTTTCCTACTCTGGGGACTATGTAAATAAGAAAATCGCATTCAAATCTTTTATTGCTTACCTGAATTAGTGTAATGACCACTCCTTTATTTCATTGCTCATGGTTGTTTTATCCCAGAATCCTTATTGAATACTCCCATAGCCCAGGTGCTGTGCTTAGAACTGTGGACAGATGACATGCAGGTCCCCAAAGCAAGGAGCCTGTGACCATGTGAGGGAGATCATCAAACCAAGCATTATATTAGGGTTGGGGTGTGTTCTAGGGTGTTCCCTGCAGCAGTTACATTGAAACTGGGAACACTCAATGCTCAGCAGTAGAAGAGCTGAATCAACTGTGGGCTAGTTATACTACACCCTACTTAGAAGCGGTTAAAATGAGTGGAGAGGATTTAGATATAGTGACAGAGGAAGACTGAGACACGGCATAATATACTCTTCAGTAAGAACATAGTCTGTGCCTGTGTGTGTGTGTGTGTGTGTGTGTGTGTGTGCATTCTACATGTATGTCTTACTCTGTTTGTGCTGCTATAACAGAATACCACCGACTAGGTAATCTATACTCAGAAATTTATTGACTCACAATTCTGGAGGCTGGGCAGTCCAAGCTAAAGGTGCTGCTTGGTTTTGCCATTTGGATTCCACGATGGCACCTTGAACGCTGGGTTCTCCAGTGGGGGAGGAACTCTTTGTCTTCCCTTGGCAAATGGCAAAAGGAGTCAGAACTTGCCCTTTAATAATAGCATTAATCCCATCGATGAGGGCAGTGCCTTCATGGCTTGATGTCTTAAAGGTCACGTCTCTAATGCTATGACAACAGCAATTTAATTTCAACATGAGTTTTGGAGAAGGCAAACATTTAAACATAGCAATGTATGTAAGCATCTTGCAAAAATGTTTATTTTTAATGCCGTATACATTGTTTGGAAACAATTTTTATGTAGAAATAGAAACAGGTACAGTATAGGTATAGGTAAGCACACAAAGAAGGTCTGGAAGGGAAGGCTTGTTTAGGTTAGAGAAGGAAGGTTGAGACTAGGTTTGTTTTTAGTGGGGAATTTAGCTGTGGCAAATGTTTAAATATTTACAGGGAGAACGCATGCTTGTATTATTATTATTATTTTGAGATGGAATTTCACTGTTGTCCTCCAGGCATGAGTGCACTGGCGCAATGATCTAGGCTCACTGCAACCTCCACCTCTCAGGTTCAAGTGACTCTTCTGCCTCAGCCTCCTGAGTAGCTGGGATTACAGGCACCTGCCACCATGCCCGGCTAATTTTTGTATTTTTAGTGGAGACGAGGTTTTACCATATTGGCCAGGGTTGCCATGAACTCTTGACCTCAGGTGATCGTCTGCCTTGGCCTCCCAAAGTGCTGGGATTACAGGTGTGAGCCACTGTGCCCAGCTCATGTTTGTATTATTTGTGTAACTAAAAATAAATTTTAATTATATGTGTCCATTTGGGGAAAACAAAAAAGAATTAAAGAGACAAACTATTTTAAGAAAGCCTATGCCACTAACTGAATAAGAAAATTGTACAGATTTTGAAGATTTTATGTGATTTCCTGGTTGGTGTGTAACTTCCCGTTCATTCATTCATTCATTCATTCAGTTTTATCAACCTCACTTCTGCAAAATATTTGAAGTCACCTATAAAATCATATACATATAGAAACTCATAATGCAGCATCAAAACTATATTAAAATTATATCTATGTGATATCTGTGTGTGTGTGTGTGTGTGTGTATATGTGTATATATGTTATATACATAAACAGAAGGCAGATATCACTGGGCGCTGACTGAATCCTGAGTCTGGGTGTCCTGAGAGTTAGAAGTCAACTTTCTATACTGGTATTATCACAAAGAACACATACAGAGTATGATGTGCTTTTTCCAAAATACTGAAAACCTGTTATTCATGCTCTGAAAGGAAACAATATCTTCTCTCACCACATAGGACTGGATATCCTAGAAAATTCAATGCAAATCAAAACCATGACAAACACTTTGGTTTTGTTTAGTGAATCAGATTTAGATTCTTAGGTGAAATAATTATGCATTACTTTTTTGCCTACAAAAATATGCAGTGGGGCATCTCAAAGGTGTGTGGAGCAGGTGGGCATGTTTGTTGATGTGGGAATGCCTTGTGCATTGAAGTGCATGTGACATTCCATGTGATTCATTCACTAAAGCCAGTATCACCTCAATCACTTTTACAAGCAAAAACATGTCTAAAAATTTCCAAAACACTCCCTGGAGAGGAGTTCTGTTTTCACTAAGAACCGCTGATGAGGGCATGCAATAGCATTAACTCAGTGCCCTAGATTGAAGCTCCCCAGAAGCTGATGAGAGCATGGAGCTGTGTGCAGGGGTTTACATGGAGCGTGATTCTGGGAAGCAGGGGTGGAGGTGGAATGTCTTTTCAAGGTCACCACTATGAGCCACAGGCCCTTGATTTCACTGGGATCTCCCAAGAGGAATGCAGAAAGTCAGCAGAATGTGATGGGAGGCAGGAGCATTTACCTACTAACTCCTGACCCCAAGCCATTGAGAGTTACTTTAGGATAGGTTTGTCACAGTTTTGAGCTCACCTGTGCACAGTGCCTCACCTGTGCACAGCATCTCGAGCATTGAGATACTGTCAGCATGAAGGGAGTCCAAGCTCAAATATAACTGTGCACTCGGGTATCAGGGGGCTAGAGTATATGGCTCAAGGAACAAGGCATCTAATAGGCTCAGGGGCGCCCTCTGGGGAAAGAGTCATGCTGGTTATCTAAGAATGCCTCAGGTGTGCTGGCCAACCAGCTCAAGGTCAGCTCAAAAAGTCTCTGGAGAGGCCATCTAGTTGGGCAAATGTGAAAACCCAGAACATTTTAGATCTGAATCAATACAAGGCCAAGACTGAAGCCACTGGGGTAAATTCTGGCTATGTCTCAACCCATTTAATGAGTCACCTCTTTGCTCTCCACCTTCAGGGTAAGCAGGCCTTTGTTTCCTGTCCCTCGTCCATCTTTTATTCCTGGAGAGAAATTCATTCCCCAAATCATTCCCAGGGCAACATCAGCACTAGTACCAGAATACTACTTCTGACCCCCCAGTTCTGGGGGGAGGGGGCGGGATTAAGCTGGTCTGTGGTTGTAAAGGTCAAGTTGTGGCTTGATCTTTTCTCTCAACTCAATTGAAGTCTGAGATGCAGAAGCCAGGCTGTTCACATTTATGGTAGACACTGTTCCTGTATCCACAGCACAGCCTCAAGCCCTGGCCACAACAGCAAGTTCCTCATTCTCCTGCCATGAAGTTGCTGTGAGAGTGAACATGGCTGTAGGGCGGTGGGACATCTCCAGACCGAGTGTGAGACGATGCTCCCACAGACTTACTCCCTGCCAGCCACACCCTGGGGAGAAACAAAAGGATGGAATGCAAAGGTGAGGGAGGCTTTGTGAGTGGCGATCTCCCAGTTTGCTCTGGGTTTGTGCTCAGCAGATGAGGAAGCTGATGGCTGTCTCCAGACCCCATCTGTCCACATTGTGCACATCCCCCACAGCAGGGAGCAGGCACTTACTCACCTCCAGACTCCTGAATTTCCCAGTTAAATTCAGTACCCTTTTAATGGGCACCATCTTAGCCCCAGTCCCCTTGAAGCAGACGCTGGGACTGCTCTGGAAAGTGATGCTAGGGCTTGGGAGAGACGGAGGACTGGAAAGAGGAGGAGAAGAGGCCAGGAGCCCATGTAAGGAAGCTTGTAAGGAAGCCTGATGAGCCCACACACTGTAGGAAGCTGGATTCAGACCCCCAGGGACCTGCTAAGAACTGGAGAGAACCTCCCACTGGAGACATGCAGGAGACTATTCATCCACCGGTTCCTGTCTCCGTGGGCCAAGCGTTGCCTGGTGGTGGTGAGGCGGATATTAGTTCCCTCACAGGGCAGCCACCAGCATGGCAGGTGGCCTCACAGTCATGCAGTTGGTTCTTAGCAGTGTTGATGTGCACCAGAATTCTCCTGCATGGCCACAAAGTTGTAGCTGCGCCTTTGTTCTTTAATGAGCGCATGGTTCATGCTATGCTTATAGGACATGTGATTCTCATCACATCAATTTTTACAGAAAAGAAGATGCATGTGGCCTGCCTTTTCAGGTGTATTCTCTGTAATGCAACAGGGAGGGTGACAGGGAGGTGCTGGAGGCGCTCTGAAGTTCCCTATGATCTCCAGATACCAGAAGCCACAGCGACCTTAGTCACAGGAAGTCACAGGTCAGAGTGTGTGGTCCGTGGGCATTTCCTGTGGCTCAGTCCTCTGCTCCTCTCTGGGTTGTCCCTGCCTGGGAAGGCCCCTCATGTTAATCCTGAGGCAAGCAGGAACTTCCTTGCTTCTCAGCATCCTTCCAACTGGAAAAGGGTCTCAGGTTATACTCCCACCCACATCTGCCATACGGGAAAATGTAACTTGCCCTGAGACCCATTCCATCTTTTATTTGTGAGAAACACAGCCAGTTGAGTGGGCCAGAATTAAAGAGTGGGACCTGGCATTATGGCATTAGTCACAGTTTCTGGCCTGGAAACATGCTGCAAGGAAGCAAGTCACGAAGGGGGGTTTAATGAAGAGGTATAGAGAGCTGTGGGCGGGGTGTGGGAAAGTCATGGAGAAGGGTGTAATGAAGAGGTTAGAGAGCTGTGGGTGGGTGTAGAGTCATGGAGAAGGGTGTAATGAAGAGGTTAGAGAGCTGTGAGCGGGGTGTGGGGAAGTCATGGAGAAGGGTGTAATGAAGAGGTATAGAGAGCTGTGGGCGGGGTATAGAGAGTCATGGAGAAGAGTGTAATGAAGAGGTTAGAGAGCTGTGGGCGGGGTGTGGGGAAGTCATGGAGAAGGGTGTAATGAAGAGGTTAGAGAGCTGTGGGTGGGTGTAGAGTCATGGAGAAGGGTGTAATGAAGAGGTTAGAGAGCTGTGGGCGGGTGTAGAGTCATGGAGAAGGGTGTAACGAAGAGGTTAGAGAGCTGTGGGTGGGTGTAGAGTCATGGAGAAGGGTGTAATGAAGAGGTTAGAGAGCTGTGGGCGGGGTGTGGGGAAGTCATGGAGAAGGGTGTAATGAAGAGGTTAGAGAGCTGTGGGTGGGTGTAAAGTCCTGGAGAAGGGTGTAATGAAGAGGTTAGAGAGCTGTGGGCGGGTGTAGAGTCATGGAGAAGGGTGTAATGAAGAGGTTAGAGAGCTGTGGGCGGGTGTAGAGTCCTGGAGAAGGGTGTAATGAAGAGGTTAGAGAGCTGTGGGTGGGTGTAGAGTCATGGAGAAGGGTGTAATGAAGAGGTTAGAGAGCTGTGGGCGGGGTGCAGGGAAGTCTTGGAGGGGAGTGTAATGACGTATAGAGAGCTGTGGGCAGGGTGTGGGGAAGTCATGGAGGAGGGTCTAATGAAAAGATATTGAGATAATCGTGATGCGGTGAAGTCACTGAGCTGCAGTACCCTAGGCGCCAGCAGCAGTGTGGAGCTGCTACTGTGCCCAGCAGAACAGGGGGACTCCCGGTCTCTGAGAGAGAAACCAGTACTAGGAAGAGGGACATTCTGATGAGAGCTGCAGCCTTCGGCGGAGAAGCAGACACGTGGGCAAAGGGTGGGAGCCTGGGAAGTCCCTCCAGTCGCATAACATTTATTTCTGTTTCTCTGCCCCTTCCTGGGCTTCCTTAAGGTCTGCCTTACCCTTTACTGAATTCCTATCTGTTTACGTTAACTAGAGTGGATTTTTGCTGTCTGGCTCTGGGATCCTGATGGAGATACTGTGTTTACATGTTTACATACATTATTCAATTTAATTCATGCAACAAACCCAGCGAAGTGAGAACCCCCTAAACACTCACATACATTCTGCCAACGAAGATGTGGGAGCTCAGAAAGGGTAAGTGTAGTAGACATTGTCAGCAGCTGGGTTAAATCTTCTCCATTCTGGGTTCTACAGGGTAATCAATAGCTGCCTAAGGAGAACACCTCTGCCTGAGGGCATTACCTGTCTGGCTGCAGGATGATGGTGGATCTGAGTTCAGGGTAGGCCAGAGGTGCTGGAAACCCAATGCCCACGAAGCAGCCCTCAACCAATGGCAACTGGGAGCTGGTAGATAAATGTCCTAGTTTCCTAGCTGCTGGAGAGAGAATCTCTCTGGGATATAGTTGGCAGCTATTTCCAGAATTTCCCCATGAGTTGAGTCCGATTGCTCCCAGTGGTAACCTGCTCAATGATACATCCCATTTTAACTTTCTACCCTTTCAGTCTCTCCCCCAACTCCCTACTCCACTGAGTTTCCTTAGGATCACTTCTCAAAGAAACAACTCGTACTTAATCCTTACCTAGAGAAGGTGGAAAACCAAATCTGAGACATCAAGATTCTTATCCAAGATTGCCTATCAAGTGTTGGAGTTTCAAGCTCCCCAACATTTGATAGATGCAACTAATGATATGAGTATATGTGTGTAATGCATGATACAGGGGCAGAAATTCATGGTTCCAGGGTATTGGATTTCACATGGAAATATGGTTTGCCAAATTTTGTGCCTCAGACTGGCAGTGGGAGACTTGTGCTTGTGGATTCCCTAAGAAGGCAAAGACAGAGAGGAATTAATGAGAAAGATGACGGATGAGAAGGGAGTGATGATGAGGGCAGCCTCACGGTGGAGGAGGAAGATGGCACCACTCTGGGAAAACTGTGATAGAGCAGGGTATCTAGACAACAAATAGCCAGTCCTCTGGGAACTGGGTTAAGGATTTGAAAAAAGAAAAAGAAACAGAGAAAAGGGTAAACACACAAAAAAGTCTATACACTTTCTGTTAATATGATGCATGGTTATTTATACACACGTTACGGGTACCTCTGAAAGCATGAAAACATGACATATGTGTGGCAACTTCACAAGAGCAGCTACCCAAGAGGAAGAAAGAAAGGAAAAAAGAACAGATCATTTGGAGCAACTCTGCGTGGTTGGGATCTGGGTTAATCATTAATTTGTGTTACTGCTTTTTTGTATTCTTAAACCTATGTCTGTTAGTAGCTGAATCTTTATTAGAAACCATTGGGATTTTTGAGTGAATGAACATGTTGAGAACAGGTGAATTCTATGGGGAAAAAACAAATACAAAACAACAGCGCAATCCTGCAATCTTGTTTTATCTGGAGGGCGGGACAAGGGCTTTAAATCCTGTCAGCAACAAAATGAGTTACCAATCATTTTTTAAATAATTGTAAAATAGAAATAATATAAAATTAGCCACTTAACTATTTTTAAGTGTATGGTTCAGTGACATCAGATACACTCACAATGTTGTGTAACCGTCACCACGACCATCTCTGGAACTTTGTCACCTTCCCAAACAGAGTACAGAGTACTCTGTACCCATTAAACACAACTCCTCATTCTATCTTCCTCCAGTCCCTGGCATCCACCATTCTACTTTCTGCTCTATGAATTTGACTACCCTCAATATCTCTTATATATGGAATCATATAATATTTGTCCTCACCTATTACTTTTGACTTACATAAAATTTCAATATTTTATACACTTTTTTGGTGTATTTGTAAATAATAAAGAATCCCTTATTAGGATATATTAATAACATGTTGGTGTTGTAATGAACCTTAAAAAACAGCAGTTTGGCAATAAAAGGTGTACAGATTAGGATGGAAGAAACAAAATTGTCTTTGCAAATGATATATATGATTATGTAGAAAATCTGAAAGAATCAACAGAATAACTGAAACTTTATAATTTTATAGCAAGCATGCAGGATACAAGGTTAGTATACAAAAGTCAATCACTTTCCTATATGCCAGCAACCAATGAATGAGTGGAATTTAAAATGAAGACACATTACCATTTACATTATCAGCCCCAAACTGAAATATTTAGGTACAGATCTAACAAAATATGTAGAAGGTTTATATGAGAAAAACGACAAAACTTTGATGAAAAGAAATCAAAAGACTAGATAAATAAAAAGATATTCAATGTTTATAGATAGGACAACTCAATATTTTCAAAAATGTCAGTTCTTTCCCACTGGACTGGTGCATTCAATGCAATCCCATTCAAAATTCCAGCAAGTTATTTTTATTACGTGAACTAATTGATTCTAAGTTTATGTGGAGTGGCAAAAGATCCAGAATAGCCAACTCAATGTTGAAAGAGAAGAAGAAAGTCAGAATACTCACACTAACCAACTTCAAGACTTACTGAAAGCAACAGTAATCAAGATGGTGAAGTACTGATAAAAGAATAAACAAATACTTCAAAGGAATAGAACAGAGACCTCAGGAATGTAGTCATTAATTTGATAAAGGAGCAAAGCTGATGCAATGGAGAAATGTTTTCTTTTCAATAAATGGTGCTGGAATCACTGGACATTTTTGTGTAAAAAAATGAATCTAGATCAGGCTTTACATCCTTCACAAAAATTAACTCAATAGATCATAGACCTAAATGTAAAATGCAAAACTATAAAACTTCCAGAAAATAACAGGAGAAAATCAATGACTTCGGTATGGCAATATAACACCAAAGGCAAAACCTTTTATAAAAATAAACCAGATTGTATTAAAGTTAAAAATTTCTGCTTGGTAAAAGACACAGTGAAGAAAGTGAGAAGACGAGCTGCAGATTGAGAGAGAATATTTGCAAAGGACACATCTGATAAAGGATTGTTATCCAAAATATACAAAGAACCCTTAAACTCAACAGTAAGGAAACAACTCAATTTAAAAATGAGCCAAAGACCGAAACAGACACTTTGCCAAAGATATACAGATGACAAACAAGGATATGAAAAGATACTGCACATCATATGTCATTAGAGAATTGTAAATTAAACAATAATGAGACAGCAGTACTCATTAGAATAAAAATCCAGAACACTGACACTAAGAAATATGGCAGGGATGTAGGGTGATGAAACTCTCATTCACTGCTGCTGAGAATGCAGAATGGTGCAACTACTTTGGAAGACGGTTTGGTGATTTCTTACAAAACTAAATACATTCTTAACATATGATTCAGCAATCACGATCCTAGGTATTTGCTCAAATGACTTGAAAACTATGTCCATACTAAAACCTTCACACAGGTGTTTACAGCAGCTTTATTCATAATGGCCAAAACTTTGAAGGAACTAAGATGTCCTTCAGCAAGTGAATGGATAAATAAACTGTGAAACATTCAGACAATGAAATAATATAAAGCACTTAGAAATGAACTATTGAGTTGTGAAAAGACATGAAGGAACCTTAAATGTATACAGTTAAGTGAAAGAAGCCAATCTGAAAGGGCTACATACTAAACTGTTCCAACTACACGACATTCTGAAAAAGGTAAAACTATGCAGATAACGAAAAGATCAGTGCTTGCCAGTGGTTGGGGGAGGAGGAATGAATAGGTGGAGCAGAGATAATTTTTAGGGCAGTGAAAACTATTCTGTAGAGTACTACAATGTTGGATGCATCTCTGCTGAATACAAATCTATTCAATGTACAGCACCAAAAGTGAATCTTAAAGTAATCTATGGACTTTGGGTGATAATGGTGTATTAGTGTAGGTTCCTGGACTGTAATAAACGTACCACTCTGGTGGGGGATGTTGATAGTGAGAGAGGCTGTGCAGATGTGGGAGTAAGCGGTATATAGGAACTCTGTACTTTTCTATTCATTTTTCAGTAAACCTAAAACTGCTCTAGAAAATAAGATTTGTTTAAAGAAAAAGGTCTCAGTCCTCTCATTTTAAGCATAAGGCAACTGCCAGCTAATAACCCAGCCTCATACTGTACTGAGGAAATGGAAGTGACTCATTGTAACAGCCTCAAGGTACCACCCATATATCTGCTGGCATCTGGACCAAGTCTTTTTTGTCTTCCTCTGTTCCTGGGATAGTCTCATGGAAGCCAGCCCCTTCTGACATGGCCTGGACCACATCTATTCTCATAGCCTCAGGACCTCCCTCCTGTAGTTGTTCCCTTTCTCCTGAAACAATAAACAATGCCTCCTTTCTTTACTAGACCATTTCCATCAGCAGATAAACATGTTCTAGTATCTTCCACGCAGAGAAGTTTTTTTTCCTGGTCTCATATTGCTCCTCGGCCAGCGTTGGTTCTTTGTCCTCTACGTTATAGCTTCTCAAGAGTTCCATCTGATTATACTCACCTCTCATTCCCTTGTTGGCTCATGCCATCACTCCATCAAGACTCTTCACGGAGGCTGAGCGTGGTGGTACCTGTAATTCCAGCACTTTGGGAAGCTGAGGCGGGTGGATTACCTGAGGTCAGGAGTTCAAGACCAGCCTGACCAACATGGTGAAACCCTGCCTCTACTTAAAAAATACAAATAAAACACAAAAAAATTAGCCAGGCCAGTGGCACATGCCTGTAATCCCAGCTACTCGGGAGGCTGTGGCAGGAGAATTGCTTGAACCCAGGAGGCAGAGGTTGTGGTGAGCCAAGATCACACGGCTGCACTCCATCCTGGGTGACAGAGCAGGACTTCATCTCAAAAAAAAAAAAAAAGACTCTTCATGAACACCGAGATCTTTGTGTTTCTAAATTCAATAGTCACTTTCTATTACTCCACATTACCCTAGCAAAAACTGAGCAACCACTCAGCAATTACCGCCCTCTTCCTGAAACGCTTTCTTCCCTTGATAGATCCCCTACCTCCTTGAGTACTTTTTCCTTATCCGCTCCTCCGCTCATCCTTCAAGTGCTGAAGTGTTCTTTCCTGGGCACCCTTACCTTCTTTATCTGCAGACTGTCTCTGAGTGACGACATTCAAGCCTGAGGCTTCAAATCCTCTGCATGAAAAGACTCCAAAATTTCTATCTGACCCTCTCACCTAAACCCACAAACCCAACTCTTCATGGATGTCTATAGGGAACATGTAATGGCCCAAACAGAACTCCAGGTGTGTTCCACCAGTCTACCTAGAATATTTATCATTTCATTTCTGCAAGCAATATCCAACATTGATTCTTTTTTTGCTAAAGCCAAAATTAAATGCAACCTCTAAAAATCTCTTCTTCTCTCATGCCAGCAAGTCTTCCTTTCCCTGCATATATAGACATCCTGAACCCTTCACTTCTGTGAACTCTCACCACCTTAGTCCAAGCTTCTAGAACATCCTGCTGGAAGAGTCTGTAGTCTCCTAACTCATATCCTGGTTCCGCCCTTTTTCTGTATGTTTGAGTCCCACAGAGTCACAAGCAGATTTTTAGAAGCATGGATCGCATTACTTTCTTACTTTCGACTTTCCAACAACCATGTCCCATTGCTTAGAATACACTCCAAGCACTTGTCTGAGTTCACTTATCCTACTTGGTCTCACCTTTGCCCACCCTTCTGATCTTGTGTCCAAGTTTCAGCTTCAGCAGCCTACACCACCACAAGTCCATGCTTGTTTCCAGGCTTGGCACTAGTTATTTCCTCACCAAGGAATGCCATTGACCTTGATCTCTGCAAGGCAGGCTTCTTCATGTTGCTCAGATCTTAGCTTAAATGTAAGGTCACCCAAGAGGGATAGTCTTTTCATCCCCCTCATTCATTCATTCATTCTCTTTCTTTCTCTCCCTCTTTTCTCTCTCTCTCTCTCACACACACACACACACACACACACACACACTCTCTCTCTCTCTCTCTCTCTCTTTTTTCATTATTGTTGGTCTTCTCCAGTGCTGTATTTTTGATGCTGAGAAACCTGTCCAGCACAGTGTGTGCTCAATCAGTGTTTCTGACTGAATAGATGGATGGCACAGAGGAATGACTTACCCCAGATTGCTCAGAGAGTGGCAGACAGTGAGAGAGTCTGCAACCCTGGACTATTTGCACATTACAGTGTCCCCAAAAGAGGAAGATTGTTAGTATCATCACTTTTTTAGAAATATTATTTGGCCTTAAAAAGAAGGAAATTCAGTCATTTGTGACAATGCAGATGAACCTGGAGGGCATTATACTAAGTGAAATAAGCCAGGCACAGAAAGACAAAGTCTACATATTCCTACGTACATGCAGAATCTAAAACTGTCGAACTCATAACAACAGAGAGTAGAATGGTGGTTACCAGAGGTTGGTGGGTGGGAGAAGGAATGAGGAGATATTGATCAGAAGGTGCAAAATTTCCATTAGAAGGAAAAATACAGTTTTGGAATCTATTGCACAGCATGTTGACAATAGTTAATAATAAAGTATATGTCAAAACAATGAAAAGAATAAATTTCAAGTGCCATAACTTTTAAAACCCAGTGACAAATTCAAGTTCAAGTGGAAACTTAGATTTTGGTGTTAAAAGAAGTGCAAGGCCATATCACAAACACAGCAAGTCTGGACTAGCATTTGCAGGTGTCAAAGGGTTCAGATGATTCCTCCGTGTTAGAGGTCAAATAAACATTGACAACATGCCTGTTCATCCATAAAAAAGTTTTTACATCCTAACAGTGCCTTTTGTGCACATTTAAACAGAACGAATCGTAATTTATTATGTTCTACAGAAACTAATTTTGCAACATTGCTAAATTAGCAGATTGGAAAGACACTGTCAATTCTCAGATGGCAGGAGTGTTTCTCTGCGTGGGCATCAGAGCTGGCACTGCTTGGCGTTCCAAAAACTTTCCAGCTGCAGGTTCATCACCTTCTCCTCCCGGGAAAGGCATGTGAGATTCTGCACAGAGACAGGAATGTTGTAAGCATAACTTGCTCTGTGCTTTCTCTTCATTTGAAGCAGGAATTCAATCCCTGGCTGAATGCCATGGCTTACTAATTCTGGGCATTACATTGTACTTTACTAGCTACAAATGAAACTTTTATGAAAGTGTTTATAGGAGTGAATACTGAAAGATCCACTTATATCTCAAAGGTGCCAAAGAGCCTGAAGTCATGCCAGTGGTGGAGTGCTGACTGGAATGGATTGGGTTTGGATGACATCTCCACTCGTCTGTAATGGAAACTGTGTCAAAGGAAACCTTCCACAGGCAGCTGTAATCTGCTTTGGTTCCTTAGATTTGTTGGCAATTGTTTTTATCCTTTCACAAATTGTGCAGTATTGCTAGTCAAACAATGATTAGTAAATGAACTCGTCATTATTTTATCTTACTGAGTAATTTTGGGAGTTATAAAAACAAAATATCTCCCACGCCTTTCCCCCACGATTCTAGTATCTACAATGCATTGGCCTTAACACCAACCTAAAGCCCTAAAATGGTATCTGATACTTGTTCATTAGCTTCTTTTCTTTCAGGTAGGATAAATTTTGGAAAACTCTGGTGGTTTTGGGTGATAAAGTTAATAATTGCCACTTTTTTTTCATGAAGTTTCTTGAACTTTGACGACTTTAGGAACAATAATAGTGATAATGGTAATATGTCACCTTGTTCTCATGCTCTGTGATTTTGAAGGCAAGTCTATATATTATTTTCATTTGACCAGTAAGGAAAATAAGGATGAGGACATGAGTTAAACCTGCTCAATTCACAGGCAGAGACGGGGTGGGACTCACAGGCAATTCTCTGACTTCCAGTGGGAAACCTTGATCCTGAGTGGTTTTCCTATATGAGTAGGTTAGATCTATTAAGGAGTAGGTAAAGTGAGATGTGGGGTCTATCCTGGCCCTTTGGGTGCAGGTTGAGCTATTACGTCTATGAGGAAAAGATGTCATAACTTGCACTAGAAGTGGAAGAATCTGAGAATCTGAATGTGAGTTCCACCCCTGTCCATTTTTATTTACCAGATACAAATCATGTTCTCATTCCTATTTTCCTTCAAAAGCAAGAGCTGACCACCCTCTACATCAGTTGGAACATTTTTGGAAACCACATGGTGCAATGATATTTAGGAAAAGCTACCTGAGATTCAGTTGTTATAACAAGAAGGCCACCAGCACTCAACTGGAAGCTTTCACAATCCCAAAGAGAAGGAAAGATTCAGGTCCTGTCCTGATTGCAGACTTCGTCTTGGTATTTTAAAAACTGTATCAGTGAATAATTTCAAATTTCAAATCTACCTACATAGTTGACGAAGACTTTGGAGTGTGATGATTCTAACGTATATCTACGAGTTCTTTAGTGTCCTTTTCTTCAAAGGATAGAATACATTTTCTCTTTTCTTAAGCGTGGGGTAAACTTAATGACCCATTTATAACAAATAAATCAAGGTATGCGTAGAGGTGTCACTTCTAATGCTAGGTCATAAAGGACATCGTGTTTTCCGCCCTGTTCTGTCTTTCTCTTGGATCATTCATGCTGGGGGATGCCAGCTGCCATATTGTGAAGACACTCAAGCATCCCTGTGGAGATGCCCATGTGGCACAGAAATGAGCTCTCAACCCATCAGACAACAAAGAACTCAGGCCTCCAGCCAGCAGCCATGGGAATATGTCATCTTGGAAGCCAAACCTGCAGCTCCAGTCAGGCCTTCAGATGACTGTGGCCCCAACCAATACCTTCACTGGATCTTCTTGAGAGACCATGTGCCAGCATGACCCTATTAAACCACTCTCATGTTTCTGACCCTCAGAAATGGTGTGAGATAATAAATGTTGTTTTTTTTTTTAACATGCTAAGCTTTAGAGTTGTTTCTTACTCCAAATTAGACAACCAATTAAGAATGCAATATCTACACTCGGCCAGGTCTACTCCTCTGCTTCTTGATGCCTGCAAGAGTGATGGATCCCCACTGTTATTGCACCTGGGGTGTACTGGTCTGGGTTTAGAAAGTCCTGTGTTTTTCAACCTTCTGTCCTCACATTTCCCAGTAGTACGTATATTAAACTCTCTTCAGCAACACACCGGGGGTCTGCCATTTTTCCCTGTTAGGTCCCCACCTGAAGTGGCTGTCATGTAACATCTACACAAACCCCAGGAAGTGGTGGCGGTGTCACCTGTGCTGGGAATGCCTCCCAAAGGAATCATGTCTATCACAATGAATGATGCCAGTTGGAGATACTGGTGCCAGCAAGGCCACGCCCAGTGTCATCAGGGCAGTTTGCTGAATCACTGGTTCTTGTCCGCGTCACCAATGACTGCGCTACCCAGGCTTAGCTGTCTCCAGTGTTTCTTTGATACTGGTGCACTCCCCATCTCCTCCTAGGACTTAGAAGTCAGTCATGCAAGATGGACTGGAAAGGAGCCAAGAGAAGGGCAATCAGAATCATCCTGAAGCAAATTTGTCTTTCCAGGATGTCCTGCTTGGGGCTTTACGGAGGTCTCAGATGAACAGTTCCTGGCAGTGCTCCAGTGCACTAGAGATGCTTATAAACTCCTGAATCCCAGGGTGAGCAGAGTTTTGTCAATCTGGACCCTTGCTCCATACACTTAGAAATCAGCTGAAGTGAAAGATTTAATTTGACTATTTTGTGATTCATAAGGCATTGCTTCTGTAAAGATTTTGAATCTGATACTCCCAGGCTAAAATATAAAGAACTGGACACCATCCTGGGATCCTGAGCAGGATGTACATAGAAGACATGATACCAAGAAATGTCATTTGATGCTGGAGTCCAAGACCCCAGGAGCTGTGATGCGGCCCAGGAGGCTACTGAAAGTGCCTTTTCTGAGGTCCAGTGCCATAACCCGTATCTCCCTGATGGTCTCTCAATTCCGCTTGTCTCCCCCAGCCCTCCACCTCTTGAAGCAAGTGGAAAACCCTTTTCTATTTTTGGAAATGCTCACACAAATGTGTGAAAGAGTACAGAGACAGGACAGTCCCAGGACTTCAAGATGGGACCTTGAGCAAAAAAAGAATCCAGGCCCCTCCTTCCATGAGTGCATATGACAGAGAGAAATTTGCGTAGTTTTCATTAAAAAGTCATCATCACCATGCCCAATGACTTCAATAAACTTCTTGAGTATAAACAAGCAGAACGTTTTTCTCAGCGCTGTAGATTCTTTACCACTGACCCCTAGCTGCAATCTAAATTCTTTAAAGTTGACGATGAGGTTGATTGCTACTTGGGAATGACTTTGGAATTCCGGTTAGGGTGGTAAGGATTTTGGGGTCAGAGCTGGCCCAGTTCCCATTGCCCTCCAGAATCCAGCATTGTTGCAGACTCTTTTTCTCACTCCGTATGTCCTTTTCTTTATGTTAAAATATTTGCCTTTGGTGTGTAGGATCAATTCAGTGCTAATGATACTTGTTCGACCTCATGAACCCGGATGTGGAGGAGAGGCTCTGCATGCTGGAGGGCGTGCTTCAGCATGCCCAGAGGAGGTTGGAGGAGTGCTCCTGGGCCTGAATTTTACCTTCGAGTTAAGTGCAGGGGACGGGGGGCTCTCAGGCTTTTCTGTGGTAATGATGGTTGGTGTTGCTCGTATCAGGGAAGAAAATCTTTTATTGTAAGCCCTATTCAGAAGGTTCAATTGAAGCTAGTAGTGCTATTGATCCTATGACATAGTAACATTGTCTGAGACCCTTTAACAAACAGACTTATTTTAAGTTAAGTCAATCAAGGACTCCAGATGGCCAGGACAGCCTGGCCTCAGAGACACATGAAGTGGCCCTCAAAGCCTCCCAGGATCTGTTCCCTTCAGCTCCCTGACCCCACCCATAGTGCTTCCCTGCAATCGATGTTGCAGTTGTTTGAATTCCTTCCCTTCCCTTACACAGGCCAGCAATGTCTTGATGAGCTTTTGCCCATGTTACATCTTCCCTTGAAACCTACTCCCTTTCCTCCTACTCCTCCTGTTAATCTTTGTTCAGTTGAGTTGTGCCTGTGGACTCATTCACCCTGTTCTGGTCTTCTCAGTTGTAGCGTGAGTGGTTAGCAGTCCACTCATAGTTCTCCAGGCCTTCCAAGTGCAGTTCACAGCAATCTGATTGCTAATAAATCTGAAGACTATCTGGAGGCCAGAGCCCGTGTACTCCAAACTGGATGTGCTAGAAAATTAGCAATTGCCCGGCATATACACACACAGCAGCTCTCCCCAGTAGCTGGCAGGCATGGTACACAAGTTTCCCCGGCTCTGTTGTTCCTTGGTTGGATTCCTCTATTGACACATGGTCTCCAGGGCTCCAGGTGCCCTCCCTCAGTGGTCACTGCTGGATAGCACACGTGTGCCGGCTGCCTTCCCTTTCCTTTCACCTCCTCATTCACTTACCAGGGTTTTTAAAATCATCTTGTAAACAAATGTAATGCACCAAATTCTTGTTTCAGGGTCTGCTTCTGGGGGGAAACCAACCTAAGACACCCATCATCATACCACAGCTGCGTGTCTAAACTGAGTGCCCTAATTCTAAGCTCAAGGTGGGCCACAATGAGTTGCTTTTATTTATAGTAGTGTCCCAGTTTCTGATTCAGGATTAGTGTTCAACACATATATATATATATTTTTTTTTTTCCAAATGAAAAAGACACAGTACAGCCTATGGAAGAACTTAAGCATCTGGCAGGGAAGGCATCACAGGCAAATGAATAACTCAGAGAAAGAAGGGGAGCACTTGAAGCATGTCCAGAGGGAGCACAGAAGCGGAGTGATTCATGGTGTGCAAGGCACAGAGTCAGAGCAGGGGTTCTCCTTTATTTAAATGACTGAATAGGAAAGAAATCTTGGGAGAAAGCAAAGTAGAAGCTAGGCATGATGGGTGCACAGATCTGCTGTCCAGACCCCACTTCAAGTTAGGGTTTGCTCCCAGCTGCAGACTGTGGCCATCTTAGCTCCCTGGTTTGTCTCGGCTCCCTGGTTTGTAAGCTTGCATGTTCTCTCCACCAAGGGGGGCCTCTGGCCAGGCAGTGTGGTGTAGGTAGAAATGCCTGACTTAGAGAGAAAGTCAGAGGACCTGGGTTCAGGGTCTTGCTTGGTTTCTTAGACCTCACATTTATTTAGCCCGGGGAAAGTCACTTGGCCTTTCTAAGGTCCACAGGGCATGAAGTAAGTCTTCCTTTGCCTTGCTGTTATATATTTGCTCTTGTGTAAGTATGTATCTGGTATAGTGCTTGTAACAAGGCAGTGTGGGGTGGGAAATAGCATGGACTTGGAAATCTGAGAGACTTCCTTCAAATACCACTCCAACAATTCACATCTGCTGAACTGTAGGCAAGTAAGTCACTGAGACTCTCTCAGGTTCAGTTTGTCTGCCTTTCATGGAGAACTGTTGTGAGGATCAAATAAAATAATAGATGCGATGCTAAGCACAGGTCCAGTGCTCATAAATAGCCACATGAATCTGTTTTGGGGTAAATGGTGGTGCTCCGCAAGTGTGCATGCATTTATTTGCCTAGATTCTCATGGATGACTACCAGACACCTTCTCAGTCAGATTCTCAGTTGCAGACAGCAGTTTACCCTCAAGTAAATCTGAGTGGAAAGGGATTTAGTAAAAGGTGTTGGGATGCTCACAGACCTCTGGGAAGTCACGTATTTAGGTGTGGATACAACTCAGCCATGAACAGAGCAGCCAGAGATGCAAGAAAAACTCTGAACAATTTCAGCAGAAATGCCATCACCTGCCCCTCAGTCAGTACCCATGACATTAGGGCCTGGACAGCTGATGCTTCAGCACAGCTACCCCGTCCCAGTGCACAGGGCCTCCCCCTCCTGTTGCTGTAGGTTGTAGCAGGTCACATGGGGAGCCTTAGTGTCAGGGAATGCTGAGAAGTGAGGTGTTTAGCTTTCCAGCCTCCATGGCACTGGAAGGTGCTAGAATGGGGTTAGAGTGGGGAGCCGCACGAGCTCATCTGCAGTGTAAGCCAGCAGTTCCGCCATCCTTCCATCCCAAATGAGTCCTGGAGAAGGGCAGACATCTAGGTTCACACACTTATTTTAGAATGCTCTACTCAGAATTGCCTGTAACATGGATTTTGATTGGTTTTTAAAAATACTGATGCTCACACTTATAATCCCAGCACTTTGGGAGGCTGAGGCGGGCCGATCACTCAAGGTCAGGAATTCAAGAGAAGCCTGGCCAACATGGCGAAACCCCCTCTCTCCTAAAAATATAGAAATTAACCAGGCATGATGGTGCAGGCCTGTAGTCCCAGCTATTCGGGAGACTGAGGCAGAAGAATCACTTGAACCTGGAAGGCGGAGGTTGCAGTGAGCTGAGACTGGGCCACTGCACTCCAGCCTGAGCGACAGAGCAAGACTCCATCTCAAAACAAAACAAAACAAAACAAAACAAAACAAAACAAAACAGTGATAATGATCTCGGGTCTGAATGTGGATACAGAATAATTTTGGCTTGAAACTACTTTTCTTCCTGGGTACTATTTATTTTCACAATAGTAGGGAATTTTGTCTTGAGTATTAACCTCTGTCTCTTGGGGAAAGTTGTGCATCCAGAGAAAGGAAAGGATTTCCAGATCACTGTCAGTTTGGGGAAATACCTAAAAATGACAAGTGCCTTTGGTTTAGGCCAGTACTTGGGCCACAGAGCCAGCGGTCATTTTGAGAAAGATATTCTGCCCTTTCTGCCCCAGAAGTTCCCCTCAGAAGCCGAGCTTTAGGAGATTTCGTGGACATGTATTTGGTTAGATGACATTGGCAGGAAAAGTCAGCAGGACATGCGTGAGGGGGACTGCGGAGGGAAGGAGGGTAAGCAGGGGTAAAGTCGCTGCAGGGAAGCAAGTCGCACCCCAGAGCTGTTCTCCAGCAGCCCGAGGACGGCCTCCGACAGGGACACACACATGCTGGCCGCTGGAAGTGCGAACGCTCGAGAGCCAATGTGAATGAAATAAGCTGCACTCACATGTAACGGGTGTGTCTGTGTGCATGGACAAAGGGAGCAACCTTGGGAACAACCTCCGCTCTAAAGGACCCACCATGTACCAGGCACCATGGAAAGAAGATCAATACACATGCTTCCTCTAATGGTTTCAAAGGCCCCATGAAGCAGGGTCCAGTTTTATACATGGGGAAAGGGAGGAGGGGAAGTAAAATAACTTGTCCACCACCATCAGGTAACACTTCAACACTAGTAGGGGCTGGAGTTTGGATTTGAACAGGAGTCTATCTGAAAACATGTTTTCTCTTAACTATTAAAATCTCCTAATAGATGATAGATAGGTAGACAGACAGACCGATAAATACAATACTTCCTTTGTATATGTGTTGGTATCTATATCTACACATGTATAAACAGATGAACATGGATTTTGAGCCTTAGCACCTGTGTTCACATTAAGTAAAAAGCATAGGGAAATAAACACCATCCCTTCTTGCCTTCATGTTAATTGAGATTCTTTTCTCCCCTGTTCCACACTAGCAAGCCTTGCAAAGGTTTTTAGTCATGCAAAGGCAAATAAAGGAAGCCCCAAAATCCAGCTCCACGCTCTGAGCCCCACGGTGAGGGTAAACCCTGTGGGCTCCTGGAATGTACCCAGAGAAGTGGGCTGAGGTTCAATCAGGCAGCGCTCAGCCTCCAAACCCATGATGGAGGAGGGGTTCTGTGGTCAGGGCCAAGGCCATCAGGGTGCTAGGGTGGTGGTCAACTCTGACTGCCCATCTGAGTGCCTCATTCTTCATGGTGCCACATAGGGGAGCCACAGCAAGACTTGGAGCACAATGAAAGTTTTCCCCAGAGCTTTGCTTTTGTGGGGCCCCTTGGGAAGACCGTTTCAAAAATCGGTGGTGAATTCCCTCTGCAGCCCCTTGCCCAGCCACAGAACAGAAGCAAGGTGGCTCTCAACCAGCTGGAAAGTTGAGTAATGCCCCCTTCCCTGGCTTCAGGGGGGTGCTTGTGTGCATGCGTGTGCATGTACTTGTATGCGAGTGTGTGTGCGTACCTCTGTGCATATGTGTGTGGTGAATTGACATGTACTTAGATGCAGATATTCAGGCATGCCCCTCATGTATAAATACGATAACTAAGCAAGTGCCAAAACCCAGCCTGGTATTTCCCTGTACCCGGTGCACTGGCACTTAGAATGTTTCTTGACTGATAGATTGAGCTTGCCAATAATTCACTTTAGCTGATTTATGCTGGCATTTCCCTGTGACCTCAAGGTGAAGAGACATGAAATCTGAGTGGCTTATACTAGTAAACATGGCCTCCAGAGGAAATGGGCTAACAGGTAGCTGGAGGGCCTGGAAAATCACACTAGCTCAGGCCAGATGAAGGAGAGGTTCAATTTCTCCAGGTCCTTTACACTTTTGTCAAATGGGGATTCATGTTCAAGTGATGTTGGGGCAGGGTTCTCTGAAGAAGGGCAGTGAGGGAAGAAGGAGGGACGGGAAGGAGCTATACAGGAGCAGGTCTGAGCTGCAGTCTGGTTTTGCCCTGATTCCTGAGGGAGATTTAGAACAAACTGCACTGCACTCTCACCTTGCAAGCGGCTGGCTTTTGTACCCTGAGCCAGTCACTTGTTATTGGGAGTGGGTGGGCTGTAATCTCCTGGGAAAGATGTTTCCATGATCCAATGACAATTTTTCAAAAACAGGTAGCTCGAAGCTGAGACAACTACCTTCCCAGGCAGCTGAGACAACTACCTTCCCAGGCAGCTGAGGGCTGGGCACACTGGCCAGTGAGGGATCTGAGTGGGGTCTGACCAGCATCAGAGTGATTCGCAGGTAAGGATAGCCAAGAGTAGTCATTAAAACTGATGACGATGGTTTTGGTATAACTTTACAGCATCCCCAGATAACCTGGTAATTTTTATTAATTGCCAAAGCTAAGAACTTCCTGAGCAAATCATCTCCTGTTCCATCCTCTATCACCAACAATATAGAAGCAGTTTTGATGGTATTTGTCTACCAACTTCCAGTTGATTGACAGGAGGACAGGAGAAGCATGATTAATTAAGACATCCAAATTTCCTCATTAAAAATCTGAGGTTTCTTATTTTAAGAAGACATTCAGGGGCAAGTGGTGAATTAAGACTACGTGTATCATTAGCATTCTAAATTCTTCTTTTACATTATAAGTTTTGCACTTCTTTTGTGAAATTTATTCCAAAATATTTTATTCATTTTGATAATAGTATAAATGCATTTTTTTTTTGAGATGGAGTCTCGCTCTGTTGTCCAGGCTGGAGTGCAGTGGCGTGCTCTTGGCTCACTGCAACCTCTGCCTCCCGGGTTCAAGCGATTCTCCTGCCTCAGCCTCTTGAGTAGCTGGGACTACAGCCATGTGCTACCACATTCAGCTAATTTTTTATTTTTTTGTAGAAATGGGAGTTTCAGCATGTTGACCAGGCTGGTCTCGAACTCCTGACCTCAGGTGATCCACCCACCTCCGCTTCCCAACGTGCTAGGATTACAGGCGTGAGCCACTGCGCCTGGCCACAATTATTTTTTAAATTTGATTTTTGGGTTGTCCATTACAAGTTTCTAAAAATAAAACTGAGTTTTATGTATTGACGGTGTTGCCTGTGACCTTGCTGAATGAAATTAAATCTTGAAGCTAGTCATCTGAGTCTTCCGGGCCTCTCTATTTGATGCCACAGTGAGAGGTATAGGGAAAAGGTATTGGAAGGCAGGACAGTGGAAAGGCAGGGACTGCCTGATGACAATGTCCAAATGCTAAAAGGAACTACACACTCAGCTAGACATCACACTGGAAGTTACTTTTCTCATTGAAAGACCATCAGCATTGACTATGCCACAAGGTATGCAGACAACAAGAAAAAACTCAGAGGCTGCTGGCCAGGGAAAGCAATGCTTTCAGAAAACAGAAAGCCAGATGATAGATACCCAAGTGCCTTGGAAGTGGAGACACCAGTGTCAGGGATGGGGGTCAGCTTATGGGAGGAAAGCAAAATCTCCTCAGAAATTGCTAGTTGAGGATTCGAGAAACTAACAGACAGAAAAATCACAGATATTAACACAAAGAGTTCAGTACTAGGGAAGTTAGTATTCAATTTTGGTCATTCTGAGCCACAAAATTTATGCCCATGGCATAGAATAAGACTGTGCTTGAACGGAGGCAGTTCCCCAGCTGCACTCGGATGATTTTGGTTCCTCCCTCCTTACCCAGGAGGTCAGGCGTGACGAGAAGGACCCAGGGTATCGTGCTTTGTATTTGCTGTTGTTTCAGGGAAACATGCTGTTTCAGCGAGGACATGCTGTGAAGATCATCTCAAGATCTCAGGGCTTCAAATAACAAAGGCTGTTTCTTGCTCACAATGTATGTCCACCACCGGTCAGCATGAGGTGGGGGTTTTCACCCATCATAGGTACTTGAGGAACTAAGCTGACAGCGGTTTGATTTCCTAGAAGGACAGAGGCTTCATCTCAACACATGCTTCTGCAGACAGGGAAGAGGCACAGTTAGTCATGCTCTAGTCCTTAAAACTGCCAACCAGGAGTGACACGTGATGTTCTGCTCACATTTCAATCAGTAAAGCAAGTCACGTGGTCTTCGGTAATGCAAAAAGGGCACTCAACTTCTACCTCCCTGTGTGCCCAGAAGGAAATCCAGTGTATTTGTGACTAGCTGCAACGACTATCAGTATCCACTCTCTTGCCCACTAAATATTTGATTCAATTTCTTCCTACATTTGTTCTCCAAAGGAAACAACTTAGACATTCCATGGATATGTTGAAGGTGACACAAGAAAACCGAGAATTCCAAAGGGGGACAGTGGCCAGGGCAGTCCTATTTGTTCTCTGCCCTGGTTTTCACTTTGCTGCCATTCGCAGGGATGATCAGGCTCTCGGGTATCATTCTCAGTCAGAGGAGCCAGAGCCCGCCGCTGTCACTCACTGTGGTTAAGGCACTGTAGGGGTTTGGTCTCTATAAATTCCTTGCAGTCAAATTTTCAGTTTGAAAAATTGTGTAGAACATCTTTCCAACTCTTCTCAAAGCCACTAAACAAAATTAGCCCAATCTCACAGTGCAAAGAGAGACAGGACGCCCTGAAAAAGAGAAATCCTACCCATTCGTAAATCTCAGGAGTTTATGGGTTTATAGGACTGAGCTCGGGATCTGGGACCCACTCAGGCAACAGAGCCAGGTTGGTTCTGGCTGCGAACTGAGCTCCGCGGAGGTGGCTGGCTGCTCCTGCTTCTCAGTTCCCTCCACCTCTCTCTCTGTCCCTTGGTCAGGATGGGTGGAGAAGACCATGCCAAGGATTGAGAGCTCTGCCTTTCCCCATTCAAGTGGTCCTGGGCTCTCTGCTCACATGCCAATGGGCACCCGCCTCCGGGAAGCAGCTCTGATGACTCTGATACTGTTTTCCAGCTCTTCCAACTCATCTTTCTGCTGAAGGACACAAGGTTTCTCCTCCAAAGCCCTCTGGCAGAACAGTCTTCTGGGTTAGGTCTCAGGTTTGCTGGATGGCTTTGACTGGTCATACATGACCAGGTTGTGATCCACAAGCGGAAAAAAACAAAGATCCTTTTAACGTCCTCAGATCCCTTGAATGTGAAAACACAATCATGATTCTGGGCAATTGGAGAGGCCAGAGCTCCTTGTTTTTTGTGTAGCTGCAACGTGATTTCAGAGCGGTGCGAAGGCTTTATTTCCAGGCTCAATTTGATCTGCTGCTTGAAAAACTCAACAAAATGACTCCAAGTGTTAGAAAAATTCAAACTCGGTTGAAGGATAAGGGTGGTTTCTCATAAAGCAGTGAGTTTTCTGGCTCCTTAAATTGGCTGAGAACAAGGAAGGGCTGTTCAGCCAAATTTTTCTTTCGCAGTTCATAAAAACTTGACCATGCATAATAAAAGCTTACATTTACATGGTATGCTTGAGTTTCCAGAGTGCTCATGGGTTTATTATTTCACTGTTGTGGTTCCTAAAGACAGTTTTGCAAATGAGGAAACTCAAGGTTGGCAAGGGTAAGTGATTTTCCCAAAGTCACGAAGCCAGAGAGGGTCAGGCTGGGGTCCAGAGCCTCTGAGAATCCCATCACACCATGGGGCTGGCTCTTTCCCCTGGGGCAGGATTAATATATATATAATATATATTTAATATATATATTTAATATACATATATATATTTCTGGGATACACGTGCTGAACGTGCAGGTTTGTTACATAGATGTGCCATGGTGGCTTGCTGCACCTATCAAACTGTCATCTAGGTTTTAAGCCCTGCATGCATTAGGTATTTGTTCTAATGCTCTCCCTCCCCTTGCCCCCACCCCCCAAACAGGCCCCAGTGTGTGATGTTCCCCTCCCTGTGCCCATATGTTCTCATTGTTCAGCTCCCACTCATAAGTGAGAACATGTGGTGTTTGGTTTTCTGTTCCTGTGTTAGTTTGATGAGAATGTTGGCTTCCAGCTTCATCCATGTCCCTGCAAAGGACATTACCTTATTCCTTTTTATTTTTTTAATTCAAAGACACTCGAAGCTGGTTTTCATCCATACCTGCCTGGCATTTTGAGTTTGCAGGGCTTTTCTGCAGACACTTGAGGGTTTTTGTTTTTGTGTTTAGATTCACGGGGCGCACATGCAGGTTTGTTACGTGGGTGTCTGTATAATGCTGGAGTTTGGGCTTCCATTGAACTCATCACTCAAATAGTGAAACAGTACCCAATAGGCAGTTATGGCAGGATATTAGGTGGAGACCCATGCGAGTCCAAACGTGGGAAGAGCTGACCCCCATCCTCCATGCTATAAGGAAAGTGATAAAGTGTCCATGCAGTACCAGTTAGGAAGGTCCCCAAACTATCTCTGCAACTGACAGCTACCTTCAACCTCTAAATATAGGAAACACGGGAATAGGGGCGGAAGAAGGGGATCTAACTCATCAATGTCAGCTCCATTGTCAGGATTAAACGAGACGACACTATGTGAAAGCTGAAGAAATACTGGTGTCTTCCACATACTTCTTGGGGTCAAGAGGAGAGATGGCCACCAAACAACCATCAGGACTGTTGGCTTCATTCCTAGGATGGATCTTGCTTTAGCGATGCCTCATAAATCTCTACCAATGGCTTTCCTATGTACCCCTGACTGCTAGGCCAGCAGCTCTGCAGTGAACTTGTACTGCAAGAATGAGGTCTTGGATGGGTCTTTCCTGAAAAATCCTTTCCTGAGAAACTCTTTCTCTGGGAACAGGACTCCCAGAGGGACTGGGCCGGCTGGAATCAAGGAAGCGAAAGTAGCTGGTTCTCCCCCTTGGTGCCACAGCACACTCTCCTCCTTCTGCCCGGGCAGGCCGTTCTTTCCCATCTGGAAAGCCCTGGCTGGGTGGGGAAGCAGAAGCATTAATAAGCCTCGGTCGATAATTAGCACCATGGTTTCAGCTGGTTGTGCAGCGCTCCCAGGCCAGTGACTGAGTAGCTAAAGAGAGGCCCACACAGGCCAGAGTCAGCAGTGGGGACTCGCGGACCAGCCCACTGCCAAAAGCTGGTGGCCTCCTTCCTGGTTTCTACCCATGGGGCGAGTTGATGGAAGGTAGGCTGTACTCAAGAACCTTCTAGAACGTCAAGGTCACATTTGCCCTGGCCAGTCAGCCTCATCTTGGAAGAACTCGCAAGCAAGGAGCATCCACCATGGGACCCAGTGGGCACATCCACGCCTGCCGCCGGGGCTCAGCATCCTCTAAAGAAAATGCAGCTTCCCTCTCATGCAGCATCTGTGAAGATGTCCTGCTGTCTGAGCACCGCCCTCCGGGTCCTCTGCTCCAGACACATGCTGGAATGCCAGCCTCTCTCGCCTCCTGAGATGCTTAGACAAAGAAGCCACTTCGCAGGGAAGCAGGAAAGGAGGAAGTTAGAGGACAGAGCTGGTTTCACTCTGGTCTCAAGTTCAAAATAGTTTCCCTAGTGCAGGGCCACCCAGCGAAAACATGACCGTAGCCACACATACCATTTTAAAATATCTAATAGCCACATTTAAAAAAGGGAAATGGTAAAATTTACTTCACTGATAGAATTTACTTAATCCGCTATGTCAAAAGTATTAACAACTTAGCTCTTAATTATAGCACAAGTGTTTATGAGAATTTAGCCTTCTTTTCCGTATCATATCTTGAAGCTTGGAGCACTGTTTGCTTTTACCTCCGAGGTGGTCGCTGGCCCCTTGTAATAGTCAGGGCTGATGAGTATATAGGAAAATATGTATTATGTTTGTAAAAGGTTTACTATGCCTCAAAGAACCTTCACATTCTTTAACCCATTTGATCTCATTTGAGCCAGTTTGCCTTCTTTACTCATCCGACAATGCAAACTGAAGCAGAAGAGTACTCAAGTGTCACCCAGGCGGTTGGTAGCGGAGTTTGGTCTCCCGATTCCTGGTGCAGCAGATTCCCACCAGACCCACAAGGCAAGACACAGCGCCAGGCCCTGAGTTCACCTGGATGGGGAAAGGGAAGGTGAGAAGCCGGGGTAGTCAGGAAGGCTGTAAGAGATGGGCCAGACCTATCTACAAACATAAACAACCACAGGACCGTGCATGGTGAGAAGGTGAATGGTATCTCAATAAATCGGTTAGAGAGAGACAGAGACAGAGGAACAGAGACAGAGAGTCCTAGAGAAAGAGAGAGACACAGAGACAGAGAGAGACACAAACAGAGGCAGAATGAAAGCACTGGGGCAAGATGAGCTCTCACCACCACCCCAGGAAGGGGCTGTCTGTGTCAGTTTCATTTCCCAGGAAGTGCCTGGAGTGATTCTGTGCCTTTATTCCAATAACAGACAGCGATGTCTCCCTCTGCGTCTGTGTCTCCATCCCGCTTCTCTCTATACCAGGTGTACTGCTTGCTTTTCAGAAACCCAAGAGTGAGCACTGTGGAAGGATGTCTTTTATCTATTATCAAATCATAAGACAATGGAGTACTCTTTGTATTGTCAAACTATGTTAACCAAAGGAAATGAATGTTTTCTGCAGGCAAAGAGAAGATCCCAAGATCCTCAAATGAATCATGCCCAAAGTTTGCATTATAAATGATAAAAGCAGCATCTAACATGTCAGTGGATGTACAAAGGTACTTGGAAGGCATAGACAGGCCAGGCCTGCAGAGCGCGCCCGAGGCTGAGAGAGGCCACGTGGCCAGGGAAGGGTTGGGCATGACACAGCCTCATGAGGGCCTGGTCAGGTCAGCCTAGCTCACAGCTGTTACCTGGGGTCACCCCTGGCTGGCCACTTATGACACACTCAGCATGTGGAATGTGTTTCAAGGGGACAGCATTCCATGGGGAAAGGGTTTGAGCCCATGGGGGCGGGAGAAGTAATGTCTCCAAGTAGGACCACCTTACCTTAATGTCAGTAGCCATCAGTGCCAGAGTCCTATTCTAATTCTCTGACTTTCCCTGTCCTGCCTAGTGGGGGGGGAAGTAGAGAGATGACAGACACCAGACCCCCAGAGCTCTGCCATCCTCTGTGTTCAGGACCCAGCCCTCAGGCTGGCACCACTGTCTCTTTGTGTCTGTCTTTCTGTCTGTCTGGCTTTTGTTGTAGCAATTCTTTTGTTTTAGGTGAACTGGCATCCCCAATGTGAGCAAGATGAAATCCTTCATGAAAAAGATAAGCTTCTTAGCATGGCAAGATGAGACCCCCACGCACCCCAAGGAGAGGCCTGCCGTGCCAGCTCAACTCACTGGGAAGTGCCTGGAGTGATCTCCATGCCTTTATTTAAAAGCCAGTGAGTTCACTGGCAAAGCATAACTTTGACAGAATTTCTGAATCATTCCCAACAAGTGAGAAAGTTCAATTTAACAGAAAAAAAATTTCACAAATGGAGAGAATGCTGCTGAGCCTGTGACTTCAGACAGTGTCATGCCCAGGCCCCCAACTCTGGCCCCACGCCTGTGTGTCCACAGCCTGCCTGCCATGGAAACCCCCAAAATACCTTTTTATCCCGTTACACCCTCGGTCGGGTAAGGGAGTGGTGGCAGACACTCCTAGATAGACTCAGCATGAAACCCTCTTGACCAATTCAAAGGGTGGGACGGGATAGGAAGCAGGAAAAGAGCCATTGGTGAGGGCGCCCCTGGATAGATAGGAGGGGAGGGCCTGAGTGCCTCCTGCCCCACGCTGGGCGGTTCCAGGAAATTCCAGGCTGGCCACCCTAACTGGCTGCTGTTTTAAGAGCTGTGCTGAGGCAAACCTAGGGAGAAACTCAGCTCAGCACAGGCAAGACAATTGTGCCAGAGAAGGCAAGTCAGGGCTACTCAAACTGCCCCACACCTTCTGGGATGAACCCAGAAGCACAGGACTAGGCCATAACTGTGATGCCCCTTTGACAACTGCCCAATAGTTCATGGTCTCCCTAGAGCCTGGGCTAAGCCCTCAGCTTCCTGAAGCACCCACTGAACCAAAGGAGGGGGGCTCTACCCATCATCTTTTTTTTAGAGACAGAGTCTTGCTCTGTCACCCAGTCTGGAGTGCAATGGCATGATCTCGGCTCATTGTAGCCTCTGTCTCTGGGGTTCAAGCAATTCTCCTGCCTCGGCCTCCCAAGTAGCTGGGACTACAGGTGCGTGCTACCACACCCAGCTAATGTTTGCATTTTTAGTGGAGACAGGGTTTCACCATGTTGGCTAGGATGGCCTCTATCTCCTGACCTCATGACCCGCCAACTTCGGCCTCCCAAAGTGCAGGGATTACAGGCATGAGTCACTGGGCTCGGCCCCAGCCCCTCATCTTAATACCATGACTCTGCAGAGCAGAAGTTCCCAAATGAGGTGGCCCCACGGGGTTCACTTTCCTGACAAGTCCGGGATGATTGCTCTGATCTCAGGGCCGTGGTCACCTGCTGTCCACTTGCAGACCTGGACGGCATGAGGCCTGAGTCTTCATCTGGTGTTACTCTGCATTACTCATGCCTTCTGGTGGCTCAACCATCAGACGCGGTGTGGGTGTGAGCAATATTCTGTGACCCTGCAGTCCCGGGGTACCCAGGTTGCCTGTATGCCCATGCAAGGCTGCAGGAAGCAGGGGCTGGAGGCTCAGAGGTGCTTGTCTGGGCTCAGTTCCCCTTTGATTCACAGAGGTTTCAGGCCTCCCACAGGACCAGGGGTACCCAGATCCCTTTAGGACATGAAAGCTGGGTGTGTTGTGGAAACTGAAGGAAGCTGCTCTGGGGTCTGTTTAGGGGCTGGATTGGGCACTGTGTGTGTTAACCAAGAGGGAAACTTGACATGTGATCTGGGAAGCACAGCCACTCCCTATCCACCCCCCGCCACCACGGGACCGGTTAGGAGGTGCTGAGGTGGTTTCTTGGAGTTGGTATAGGACATGGCTGAAGATCTGGCTATGGCCACTTCCAGCCATGTCCCTGGTGAAGCCACGCAGCCACTCTAGACTTTAGGGTCAGCATCTTTGAAATGGATGTGACTGTACCAGGTGGGCACAAGCGGGCTTCCTCCTCTTCACCGATGCTCTCCTCACTCACAAGAGGGAAGCTTTCAGTGGGGCTCCCAGTCATCAGCGCTCCATGGGGTGGGCTTGGCCCGGGTGTGAGAGGAAGACGCTACTGTTCAAAGTGGATTCTTCGTCCCAGGCTCCCCACGATGTGGTCAGAGATAGGGATGAGGTCAGCACAGAGGTCACGATTTTCAGAGCTGGTGAGGCAAGCACTGAGAAACTCAGTTCAATGAGAAGAGTGATGGATTTTAAAAAGGAAAAGACAGCAAAAGAGAAGCTGACTAATATCCTGAGAAGATTTGCCGTGATTAAGGAAAGGATTTAGGCTGTAGAAAAGTTGTTGACAGATGTTCTGCCCCCAGGACTATATTTGGAAAAAGACACAAGTGAAACAAAAGAACTGATGGGCTCAATAATGCTGTCAGTTGCAGATCATTTTCAAAAAGGAAAATGGATCTTGCCTGTGCCTGGGGTGGGAGGTGGAGGACAGAAATGCAAGTAGTCGTTGTATTTCAGTAACGTTAGCGTAGTTTTCCTCTGACTTTCTTGGGGTGGTGGCTGTCCTGGGCCTCTGCCCTGATGGTGGACCTAATAATGTCCTAAAAAGGAGGTCTGGCCCCAGGCTGCTGAAACATGGCATGTTTGTTTGGTCTCAGACAGCTCACTGTTCTCAAACTGAAAATGAGACACTTTAAGGGACACGTATGAGGCAGGATGGGCTGGGAACAAGACTAATTGGAAAAGCTGGGGAGAGTTTGTTTCCAGTCCTGGTGAGGTGGGGATAAACGAAGCTCCCTGTCTTCAATCTGGGAGACAGCTTGAAAAAGGTAATATTTCACTGGAACTGGGACACCCATGTTGGTGGTTAAGGAATATATCCAGGTAATCTGGGAACCAAATTTCTAAGACTATAATGTCCTGGTTCCTCTTCGAAAGAAGCAGAAAGAGCTGTTGCATCCAGAAAAAAAATACTAGTGTTGCAATGGTGGCTTTCATCTCGGGCAGCAACAGAAAATAGGCTGTGGCTCCAAACGACAGGAACTAAGTGAAGATTAGAGCACCCAGCCTCTTCTCCTCCTGAGGCCAGACACCACGCGAAATCCGTACGGATGGCAAAGCCCGTCAGGCTTGTTCTATTGACCAGACACCACCTAAGATCCAAGGAGATGGCAAAGCCCCAGCAAGGCGTGCTATTGACCAGACACTACCTGAAACTCATGTGGGCAGCAAAGCCCCAGAGAGAGTGTGCTAACTGGATACCAGCTGAAACCCATGTGGGTGGCATTTCCTAGCCAGGCATGTGCTATTGGTCCCGGCCAAATTTGGGGAGCATGCTTTGGAAGCCACAGGAAAAGACTGAGGAAGGAGTGACCTGGAGCTTCCCAAGGGAAGCAGGTGGAATTCCAAAGGAACCAGCTTGAAACAGAAGGAGTGGGCACATTCAGGACAGGGAAAGAATAAAAGAGAATGAGAGAAAGTGAGGGAGAATGGGGCAGGCAGAGAGACAGAGAGCTCTGCCTTGTCCCACATCCTCTGACTGCGACTTGGGAAAGGCAAAGCTATTTTCCCCAGTTGCATGGTTCCTCCCAGGTCCTGCTTGACGATAGCTCCTAACTTGTCAGGATGACGTGATTGACCTAGGACTGTGTGCCAGCTACTGGTCTGCAGGAAGCTTTATTTTATACATCTTCTCATTTAACTCCATTTAATTTTCACAACAGACTGCAAGAATGGCTTTATCCCTATTTTTTACAGATGAGGAGACTGGGGTTCAGAGAAGGTAAAGTATTCGTTTGAGGCTACACAGAGAGTTAGTGGAAGAACTGCATCTTGAACTTTCATCTTTGTGATCCAAACCTCCTCATTCCACCACGCCAAGCCCTTTCCTCCAGGAGGGCAGGGACACCTCCTCTCCCTGCTCTTGGAGGGGTCTTCCCCAGTACCTTGAATGGCCAACTCAGATTGGCTTCTGCAGTGCAAACAGGTTGGAGTAAGGCACGGGTCATGCCGTGGGTGAAAGATGGTGCAAATTCTAGAACATTCCTCCATGGAGAGGTGGGGTCCGTGTCCCCCTCCTCTCAAATCTGCTGGGCCTCATTGAGTCATTTGGGGTGTAAATGATTCTTAGCAGCTTCCAAGCCCAGGGGGATCCACCCTGCAGCTTCTGCCTTGGTCTCTTGGAACGCTGAGTATTTGGACACACCCTTGGGACACTTCCATATGGAAGCAGCCTCCATGCTGTGAGAAGCCCAGCCCTGTGGAGAGGCACCTGTGGGTGTGCAGGGCTCTGGTCAGCAGCCACAGCTGAGCTCCGGTCAATGGTCAGCATCACCTGCCAGCCAGGTGAACCACCTTGGACATCCAGCCTGGAGGAGCCTCCAGGGGACTGAAGCCCGAGTGTTTGAGAGATTACAAGCGAGAACTTCCCAGTCAAGCCCTCCCCAAATCCCTAACCTGCAAATGACAAGCAAAAGAAAACGGCTGTGTTAAGTTGCTAAGTTTGGGGGTATTTATTGCACAGCAGTCAGTAACCATAATGGTGCTTCTATGAATATGGGAAACTTCCCTTGAGTCCCAGTGAGCTGTGTGTAGGTCGCTGGGGGGTTATGTGCTGAAGGAGCAACAGAGGTATCCAGACTTGCCTGCTCTGGATAGACTAAGGAATTTACGACAATGGGACCTCGTGTGCAGTCTCCAACTACAACAACCACTGAACTTCAGATAAGAGAATCTGGGAGCAAATTTTTAATTCGTGAGTGGCAAAGCTATCCCAGAGAGAGCAAAACAGGGCGGTGGGAGCAGAGCAGAGATGAGCTCTGAAGCTGTCCAGATGGATTTCTGAAGCACAGAAAGACCTGGGACGACAGGAGGAATGGAGGACAGAAAAGCAAACACCGTTCGCGCTGGTGTGAATGGCACTGTGACGTTTTGCTGCTGTTCCTGACTCTGCTTCTCATTTTCTCGGCCATCTTACTTCAGGATTTGAGCTCCCCTGGGACAGGGTTCATGTTAGTCATTGTCTCCGAGGTGGACAAATGAGTCTCTACCTTCTGAAAATGAGCTTACAATTTACGGAACTGCCTGGAAGCTGGAGTTTGTCTGTCAGCCACTGTAAGTATGCAGAGATTGGGGTTTGCAAATCAATATGCCATGTCTGGCACCCCAAACACGGTTTAGCATAAATCTCATTTAAAACTCAACACAAGCTGTGTTTTGAAGATCACATTCCTAAAACCTTGTAATTCATAACTTCAGATTAAAGGCCTAAAATACAACGTGCCTGTCCTCCAGCTGCTGAAAACAAAACAAAGCAAAGCAAAAAGTGACGTGGTTCTGTGCAGGTACAAACTCAGTAGAATTTTGTTTTTTGGCTCCAAGTTGTATAAGAATCCAAACTTTGAAAACAAAGTCGGGCCCCCAGGCCTAAGCTAGAGAAGAGAGGAATCTCAGGTATGCAAAAGTCTGCCTGGAATGCCCCTCTTAGTAGGTCAGGGAAAACTGTTCTTTCCCAGGAAGAAGCCTGGGGAAGGAAGATGAGAGACACAGGGAAGAGGGAAAGAGGTTTCGGCTTGTAGATTCCGTCAGGCCTCCATCCAGCTTGGGACACAACCTAGTAATGCTGGGAAAACAGGCTGACTCAGGGCATGTTTTTTAGCCAGCTGAATGCTCATTTGCTTGTTTTTATTTGTACACAGAAGGGAATGGATTGATAAAGGGAGGAGAGCAAAGATAAAGACTTGTGACATTTGTAGATAAATAACCAAATAAAGGAAAGGAGAAAATGATGATTCCATAGGTTGAGGGAAAGAGAGAAATCGAGTATATTTGAAATAATATTTTAAGATAAAGTCCATCTGTGGTTAAAGAGGCATGGGAAATATAAATATGACCTTGCATTTTGCCAAATTATGCTATTTTAGGATGCGTGTGGGACCTGAATGGAACTTGCTTTTGAAGAACTAGAGCTTAGGTATTCAGATCCTGAAGGTGGTTTCTTTAGGGGAAAACTTCGATGGAGAAGGACTGGGAATACCAAGCATTTTTTAAGGAGTGTACATAGGGCTAGACACAGCTCGGGATGAGGAGGGAGCATGAGCAGCTCCGAGGGACGGGTCTCTGGGAGGAGGTCGCTACACACACTGATGAACAGTGGTTTCTCCATGGCCCTTAACGCTACCAAGAAGAAGGGTGACATTTGCAAAGAGGAGCTGGTGGAATAAAATGAGAACAGCCTTCAGAAGAGAAGGTGCTCAGGGGAAGCAGGTGCTTTGAATAGAGTATGATAGAAGAATGAAGAAATTGAGGATTCCTCCTCATCCATGAGATAGGGGAAGCTTGTTTCATGTGACACACAGGGGTGGGGGGAGGCAGAGAAAGTTGCCTCTAAGAAGTGGCATTAGGTTTCCTCATCGGACATTTCTTCATGCTTTTTTGGAGATAGAATACTGGCTTGAATGAACCAAATGGACTCCTTATTTGACTTAATACGCCATTTTATGTTTGTAATAAGGTTCACTATGGCCAAAAATTGAGTCTATTGTGCAAAGCAGGTCACCCTCTCCCTGTCATAGTTTTGGATCTGCCAGTGGCCTCTGTGGTCACCTGTGAGTCTCACATTTCACTAAATAAAGAGTTGTGAATCCCAGCAATTCAGGAGGCTGAGGCAGGGGATAGCTTAAGGCCAGGAATTTGAGATCAGCCTGGGAAATATAGTAAGACCCTGTCTCTAAAAACATTTTGTAAATTTAATCAGGCATGGTGTCTTGGACCTGTAGTCCCAACTACTCTGGAGGCTGAGGTGTGAGGATGATTCATGCCTCGGGGTTTAGGCTTCAGTCAACTATGGTCGTGCCACTGTACTCCAGCCTGGGTGACAGAGACATCTTGTCTCTAAAAAATAAAATAATAAAATAAAATAAACAAATAAATAGAGTTGTGTGTAGCGTGATGGGGATTCATAACAATGACTGGCATTTGTGGCTTGCCTACTGTGTGCCAGGACTCTCTGTCTCTTCTCCAACGCTCACCACAACCTTTCAGAGGAGTTACTGTCCTCACTTGAATGCAGCTCAAGGAATTATGTAATTTACTTCAGACCGAGCTACCAGCATACAGCACTGCTGAGGTTTGGATGTCGATACAGATCCTGTGACATATTCTATTCACCAACCACATCATTGGTTCCCAAATGCCAGTCTGTGGACAATCCCACCCCCCTGCACCAGAGATTCTGGTTCAGGAGGTGTCATTGGCTGGGCTCACCAGGAAGCAGACCTTTAAATGAAAAAATATGAGTGCAAATGGTTTATTGGGAGGTGATTCCAGGAGGCACCAGGAAGGGAGTAGGACAATTGAATAAAAAGGAGAATATATCAGCAAATATTTTGATATATTTTCCTTTTTTATTGAGCAAGTTACTGCTCTAGGCGACTGAGGCTCAATCTTGCTGGAGAATTCTGGGAGACGGTAAAGGACATGTCTCACAGTGGCTCATTCTGAGGGGCAGGAAACTGGGGAGATTTCCACCAATTCCACTCCATCAACGATTGAATGATGTCTCTGGGGGCATTGAGCCCTTGGCACCACTGGCTTCACTGCACATAAGCCAAGCCTGCTCCCAAGGCCAGAGAAGCTTCCGGGCCAAGAGCTGCAGGTGTTTGAAGTCAGGCATGCCATCTGTGGCAGCAGAGGTGACTCTAGGGAGATACAGGCAGAATAGCAAATATCAACCACAGGCTTATGGTGGGGATAAAGAGTCTACAGTTTTTAAAATTCACTACTTTTCAACAAATGGTTTAGGGAAAACTGCATATCCACATGCAAAAGAATGAAGCTGGACCCTTATCTTACACCTACACAAAAATTAACTCAAAATAGATCAAGGGCCTAAACATAAGAGCTAAAACTGTAAAACTCTTAGAAGAAAACATAGGAGGAAAACTTCATGGCATTAAATTTGGCAATGACTTCTTGAATATAATCCCAAAGCACAGGCAACAAAAGAAAACACAGACAAACTGGACTACATCAGAAATCAAAACTTCTCTGCATCAAAGGACACAGTCAACAGAGTGAAAAGACAATACGGTGAAAACAACCGGTGTTGGGAAGGATATGGGTGATTGTAACCCTGTGCACGCTAGGTGGGATGCAAAATGGTGCAGGCATGGTGAAAAACAGGATGTAGTTCTTTAGAAAAGCCAAAAAATAGAATGACCATTTGATGTAGTAATCCTACGTCTGAGTATGTATCCCAGGAAATTGAAAGCAGGGTCTTGAAGAGATATTTGTACACCTGTGTTCACAGCATTAGTTGCAATAGCCAACAGGTGTGAGCAACCCAAGTATTCATCGACAGATGGAGTGGGAAAACCAAATGCAGCATCTCCATACAATAGAATAGTATCCAGACTTCAAAAGGAAGAACGTTCTGGCACATGCCACAACCTAGATGAACTTTGAGGACATTATGCTAAGTAAATTGTTAGTTGCAAAAGAACCAATACTACATGACTCGACTTATATGAGGTACCCAGAATAGTCAGTTTCATAGAGACAAAATATAGAATGGTGGTTACCAGAGTGTAGAGGGAGAGGGGGAATGGGTGCCATTTGGTGGTTACACACTTCAGTTTTGCAAGGTGAAACAGTTCTGGAGATAGCCTGTACAACAATGTGAATTATCCTTTACAGCATTGAACTGTACACTTAAAATGCTTAAGACTGCAAAATTTATGTTACATATATTTTACCATAATTTTTTTCTAAATAGTTCTCTCAGCAGTTAAAGTATAATGAGCAGCCAGATCTAGGATTACTGGACTACATCCCATTGTGTTACTGGTGATCAAAGAGGCCCAAATCCTTTAAAAACTACACATGTTGCTCTTCAGACAAGAAGGAAGGCTTATAAGGGGGTTTTCTCAACTCACTGTGCAAAATATAAAGGATAAGAATTCAAGGGTAAAGGGAGGCAACTAAAAGAAATTTAATCTCCCCTTTCCTTTTTTCCTTATAAAGTAAGTAAAATTTCATCATGAAAGTAAAAGATAAGCCATGTTCAGTTTCTCCATTCAGAAAGCATAAAAGTAGGCAATCTTTCTAAAACATCAGGCAGTGGTCAGAATTAATCTGGCACCTATGCTTTCAAATGTTATCATCATAAACTATCACTGGTGCTTTTCTATACAGCTTTTCTGCATAACAAACAACCTCTCAATCTTGGTGGCTTCTAACAAGAAACACTTTTATGTTCACAGACCAGAATGTTGGCTGAGGTTTGGCTGTTGGAGGCTGGAATTTTCAGGGTCAGGGTAAATTCAGGTTTCTGGTCAATTTCAGACTCACTATGTCCTCATTATGGGGTCCAGGGTGAAGGAGCAGTAGCTTTGCAGGATATGTTTTTCTCAAACATAGGATCCCAGAGGAGCACATGACTAGCTAGCAGAAACATCTTCTGCCTCTTAAAGCTTAGGTTCAAAACCGGTACAAAATCACTTACATCTACATTCTATTTGTGAAAGCAAGTCACATTGCCAAGGCTGGCATCACTAGAGGATGCTGCAAAGCTACAAGATAAAGGGCTAGGAAGGGAGTGAAGGATTAAGAACAATAATTCAATTCACCACATTAGGGAGGAGAGCAAACCGGGATCATTTCAGGGGGAAAAATAAATTTTAAAAGCTTGGGAAAAATTCATCAGAGCGGCAGTGGAGCTGGCAGTTTAAAGTCAAGTTTTGCAGACTCATCTTGGAAACAGAGATCTCAGTCCAGGTGGGTGTCTTGTTCATAAACCAAGAAGGACCATCTGGAGCAGTGTAACGTAGAGTAAAGAGGGGGTCTGTCCTGGGGGGAGAGCAGTGCTGAAGCTAGGTTATAAGACCAGGACCTTCAGTCAGGGTGCTGAGGATGGGGGGTAGACACATGCACGTTCCACTTGGGTGCCAAGGATCTGGAAGAACTGGAGAGGAAGCAGTTGGCCCAGGCAGAGCAAACAATCATGCTGGCATTCTTTACTTGGAGGTGGAGTTAAGAGAGGCCACCAGTGCCACATACAGACATGGGTGTCTTGCCAGTTCACTTCCAGGTGCCCAGGGTCCAGCTGCTCCACCAGAAGCACCCCAACAGGTCATGACTGCAATGGGAGATGTGACTTGATGTGGAGAGGGTAAAGGAGAATGAGATGAACAATAACCACAGATAAGGATTTCAAAGAGTAAGATTCTTCCCAGGAAGCAGGTCCAAGGAGAAAAATCTGAATCCACGGTGTTCAGTCCCAAAGGTCCTAAGTCCCTCTATCTCTAAAAGGACAAGAAGATGTTAGACACAACACGGAAGGGAGGACTTTGCTACCAGTCAGATGTTGAGAGAACCTCATTAATCTGAAGAAGGAACACCACCACCAACAAAATAGTAAACACCAAATTGGAGGTGAGGGGAAAACAAACATGCCAAATGAAAAAAAACCAGTGGGAAGGGCAAATGATTCCTGATCTTTTCAGAAGAATTTTGTATGGACTGAGAAATGTCCAGCTTCCTGGAAAATTAAGTGTGTCTCCAGCAGATGCTGTCAGGGGATGCCAGGAGCAAGATTGCACTCAACAATAGTCAGTGGACACCCAGCAATGGAGAGCAGCGGCAAGGGCTGGCAGACTCGTGAGAAATCCCACCTTCTGGCTGGACCCCTGGAGACTTCTAGAATGCTGCTCTTTCAAATAATCCATCTATGGAGACAAAGTATATAGTTTGTTAGTATCAGAAAGATTACAGTTCACTGATATTTACTGAACACTTACATGAAGAGCACAGTGACCGCCTTTGTTAGTAGCAGGGACTTACACAGGCAGATTTCAGCAACAGCTGCTCCAGGCCCGTTGCTCACTGCGTGCTGAGCTCTCCTGGGCTGGTAAACCTGTGCTGACAGTTATTCCGTGTTGCATTTTCCTGATCAAGATTTAGAGGGTTTGCGTGTTAAGTTCAAGGTCCCGCATTACTAAACTTGTTTTTGTGATTCCCATGGTCTTCCTTTCTTGGTGATGCCACGCAACCTCCCAGAAACTAGGGAAGCCAGGTCTGATTTCAGATCTGAGGGAGAGCTACAGATTGTTATTTTAGCATTAGATTTTCTAGCATAAAATATTAAATTCCACCTTAATAAAATGTAGCTTGAGATAAATTTACACAATTAACATGGAAGACAAAAAAATTATGTCCTGGTAATCGCCCATGGGACTAGAACCTCTGTCTAAAAATAGAGATTCGGATGTGTGCTCAAGGAAAGGATAAAGGTTCTTCATTAAGACGTGGCACAGTCAGCTTTTGAAAGGTTTGAGCCTAGTCTTCTCCTTATGAGGACCAGAAAACCTAAGGCCAGCACTGAGCAAATGGTTCGACCTCCTTTCCTGAAGGAAGATTGCAGAAGGGCTTGGAAAACTGAATGATAAACTTGACCCCATTTCTCCTAGGGCCAGGAAGTGGTTGCACTCCAAGCAGGATTTCCTGGCAACTGCTCCAGTAATGTTTTACTGAGAAAGGAGATATCTGGAGGATAAGAGGAAAGAGGGAAAATGATAAACTACCAGCTGTTTCACCAGCAACAACAAAGGACTCCAGAGAAAATCAGGAAACTCAGCCGCTTGAGGAGGGTAGAAGCAACGTACTATTGTTTTCTAGAAGTCATCGCGGAAGAATTTCATCCATGGAATTGCAAACTGTGGAAGCCTTGCAGAGCCCATGTCATGCCTGAGGGACAAATGTCTCAGCCTGCTGAAAATGTGAAGAAGCCCAGAATGGGGGAGAGGAAGCAGCCTGCAGACCACCCAGTGACACCCGTTAATTCAGGAAGGAGGGAACTGAGGTCCACAGTCTGTTCTTACACTCTGAAAGAAAAGGGGGACGTTTTACACCTTGGTTGAAATGAGAAGGATGTGGCTGACACTTAGGGTACTCTTGGTTAATGTTATGTGGACTGTTTAAACAATGCACAAACACTCCAGTAAAGTGGAAAATAGAGGCAACCTGGTGTGCCATCAGGGTCAGCATCAGGGAATATAAGCTCATTAGTGGGTTAGCACATACCTCCTTTTCCTGCTGAAAACCATGACTGGCCTCCAACCAGAAACACACCTTCATGCCATTGAATGAGGTCTCCAGTCTCCCTACACACCTCGCCTTATGTGACCACATTCCTTCCCTCCTGTGGCTGCTCTGGATTGAGAGAAATCTAGGAGACCAGGGAGAAGATTAGTTCTTGTCCTTCTGATCCTGCAGGCTGGCATCCTTCTCCTCTGACCCACTGCCTTCCTGGGGGCTGCCTCTTGTGTAATCTAAGCTGGCAGTCATTTCTGGGTTTTGAACCCATCATTCATTCCAGGCTCGCTGAGCACAGACTGCATACAGAACAGTGGGGCCGTAGCAGGCTCGGCCTTGCACTGGAAGAGAAAGCGCACCTGCAATTCTGGAAACATGCTGTGGAGGCATGAAACCCCTCTGGGGTCACAAGACTAAGTGAGGCATCTGAGAATGAGGCATGGAAGTGAACCATAAGAGGAGAGGGGGGAGTGCATGAGCCAGAGAGCCAGGACTGAAGTCCCCAGGAACGGCAGATGGAAAGATCTGGAAGGGAATTTTCACTCCCCTGCAAACAAAAGGGATGGAGTAAAGAGGCCAGCAATGGATTTGAGACAAGACCACAAGGGACCTCTGAGGCCATGGTAAGGACTGGAGCTTTCATGGAGCAGAGGGAGGGCATGAGGCTTAACTAAACTTACACCCTGCCTGAAAAGTTCATTTCTGTTGCTGTATGTAGAACTATGGAGAGGGGGAGTGGGAGTAGGGAGGCTACTTAGGGAGCAGCTTCAGTAGCGGGAGGTGGTGCTGGGTTGCTCTAGGGTAGAGGCAGCAGAGGAAGGGACCTGGGCCTGTGGGAGACACCTGTTGAAGGAAGGATCCACCGGGCTTGCTGCTAGACCGATGCGGGGCTGAGGGAGAAGGAGAACCTGCCAGACCAGCTTGGAGCGGGAAGCAACCGGGTAAGTATGGTAAACAGGAAACATCAGGAAACAAGATACTGGGTTGAGGAAAGTTATGGTGAGCTCAGGTTTGTACTTGAATTTGAAGTGTCCAGAAGACAAGCAGGGGGTTCGCCTCTTGACTTCGGTGCACTGAAACTTGTTTGCTTTGCACACAAAAGTGGAGGCATTAATACCTTTCCCACAAGACCATTTTTGATTGAGGAGCTAACCTGCATCAAGTTTGTAGAAGTGGTAAGCCGTATAGCAGTGCGAGATAGAATATCCATCGGGAAAAGAATGTACCAATTAGCAGGCAGAAAAATGCTGGTTCCCAAAGAGCAGGGTTGGTGGCCTCATCGTGGATAGCTACTGCTAGCTGTGAGCAAGCAGCCGCACTCCCCAATAACACAGGCATTCCACACTCGATTCTGCGCGTGTGCCTATGTGTGTCTGCATTACCGTGAGAGTGTCACACGTGTGTGTGTGCCTGTGTGTTTATGTATTTGTGTGTATATTTATGTGTTCAATTCACAGGATCTCTGAAGAAATAAGACACAAACAGGAGGAAAGTTTCTAAAATGAAAGCTAAAGAGATAGTCCCAGGCTTTGGTGAACATGTTGGAAATTCTTTGCGCTTCTTACCCAGGTCAGCAGGGTGACTGGGCAGGAGAAGGTAATACTTCAAAGAGGAAAAATTTCCTTGTGGATATCCAAGAAACACTGACCAAAGCACTGTGGGAATAAAGAAAAATGATAAACGATTGAAAGTCCTAAAGGGCACACAGAGATGTGCACTTTTCCAAGTGGAGAAGAATGCTGATTGCATAAGTACCTGATAAGATAGTTCCTGGAAAGTCTCATCCTGTTCCAGAAGGTAGGACAACTCATGAATTCCAAAGAAGCCACTCCCCCATGAGTCAGGGCACAGACACCTGGCGATAGATGTCTGCTTTTCTGCCAAGCTTCTCTCCACCCTGGCTTATTCTTCTCTGGAGAGCTTCACTTTCTGACCTCAGGGACAGGAACATAAAACCAGGTGAGTCAAATGCAGGATCCCGTTGTCCTAGCCCTAGAGAATAGACCTTGATACACTTGTGGCTGCAGCGTAAGTGACCAGAAGTATTCCCCAGGATTTTTCTACCAGCATACAGACAAAAGTGTCCAAGGACGACAAACAGATCTGCCAGCCGCCACGCCTCCAGACTCCCAGTCAGCCCACCTGGAAGGAACAAAGCTAATACTCAGTTAGCTATTGCTGTGTAACAAGTCACCCCAACATGTAGTGGCTTACAACAAGGGCATATTCATGTTTCCTTCTTCTTCATTCTGTGGTTGGGGGGGGGCAGATCTTCTGCTGGTCTTCCTTTGGCTCCTCATGCGGCTGCTAAGCACCCAGGCCCCAAGCACATGAGCTTATTGAGTCTCTGCTTGCATCATGCCATTGATATTCGATTGGCCAGGGAGAGTCACATGGCCAAGCCCAGAACCAGACTAAAAGTGGACACCAGGAGGCATGATGAATCAGGATCCATCATTGTGACCACTGACCACAGCAAAGTTCAGATGCTCCTGGTGGCATCAAAGTTCATGGTTCTGGGGTCTCTGATTTGTGTCCCCCTCATGGGAAGATCCCTCATTGATGAAGACGACTAGACCCAGAGATTACTCTCATCCCATAATGCAGAGAATATTTCTAGCCAGGAAGATAGGGGAGAGAGAATACCTTGTTTATTCAATCTGCAGTAAGTGTTACCGAGAACCTATCAAAACCTTATTTCGAATAAAAAGGAAGATTACACACCCTACCAGTGTTCAAGTAGCTCCCAATCTTCTGAGAAAATGAGCCATTCACATACAGAAAATGAAAGTACAGCACATCGATGGAGACACCATGAGTCAGACATAATGCTATTATTTATTGAGCATGTACTAGGTGCTTCAACATCCTTTCACAGCAGCTGTGATTTTTACCCCATGCTCAGAGACAAAACAAGAACGCTTGGAGAACTCACACAACTGCCTGAGGCAGAACTGGCAAAAGAAACCATCATAGAGGAGGCAGAACTTCCTACCATGGAAAGTCCCTGGCAGCAGACACCACCCCAGTGCTGTGGGAGGTTCAGCTGTGATGGGTAGGGTGGCGTGAAGCTGTAGAGGAACAGACTGCAGCGCTGCAGGGTCAACATGGTGAAGCCGGGGCTGGGATTCCTGACGCCATGGAGAAGGGCAGTATTATATCAACCCCGCTGGGTCCTACTGCAATCCATGCTGCAACCCATTTTACCCATAGTACAGCTTTTCATAATTATATTGTATTATTGATAAATAAAATTATAATGAGTCACTTAAAAAAAATGCAGCCAGTGATTTTCCTGGTCCTCATTTCAATCCTCAGAAAAGTGCCGTAAGCAGCCAATGTCAATGAACCACCTTCAACTTATATATACTAATAACTCATTGGCCAGGCTGAACCTGTGTATTTCATGGATAACGATGACTAATCTGACCTGTTTGCCTTTTGATGGCTGGTCTTCTCCAATGCCTCTGAGATGGCAGCTGGCCTATGCTTGGCTGTTGTCTAGACATACATCAGATCAGAGGAAAGGATGCCTTTACCAGGGACCATGGGCAGATGCTCTTTCCTTTAGCAGATCACTGCTTTAGCCCATTCCTGCTGTTCTAGCAAAATATCTTAGACTCGATAATTTATAAATAATGGAAATTTATTTCTCACAGTTCTGGAGGCTCAGAAGTCCAATATTAAAGGCACCAGCAGATTTAGTGTCTGGTGAGGGCTTCTATTTACTTACAAGATGGTATCTTCTCCCAACCAAGTATTAGCCAGGCCCGACCCTGCTTACCTTCTAAGATCAGACGAGATTGAGCACATTCAGGGTGGTACAACTGTAGATTGAGATGGCATTTTCTTGCTGTGTCCTTGCGTGGTGGAAGAGCAAACGGGTAAAACAGGCTTCCCCAAGCCCTTTTAAAAGGGCACTAATCCCACCCCCTCCTAATCATGTTTAACAGCCCCACCATTTAATACAATTGCATTGGTGTTTCAACATGAATTTTGGAGGAACACAAATATTCAGTCATAGCACCACAATATACCAGTGCCAGAGTGATTTTAATATGTTGTTAGCATCCATTCCTGTAGAATAACATGTAACGGTCTCAGACGTTCATGGTAGTTGCTTGCTTCCCTGTGACTCTGATTCCAGAGGCAGATCTAGATCTACACTGCTGAAATAAACTGAATAATCCCAGACAACTCGCCAACAATTCTTTTCCCCATTAGTCTTTGGGCCGCTATATTCAGGGCCAAGTTTTTAACCTTGACTGCGTAGCCAGACTTGTTTGGGGAAGAAACAGCTAATTTTCAAAATGGTTCATTAGAAAACCTCATTATGTCATCAATTTAAACCTACCCTGTCCTAGATCCTGTAAAGATTTCCTTCCTCCATCCATCTAGTTCGTAGCCTTAGAATTACCTCTCCCAAACAAATTGGAAAAAAAAAAAGACCTTCAGATGGGGCAGTAGCAAAGACTGATCAAATCCAGTGAGTTGTTTTGTATTTTCCCAAGCCTTGGCTTAGGAATGAGATGCTTGGAGAACTGACTTAACTTGCCTGAGGCAGAACAGAGGAGGCAGAACTTTCTATTATGGAAAGTCCCCAGGGATGAGAATGGTGTGCATGACTGGTAAGTAAGAATAGTCTGGGATCCCGTAACCTACCGAGGCAAAGTTTTCTCGTAAACTGTCATGCAAAACAAATGTACCGGTAGAATAACCAGAGTGTCACGGAAATATTAGTGGGATTGAAAGTATTTATATTTAACATTTTGATAATACTGCCAAATTGTCCTACTGAGCGCCACACCAACTTCCTCTGTCTAGAGTGTCTCTTTCTCCATCATCACACAGTATTATTAGACTTCCGTCGAGCTGAAAAACAAAAAATGGTGTTTCATTAATGCCATCATTTGTGTTCCTTCAACCATGAGTGAAATGGAGCACTTTTATTATTTTTATAAGCCGTAACTACTTCTTTTCTTGTAGCTATTTTTTATATCCACTCTCCATTTTTCTTTAGCGGTTATATGGTTTTTCTTATTGAGTTGTAGGAGCTTTCCGTAAATTAAGAAAAATAAAATTTTTATGCGTTGTAATTACTTTTTTCAATTTTGTGTCTTCTGTATTTGTTAGTGATTTTATTTTTAAGTAGTTATATTCACCAATTGTGTCTTCAAAGCCTTCATAGATTTTTTTATTTTCTTAGAAAGGCTTATTCCACTCCAAGGTGATACACATCCATCCATAATTTCACACTGTATTTTTATCATGGCAAAATCTTTGATTAGGTGGAAGCTGTATGAGAGGAAGGAGTGAGGTAGGGATCTGGAGATATAGACGTATCTGCTTCTCAAACTTTTACCAATTATTTTTCTTGGCTCTTTTCTATGGTGCTGTATATTAAGAGGATTTTCTGACATTGGGTTGCTCATTACAACACTTGTCCTAAGTGCCTTACGGCCTTACATTACCAGTGATTCAAATATCCTATTATTTAATGTATGTCTTCTGCATCTACGTTTGTAATCGCATTTGATCTCTTCAGTTTCTGTTTCTGTGCAATAGTGTTTGCTTCCTACTTTTTGTTCTGTAGATTGCTTATTTTTCATGCAATATATTTTACTATTTTGTTTCTTGATTTACCAACTTTAAATAGTATTTATTGACTCCAACTCGGGAAAAAAAAAAACAACACTGGCATCACACTGGTTTCCACAGCCCTGTACTTCCTTCTGTGTTTGTCACTTGCATATCTATTTCAGGCTTTTATGACTTTAAGCAATGTCTCTAAATTTGCTTAAAACAATTTGCTCTATTATCTTTTGCTGCATAATAAATCACCCTGAAACTAATGGCTTAAAATGACAATACTCACTTATGATTTCTGATGGTTTCTGCATTTCAGGAATTCAGACAGGGCATGGTGGGGACGGTTTGTGTCTGCTCCATGAGACTGGAGGCCTCTCCTGGAAGGCTTGAGGGCTGGAGCTTGAAACCATCTGAAGGCTCATTCATTCATATCTGGTGGTTGATGCTTGTGTTGGCTGAAGACCTAACTGGGGTTGTTAGCTAAGATACCTGCATGGAGTGTCTCCCTGCAGCCCAAGCTTCCTCACAACAATGTAGTTGGCTTTGAAGGGTGAGTACAGAGAGAGACGAGAGCAACTAGATAAAGGTGGTATCCTTTCATGACCTAGCCTGGAAAGTCACACAACATCATTTCTGCCACTTGTCTTCATTAGAAATGTGTCTCTAAGTCCAGTCCAAATTAAAGGGGAGGGACCTAGCCTCCTCTATGATGGGAGGATTGCAAAGAATCAGCAGACGTCTGTTAAAGCCACCACAGTGGATGATGCTTTTAAAATAAGGATCAAGATGCGTCGCATGTGCTGTGTCCTACATAGCTTTGCATGCAAAGAATTTTTAGGAGTGCCCATCTCCCAGCACATCCTTGACCATGCTGCTCCTCTCTCCTTCCAGTGGCTCTCATCAGACTTTTAGTTCTGGGAGCTACCACTGCCCTTTGCGTATCACAATATACTCCTCCGCCCAGAACCCTTTGCAGAGAAATTCTCTGTGATAGTTTCAGATATCAGCTTGGTTGTACTTCCTCAGGGAAAGATTTCCTGACCTCCCTACAGAGCTGACTCCTCCCGCTATTCACTGTCACACTGTGGTATATCTCTTCTTCATGGCACTTAGTGACAATCTGTGTCCCTTGATAGACAGTAAGGTCCTCGGAGCAGAGACTGCTACTGTTCACCAGCATCTCTTAACATCTAGCTCACACTCTAAACTTAGCAGACACTCAATAATTACATGTTGAATTAATCTCTCTCTTGGTTTATTAGACATAGAGAATACCTATCACAAAGAAAAATGTGAAAATCAATACACTAATACTTCCTCTCATTCCTCATCTTCTACCTCTATTTATTTGTGGGTAAAATGCATTAGTTTTTCATTACCACATTCATCATATTTTTCGGGGTATTGCCATACTTTTCTTTATTTAAAATAGGATTCTTAAAATAGAAATGTGTTTGAGTTTATCACTTGTGCTTTTGTGATAATGCTTCATTTCATCGTCTAGTTGTTTTTATTTTATTGCCAAGAAGTTTATTTAAAATGTGCCATGAATTCTGTAATCATTACTTCCTTTATGTTTGATAATAACTGTCTGTTGTTTCCCTACTAAAAGAGAACTTGCTGGGTGGTATATTTTTGGGTCACACTTCCTTTGCCTAAGCCTTCTGCATTGTGAGGCAGCTCTGTTGGTTCAGAGCTTACACTCTGGGTGTGGCTGTAAGGTATACTGTTGAGTCGAAATGAGGAAACTGAGGCCAGTATAAGAAAATGAAAATCCTATTTATTTAGCTCTTGGGCAAGGTTCTATGGTCCAGGTAAGGGCCAGAGAAGTCGCACTTAACTTTTTAGGGCAAGGGGTTTTATAAGGAGTGAAGGCATTTGATTGGATATAGGGGAGACAAAGCATAAGGGACTTGACTGGATATTGGGACCCAGGAAGAGGAGTGAAGGCATTTGATTGACATAGGGGAGACAAAGCATAAGGCACTTGACTGGATATTGGTACTTAGGAAGTGGAGTGTAGGCATTTGATTGGATATAGGGAAGACAAAGCATAAGGCACTTGACTGGATATTGGGACCCAGGAAGGGGAGTGAAGGCAGTTATTACTGGTAGGTAGGTGGGATTTTTGGTGAGTGGGCTGTCTTGGGGAAGAAGGACCTAAACAGGACAAAGAGTTATTAGGCAGGATTTGGCGTGGCTTTTTTGAGACTTTTGGGCAGGGGTTTTTCAGCAGGGGCTAGATGTTGGGTGCAGAGTGGTGATGTAATTCCCTGGCGCCGGGAGGGATGGGCATGTCCGAGCTCCCGACGAGGCAACCGGCCTTACAGTGGCTACTTGGTTTGACAGCTTTCTCATCTACTAACTGTATAATCTTTCTTTAATTTTTCTGAGACAGGGTCTTGCTCTGTTGCCCAAACTGGAGTGCAGAAGCACCATCTTGGCTCACTGCAACTTCTACCTCCTGGGTTCAAGTGAACATCCTACTTCAGCTGCACCCCCTCATCATACCACTCTAACTTTTTTTGTTTTTTTGTAGAGATGGGATTTCACCATATTTCTCAGGCTGGTCTCAAACTCACGGGCTCAAGAGATCCACCCACCTTGGCCTCCCAAAGTGCTGGGATTACACACACGAGCTACTGTGCCCAGCCTAATTGTACAATCCTGAGCAAGCTAATTAATCTACTTGTTTCTTACTTTTCTCACCTGTAAAATGGACCGATAATGATATCCCAGACAGAATCATAGCAAGAAAGAGAAGGCATAGTTAAATTGGTAATTTGAAGACAGCTTAGTAAGAGAATATTTGCAAAGTGTCAGCTACTGACAGCGGAAGGACTTTCTCTACACCTCCCTCACCCCACGCCTGAGTGAACAACAGGAAGGAGCAGTTTCTAATCCCAGAGACAAGGAGGGACATATGAATAGGGCCTCTTGACAGGAGTTGAAATATTTTTTCAAGGGATAAAACTGGCAGGGAAGGAGGTGGAGAAACACCTAACTCATCTTTCCTCTTAATCATTGGGTCATGGTCCCAATGGACATTGAGAACAAGAAAACTGAAAGGCTGTTTAACACCACCCTGGTAGCTTGAAACTGAGCATAATGGAAGTATGTCTACCACGGGCATCAAAGGCATCAACAAATACTACAAACATGGGCCTCGTTGTTGGAGAGCCTGTTGTTAAACATTTACCAGCACATCACTTTTTCTGAGACAGAAGGGAGGGTGGAGGTGGGTGGAGAGGTTATTTGGAGGGGACACAAGTAACCCGCCACCAATGCCCATGAGTATTAAGGGAGAGAACAAAGACATACCTTGTTTTCCTGTGCTTCCCTTTACCGCATGTCTTCGATAATGCAGTTTTTACAAATTGGAGTTTGTGGCAGCCTTGCATCCACACCATTTCTCCAACAGCATGTGCTCACTTCTTTCTCCGTGTCAAATTTTGGTAATTCTCACAGTATTTTAAACTTTTTCTTTATTATTATATTTGTTATCATGATCTTTAATCAGTGATATTTGATTCTAATATTGTAATTGTTTTAGAGCACCATAAACAGTGCCCCTATAAGATGGCAAATTTAATCTAGAAATAGTTTGTGTGGCTTTTTTGTTTGTTTTAGACAGTCTCGCTCTGTCACCCAGGCTGGAGTGTAGTGGTGCCATCTCAGCACACTACAATCTCTGCCTCCCAGGATTAAGCGATTTCCGGCCTTAGCCTCCTGTGTAGCTGGAATTCCAAGCGCACATCACGACACCTGGCTAATTTTTGTATTTTTAGTAAAGGTGGGGTTTTGCCATGTCAGTCAGGCTGTTCTTGAACTCCTGGCCTCAGATGATCCACCTGCCTTGGCCTCCCAAAGTGCTGAGATTACAGGCATGAGCCACCGCATCTGGCCGTTTATGTGCTTTGACTGCCCCCCAGACCAGTGTTTCCTCATCTCTCTCCCTCTCCTAGGGCCTCCCTATTCTCTGAGATACAATAATGTGGAAATTAGTCTAATTAATAACCCTACAATGGCTTCAAAGTGCTCAAGTGAAATGAAGAGTCACATGTCTCTCACTTTAAATCAAAAACTAGAAATATGCTTAGTAAGGAAGGCATGTTGAAAGCCAAGACAGGCTGAAAGCTAAGCCTCTTGCACAAGTTAGTCAATTTGTGAATGCAAAGAAAAAGTTCTTGATGGAAAAGAAAAGTGCTTCAGAGAAAACATAAATGATAAGAAGGTGAAACACCCTTTTGGCTGATACAAAGAAAATTTTAGTGGTCCAAATAGAAGATCAAACCAAAAGAAAATCAAACAAAAGCCTAATTCAGAGTAAGCCCCGAACTCTCTTCAAATCTATGAAGGCTGAGAGGTGCGAGGAAGCTGCAGAAGAAAAGTTGGAAGTTAGCAGAGATTGGTTCACGAGGTTAGAGGGGGAAAAACAGCCATCTTCATAACATACAAGTGCAATGTGAAATAGCAAGTGCTTATGTGGTCGTTGCAGCAAGTTATCCAGAGATCTAGTTGAGATGAAGTTAGCTACCCTAGACAACAGATTTTCAGTGGACATGAAACAGCCTTATCTTGGAAGAAGATGCCATCCAGGACTTTCATAGCTAGAGAGAAGTCAAAGACTGGCTGAAGAGTTTCAAAGGATAGACTGACCTTTTAGGGGTCAGTGATGCTAAATCTACTCTGCCTGTGCTCTATACAAATGGAACAACTACGTCTGGATGACAGAACATCTGTTTACGGCATGGTTTATTGAATATTTGAAGACCACTGTTGAGACCTAGTGCTCAGAAAGAAAGATTCTTTTCAAATTATTAATGCTCATTGGCAATGCACCTGGTCACCCAAGAGCTCTGACGGAGAGGTACAAGTAGAGTGTTTCTTCATGCCTGCTAACAAAACATCCATTCTTAATTTATGGATCAAGGACAATTTCAACTTTCAAATCTTACTATTTAAGAAATACATTTTGTAAAGCTGTAGCTGCCATAATTAGATAAATTACTATCTAATTTATCTGATGGATCCGAGCAAAGTAAATTGAAAACCTCTGGAAAGGCTTCATCATTCTGGATGCCATTAAAGTATTTGTGATTAATGGGGTAAGGTCAAAATATCAACATTCAAAAAAGTTTATAAAGGTTTTTTCCAACTCAATGATTCCTTTAAGAGGGTAAAGGTTTCAGTGGATGAAGTCACTGCAAATGTGGTAGAAATAACAAGAGAACTAGAATTAGAAGTGGCCCCTGAAGATGAGACTGAATTGCTGGAATTTCATTGCAAGGAAGCCCCAAACTCAGGATCATGCAATATACCCTTGTAACAAACCTGCTTGTGTAGCCCCTGAATCTAAAATTAAAATTAAAATTAAAAAACTCTTAAACAGATGAGGAGTTGCTTCTTATGAATGAACAAGCTTAGTAGTCTCTTGAGATGGAATTGACTTCTGGTGAAGACGCTGTGAACATTGTTGAAATGACAACAAAGGATTTAGAATATTCCATAAACTTTGTTGATAAAGCAGCTGCAGCATTTGAAAAGGTTGACTCTAATTTTGAAAGAAGTTCTACTGTGAATAAAGTGCTATCAAATAGCATGGCATGCTATAGAGAACTCTTTTCTGAGAGGAACAGTCAATCAATTGTGGCAAATGCCATTGTTGTCTTCTTTTAAGGAATTACCATGTCACCTCAACCTTCAGCAATCACCGCTCTGACCAGTCAGCAGCCACCAACATTAAGACAAAACCCTCCACCAGCAAAAGAGATTACAAATCACTAAATAAAGGCTCACATGATCAATAGCATTTTTCAGCTGTGTTTTTAAATTAAGAGATGTACATTTTTTTTTTACATAAAGCTATTTCACACTTAATAGACTACAATATAGTATAAATAGCAAACATGAGGGTGTGTGGTCTGCACTACAGCCAATGTTGGAGATGGACACTCTTTGGAGTGCAAGGAAGGTTTGACCACTGAGAGAGCTCAGGGAAAGAGGAATGAACTAGTGAAGTTGTGGGTCCTTTGTCTCAGATGATGAGACTCCAGCAAGGTCTCACACTGAGTGGGGCTCCTGACAACATCGGGGTCCACCATCAACTCTCATCACACTCCGTGTGTGGCTCTGGAGATATTCAGGGGTGAGTGCAGCTCTTGGGACCATTGCCCTGGCAACTGAGAAAATGTGTCATGTCAGATGACTTCTGTCACCTTAAATCTGTATATGTGTGGGTCTGTCTTACATGAGAAAATAATTACATTGATGACTCTATGGACAGTGAGTGACAGGCTTGCAAATTGTTTCATTTTTATTAAAAAAAGTATTTGTAAGCAAATATAATTTTTAAATTTATTTTAAAATTTTGTTTATCATTTTTATATTTGCTGATTACAAGTTGTATATATGACTTAATTTTAATATGTAATGTTGATTATTTTGAGGAAAATATCTTCTTAGGAAAACATTTTGATTTTTAAATGTTTTAACATTTATTTCAACTTATATGTTGATAAAAACAAATGTGTTTAAAACTGTAATTCAATGAAATCTCATTATTAAACCTTTAAATCAGGGTTTCTCAACTTTGACATGTTTTAGATATAAAAACCTACATATAGGAGATACAGATATTTTGGCTGGGTAATTCTGTGTGGTGGAGCTGTCCTGTGCATTGCGGAATGTTTGGTCGCTTCCTGGCCTCTGCCCGCCAGATGCCAGAGCACCTGCTCTCTCTGTCGTTACCCACAGCAGTGACAACAAAAACACTTCCAGACACTGTCCAAGGTCTTGCAGAAGGCAAAACCAACCTGGGGAAGAACTGCTTTAGATTATGATTGTCAAAAGAATGCACATCAGGTGAAAATCCTAATTGCAAAACATTCAGTGATTTCACTAAAATAATACAAAAATGTACTTTCATGAATAAGTGTAGGATGATTTACGTAAATTTTATTAATGGCCTAAAAACATCACTGGCAGAATGCCCTGACTCATGCAGTCACTCAGTCATCTTTGAGATTTCACCAGCCTTCGGTCATGCCAAGACCAAGGGTTGCAGATATCCTTGACTTTGCCTTTATAAAGGTGTATGATTAAGGTAGGTGATGGACCTTACTCTATGTAATGATTAGTTACCTTGATTTAATCTTTTAAACAGAGAGCTCACAGGATGCACGGTCCTCCACTGGGCAATGTGAGAAGCTGGCCAACCCCTGGTTCAGTAGCCTTGGCTGTGAGTCCTGGGCTCTGCTCTCTCACCTTCTGTTTTATTAGAAACCCTGAAACAATGTTATCCCTGCTTAGTTGAGGCATATTCTAATATCATGGGAAGTTCTCCTATGCTTCAGAATGGAGCACACCAGGGAGCCATCCGTGTCCGTCCTGCCAGCCTCAGTCTCTCCCAGCAGCCCCTTCAGCTGCCTGTGCTCAGGGAGGGGCTGGCGCTCTTATGTGCTCCTGCTTCCCAGGTGCTCCTGCCCCTTCAGAGGATGTGGTCTGATGTTGTTTCTCCTTGCTTTGTTTTGCTAATGTACTGCTGGTAGCTTTGGCAATTCATGGTTTCCTCTTCCCCCTTTCTCCCACCTGGAAGGAGCAAGAGCATGCATTTCAGTGGGGTTTCCCATCTTGGAGGGGGATGTCAGGCTTGTTGGGAGGGTCTTTTGTTCTAGGTGCTGGGCTCTGTGATGGTTTTTACCCATTTGATGATGATGGTGATATCCACAACTTCTAAGCTCTAGAAGAAAGACTTTGAAATTTGGTCTCACCCTCTGTCGTTACCCACAAGTTCTTGCTTTTAATTGGTAAACTGTTAAAGGTATCACTTCAAGTTGATTTTTAGTCAGTAGTATTCTAAAACTATTTTAAAATATTAAGTCTAGCTTCTCCCAGCAGTTTTTATTGTGTCTTTGGTCTAATAGGTGAATAATTAAGTAGGTTGCAATACATTGCTATGGGATACTGTGTTTCTAACAAAACTAATCTTATAGGAGAACATTTATTGACAAGGGAATTATCATGGCAAATTTGTAAAGAAAAAGCAACCTACAAAATGGTATAATAATGTGGCAACATTTGTGGAATGCTCTCTGTTTGCATAAACAAACATGTGGCACTTAGTGACATTTGATTGACAGATTGTATATATAACGGTGTTCCTGGAAAATTATAGTGAAGCTGAGAGATTTCTATTGCCTAGTGCTTTGTGTTACTGTTGCCTACAGTATTCAGAACAGTAACAGGCTATGCAGGTTTGCAACCTAAGAGCAATGGGTCATACCATATGGCCTAGGTACATAGCATGCTATGTTATCTAGGTTTGTATAAGCATAGGCTATGGTATTTTCAAAAGGAGAAACTCACCAAACAACCCATTTCTCATAATGTATTTCTATAGATTAGTGAGGTATGCCTGCATATGAAAGTATGTTAACCCAAGTCTTCTTGGAGCAATGAGGTTATGAGAGATTTTTGTTTTTGTGTTTTCAGTCTGAGCTATTTTATTTCTCAAGGTTAATGCGTTGAACGTAAGTTAGTCTTAAAATTAGTAAAACAATACACGTCAGATGACATGGATTTATATGTGAATGTCAAAGTTCCACATTAACAACCTTGGCAGGTGGCCCCTGCTGGGACTAGCTCCCTGCTCCTGACCTAATAGCCTCAATGGGGAGGACAAACTCACAATCAGAACTTTCCCTGTCCCTATCCTTTGCCATTTTTTGTGTCTCCCAGTGATGCGGAAGCCTCTCCTCTCTGAGTTTGCTGGTGCACTGACACACGTCTCATGTTCACTGAGCGAGAGCCAGCGGAAACACAGCAGCACCATTTCCAGGTGGAGTTTTCCCTTCCCTGACAGAAGAATTCAGACACACCGTGAATTTCCAGGACTACTTGAATTACCCAGATCGGTGTTTATTTGCTTAGGGTTTATATCCCTGGTCTCCACCTGTCCTTCCCAGTAGGGGAACTGTTCAGATAATTACGCAACTGTCAAGACTTCTCCGCAAAGGTCATAAGCTTTGGTCCCACCAGCTGTGGGGGAAACATGTGTTTCTTGTACTCTGAAAGATTGTTCTTGGCTTTAAATTCCAGTACTTAGCACTCATCAAATTCAGATAAAGCACATTGGCAGCTTTGGGACTTCTGTTAGCCAACCGCTAAGAATGGACTTTGGGAGACGACACTGCTACATCCATTCGAGAGTTGCATTTCGTATTTCCTCTAAAAAGCCTTCACCACTCACCTGGGGGCTCTGAAGCATCTGAGTGCTTCAGCTCAGTTTTTCAGCCCTGAGGTGAGACAGGAAAGCAAGCTTGCCCAAAGGATAAAGGAAAGTCTGAGACTAAGCCCAGATTCAGAACCATAGGCTGAGATGCTTGTTACTTGGGCTGAGCAGTCCTGCTCTCGGGCCTGGGTGCCCCCAACAACTTCAAATGTGTGCCTCAAAATGAAGGCAGCATGCCAATGATTGGCAGTGCATCCAAATCACCCTTCATTTCCACCTTTGGACTTAGAGCTTAGGAGATGGGGCTTTAAAGTATATATTTGGGAAAATATAATGTACATGCAATAACATGCCTCATTTCTGGTGTTTGATTTGATGAGTTTTTCCATTTGTATAAACCTGTGTATAATCAACGCTCTGTACAAGACCCTGAACATTACATCATTCAAGACAGTTCCCTGTGACTCTGCCCAGTCAAGCATTCCCTGCTCCAACTTAAGGCAGGCATGGTCTGACTTCTAGTACCAAAAGATTATTTTTTTCACTTCTACAACTTCCCGTGAATGGACTTATACAGTATGTGTTAGGCTTCTTCCACTCAATGTGTCTGTAATGTTTATGTATGTTGTATGCATCAGTAGTTATTTTTTATGGTTGAGTAGGAGTCAACAAACATATCCACTTGAGAGACGTTTGGGTGGCTTGTCCTTTGGGTTGGTTATAAACATATGTACCATGAGAATTTTGGTGCAAGAGTCCTTGTAGATACATGTTTACATGTTTTCGCTTCTCTTGGGCAAATATCTAATAGTGAAATTGCTGGGTTGATGTGGACTCGACAGTAGAATAAACTGAATGAGCTGCTTTTGAAAATTAACATTTCTGATAGACTCATACCCTCTCAGATCTGAATGGAAATTTTGGCTCCTTGGTCATTTGGTTCAACCTCATCATCTAAGATAAGGGCAACTGACATGCCACAGAGTCACCACACAACTCCCTCCTGTGACTGTACGTCCAATAAATGGCTGAGGAAGAGCTGGACCCAGCCTTTCTGACTTTATACTTCCTTAACGAGAAGTATCAGAAAATCTTATTTATTCCTGCTTGTGAGGTAGGAGTTATTTCTAAATGCAGATATTCATTTTCTTGCTCTGTTCCACACAGTGAAGCAAATGGAATCCGTGGTGACCTTACTGAATCCACACAGAACCTTATTATACATTGATTCATATAGTGTTATAGTATCATAGCTACAGACACCATGAAGATTAGGGTAAGTCTACACTGTCTTGAGAACATGTCCTAGAATTTAAATTTTCTCCAAATACATAGTATTGATTCAGCTTTACCTTTTGCTAAGAAGATTAATGTTGGTAACTTCTGAGGCAGTAATAATAATTCCATTTCTAAGAACATAAATATAGATGTGTGGGAGATGTGTGTAGAATGATGTCTGCATTGCTTGTAACAGCAAAAGAAAGGGCAAATTCAGTTATTATAGACCTGTACAATGGGAGGCGTCATGCAGTTATGAAAACATCTACAAAATTGTAAATTACAAAGCACTGCAAAATTTCATAAAAACACTTTATAGTATGCTTAGACCACATCTGAAACAGAATAAGCAAAATAAGAATAATATAAGCAAAACGGTGTATTAAAAGAGCTTTGTCGATGAAATAGAGGGTGATCTTTATTCTCTAACTTCTCTGTTCTTTCTAATCCACTTGGCACTTGCTTGCTGGGCACCCTTTCTAAAGCCAGCACTTGTCAGTGCAGGGAATGTAACAGTGACTAAAGCAGACAGGGATTTGACTCATGGAGTTTACATTCTACTTGAGGGACTGGGGGAGATAGCTAATAGCCAGTCAATAAGTAACACACATTGTATAATTAGATGAGGACAAGTGCTATGAAGAAAAAGTAAGTGAAGCAGGGGGGATTTGGAGGGCTGGGGCGGGGGTGGGCTTGGAGTTACCATTGTGAATAAAAACATCAGAAAAAGCTTCACTGAGAAGGTGACGTTCCCACGAGAATATGAAGAGATAGGTGCATGACCTCTATGGAGATCTGGGGGAAGAATGTCAACAGGGGTACAGCATGCATGGGAACTCAGGTGTCTGGCATATCTGAGGAGCCACAAGGAACCCCCATGGCTGGAGCATGTGAGTGGGTGCTATGAGAAAGAGGCAAGGTTGGGGCAGGACCTCCATATTGCAGGCCTGCTGTGACACCCATTCTGAGGAAGACTAATGCTTCTGGAGAATGTGGGCATAGGAGTCACATGGGGCAACCTTGACTCGGGGATATCTCTGGCTTCTGTGTGGAACAGGGGTGTGGGTGGACGAGCAGTGAGGTGTCAAGGGGACCAGGCAGGATACCGCAGACACAACCCAGGCAGAACATGATGGAGGTTCAGGTAGAGACAGCAGTGACCCGGTTCTGGTAGGTTTTGAAGACAAAGTCAATACATTGTGCTGTTGGATTGGACATGGGGTGTGAGAAAGAAAAGAGTCAGGGATAACGGAGATTTTTGAAGTGAACCACAGGAAGAATGGGAAGGTGGCAATTAAGACAGAGAAGATAGAGAGTGAGGGAGAGATGGAGAGTTTCCTTTGCTCGTGTTAAGTGTAGATGCTCAGGAGACATCTGAGTGGGGTTCTTGCTAGCCAGGGTCGCAAGTCTTGGGTTCAAGGGAGAGGTGCAGGCCGGAAGAGGACTGTGGGAGTTATTAATGTATAGATGTTTTTTAAAGTGCTGAGGCTGAATGGCATCACTTGGAGAGTGAGAATAGTTAGAAAAGAGAAGCTGATTATGGAGGGAAAGAGAAAACCAACAGAACAACTGAGAAGGGGAAGGAAGAGGCTGGAAGCCAAGGGTCAGAAGTGCTGAGGAGCAAGGCATGACTCACTACACCAGTTTAGGCTGACAGACCGAGGAGGTGACAGGAGGTGAAGACAGGGCCCTGGCTGTGGATTTAGCAGGACGTCATTAGCAAGAGTCTGATCTGTCTTCAGCGTCTAAAATAGTGCCTGGACCTCCAGAAGTATGACGTGATTAATTCAGTGGCAGGGACATCTCAAGTTGACTCCAATATCCTTTGTTTGAACATGCTTAAGAAAGAATGGGCATGCTATGAATAAGAGATTTTTTAAAGGGGAGCAAGGAAATGAGGTGGCACTTGCAGGGGAATATAGGGCTAAACAGGGCTTTCCCAAGATGAGAAAAATCACCCGAGGGTTGCATGACGGTGGGAGTGATCCAGTAGAAAGGAAAAAGCAAAAATATTCTACCAATAACCACAACAAATGACCAAACGTATTGTTGCCAAGGCCATGATGTCTTGACTGATACAGGAAAAAATAACCTCAATAGGACAAGTCCTGAGTGTGAGCCTGTCATCGGCACGGAGAGGGAAGCGCAGTTTCTGGAACTCTAAGCCTGATGTGCTTCTGAGTTGTGGTCAATGGTGGGTTAGTCATTTTGCCCTTTCATCTTCCTTTCCTTACCTGTGCAATGAAGGGTTGTGATCAGACTCCCCCACTCGCATGCCTTAAGATAACTCACTGAGGGGCCCACCACGGGCTGCCAGCTCCTTGCTTTTGTTGTGCAAGCCAAACCTCAAGTAATGCAAGTCCCTCATCCTACTCTAACTGCATGAGCCAAGCTCAGATCCCCCCGCAGGAAAGGAATTCAAGGCTTTCTGTGCTCAGGCAGGAGACAGATTCTTGGAAGCAGTAAAGTCTTACCCAACATCTTGAGGAAGTTTTCACAAAAGCCTAGGATCAACATCATATGAAACATAGCCATCAACTTTTGAGCCCTAAGGAGAATTCAGAATGGAGTGAGGTCAAGTGAATGTCTAACTGCTGAGTGAAGGATTGTGTGAGATTTCCAAGGGCTCTGTGTTGGAGTTCTCAGGAATTTCCCCAAGAAATTTTCATGGTTGGTGTGTAATCCGGAGGTGAGGGAAAGGGGTGGGGAGGCTAAGGGGCTAATTATTCTGTGTGGAATGGAACCCCATGAAAAAGCAGCACTCCTGTTACACCTTTTATTTTGTTATTTAGCATTCTATGTTATTAAATAATTTTGCTTTACTAATCTATTTATAGCTACATCATCTTGAACAAGTCACTTATCCTCTTTGAGAATCATTTTACCTCTAAAATGGTCACACTATGAATATTTCAGAGCATCGTGAAGAAGATTAAAGTTTTACTCTTTCAATAAATGTTTATCATTCTAGGTGCTGCTTTTATTCATGCAAACTGGTAATTTTTAGATTTAGTGAACCCTAAGTATTGGCTGAGAACCAGGCACAAAAGGAACCAAAGGAAATCTTGCATTCAGTTTGAATCTAGAGAGTGACACTGGCCACAGGTGCAGAATTCATCAGCAGAACATGGCTCTCGGGGCACCTTTGTAAAGGTCTCTGTCTTTTAGTGTGGGGCAAGGCATGTGTTCCTCTGGGGATCAAGCTCACAATCACTGATACAGTTTGCATGTCTCCACCAAAACTTATGTTGAATTGTAATCCCCAGTGTTGGAGGTGGAATTTGGTGGGAGGTAACTGGATCACGGGGGGCACTTCTCATGGTATTGCTCTTGTGGTGGTGAGTGAGTTCTTGCGAGATCTGTTTGTTTAAATGCATGTGACACCTCCCCACTGGCTCTCTTGCTCCCGTTCTCACCATGTGATACATAGGCTTCCCCTTTACCTTCATCATGATTGTAAGTTTCCTAAGGTCTCACCAGAAGCCAAGCAGATGCTGGCACCATGCTTCCTGTACAGCCTGTAGAATTGTAAGCCAATTAAATCTCTTTTCTTCATAAATTATCAGTTTCAGATATTTCTTTATAGCAATGCAAAAACAGCCTAACACAATCACCCCAGGAAGACCTCCTCTCCCTGATGGCAGCTGGTGCGGAGACTCACTTACTGGAGTAGTCCAGTTACCCTCCCACAGCTGGCATTTGGGGAGGGAAACACATTCTCTCAGGACTCCCTTAACCCTGCGTGTCAATCCAGCACTCTGGCACTTTTGGCTAGACTTTGGGTCAAGTAAAAAAAAGTGAGCAGCTTTTCTGATGGCATAACTGATATTTCTTTATCTTAGGGATTTGTTTTGGTGCAGAGCTTACAGTGCAGAAGTCCAAGACTTAAAAATCAGTAAAAAAAATAGTTAACATATATTTTAAAGGTGTTTTACAATGACTTTGCAAATATGTATTTTAAATATACAAATTCTTCCTAACTTCCATTATTTGTAAATTAAAAGTGCTCCAGGAATTGGTCCACTTCAAGTCCAGCCAACTCCAGTTCAATCTACTCTGACACCAAATTTCTAGAGAAACCGGGCATTTCTAACAAAAAGCCTTTTTAAGAGCTTCAATAGTAGTACATAATTTCTATATCCCTGCTTTGTGAATGGGGGCTAACAGGCAGAACAAATTTCTGCCGCTTTCTCTGAGCTCTCTTCTTTTCCATATTTTTTCAGTGTACAGGAATTTCCTAAATGACTTTAAGGATATTTGATCCTTTTCTAGATGGGAAAGAAGAACAGGGGCTCCCTCCATGTAATCTCTTTCCTGCTTCTTAGGGCACTGGGGATATTTTCATTCCTTCAAAGTTCCCCACCCTTTCCAAGAGTGCATACTCTTTTGCCTCTTGATACCTGGCCAGGATACTTGGCTTAAAAATAGGTTATCTCATTCATCAACTTGCAAATATTTGCAACTTAGCAAATATGTGCTGAGCATATCCTATGAGCTGGGAACCATGTAGAACGAAGAATAAAATGGAGCCTCTGCCTTTATACAACATAGCACATGGTCATGGCAACCTGCAATTATGACACAATGTGTCAGGTTAAGGGTGAGTTTGGGGACTGAGGAAGATTGGAGGATGCCCCAAACTCTGTCCTGGAGAATTAGAGGAGGCATCCTGGAGATAGTGATGTAGAACTTGAGACCTAAGGGACAGGTGGGAGTCAGCAAGGGAATAAGAGTGGGGGAGAAAGTGCTTATCAGGACGGGACACTATGTGCAAAGGCATCAGGTGAAAGGACAGCCAGAGTGCATGCTGGCAAGTGAAAGGAGCCTGCGGTGTGGCTGCTGTGGTGTCTGATTGAGGACATCCTGGCAGGAAGCTGGGGAGGTTGTAAGGACAGACCTTAGGAGCCCAAGAGCCAGATTAGGAAAACCTGACTTTATCCTAAAATTATAACAGAAAGTCACAAAGAGGAATAAAGCAGGGTGTGGTCACCTTAATTCACACAAAAGTTAGGAGTAGCTCCACCAAGGGATGGTGGTGGCAGAAATGATGATGAAGAAAAGTGACCAATTCAAGAAACAGAAAATAGAATTGCCAGAGTTTGGGGATGAATTGATTGGATTGAGGTCTTGGGTACTGGAGAGCAGCTTTTTCTTTTTTTTTTTGAGACAAAGTCTCGCTTCGTCACCAGGCGCCAGGCTGAAGTGCAGTGGCGCGATCTCGGCTCACTGCAACCTCCACCTGCCGGGTTCAAGCAATTCTCCTGCCTCAGTCTCCCGAGTAGCTGGGACTACAGGCGCGTGCCACCATGCCCAGCTAATTTTTTGTATTTTTAGTAGAGACGGGATTTCACCATGTTGGCCAGGATGGTCTTGATCTCTTGACCTCGTGATTGGCCCGCCTCGGCCTCCCAAAGTGCTGGGATTACAGGCTGGAGAGCAGTTTTAAGGCCCAACATATTGAATTGTGATGACCATTTTGAGCTGAAGTTACCTGTGGTCATAAACACCACGTCAGTGGGTGAGAAAAGGGATTGTGCTGTCTTTTCTGCTCTCACAGGTAAGCACTCGTAGCTGTTAACTAAATGAATGAGCAAGTAAATGAGCGAATGAATGGATGCATCCAGGTGCAGGCAGTCCACTGACAGTTTTATGTGTTGGACATAGAGACAGAGCAAGGCTGGCACGCCAACGGGAGACCCAGCAACGTGTCAGAGAGAAGCCACGGGAGTGAACATCACCAGAAGGGGATTGTTTGTGAAGAGGAAGGGACACTGAGGTCAGGAACTTAGACAGGCACTGAAGAAGCAGACAGAGGAAGGCAGCTCGTGAAGGAGGAGAGAGGTGGGGGAGCCAGGAGTCAGATAACCCGAAATGCTACAGAGACACCAGTGAAGGCAGAACTGACATGGGGCCGTGAGGTTTGGTAACAAGGAGATTGTTGACGATCTCTGTGCGAATAGCCACGGCAAGCCAGCAGAGTCTTGTTCTTCCAGTCTGTCCCTTGATACAAGAACATGGACAGATTGTTATCTGTGGTTAGAAACCAAGTGAAAGGAGTAGCCAGTGATGCCTGTGAGTGCACTACCCTTTAGAGGAGAGCAAGACAGAGCCTGTGAGAGACACCTGTCTTCCTCTCTTGTCTCTGTCTGGCTCAAGGTAATGTAATTGCCTCTTAACTTCCCAGGGAAGCAAGTGGCTCCCACGTTCCTAAGCAAAGGCCAAGCCATAGAACAAGGGCAGAGGCCACCACTGGGAATGTTTGTGTTGTTAATTTTTTGGTAGTTGAATCACATCGGCAAAATTATTTCCAAGTTGTTCAAACATGGGTAGAGAAGCTAGTGTTTTGCTAAAGGTTGGCATTTTTCCCTGATGACATCACATGCCTTATGTCACCAGTTAAAGGATCATCAATAAAGCAAGTCAACTCCATGCAATTCAAAAAATATGCTTCCCCCTCAAAAGATAATAATAAAATATGTAGAAACAAAATGATTCTAACAGGGAGACTCGGTGGTGAACTTAACCATCTAGTTGCTATATACTAAGGGCATGTCTTAAAAACAAAACAGGAAAGAAAACAAAAACAAAAACAACTCTGTTCTTAATCAGCATTTATCATTTTGCCTAAGTGGGTTTTAAGAAAATACTGAAAGAGATTAGCTCTAGAGAGGTGAAATGCAAATGCAGGAGGAAAAGAATCCAGGGTTGGGAATGATACCATATGTCCTAATCAGAACCATTTCCAAAAAACATTCTCCTGTGACTTCCTATATTTCTTTGTTTCTGGCCTGCATAAGAGAACGTCTTCTTAAGAGCAAACATGTAAAATGAAACAGGAGTGACTATTGGCTGACCCGGAAATTTTCTCCCAACAAGTGCATGCACTGGGACTCGCGATTTCTTCAACTAAACCCGAGTGCTGCACCATGAGATCATGAAGCCAGTCACACATTTGCTGCATGCTAACTACGCCAAATCTCACTTTTCCAGAGATACGAGCACGGAATCAAAAGAGAAAAATGAGCCAATGTTGAAATGGAACCATGCGTTCTACATGCAAAGCAGAACACCTGAACAGGGCAGGGAGGGTGGAGCACCACGGGGCCTGCAAGGCTGAGAAAAAGGTGGCGGCACAGGGAGCCACCCAAACACCCTTTTCTGCCTGACGTGACATCAGCCTGATTCACACCAGTCCCTGGTGACTAGTGGCCACTAGTAAAAACAGACATTTTCCCTGGAATTTATTTCCCCAAATTAAAATGTTTTAAACGCTTTATTTTTTGGTGTCCCTGATGTCGTGATGTCTTCATTTCCTCCGATCTTCCTGGCCACTCCTCTTCCTTGCTGTCCTCTACCTTTCTTTGTCTTTCAAATGCAGGATGCAAAATGCCACCTTCTCCTTTGTTCTGAATGTGCTCTCTGGCTGACCTCACCCACTCCATTGGTTTTTAGACGTCATATAAAAGTTGACAGATTGTCAATTGATATCTCTGAGATTACCTCTTCCTAGACTTCAGATACCTTATATGCCAAACCGTGGTTGTTATTCTTGAGATAATTTTGATGTTAGTAAATCCCATTTACTTCGTCTTCCAAACAGATGTGAAGCTGGCCGCTGTATCTGCACCATGGACCCAAGACGTCATCATCTCTCCCTTGGGTGACTGAGTGAATTCTGCTTCTGCTTCTTGCTCCCTTACAATCTAATCACACGTCAACATTCACAGTAAACTTTTGAAAATAATAATCAGTCTGGAATCCACCGATGGCTTCCCATAGAATGTAAAATGGATTCTCACCCCCTCTCCCCCTGAGATATGGGCCTCTCTCTGAACACCCACCTCCTGACCCCCATCGTCTGCGTTTGGCAACCTTGTGCAAGGTCTCAGGGCCTTTGCACAAACAATGCTTTCCGTTTGTCATGATTTCCCCCAGTCTGTGTCCTTCTAGCTCGTTTTGTGTCATTCAGAATCAGCTTTGAGACAACCTACACAGGTAGCCCTTCCTCGGTGTTGCTCTCCGGCATGCCTCCTGTTTCTGGCCTGTGTAAGAGAACGCAGACCAGATTCTCTCTGCAACCTCTGCTTTTCCCTTGCTCAGCTGTGTGCTGACTTGCTATTACGTATCTACACAGACATGTACTGTCCATGAAGAGGCATCTCCTCTGTCTGTCAGAATATGGGACAGCCCTTAGTGCACAGAAGACAACTCCATCAGTATTTACTGAGCAGTAGACTGGCTTGATGAACAACTAGTGCAACTCTTGCGGATCCTGCTTCCTGGAGCTTACCCGGACAAGAGTTACAGATCTGGCTACGATTTAAGATGACTGGCAAAATTCCAAGAAGTTGAAATAAAGATCGAACTACAGTTGAAGGCGCTTTCCCTAATTTAATGAATGAGTCTCAGATTTGTTTTTCTGGAAATTTTACAGCAGAGGTCATTCCAAATTTCAAATTAACCTCATCTTTTATTTATCCTCCCATTCCACCTCTTACCTCATGCATACAAGAGTCAGGAGAAACCCAGCAATTCTGAAGCTGACTCTCTTCTTCATTACTCACAGGAGTGATGAATCCAAATGATTTTGATACAAAAGTGACAGAGCATAGTGAAGTAAATTCTATCCTCCAAACACCATTATTATCTATTTGACTGAATTCAACCTTTAATATTTTAAAATTGAAATTCATTCAACTGTGGTGATAGACAGCAGATCACTGCGTGCCTGAGGCAGAAGTGGGTGAAGACTGCCTGCCAAGAAGCAAAAACACTTTGTGAGGTTGTGGAAATGCCTTTACTGGGGCAGTGGTTACACGGGTGTATGCATATGTCAAAACTCATCAAACTCCACTTATATTTATTTTATGCAAAGTATACCTCTATGAAGGTGATTTACGAATCCATAGGAATTATTCTATACCAAGCGTTCCACTGAATGTCTTACACTGGGTATTCTAACATCCCTGCAGTGGTGTGCTATAAACTATGAATTTGAACGGAGTTGCTCTGTTACAGCCATGATCTTCATCCTATGCAAAACCCATACCTGAGAAGTCATTTTTTCTATTTGAGTGGAAAAAAGCATTTCTTTATTTCAATGCACATGTATACTGGTCACCTGAAATATAAATATATATTTATACTACCCTTTAGAGCAGAGCGTGGCTGGCATGCTTACACTATATGTATTTTTACGTTTTACATATATATATATATATATATATTTTTTTTTTTTTTGAGATGGAGTCTTGCTCTGTCACCGAGACTGGAGTGCAGTGCCGTGATCTCAGCTTACTGCAACCTCCGCCTCCCAAGTTCAAGTGATTCTCCAGCCTCAGCCTCCTGAGTAGCTGGGACTACAGGTGAGAGCCACCACATCCAGCCAATTTTTTTGTATTTTTGGTAGAGATGGGCTTTCACTTTGTTAGCCAGGATGGTCTCAATCTCCTGACCTCGTGATCTGCCCACCTCAGCCTCCCAAAGTGCTTGGATTACAGGCGTGAGCCACCATACCCGACCAACTGAAATATTTTTACTGAACAAATTATCTCTCTTACTGCGGTTCCCTCAAAAGCAGATTCAGACAAGGATTGGGGTACAGTTGTTAATTTGGGAAGTGGTCCCAGCAAGCCGCTCTGGTGGGGGAGTGGGAACTGAGACAGGGCAGGGAAGAAAGCCAGGCCAGGCGTGTTAATAATCAGTTGACCACGCTCAGCATGTGGGGTTCGATTTGGCCAGGTCCTGCGGGAGATGGCGTAGAAGATGCCTCAGTGTTATCCCAGCTGCAGGAGGAGATGGTGGCCGAGTTTATCCAGACTCTATGTCATTGGATGGAGTCCGCTCCTGGGGTATTAATTCCACTGAACTTCCCTCCTGTTCAGCTCATATATTATGCCCACTTCACACCAGAAAAACCCATCCAGCAGATTCACAGATGCTTGCACTGTGAAGCTGTTGGGTTGGGGTGCAGGAAGAGGACAGCTACTAAATATCATTGCTTGTACAGCAAAAGTCCATCCAAGCTTTCTTGTTTCATCCTTTGTGATTTCAGAGGTTTTTGTTTTGTTTTGTTTTCCTTCCTTTACAGTATCTTTAGATTGATTTTTCTGTAGCTCTTCTGTTGGCTCTAAATTCAAATACCAAGATTAATCATCGTCAAAGGTGATGACTTAGACTATTTACATTTATAAAATCCTCATGTATACATGAGAATGCCGTTCCAATTTACTGAGCCCTCATTATGTACCAGAGACCAGAATAGTGTTCTTTTTTGGCTTGATTGTCAAAACAACTCGAGATTGAAGATGATAATGTTTACCCCCACTTTACCGCTGGAGAAACTAGGGCTTTGGAAGGCTAAGTAATTGCCCAGGTTCTGGAGTTGGCAAACGGGGCTGGAGCCCAAAGCCCAGGCTCCTTCACTGGTCTCCACAGATGCTCTAAATCTTCAACCAGCACAACACTTATTCCCCGGTGGGCATCTCCGTCTCAGAATCAGAGCATCTGAGATGCCGACTAAGAATCCAAAGGGATTATGGGTGGCCGTGGAATCAGAACAAAGAGATATGGAGTGTGTAGAGACACAAAGTGTGTGAACAACTTACATAAACCACGTGAAGTTGCTCACCAAATGTTTACAAAAGAAAATCCCTCCCCCCTCCCATAATAACATAAGAAAGGAAATAGCCCTCAGGATGACCCATTACAACCGGGTTACTTTTAGCATACATAGTAGCAAAGTATGTATTTAAATATTGTTGTGCCCGGGGTCTGAGATGGCAGGGCCTGAGGATATGGGTGTGGCACTGCTGCATACCCTGCAGACAGCTGGGCATCCAGACAGTGGGCACTCACATCATTTACTCTCTGACCGTCCTCCTGCATCCAACACTGCGAACCAACCCACCTGTTGTCACACTTTCTACTCATTAGCCTCCCTGGTATCATACTGTCTCTAGTTTTTTTAAAGACTCACTCTAGGATAGCATATCACCACTACAAATCAGGGGTGCTGTGACCTGATTTCACAAACAGATGTTAAAGTTCCTGAGGTCAGAGAGGTGGGTTGAAACCTTCACACCATCCACACTGGATGAGCCTAGAGCAGCATACCTAGAGCCACAAGTAACTTGCGATTTTTAAGAAAGTTATATGATATTAACATTTTATATTTTGGGGTTAAGGAACCAGAGCTAAAGAGCCGTTGCAGGAGCCAGTGTGCCGAGCCTGCCATGTGCCTTAATGAACTGCTGCAGGTCACTGGGCTGAGTGACCATCCCACTCAAGCTTAAATCAGATCCTAGGTGAGTGGCGTGGAAGTGACCCAGGGAAGGGGAGACAGCCCTGGAGCGGTATTGTTAAACTACCAATGGGTAGCTTTGGGCTACCACTCACCTTTTATTGCCTTTCTCTTTGCACAGATTGCTGGGGAAATCAAGTTCGAAATTGGTGACTTGCTTCTAGCAAAGTATTGACTTGATTCCATCTGCTTTTGTTTTATTTTTACATCAACCTCATTTCCAACGTTGCTGCCTTTCTCTTCCTTCCTTCTGACTCCATCTATTTTTGTATTTATTTTTATCTTGTCATGTGTTTATCCTATACATTCTGCAAATCATTTTTAGGAAAGAGACCATAGGAACGAAAGAGTGGCCTGCCTGTGACAGTGAGGACACTCGGGCTGGGGGAGAGGAGGAACGAGTGCCAGGTCCCAAAGCAGGGTCAGGATCAGGTTCGGGGGTCGCTGCCCACACGTCGCCGGTCTGCCTGTTGATGTGGTATGCAAGGGTTCTTTTTCTGCCCATTTAGAAATTCAGTCTCATCTGGGCAGGGATTTGTGCATGAGAACATGTCCAAGAAATAGTATTGTTTTGCATGCAACTAAGTGTTAGAATAATTAGTGTGGCCTACGATTTTACGGTCAGCTCTCTTTTGTGAACCTAATGATTTCCAGCTGTTGTCCCTGAATACCCAGCCTCTGGGAAACCACAGATGGATGGAACCTGGGCTTTGAGTTCTCAGCACTTGGCACATGAGTTTCCAAGGAGAGATGCCCAAAATAACCGCCCTTCCACAAGACAGAGGCACTTAGGGACACTTCAGCACAGGGAGTGCTGCCTGCGACTCATAATCAGAATTTAAAAAAACTGTCTAATAGGGATTTATTCTCCTCTCAGTTCTTTTTATTCCCTCAAAGCCAATTTCAGTAACACTGACAATTCCACCTGTACCACTTAAGGAGTATGTTCTGTAATTCTTTCTCTACCCTAGGAAGCTACCTTCTTGTTCACATCACATATAGCCTCCTTTCTAAGGGTTCTGACATTTCAACAGGCTTTAAGTATTTCTTAATGTCCATGAATATTTTTTTTCTAAATCTCTCTCTGTCTTTTTTATCCGTGTGGCCTGACGTCGTCAAAGGACTTACTGATTTTCATATTGATAAATTAGACTTGAAAGTGATATTGCCTCTTTGGTTTGGAGCTTCTTTGACTGTAAAACTGGAAGGAATCAGGGGTCAGGTTGAAATAGAGAAAAGCATTAGGGCTTATTCCTGGGATGGCGAGGAGGTGGTCAGCCCTTGGTTTCTGCCAAGGAAAGGAAGGGATCGAATTTGTAATGTATGCAAATCATGTTGACAGCTGTGAGGTACACGGAATGACCGGCAGGCTCAGATGGAAATGAAGACGTCTGTAGGATGTCAGTGCACTAGGAAAAGATAGTGGCAGGAGGCCGCGGTAGCAGGAGGGGGAGAAGACGGATTCAGATTCGGGCATGCCACAGCACGCAGCCTGTCAGGACTGACGAACACAAAGATGAGTTACCTCCTAATCAAATCACAGAACACAATCAGCCCAGTCTCATTTCATGGAGCTGGGCACAGGACAGGGGGCAGGAAAGAAAGAGAGGAGAGAGAGAGGGAGGGAATGGGGGAGAGGAAGCAGGAAGAGAAGAAGGAGAGAGAGAAGGAGGAAGGACAAAAGAGAGGAAAGGAGAGGATGGAAGAAAAAGAGAGAGGGAGAAGAGGATGGGCAGAGGGGGAGAAAGGAGGAAGGGAGGTGGGGGAGAGAACATCACAGGACCCTGGATATTGGAGACCAGCAAGTCCAACACATTGCTTGGAGGCAGAAAGGTCTGGTGGCTTGCTCACTCTGTGGCTCAGAGGCGCACTCACGATTCAGGACTAGAGCAGATCTGAATTTCACTACAGCCCCATAGGTTGTGCTCCCCAGTGGCTTGTTTGGTCCCAAAGTGAGAATTAGTTGCACCTCCTAGGACCATGCACTGGCTAAAGGAGGAGAAGGGGACCTGCCGGGGTGGGTGTTGGAAAGCTGAGGGAAGGCAGCTAGAGGTGAAAGCACTCACGAAATGCTCTGAGCAGAATCCTTGTCTGGGAGGACTCCAAGAAAAATCAAACCAGGAATAAAAGCCATGCTTCCTCTTGTACTTGCCCTGCACAGAGCAGGAACGCACATCAGTGGACCCTGCCATCTGCAAACCACCAGAGGCCAGAGATTCACACACGTTCATTTTCTGCCCATTTCTAAGATGAGAAAAGTGAGGTCCTGAGAGGTTCAGCAACTTTCTCCCAGGCCTGTGGGTGAATGTGAAGGCCAGATCTTTAAGGGAGGTGAGAGACACGTATGGAAGGGACTCAGACCAGGAGAAACCTGCAATCAGAATAGGACAGAGTGCCCTGCTGTTGGGCAACCTTCTTCAATGCTGGCTGGGATTTCAGGGAGGCAAGTTTGACTCGCAGTATTTGAGCTGTGCTAAAGAGAGGGTTCAAATGGCCTGTGAAACATGAAGACATCACATTTCAAACCCTGCTGCTTGGCTGGGCAATCGCAGGCGAGATTTTACTACAAACTTAGTATAATCACCACACCCTCATGAAGAAAAGAGCACCCAGTGTCATCAGGGAGCGGCAGCTTAAGCCATCCACAAACCTCCCTTCTGTGATATAAGCCAACCCCGTGGAGCAGGACTTCAGTAAGCGTTGGAGCCTCAAAGGAGAGAAGGATCACGTGGCTCCTTCAATGTGGAGCAGGAGACGGCCACTGAAAGCTCCCCCACAAACACAGAGGCCCACCAGGGTTGGAGGGCACTGTGCCTTCTGATCTAACCTGACTCCCCAGTAAGAATTTTGGATGCTTCACCCTCGCCTTGGATGTATGATCTCAACACAGTCAGGAACGGTCCCTCACCCGCCGTTAGGCAAAAGTCACTAAGTGTGAACCTCTTGGATATTTGGGCAAATCTACTTAGTTCAAAAACTTTGCAGCTTCTTCTCAACATCTTGTGCCACGTGGTAGTCCAAGTGGCTCTAGGACCAATCACATGACCATGAAGCCTGACTCAGCCAATACTTTCCCTCCCTGAATGATGTCCTAGGCACACAGTCCGCTCTCCCTAATGGGGCCTGGGCACAGAGTTTGCCCCTCCCCCTATGAGGCCCAGGCAGAGTCTGCCCTTCTCCCACGCCTGTTGTCCTCACCCTCAGGTGGCCACACTCACTGTACCTACCTCATAGAGCTATGGTGATCTTTAAATGACCTGGATATGTAAATCCAGAACAGTGCCTGTCACTTAGGGGAGCGATGTCAGTTTTAGAGTTTTTGTATTACTATTGTAATCACTTAGGAATAGTGGCCCTGGGTTTGAACAATAGAATCTAAAGTCTTGGACAGCTTAGATCAGGTTTGCCGTTGAGCTTATTTCCTGGGATATGTTTACTTTCTTTTCATCTACAAGTGTTTTGTTGCTGTGTTAGCTTGATTACATGGAGGCCACAGGTGATTATTTTAGGCCCTAACGTCTGAATCCAGAATCTTTTAAAGCTTCCGGTTTCTGCAGAATGTAAAACTTTCTTGAAAGTATGGGTGAAGATTTCAGAAATAGGAAAAAATTCTAAAGCTACATACAGCTGCAACCACTCCACTAGAAATGGCTAAAAAACTGATTGAGTCCTTAAAAAGGACTCAAGGACAGGCTCATCAAAACATCCTGGATGCCCATGTGGTACTTGCAACCCAGTGTCACCCAGAATAGAGACTAGCAGTGAAGAGAAATGTTCAGGCTTGTCTGCAGAAGTTAACAGGGCAGAGGTGGGGAAATTCAGAGTATTCTTCCCAAAGTTGGCCACGTGGCTCCACGTGGGGGATGACACCTACACACAGCCTCACTAAGCCCTGTTGAATTGGATAAAGTCAGGTGATTACTAAGAACAGGGCTGGGTGACATCAGGTTTGACTGTTTTGTGTGATATTGAGCAAGTCAGTGAAGCGATCAGTCAGAACTCTGATTTGAATGGCCAGTTCAGTTGTGTTTTCTGCCTGGAGAGAGATGTGGGGGATCCTTTGCACTGGAGTTTTGTGAAGGATGGGGCTGTGTCCACTGCAGGTGAGGGGCAGTCATCACTGACTTGAAGCAGAAAAAGTGGTCAGGCAGCTGGAAAAAGCCAGGGCAGATACAGGAGATTAACAAGAGGCATTGTGGACAGGTCGAGATGGAGACGGACAACTGGGCCTGTGCAACCCAGAGGAAGGGCTCACACCAGGCAGGGCAAGCCAGGAGCTGCTGAGGCAGCACAGAAAGAGCTGGGCAAAGGCAGAGTCAGCTGTGAGAACTGCTGTGGCTTGGCAAACAACTCCAGTAAGCTGAAGCCACAGACAAGGGAGAATCTGAGGTCAAGGGCTGAGACAGCACCATGGATAGCTCTCCTGGGCACAGCTGCTTGAAGCAATGTGTTAAGAAGGATTCTGAGGCTGAGACTGAGCCAAGAAGGCAAGATTGTTATGAGTGACTAAAGATGCCTGCTGTGGACATGCGAGAGGATGTGGTGGAAGGTTTGCAGAATGCTAGCCTGTCCTGATGTAGGCTGAGTCTTGATTCAGCAGAAGGCTTTCTGCACATCAGCCAGTTTGCATGGTGAAGATTTGGGTCTCAGAATTCTCCTCTATGCTTATGATTCTTACCATCAACTTGTTTCCTTGGTAACCCAGTCCTGCTGTCTTGACCATGGTTTTCTGGGGTCAGGAGAGTTTTATGAGAGCTGGCTTTTTGGCTGGAGACTTCACCCCACTTTTCCTGATGAATGACCTTTAGAGGTGGCTCCAGGTATTGCTTCCTGGACCTGAGTAACCATGACAACCTCTCTCAATACCAGAGCTCAACTGTAGACATCCAGGGTATAATTCTGGGCAATGTTGTGTCTTATACAGTTCTAGGGACTAGAGATCAGAGTAGGCCCATGACTCACCATGTAGAAATGTCATCTTGTAAACACCTTCTGTGACCTCCGGGACCCTGCGTGGGTACCCCTACCATGGGCCTGCAGCCTGGGGATGTGTGCTGCATGCCAAATATTTTTCTGAACCACGGCCATGGTGTTTTTGGGTCCAGCACACATCACAGGAAGATTTCCGTGCAGTAACAATGTGACACAAACACATTCAGAGCAGCCTGTTGCTGCGGAAGGTTTATCTCGTTGGCTCTGAAACACTCCCAGCCTTTCAGCCTCTAAATGCATTTATAAGCAGGATGTGAATGACTGTCCACCATTTCTAAAAAGATTCTTTCTCCTCTTCTCCAACAGTTGCCGCAATCAATCATGATGGAAAATTTTCCACCCCAGGCTAGGGCCCTCACTCTCCTTTCTTAGCCCACAACATCCAAAGACAGATGATTTTCTTGGCCATCCCAACTAAATACAGTGATAGGAAAACTGGATTTTTTTGAGGACCCATTCCTTCAACACTGTCTATAACAGTATACTCTGGAGAACCTAACGCTATTCTTAAGGGCAGAGGACTCACTGCCAGCAACTAGGATGTTACATAGGGCAGTGCATGCCTTCAGTCTGTCCTGCCCTTGAGTCATTTCTTCACCATTAACTGTCTGATTAATTGGAAGTGCTCAAGGCTTTCTGCTCATAGCTGGGAAAGTAGCTACTAAATGTTCATGCTTAGATGCTATTGACAGAAGGTATAACATCTCCCAGGACTTTGGATTCCAAAAAGGAACTTGATGAAAACTAAATAACTGACAGTAAGTATTCCAGTTCAATGGGACTTGGGGGTAATAAGGTTCCCTTGCTCCTGTCCAATTACATATATAGAAGCTACAGTCACACTCTGTGGATTTGGACACTCCAAGTATCCTGTTCACTGGGCATCTCCACTGTCTGAGCCCCTGGTTAGGGCTCACTCTTTCATCCAATAATCTTTTTTTTAATTGTACTTTAGGTTCTGGGGTACTTGTGCAGATCATGCAAGACTGTTGCATAGGTACACACATGGCAATGTGGTTTGCTGCCTCCATCCCCCCTGTCACCTACATCTGGCATTTCTCTCCATGTTATCACTTCCTGACCTCCCCACCACCCCATTGTCCCTCCCTTGGCCCCCCACAACAGACCCCAGTGTGTCATGCTCCCCTCTCTGTGTTCATGTGTTCTCATTGTTCAACACCCACCTATGAGTGAGAACATGCAGTGTTTGATTTTCTCTTCTTGTGTCAGTTTGCTGAGAATGATGGTTTCCAGATTCATCCATGTCCCTACAAGGGACACAAACTCATTATTTTTTATGGCTGCATAGTATTCCATGGTGTATATGTGCCACATTTTCGTTGTCCAATATATCATCAATAGGCATTTGGGTTGGTTCCAGGTCTTTGCTATTGTAAACAGTGCTACTATGAACATATGTGTACATGTGTCTTTATAATAGAATGATTTATAATCCTTTGGGTATATATCCAGTCATAGGATTGCTGGGTCAAATGGAATTTCTATTTCTAGGTCTTTGAGGAAGCGCCACACTGTCTTCCACAATGGTTGAACTAATTTACACTCCCATCAACAGTGTAAAAGTGTTCCTATTTCTCCTCATCCTCTCCAGCATCTGTTGTCTCCAGATTTTTTAATGATCGCCGTTCTAACTGGTGTGATGTGATACCTCAATGTGGTTTTGATTTGCATTTCTCTAATAATCAGTAATGATGAGCATTTTTTTATATGTGTGTTGGCCTCAAATAAATATCCTTTTGAAAAATGTATGTTCATATCCTTCTCCCACTTTTGGATGGGTTTGTTTGTTTTTTTCTTGTAAATCTGTTTTAGTTCTTTGTAGATTCTGGATATTAGCCCTTTGTCAGATGGGTAGATTGCAAAATTTTTTCCCATTCTGTTGGTTGCCAGTTCACTCTAATGATTGCTTCTTTTGCTGTACAGAAGATCTGGAGTCTAATTAGGTCCCATTTGTCTATTTTGGCTTTTGTTGCCAATGGGTTTGGTGTTTTAGTCATGAAGTCCTTGCCTATGCCTATGTCCAGAATGGTTTTGCCTAGGTTTTCTTCTAGGGTTTTTATGGTGTTAGGTCTTATGTTTAAGTCTTTAATCGATCTGGAGATAATTTTAGTGTAAGGTGTCAGGAAGGGGTCCAGTTTCTGCTTTCTGCACACTGCTAGCCAGTTTTCCAAACACCATTCATTAAACAGGGAATCTTTTCCACATTGCTTGCTTTTGTCAGTTTTTCAAAGATCAGATGATTGTAGATGTGTGTTGTTGCCTCCAAGACCTCTGTTCTGTTCTATTGGTCTATATCTCCATTTTGGTACCAGTACCATGCTGTTTTGATTACTGTAGCTTTGTAGTACAATTTGAAATCAGGTAATATGATGCCTCTGGCTTTGTTCTTTTTGCTTAGGATTGTTTTGGCTATGCGGGCTCTCTTTTGGTTCCATATGAAGTTTAAGGTGGTTTTTTCCAGTTCTTTGAAGAAGGTCATTAGTAGCTTGATGGGGGATAGCGTTGAATCTATAAATTACTTTGGGCAGTATGGCCATTTTCACAATATTGATCCTAACTATAGCATGGAATGTTTCTCCATTTGTTTGTGTCCTCTCTTATTTCCTTGAGTAGTGGTTTGTAGTTCTCCTTGAAGAGGTCCTTTACATCCTTTGCTAATTGTATTCCTAGGTATTTTATTCTCTTTGTGGCAATTGTGAATGGGAGTTCACTCCTGATTTGGCTCTCTGTTAGTCTGTTATTGGTGTATAGAAATGCCTGTGATTTCTGCACATTGATTTTGTATCCTGAGACTTTGCTGAAGTTGCTTATCAGTTTAAGGGAATTTTGGGCTGAGATGATAGGGTCTTCTTAATATACAATCATGTGGTCTGCAAATAGAGACAATTTGACTTCCTCTTTTCCTAATTGAATACGCTTTCTTTTTTTTTTTTTTCTTGCCTAATTGTTCTGGCTAGAACTTCCAATACTATTTTGAATAGGAGTGGTGAGGGGAGGGCATCCTTGTCTAGTGCTGGATTTAAAAGGGAATGCTTCTAGTTTTTGCCCATTCAGTATGATATTGGCTATAGGTGGGTCATAAATAGCTTTTATTATTTTGAGATATGTTCCATTGATACCTAGTTTATTGAGAGTTTTTAGCATAAAGTGCTGTTGAATTTTGTCGAAGGCCTTCTCTACATCTATTGAGATAATCATGTGGTTTTTGTCTTTGGTTCTGTTTATGTGGTGGATTACATTTATAGACTTGTGTATGTTGAACCAGCCTTGCATCCCTGGAATGAAGGCTACTTGATCGTGGTGGATAAGCTTTTTGATGTGCTGTTGCAATCAGTTTGCCAGTATTTTACTGAAGATTTTTGCGTCTATGTTCATCATAGATATTGGCCTGAAGTTTTCTTTTTTGTTGAGTCTCTGCCAGGTTTTGGTATCAGGATGATGTTGGTCTCATAAAATGATTTGGGAAGGATTCCCTCTTTTTGTATCATTTAGAATAGTTTCAGAAGGGATGGTACCAGCTCCTCTTTGTATTTCTGGTAGAATTCGGCTGTGAACCCATCTGGAACTGGACGTTTTTTCGTTGGTAGGCTATTAATTGCTGCCTCAACTTCAGCCCTTGTTATTGGTCTGTTCAAGGTTTCAACATCTTCCTGGTTTAGGCTTGGGAGGGTGCAAGTGTCCAAGAATTTATCAATTTCTTCCAGGTTTACTGGTTTATGTGCATAGAGTTGTTTGTAGTAATCTCTGATTGTAGTTTGTCTTTCTGTGGAGTCAGTGGTGATATCCCCCTTTACCATTTTTTATTGTATCTATTTGATTCTTCTCCCTTTTCTTTTTTATTAATCTAACTAGCTTCTGCCTATTTTGTTGATCTTTTCAAAAAACTGCCTCCTGAATTTATTGATTTTTTGAAGGATTTTTAGTGTCTCTATCTCCTTCAGTTCTCCTCTGATCTTAATTATTTATTGTCTTCTGCTAGTTTTTGAGTTTTTTTTGATCTTGCTCCTCTAGCTCTTTCAATTTTGATGATGGGGTGTCAATTTTAGATCTTTCCTCCCTTCTCTGATGGGCATTTATTGCTATAAATTTCCCTCTAGACACTGCTTTAAATGTGTCCCAGAGATTCTGGTACGTTGTGTCTTTGTTCTCATTGGTTTCAAAGAACATCTTTATTTCTGCTGTCATTTCATTGTTTATCCAGTCGACATTCAGGAGCCAGTTGTTCAATTTCCATGAAGTTGTGCGGTTCTGAGTTAGTTTCTTAATTCTGAGTTCTAATTTGATTTCCCTGTGGTCTGAGAGACTGTTATGATTTCCGTTCTTTTGCATTTGCTGAGGAGTGATTTACTTCCAATTACGTGGTCAATTTTAGAGTATGTGCCATGGAGTGGTGAGAAGAATGTATATTCTGTGGATTTGGGGTGGAGAGTTCTGTAGATGTCTATTAGGTCCTCTTGGTTCAGATCTGAGTTCAACTCCTAGATATCCTTGTGAATTTTCTGTCTTGTTGATCTGTCTAATATTGACAGTGGAGTGTTAAAGTCTCCCCACCACTATTGTGTGGGAGTCCAAGTCTCTTTATAGGGCATTAAGAACTTGCTTTATATATCTGGGTGCTCCTATATTGGGTGCATATATATTTAGGATCATTAGTTCTTCTAGATGCATTGATCCTTTTACCATTATGTAATGCCCTTCTTTGTCTCTTTTGATCTTTGTTGTTTGAAAGTCCATTTTATCAGAGACTAGGATTGCAACTCCAGCTTTTTTTTTTGCTCTCCATTTGCTTGATAAATCTTCTTCCATTTCTTTGTTTTTAGTCTATGTGTGTCCTTGCATGTGAGATGGGTTTCCTGAATACAGCACACCGAAGGGTTTCGATTTTTATCCTATTTGCCAGTCTGTGTCTTTTGATTGGGGCATTTAGTCCATTTACATTTAAGGTTAAGTTTGTTATGTGTTAATTTGATCCTTCCATTTTGATGCTAGCTGGATGTTTTGCCCGTTAGTTGACACATTGTCTTCATTGTGTGGATGGCCTTTTCATGTAATAATCTTAAAACTCCACTGAGGCAGATACCATCATCATTATTTTTCACATAAAATAAGTGCACCCAAATGGAATTAAATGACTTCTGCAGTCACACAGCTACTGGGTGCAGAATTAGAGCTCACACAGATTTCCGATGCAAACATAGATGATGACTCTTTCTTGCAATAATAGTAGCTATGAACTCTAACCCAGAGCCACTTCAGTGCAGATCCACATGCCCTGTCCTGTACTGCATTTTTTCCCCCCAGGTTTCCCTGTCCTCCATAGGGGAGACTGGCAGGAGTTAAACTTTAATTCTTTCTGATCCCCCAATTGCTGGCACATACCAAGCCCTTGGTGCATATTTGCTGAATAAAAAGATACTAGAACATGGTTTAGCACACATGTTCCACAAGCTACTGTAACAAATTGCTACAAATCTGATGACTTAAAGTAATAGTTTATTCTCTAAGTGTCCTGGAGACCAGAAGTCCAAAATCAGTTTCACTGCCCCAAAATCAAGGCACTATCAGCGCTGTGCTGTCCCTGGAGGATCTAAGGGAAAATCTGTTTTGTTAAAAGAAAAATTTCAGACAAATAAAATTTAACAGAGTTTAATTGAGCAAAGAGTGATTCTCCAATCAGGCAGCTTGTAGAACAAGAAGAGGTTGTGAGTAATTCTTGGAATGGCCACATGGTTAGATAATATCTGTGAACAGAAAAAGAAAAGTGAGGTACAGAAAACAAAAGTGAAGTACTGAAAAAATAGCTGGATTGATTTCAGCTCTGTGTTTGCCTAATTTAACACTGTTTGAACATTTGGTAGCCTACAATTGGCAGAAACTTGGCTGCTGTGATTGGCAGAGACTTGGCTGCTGTGATTGGCTGAAACTTGACTGCTGTGATTGACTGAGACTTGGCTGCTCTGATTGGCTGATACTTGACTGCTGTGATTGGCTGAGACTTGGCTACTGTGATTGGCTGAGACTTGGCTGCTGTGACTGGCTGATACTTGGCTGCTGTGACTGGCTGAGACTAGCTACTTGTTACAAGAACAGGTTGCCGTTTGTGTACACATCCAGTTAGGTGACAATTAACTGTGTATGGGGTAATCTTTTGGCTGAATTTAAATATGTGAGGATGCAGCTTTAGGGGAAACTTAATGTCACAGTTTTTTGCCTCTTCCAGCTCCTGGCAGCTGTCAGCATCCCTTGACTTGCGGCCACATCACTCCATTCTCTGCCTTTATGATCACGTGGCCTCTTTCTCTCTGTCATTAGGAAACCCGTGACTGGATTGAGAGCCCTCATAATCAAGAATAATCTCCCATCTCAAAATCCTAAATCACATCCACAAAGACTTTGCCATATAAGGTGATACCAGTTTAAGGCGTAGACACCTTGGAAGGACCTCATTCAGCCTATGGCACACATCATTCCAACCTTTAGAAGCATTAGTTTGAGGCTGGGGATGCTGGCTTAGTGCCCATTTCATGGGTGAGATCAGCGTTCACACTGGAAGGCGCTGACTGAGAATCACACCTTTCAGAGGGAGGAGCTGCCTTCAAGTCAACCACCTGGGCCTTCAGTGAAGCAGCAAACCCACCCCCATGAATCTGTTCAGAGTCTCTTCACCACCTCCTGCCTGGATGTCCCCTTATCCACCAGTGGGAGTAATGCAAATGCCTGTCTCCTGGCTTTTCTGTAATGATTGTGTGACGGGACCCATGTGAAGTGCCTGGAATATGTTTAGAAGTCTTAGAACATTAGCCACAATTACTGCTCTTCTCGTTGGCTAAGTTCCCTTGGAACTTAAAGCTCTATCAGATGAATCCATGCTTTTCTAAAACTTCCTAATTACTCACTAATTGCTCAGCAGTATCCCTGGCAGGCCAATGGCTCAGAAGTGAGTGAAAATAAAAGGCAAATGAAACATCCTTTGTGGTCAAATTTATCCTTTGATGACCTTGGATTTGCTCTGACAAAGCCACTTGGTCATGCAAGATGCTTTCCTCCTAGCAGGGAGCCAAGTAAGTGGAAGACAGGGGCAGGAAGTCTGTTTCAGTGCTTCTAAGTGACCAAGAGTAAATGCCTTGAACATTAGTGCACTCGAGAAAGGCTTGATTCTCCCCATTTGCCCTGAGATATGAGGTGTTCGTTGTTTCCCCTCTGTAGGCCGAAGTTGGGATGTTCTTCCTTAATGGACTGGCTCAGAGCAAATCTGACACATCAGTCGTTATTTAATACTAAATAACTAAAAGATAATGAAAGGCTTCACTATTGATATTTAAGTCCCTCCCACCTGCAATCCGCAGTTCTCACTCTGTGCCCTTTGGAATGGTGGTGAGAAGTTCCTTCAAATGTTGCTGGCATGGCTGGACCAAGAAGAGGCCTCCTGTGCAGCCATTTGCCAGTACAGTTGTCATGGACCCATGACAGGCCTCACTTTCAAAACCATCGTGGTGGCCACATGGCATAGCCATAACCCCATTTACCATAGCCAATGCAATGCGGATGGACATATTTGAAGCAGAGATGTTGAATGCACCTGTGCAGGTGGGATCAGCCTCTAGGCTCCTGCCATCATGTGAGAAGCATGCCCTCAGGGTGGGTCCCCCAAGAATAGCAGACCCAAACCCACCCACCTGCAGCCTGGAGAGGAGCACCACTGAAGCCAGCCAAACTCAGCCCAGAAGAGCAGCACTTCTGAGCTGGGTCTCAGAAAAGAGGTGAATGCTGCTGTAGTCACTGAGGTGTTGATGTGCTTGGTTATACAGCAAAACATGATTAGCACACAGTCTCTCTCCCTCTGGTCTATGGCTGCCTGAGAAAAGGCCCCACACCTACCCACCAGGTGCCAGGACCAGAGTGAAAACTGAAATAGTCATGAAAGACAGCACTGAGAGAGAAGGGTTTAGATTAGACTCTCCTTTCCTTAAATGAATCCCATGAGCCTGTGACAGGCCGTCCTAACAGAGCTGATGAAGTGAGAGCTGGAAGTCTCATCAAGGCCTGATTGATGGCATGGGATCAGCTGTAGCTATTTCTGTGACCTCATATTGCAGATCTCATGCAGACATGCTTGATTCAACCATATGGATTCAGAACACCCATGTGACCCCAAATCAGACCTGTGATACCCATTTCTCCTTCCAGCTCTATCTCTGAAGTGGGCTCAAAGTTGGGTAATAAATGGAGTAGTCTTAGTTGTAAGGTGTGTTCAGACTCACGCAAGCTGTCTGGGAAAGGAGACCATGCCAGGAGAGTCACGCCAGGACAAAGGACATGGACTGGCTATTGGAGGCGATCATTATGATAGGCATGAGATGCAGCAGGGGTCTATTGTCAGACCCAGTGCTTCCAGACCGGTGTGTGGAATTACCTGGTTCAGGAAGGGGCAGGAGGGGCAGGTTGTGGCTGACTGCTGGAGCAGTCTTCAGTGTGGACAGCTGGAGAGTTGGATGCTGGGTGGAGTTGGATGAAAAAGAGGAAATCTACTTCCATTTCCTGGGAAAGGGATTTTCAAAGCTTGTCAGGAATAACAAAGGAGGCACAGCCCAAGATCAAAGGCCAGAAGTTCAGCAGGAAACAGGGGTTCCAGGAGAAGCCCAGGAATAGGCGGAGTAAGCCATGGGGCTAAGAGGAGAATGTCGCTGGAGGACACTGTTGGGCCCAAGATGGCATGGAGCTGTCTGACCCAGACACATCCATAACCCCCAGGCCAAGTTGTTTCTCATCAACCCCTGGGGACATAGAACAAGCACATCTGAGTGTCAGAGAAGCGCAGATCAGACTCAGGTTGAACAGGCAGGAGTTGGCCCACATTGTCTGGCTCCATTGAAGGCTTGATTCAAGTTTTAGTGCCCACAGTGGGCTGGAGTCTGCACAGGCCTTTCTGATTCAGCAGTACCTCTAGCCCGGTGTCTCTCCTCACTTTTGCTAGTATCCCCCTTCTGCCCCTTCTTGGCCTTCTTCATAGCACTTGCCATGTTTAACAATTCTACGCTTATCCAAGAGGGGAATCCTATCTGTTTTGGTTGATATTTCAGCCCCAGGGCCTGACATGTGGCCTGGCTCAGAATGAACTCTTGAGAAATGTTAGTACAGTAAAAAACAATGAAAAAAAAAAAGAATGAAGAAAGACGAGTCAAGGCAGATCAACCAGGATCACGTCTGTGTCCCCGCAAGTTAATGACATTTGACAAACAACTTGGTCTGTTCCTTCCCTTTGTCTGCAGCCCTGGAGACACAGTGACAGAAGGACAATGCCTGGGCCTGCACTGGGGGCTGCATTCCATTGCTGCCTCTTCCTGGCACAAACTATAATTGTTCTAATCCAGCAGAGCTTCCGTGTTTGCATTTGTTTTAATGGGAGTAATAACAACTTCACAGTGCAATAAATAAATAATGGATATAAAGAGAGGTGCTTGTCATGAGGCCAGAGATAAGTAAATACTTGCTGGTTCTTCCTTCCTCTTGCACTTTGTCAAGGTTTAGTTTCTTTCTTGAAAGTAACAGAATTCAACTTTAAGTAAACTTAAACAGCAGAGGGAATTTATAGGTAGAGTCCTGGGGCGTGTCATGGAGTCCAGGGAGCTCTGGAAAGCCAGGTTCAGGAGGGAGCGTGAGCAGCTCTGGAGCTGGAGCATCAGGGACTCCTAGGCCTTCTTCACTTAAGTGTGGTCATGACTTGCATTTGGTTTTATCAAGGAGAATACTGACTGGTGTCTTGAGATGGGCGTATGCCCCCTCTTGGTCCGATCGTGGTCAAGGGAGCAGGGTCTCTTAGAATGAACAGGGAATGGAGGCCAGAAGCGCCTCTTTCATGGGAGAAGTTCATTATGTTCAAAGAACAGGGGCAGGACATAAACAGGTGGTCTGTTTCAGTTATGCCTCTTTGTGTCGGTTCTTCAATGAGACTGTCCTGGAATCACCTAGCTGGTGACATTAGTTATCTCCCTCGCAGCACTTTATTCTTCACTCTGGGCACTTAATGTCATTGCTTGTAATTTGGTATCATGTATGTATCTCCTTATCTTCTCCCAATGCCTCTGCATCCCTCAAATGTAGGGGCCTTGTCTGATTATCTCCTTGTAGCTCTATGATAAGCAAAGTGACCAGCACATAATGGGCTTGATGACCTTGTGTGCTTGGCTTAATAAGTGGTCATATGCAGACAGGAATAGAGGAGTAAATGCTCCAAGAGAAACATAAAGAAGCCCTACCCCTTAGGGTTTTACAACCCTGACCACTGGAGCCCCTGGCATTAAAGATAACTAATCTATTCATTCATCTTTTTCATACAGGGTGGGATCCCATGCCTACTATGTGCCAGGCACTGCCAGGCCAGGATCTTGCTTCCTTGAGCTACAGATTAAGGTCTAGTCTCAAAGGGGTATTCTTTAGGAGATAGATTAATGTCCCACACATTGGATGTGGCGATTGAATACAACTCTCTTTCTGCTCCCCCCAGTAATTGAATAAGTATTTCTTACTTAACTATAGTACTAGTAATAGAAGAACTTATTTTGATCCAGTTTTTAAAAGACAATTCATTCTCTGTGTGTTTTACCCTGGCATTTAGATCAATCATATTGTCTCATTGCAAATTGTACAATTGCATAGTTTTCCAGGGTTTGAGCCAAATATTTTTAAAAATTGCTGGTTTGATAATTGAATACCAGGAACTAAGGAGTCCTAGTAATCTTATTTCATGAGACTTCGGATGGCAGATTTTTCTAAGGGGCTATCATTTGACAATAAATGAATATTTCATTGGATCTGTTGGAATTGTTTTTCTTTGAAAGTTAATTTATGGGTTTAGGCCCCTGCTGCTTTCCCCTGCATTTCAGAGCCCAAAAGTTATATTGGATTCAGTTTTTCTACTCCTGGAAAAGCACTCTCAATTTTTAAGTCAAGGCATTATTTCTTTTTTTTAAACACAGAAAGCTAATGGTTATTTACATTTTTGCCACAAATGAGAATCAATAGGAATAAACAAAATGTTGATAAACTGATAGTAAATTTTGTGTTAAAGTTATTCTGTCACCATTAAAACAACTTGGCACTGGAAAACATAAAGTATCCAAGCCTGCTTATTTCTTATCAGGCGAATTGTGGATAGTGTCATTCTTTGGTCTGTAGGTCCACAGCCTCAGACTACGAGATCAAGTTTAAAATGTGTCCAAACTCCATATAACCTTCTCCCACCATACCCTCTCTAGTCCCACTGAGGAGGAGTATGTATTTCCACATGCGTAATAGGTGAGCAACCTGAGTCATTGCTTTCTGCCTGGGATGGATGGATGGATGGCCAGGAGCTGAGCACCAAGCCCTCACAAATACTCCACCATCAGCAACGGGACAAATCAAAATTGTTCACCACGTGAAAGGATGCAGTGAGGACCAGTGTGATTTTCCTGGAATTCCTATCAGTGATGCAGAATCTGAATCTAATTCCAAGGAAACATCAGACAAATCTAAAATGTGAGACATCCTACCATGGTCTGACCTCTTCAAAACCATCAGGTTCATGCAAGTAAAAAACGACCAAGGACATTCCACAGATTGAAAACACCAGACGAAATGTGGTTTGTGATTCTGATCTGTATCCTTTTGCTACAAAGTTCTTTACTGTACTGGGACAATTGGAGGCATCTGAATGGAGTTCAACTCTAAGGCGATAGGAGGGCATCAATGCTGACTTTCTGATTTGATGGTTGTGGTATGGTTATGAGGGTAGTGGAAGCTGGTCTGGTATCAAGTCTGCAACTTACTCTCAAATGGTTCAAAGAAAAAAAGTATTGGATTTGTCCTTGAAACTTTTCTGGAAACTTCAGATTGCTTGCATATTAAAAAATAACAATAATAAAACCTGGGTTGAGGCCTTCTCAGACCATCCTGGCCACATGGTAGTCCTTCCTTCCCACCAACCAATAGACAGAGCATGGTGCCGCAGGCTGCCCGTGTTCACTAAGCATTGATCCAGTTCTTCAGTCTCTTTAGTTAGGCTAAATATCATACTTGATATATGTTTATTTATTGCTATTAATTAATAGCTAAGTACCATTCCCCGAAGAATCCCATGATTTTATCAACTGGAGAGCTGACAGTTTGGATCACAAAAGCATATTGGCTGTAAATGATAATCACTGGCACCCTGGTATCACAATGTTCGAGCCTCTTACTTTACAGGTGAGGACAGGGAGGCAGGCACAGAGAACAGTGAGGAGCCGGGCTCACCCTCAGTGTCCGCCCTCCTGGGCCGGCGTGTTGATCAGTGCTGTCTCCCTGCATTTCTTGCAAGGAACAGAGCCTTTAACATTGACTTGCCTTGGCTTTTCTCTCTGTGACTCTGGGGCATAATCAAGCTAAGCTCTAAGGGGGGTAGCCAGAGAGCATTCTCAAGTATTCAACTAAACAGGAGGGCACTAATGGAAATAGAGAGGTGAGACAGAAAGAGCAGAAGAGCAAAGAGAAGTGGAATATATTTTGGTTGCTTTCTCTTTCACTTAGTTGTAATGGAAGACTGTGCTTGTGAGAAGTCCAAAGAGAGTGGTTCCTGGAACTGGTGTAGCTTTGTGGTTAAGCGTTTGAACTGTGGATTTAGGTTACAGTATAAACACAGGTCCAGTGAACAGCAAGCAGCCCGCATGCAGCTGGGGTGGACCTCGTCAGTCCAGACTGAAGACCTCATATCCAGTTTGAGAGATGGACGGTTCATGCTGTCAAAGGCAGACAGAGGAGGAAAGCAAACTCATCCCAGTGTCCCTGATTATGACATTGTTGTAAACACTTCAATCCATGACTGAACATGAAAATGACAATGCACTTTGTGAAACAAACGTCGCACATGTATCTGTTCTGCGGCAGCATAAAGAAGAAATTTTAAATAATGAAGAGACCTGCATGATGATGTCTTGTAGGTGTGGGCAGGTGGAGGACAGCAAGGGGGCAGCTGGAGTAGATGGGAAGGTGCAGGTTTGCCCACGTGATCTGCAGCACACAAGAGCTGTGGCAGGGACTGTGGGGGAGCTGATGGCGACATGGCCCTGCATCGCCAAGAAGCTCGCTGGGCTTTGTGAGAGCTGGTGGAGGGAAAGCAGGATGTTCCTCTGCCTCCTGTCTTCCTAGACTTTAGAAAACAAGAAACAGAGTCAAGAAATTAGGAAAATGGAAAATGATCTGAACACAACATCTGAAGAAAGGTTGCAAAAAGCAGGGAAAATTAGATACAGGTGAGCAAGGCTGTGTGATGACAGGTCCGGCCTCTGGTGGTCTCGGAGCCAGCAAGGCACAGTGTTCTCCCGTTGGTGCACACCCTCAGGGCAAACAGACAGTTCTTTACTGGAAACATAAGCTCCAAGGTGTCCAGGTGTGGGCTGCAGAAAATTCTAAGCATCATTCTGGATGCCACTGGGAGGCAGGAAGGTGGCACTGAGTGAGGAAACTTGCAGCGTCACCGTCTTTGAGATATGCATGAACGTGGGGTGGGGAGCCCAAGAGGAAGAATGATTGTCATTGAAGGACTCCTAAGGTTACTGGTGTTGGTCAGTAAAAAGAGGAGAAGGTAAAACCACCGCACAAAAACCTGGGTCCTACAGGGCTTCAGAGTTGGCCTAGAAGTCTTCCCTTGCCCTGAGTAGAGCTGGTAAATGTTAAGTGGTTCGAGCAAGAAACTAAAATCCAGTGTCCTCCCTCTAGAGGAATGGCTGAGGGCTGCCAGCCACGTCACACTCAGCCGCCAGGGGCTCGAGTCTCAAGTCCTCAGTGCCAAAGGCAGCGCTGGGAGGCACAGCCCAGAATCTGCCCTGATGTGGGATGTGGCAGAAGGAAGTCCAGAAAAGAAAAGTAACTAAGGGTTTTACTTTTGTATGTGGGAGAAACATTTTATAGGTTTATTTGAAGAACGGAAGTGGATGCTCCAAATAGTAGGTTAAGCGCAGACAAAGCAGCCAAATGGCTGAAGAACTGATGGGAAATATTTGAGGCTAGATGAGGTCCTATGGAAAACCTGGCTGGTCTCTGGATGAGGAACTGACTGGGCAAAATGAAAGAGTTTTAACAGGTATTCCAACTAGTGACGGTCAAATTGTATACAATTGGACCATGTCTACACTGCTAAACGGAACAAGGGAGGAAACAGTTCTGCAGGTTGAAATGAGATTCCTTGGTCCACTGCTCATGAACAAGGTCTCCATGGGGCTGGGAATGATGCCATTGTCTCTGGGTACCGCTGAGTCCTACGGAGAACTGTGGAAATGGGGTCCTGACCCCGAAATGCTTCCATCTTGATAATACTTTGCAATTTGCACTCTTTAATACGAGAAATAGAAATGACTCTAATTTGGAAGATGCAAAAAATCAAGGACACTAATTAGGATGAAAACTGGCTCGGGAATAATAGTGCACATAAAAGAGAAATAAAATAAAAAGGCATGGCAGTTTATTAGCTGTACAGCAGCTGCAGATCACTTGGATGAGCCAAGAAAAGAACTTAAGGAATATGAACCAGTTACGAGAGAAAAGCACCACATCAGCTTTAGCTAGCAAGAATGAAAAGTTGGCTGAAACGCAGAGGAAGGGAAATGCAAATGGATCCTCATTAGTACTTGGCTCAAGTTTGTAGCATTTAAAACTCTTTTGAGACCCAGAGAAAAATATTTAAAAAACAAATAGGAAAGGGAGAAAGCACTACATCCAACTGAGGTCATACTTACAGAGAAGATAATTCACAGTGATTTAAATGCATGCTACATACAACATGGGCCTGAATTAGATTTAAATATACATATATATATAGTGTATGCTTTAAGTTGAAGTGAAAAAGCACCATAGCATTTTCTTTCTTTTTTTTTTGAAAGAGAACTGTATTTAATTTTCTCTTATTGTATGGCAGTTGATTTTATTATTGTTATTTTACTTTAAGTTCTGGGATACATGTGCAGAACGTTCAAGTTTGTTATGTAAGTGTACATGTGCCATGGTGGTTTGCTGCACCCATCAATCCATTATCTAAGTTTTAAGCCCTGCATGCATTAGGTATTTGTCCTAACGCTCTCCTTCCCCTTACCCCCAAGCCCCCAGTAGGCCCCAATGTATGATACTCCCCTCCCTGTGTCCATATGATCTCATTGTTCAACTCCCACTTATAGTGAGAATATGTGGTGTTTGGTTTTCTGTCCCTGTGTTAGTTTGATGAAAATGATGGTTTCCAGCTTCATGCATGTCCCTGCACAGGACATGAACTCATCCGTTTTATGGCTGCATACTATTCCATGGTGTATACGTGCCACATTTTCTTTATCCAGTCTAACACTGATGGGCATTTGGGTTGGTTCCAAGTCTTTGCTATTGTGAACAGTGCTTCAGTAAACATACGTGTGCGTGTGTCTTTATAGTAGAATGATTTATAATCCTTTGGGTATATACCCAGTAATGGGATTGCTAGGACCACAACATTTTCAGTATTTCAAGGCCAACAGATGATTTTTTTTTATGGTTCCAAGTAAGTTCATTAGTATTCATACACCAGACCCAAAGTATACAGATAGACCAGCATAAAAATAATCTCAAAAGTAGTGAAGCATAAGATAGGAATATTAGCTAAAACATAAGTCTAGATGCTTTAAAATAGAGCACATAAGAGCAGTCTAAGTAAAGTGGAAGTGTGTTTCTCTCAGACATAAGTCCAGATGAGTTTGCAAGCCAGTGGAGCAGCATAACTTTGTTCCCCAAATGACCCAGGAACTCAGACACTGTGTGGCCTTGCTCTCTTGTCCCCCACGGTGTGCTTCCATCTTCATGGTTCAACATGGGTCACGATTGAAATATCTGACTCCAGGATGTGGAAAGGGCCTCAAGGAGTGAAGGAGAAGCGACGTCCTTTTAAATGCATAACCAGGCAGTTGCACTTATCATTTCTGTTCATAGACCACTGGGCACAACTCAGCTACATGGAGCTACCAGAGTCTAGGACATGCAGTCTTGAGCTGGGTAACCATGTACTAAGACTGGGATAGAGGACAGAGGCACATTCTTTTACTAAAAGAAAAAGGTGCAAATGGATACTAGAAGACAATCGTCAGTGTGGGCACCCGGGTTCCTTCCGATGTCTTGCTCCACTAGACCCCAAGGTGTTGCTGTAACTGCAGGGTTTCATTGTAACTGGACCTACTCTGTCGCTAGCAGAATTATAAGTTATTGTACAGTTACAGAGCCAAGAAGTTGCAAGGTAGGCAGCCAGGGCATGTGCAGTGAAAAAGCTTTGACCTGTAGCAACACCCAGAGCCAACATATCCTCTCTGCAGAATCAAGAAGGCCACAGCATAGCCAGAATCTGAACACTGGAACCCTTTCAGAAGTGAGGGGTCCGTTAACCAGGAAGATCCACTGCTGGAATCTCCCATTCCGTACTTACCATGAATGGCCAAGTTTGAAGGCCTCCAATAGAAACCTGCCCCACCAGCACTTCTGTACCAAACCTGTCCTCCCTGAACCATAAAACTTGTCCCAGACCGCAGATCAAGGAGACAGATTTGAGCTGTGCCTCCTGTCTCCTTACCAGTTGACCTCACAATAAAGCCTCTTCTTTTCTCCAAAGCCAGTAGCATGGTTTTATTCCTTTTAGTAAATAACCTAGCCTTATCAGTCCATGCTTATCAACACTATCACACCCACATTAACTCTCTGCCACATGCTTGAAGCTGGCCCAGCATTGCCTTGTCTGTACTCCAGCCAGTGGGAAGGGAAAAGAACGTGCAGACCAAACAGCTACCTTTGAACCACAAGTCTAGGCAGTTGTGCATGTTCTTTCTGGTCAATTTCACCTGCCAAATCTTAGCCTCATGGCCTCATCTAGCTGCAAGGGAGTCTGGGAAATGTCTGGGGACCTAGGGGTTCTATGAATAACAAGGAGAAAAGTAGAATAAATATTGGGAGACAAGTCAAAGTCTCAAACAAAACTAATTGAAAATGTGACTGCTGAGAGGGTGTTCAATCTACTTAAGATGCTAATGAATTGCTCTTAGGTCCTAATAGACCCATGGTGCTTCTAATTAGAAAGAATCTTCATTAATCAAATGTGCCAAGCTGGATTTCAAAGTTGGAAACATTTTGTGTTTTGGATTTCTTAAGAAACGATGATTTTTTTTAAAAGAAACAGTTTGTCATTTGGATGGCATTTTCAGCAATTTTGTTTGAATTAGAGTGGCTTAGCTAAAAGGGGCAGTGCAATTTTAGAACAGGGTTTCTCACATTACGTGTTTTTATGTTTTGTGAAATAATTTTGTAAAACAGGTGCATAACCTCCTCCCCTTGACAGTTTCACAGAACATATTGCATGCTAACGCTCTTATAAGTGCTGCAGGAAGAATCCAGCATACCTTTTCTAAGCCAGCCTAAGTCAAACTTACTCAATAATTGAGCCCCTTCTTACAATACCCTTTTCACCCTCCAATGCAACTAGCACTTCATGGGTACACATTTGGGGAATCACATTCTAGCATGGTAGGCACCATAATAAACAGGCCATTTACACAGTTTACAAGTCCTGACCTGTCACTAAGAACACTGAGTCACATGGAGGGAGAATTAACTATCTAACTGCAAGACCTCTGTGTACCACCCAAACTCCTTGGGCCTATGATAAGAGAGAACTTGGTCAGATTACATCTAATACTAAGTATTGCAGATCATGTCCCTTCTTTTCTGTTACTATGTATGAATAGACCAAAAGGATCATACTTTTAGAAAAAATAATTTTGTGGGGGCAAAAAATAAGTCTGCCCTCCATTGTAGCCCAGGGTCTTTCTTGCAACCGGCTTACAAGTCTTAATAAATTGCTCGAATGAGTGAATGAATGAGTGAAGGAGATCCTAAGACATCAGGCGATCTACCACGTTCATGGAGATGGCACATGATTGCCCCCACGTAGAGGAAGCCATGGAGGTAGAAATGCCTGTGATTTACTCACTTAGCCAGAAGGTGACAAGTAGGGGTGGGGGCTCCTGGTGCCTGCCCCCAGGGCCCCGTCCTTCCTTCCATTCCATAGTGGTGGAATCTAGCTACATCCTAGTTATGAAGCAAGGCCAAGAAATAAAGGCTATACATGAAAATAATTTGCAAAGGCCAATCTTTTTTCATCGCTGTTTGGATCAGAATTGAGCTCTGATGAGAAATCTTCATCTCGTTATGGGAAAATGCTCATTAGAATGTCAAGGGGTAAAAGCAAAATTCAAATCTCTGGATGGGGATATCGTTTCACATTTGTGAAAAAATGTCCAGGCTACAGTCATGTAGACATAGGCATGAGAAAAGCTAGAAGGATATATATATACATATACTATCATTTTTGTCCCTGGAAGTAGGATTTTGAGTGACTCTAGTTACTTTGATTATTATTATTTTATTCTTTTTAATAAATAACCTAGCCTTATCAATCCATGCTTATCAACACTGTCACACTCACATTAACCTTTCTCCTCCAATCTGCTGGCCTGGTATCCCAAGTGGTGGCCTTCATACCTGCCTAGCACTGTCACCAGCAGCAGGATGCCTCATTCGAGGAGGTTCTGTGCAGTGGGGACAGAATTGAAGGAGCAATTGGCAGAAGCCCCTGCTGACCATGCACTCCTGTGGCTGGGCAGCCAGTCTTTCTTTGAAGGAGAGTCTCACAATGCGTGAGCTGATGACCCAGAGCCCCCAGAACTGGCCCCACCCCCCACGCTATGGAGGGCTACATGAAGTCTCCCACCTTATTCCAAGGTAACAGATGGGCAAGTCTGGAGGTTGAAGCTACAGGTATATTCTTTTGAAAACCTTTTGCCCCTTGCAAGAGAGCTGGATTTGACAGCAGAGACTGACTGACATGCCTGTATTGGGGTTTCTAGTTTACAGCAAGATCTGATGCACATAATTGTGTTTTTTTGTAGTTCTGAAAGAAGAGAATGTTTGCCTGAAGGCCATTTGAACATTCACATACTTAAAAAAAAAAAAAAAAAAAGCTTGGTCTATGGACTTCAAATTAGGCAGGGAATATAGAAATCTCCTTCCCAGGAGTCTCTTAACTAAAGGGAGTGGTAAGAGGAACAGTTGGTCAGTTTACAATTCCATGGGAGAATAGGAACACCCCCGAAGCTAATCAAGAAGGGCTGTGGATGCGTGTGTGAGTGGAGTGCCTGTTTGTGCCTGAGGCCTGTGTCTGTGTGTGTGCGCGTGTGCATACATGTGCATGTGGATGTTTCTGAGGCTCTCAGAGGATGAGCAAGGTTGTGGCCGTTTCCATTCCACAGGCGCTAAATGCATTTCAAAATGAACAAAATGAGTCTATAAAATGAGTGGCATATTTTAAATGTTTACTTTGCACACGTGTGAGGTTTTTACAGTGACCTGCATGGCCTCATTTGGAGCTCATGTAGAAAGTTTGAAATGCGTGGCCCGCTGGGCCAAACAGCCCCATCCTCGGAGCCATCCTCCCTTCCACCACAGGAGAGGGTCCTGTGTGTCTGTGGGGCAAGAGAGGCCATGTGAGCTGCCAGCTGCTTTTCCCGGAAGCAAGTAGGACAGCCACTGGCGTGGGAGAGTCCTTCTCAGAAACTCTGAGCCCTAATATGTTTGTTGGGGTATTTCCCACCCTGGACTGACCCACATCTGCTTGGAGAGAAAGAGCAGACTAGATTGCATGATATGGACAATGTGAGTTTGACTTCACTGATCCCTGGAGGCTGGAAATTTTCCCTCTGGCAAGCAAGGTTAGATCTAAAGGCTAAACCTCCCACAGTGCCGGAGCCAGGAGGCTGCCGGCTGCAAACAGTCCAGGAGCCCTGGGCATGGGAGAAAGCTTTCTGAATCATGAAGCATGAGATTTCATTAGGCTCATTGGAGTTGCAGCCTGCCATGGTGGGTCCATGTCTGCTCTGTGGCCTGGCCCCGCCATTCCAACTGGCGGCCACCACACTGCTGGAAGCCCAAGCGGAGCTCTGGTCAGCAGCCCTGAAGGCTCCCCCGGGAGGACAGACACTAGCAGGGGCATGAGACAGACCCAGTGCAGCCAGGCATCGGAAGGGAGGGGCTCCGCCAGCAGTCTCAGGACAGGGGACAGGGCTGAGGAAGTGGAAGAAGGGAGCACTTCCTTTACTCAAGTAGGTGGCATGTGGGCAGCCAGGAGAAACACACGCAGGTGGGCTAAGGGAGACCAGGACAATGGGGACAGACATCAAGGTGTCCCAACGGATGGGCACATGAAGTTAGGGGCCATAGGCCAGGGCAGTTCAGCAGCTACAGGAGAAGAGATATATGTGGTGCACAGGCCTAGAGGCTAGAGGTATTGTCCTAGGCAGGCACAGCCTGGCCCAGCCCAGCACCCAAGTATCTTCAACACATATTGCTGGAATTGAATTGTGTTGCATGGATTTGAACTGAGGAGGTGGATGAGCCAGGGAGGAAGAGGAAGGGCTCAAGGGATGAAGCCCGATGAGCTTACATTTTAGGCTCAAGCTGCCCTCAAACCTAAGGCCTATGTAAGAAGGGCTGGTGACTCAGACTAATATTTTTATCCACTGACTTATTCTCCAGCCCCCTCACAGCAATGCAAACCAGATTTGTGCCGACTCCCTGATTGCCGCAGAGGTCAGCTTACTTATATGATGCATGGCTCTGAGGGTTTCACTGTGGTCTTAACTCCCCATGGTGCTGGGGTTCTGATGACTGCCAGCTCTCAGACCTGGGCCTCGCTGTGGGCTGTGAAGTCACGCTGTACTGAAGGCCTGATATTTTCCCATGTGGAAAAATACGTTCTTAATTATCGTTCAGAATGATCCTTGTTGCTGGGAACCGCAGGCAGGCTCTGGGATCTCACTTTTGCTGGTGACATGGGTCCTCACGCCCAAGCAGCCTTAGTGGAAGGGCAAAGGTGAGAACAAGAAAACAATTCCCTGAGTAGAGAGAAAGGGGAGAAAAGGCTGCTGCTGCTTTAACAAACATGAATCACAGAACTGCAGGCCTGCCAAAGAGTATAGCCCCTATTCATCTATCAAAACAGAACTAGCATCTGGAGATTTAAATAAGACACATGCCTAAGAGGGCAGCTTCTTTTGGCAAAGAGGGTGAGGATTTGCCTGTGATGCACACTTAAAAACAGCCCACCCAAACTGCAGGTCATTCTATGAACCTAACCTGGAGTGGTCAGATGTCCAGGCCATAGAATATAAACGAAGGTAGGGGCTGCTCCGGGTGAAGGGAGGCCAGGGAGATGTCAGCAAAGGGCAACATGACCTTGCGGCTTCTTTCGCCTCGAGGGACTTTAATGGTACAATTAGTGAAATCTGAATAAGGTCTGTAGATTAGATAATAGGTTTATATTGGCCTTAATTTTCTGATTTTGATAATTTTTGTAGTTATGTGAGAGAATGTTCTTGTTTTTACACACACTGAAGTCTTTAGGGGTAAAGGTGAAGAGAGAGAGAGAGAGAGAGGAGAGCAGAGATAGTAAAAATGCTCAAATTTGGGGTCTCCGAGTGAAAGGTATCTGGGACTCTTTGTGCTCTTACTGTAACTGTTCTGTAAGTCTGGGTGGCTGGTGGCCTTGTCCTCCTCATGGCCTGAGACCAGCCCTGGATACAGTGACATGCATTTTTTGTTTTGTTTTGTTTTCTTTGTTCCTGTGAATTTTACCTGCCTGGTCCTGGGCCTGCTCTAGTCAGGGTCTCAGAGACGACCTGGCATAGTCCTTTACTTCCTGACAAAGGAGAGGAAGAGGTGAGTCTCATTGCATTCTGGAAATACTCTGCCTTTGTTCTCCTCCCTGGCAGCCTCTTGAATCAATCCCTGGGCTTTCTTCCACTAAGCCAGAAAGCAGCTTCAGACTCTGGGTAGCCACTTCAGTCCCTTGGGGCAGACACCTATGCAGAAGCCTGCTTGCATTTCTGTCCTGGGAATGCAGAGAGAGAGCTTTGTGGACTGTGTAGCCTGGCAAGTCTTTCTGGAAGAGGGGGCCCCAGTTCAGCTTAAAGAATGGGTGGGTTTGAGGGGATCTAAAGCAATGGGAAGGGACTGGCATGGGTGACCTTGATTTGGGTCCAATCAGACATCCCTTGGAGCCAACTATATGCTTTGAGCCAAATACAATGCTTCTTTTTCTCTTCCTCCTTAAAACACCTGGGTATAGAGAGATTACAGGTTTAGAGGTAGGAAACGAAATTCTTTGCAAAGTGGATTTCTTTTCTTTTTTTTTTTTTGATATACTTTAAGTTCTGGGGTACATGTGCAGATCGTGCAGGATTGTTACATAGGTATACACATGCCATGGTGGTTTGCTGCACCCATCCTCCATCACCTATATTAGATATTTCTCCTAATGTTATCCCTCCCCAATCCTCCCACCCCCCTGCTATCCCTCCCCTAGCCCTTCCCCCACCCCCAATAGGTCCCAGTGTGTGATGTTCCCCTCCCTGTGTCCAAGTGCACCCACTTATAAGTGAGAACATGCGGTGGCAAATTGGATTTCTATGAGATCAGAAAGAAAAGAAACAGCAGATGCTGACTGGCGCCATCCACATCCCTCTAACTCTCAGAGGTCACCTGCAGGCATCCCTATACATGCCAAAGATGTTCTCTGGCCTCCACGTGGATGGGCCACAAGTGACTGGGGACCTACTCCCTCCTCCTGTAGCAGTGCTCAAACAATGAGGGTGGATAAGATGCTGACTTTCTCACCCCTCCCTTTGGTGGGACAACTCTAAGTCATAGCATCTGCACAGCCTCCTTGTAGCCTCACTTGCCCATGGAAGTAGCAGTTCATTCACCTCATTTTATTTGTTTGTTTTTACTTTTTAAATTTTAGATTCAGGGAGTACACATCCTTGTTTGTTACATGTGTATTACAAGTGTAATCATGTGTATTACAAGCCAAGGTTTGGCTTCTAGCATATCCATTAACCAAATATTGAACATTATACCCAACAAGTAATTTTTCCTCACTTCCCTGCCCCCTCCTCCCCTTTTGGAGTCCTCATAGTTTGATCTCTCCGTCTCTGTGTCCATGTGTACCTATTCTTTAGCTCCCATTTATAAGTGAGAATACGTGATAATCTACTTCTGAGTTAGTCCACTTAGTGAACTAAGCTGGATGGCCTCCAGCTCCACCCACCATGCTGCACAGGACGTGATTTAATTCTTTGTTATGGCTGCACAGCGTTTCACATTGTATATGTGCAACATTTTCTTCACCCAGTCAACTGTTCATCGACCCCATTTTATTAGCATTTCTTCCTTCTCTATCTCCTTCCTCCACTCCCTCAGAGTGTTCCCCGGTTACCTTTCAAATATATTTCCTGCCCGCAGTGCCAGCCTCAGGCTTCACTCTTGGAAAACACACATTAAGACCACAATGCATTTGACTGTGAGTGAGGATGATCTTCCTACGTTTTCTATGTGGCAAAAGCAAATGGAAGCTTGAAGACAAAGGCAGATCTCTGAGATAACAGGACACCTGCAGGACCTTCTCTGTGAGCTCATCTGAGGGCAGTGAGCTCAGAGACAGGGAAGAGCTGCCATTTACTTCCTGGCTGCCCTCATTCCTTCACTGTGAAATCTGCAAGAGAGCAGGCCAGTCTTCTGCCCTGAGGCTGAGGCGAGGGTGGTCGGGGCAGCACAGTTGCCAAGTTTTTGCTTCTGCAGGGCACACCAGGGAGAACAAAAATGTCAAATCTTCTCCCAGGTCCCCAGAAAGAGCCAGCTCTCCTTTTTGTCCCTCCTGGACTGCTGTTTCCAGCATGGTCTTAGGACTCTGGGTAACATTCCTCTGAATTAAATTCTCAGTTATCTGTTCAAATCTAAAAAGAACAGCTCACATAGAAAGTACATTTGGCAGGGGGTTCGTCAGGGCCCTGGGCCCCTTTCCATCTGCCTTTACTGTGGGTGTGAGAAGCTGAGATGTGGTTGAGTCACAGGTACAGGGAAAATGGAGGGGTCTCAGTGAGTATTTCTGCTGGAGGGCACTACAGTGGAGCAGTTTGAGGCTGAATTTTTTGTTTTCTTTTGAGACAGGGTCTTGCTCTGTCACCCAGACTGGAGTACAGTAAGGCTGTCACGGCTCACTGCAGCCTCGGTCTCCATGCTCAAGTGATCCTCCCACCCCAGCCTCTCGAGTAGCTGGGACTACAGGTGCGTACCATCATGCCCAGCTAATTTTTGTATTTTTGATAGAGATGGGGTTTTGCCTTGTTGCCTAGGCTGTTCTCGAACCCCTGGGCTCAAGTGATCCTCCTGCCTCAGCCTCCCAATGTACTGGGATTATAGGCGTGAGTCACTGCACTTTATCTTGGATTTTATTTTTTAAGATTCTTAATGAGCAGGCTAAAAGTCGTTCTTGAATCATGAGGAATGAATGATCTCCAGTCCACAGTTGACATTTCTGACAGGATGGTGTCATTTTATGATTTCCTTCTCGGCCTGTCCTGGCAAGCAGGAGGCATAAGAGAATACAGCCTGGAAAAGAGCATTCCACCTCATTTTCAGCTCAATTACCCTTTCCTGAAATACCACAGTTCCTCAGAGAGGGGCCGCCCTGGGCCCCATGAGAGGGGGAGGTGCAGGTTCCCCACCGAGGCAGAGCAGGTGGAGCTGCTCCTTAACTTTCTGGAGGCTGAGATAAGAACAAAAGCCACGAGCTTCCTATGGCTTGGGTTGAGGAGAAACTTCATCCACTCCAAGGCGGTTTACATGCAAGCCAAGTAGGACACCCTTGCTTTCCATTCTCTCCTCAGAAAAGGGCTTGACCAAGGAAAGAGATACAAAGCAGACTGCAGGCACACTGAGCTCTCTGAAGACACGAGCCCGTTCTTCCACGTGAACCTTGGTGGGTGCAGCCCCTGCTCCCATGGAGGTGTCAGAGCTACCATCCACTCCCCCATTGAACAAGGATGGCTGGAGCCAGAGTTCCTGGGCTCAGTGAGCAAGTCCCCCTTTCTTACAGAACACTCTGAGGCAGCTCTTAGCAACTCAGACCAGATGAATGAGCACTCACACATGTCCCCTATTCCCCCAAGTCAGTAACCATCCCCTTGCAGAAGGCTGGCAATGCTTTATACCTCAAGGTCCTTCTGAGAAAGGATTTGTCGTACAGGTTATCCTTTCAACATGGATAAACATTTTATTGCACATTAATTCTAATGTAACTGGAAATAATCCTTCTGGTGAGAAGAGCATAATTCTGCTGGCTTCTGGAGACTGGGAGAGCTTTAGCACCGCCAAGGAGGAGGCCCTGTGAAAGGAGGAAGTGACCGTCACGGGCTTCAGCGAAGATGGTTCTGCAGGTTTCATTGAACTTGCAGATGAGTTCCACCCGCTTACCCCAACCTGGCCATTATGGTCTGCTTCTCAGGGGACCAGTGACTTGACAGCCTGTGTCTCTGTTTACTTGTCTATAAAATGGTTATAATAATCGTATCAGCCTCAGAGGGTTGTAGTGAGAATTAAATGTGTTCACTCTCAGGAAGAGCCTGGAGAAGAGCCTGACTCAGAGTCAGCTGCATGCCAGAGTGGGGACTGTCACTGGGTGAGAGCACCCTGTCAGCCCCATTCCTGGAGAAAAGCAGAGGTTAGTTCTTGGAAAAAGTGCATATAGATTCTTAAAGAAATGATGTTGTCGGGACTGCCTTGCTCTCCCTAAAAACCAGTGACATGCTTCTAAGTCAGTGGCCCAGCCTGCCACAGTAGAATCCCAGTTTTAGAGCAACGTGAGGTCAGCTCTCCCTACTCCGTTGCATGCCGGGGCCCACCCTCTGGGCCTTATGCTTGGAAAATTAATAGCTACCAGTCTCCTCCTTCAGTGACTTTCCAGGGCTTAGAGAAGACGGTCCAGATCCCCATCCTACAGTCTAAGGGCCCTGTGTGACCAGCCGCCACTCAGTCATCTGCTGAAGGCTGGTTCCTCTGTACTCTATGTTCTGATGACCAAGGTGCCCTCACCTTTCCCCAACACATCACGTGGGGACACGTCCCATCTGTGTGTGGAATGCATGTAGAGCACCTCCCTCATCTCCTTGGTATGCTTCTATCATCCCTTGAGATGCAGTTCACCTTGTGGGAAACCATCTTGAATCCCCAGCAGTTAGCTGCTCCCTCCTCTGACCTCTGAACACACCTCTGAGACTGCACCATGCACTGTGGGGAACCAGTCTGCTTCTAGCATTCTTCTCTAATAGGGATCTCTGCCTTCCCACCTTCTACACCTGGCACATGGACAGTGCTATAAATGTTGTTTTAATATAGAAATTGGCAGGAGGAGGTCTGGAGTCAGGGTGATCCAGTGCTCCTGGGGGATGGCTCAGCTCCTGTTCCCAGGCAGAATGAAATCCCTAGGGCAAGCAAGGGGAAAACCTATCTCAGAATTTAGCGCCCCCAACATGCTGAAGTCTTGTATCAAGCATTTACCCACCTGCTAGAGATCAGTGGCTCTGGAGGAAGCAGCACATAGACTTTTGTTCCTGGGCGACACTAACCCGAGGCATACATCAGTAAATTCTGACTTTGACCTGCCATCCACTGTTTTTGAGATCCCCTTTACCTCCACCTAGTGGGGAATGAGCCATCCCCTGCTGTCTGTTTTTTGCCCTCTTGACACCTGGATTCTTCTACTGGGGTTGAATTTCTAGGTTTTTAGCAGAGACTTTTTAAGGGGCTGAGCCCTTCTGAGCCTGAAGAGTATTGTTCCTCTCTCTTGCTCTCAGCAGCTTGATTTGTAGGTCAGCCTACCATTTCATCTCCCACAAGGACTGGGGTATATTGTAGTATTGTCTTTGTTCTTCACTCCCTACGTGGCCAGCCTTCACCATGTGACTTTGACGTACTTCCCATTTGAATTGGGGCATATTTCCCACACTTCTTGCCATTGCGTGTTGTTATATGACTTGCTTGGGACAATACTATGAGGTGAGTGTTTCTACTTTCCTCCTGAGCCTTTGCCATGGCCATGAGAACATTCCAAGCTAGATGCTGATCCCAGGAGAAAGATGAGAGACACATGGGGCAGAGCCAAGCCCCTAGACAGCCCAGCCTAGATTAGCTGACTCTCAGCTAGCAGAGACCCATGAGAAATAACTGATGACTGTTGTTATAAACCTAAAAAATAACTCCAGATGGATGATGGATTAAAGATTTAAACATAAGACCTAACACCATAAAAACTCTAGAAGAAAACCTAGGCAATACCATTCAGGACATAGACACAGGCAAGGACTTCATGACTAAAACACCAAAAGCATTGGCAAAAAAAGCCAATAGACAAATGGGATTTAATTAAACTTAAGAGCTTCTGCACAGCAAAAGCAACTATCATTAGAGTGAACCAGCAATCAACAGAATGAGAAAAAATTTTTGCAATCTACCCATCTGACAAAGGGCCATTATACAGAATCTACAAAGAACTTAAGCAAATTTACAAGAATAAAAACAAACAACCCCATCAAAAAGTGGGCGAAGGATATGAACAGACACTTTTTAAAAGAAGACATTTGTGCAGCCAACAAACATATGAAAAAATGCTCATCATCATTGGTCATTAGAGAAATGCAAATCAAAACCACATTGAGATACCATCTCATACCAGTCAGAATGGCGATCATTAAAAAAACTGAAGACAAGTGCTGGAGAGGATGTGGAGAAATTGGAACACTTTTACACTGTTGGTGGGAGTGTAAATTAGTTCAACCATTGTGGAAGACAGTGTGGCGATTCCTCAGGGATCTAGAAATAAAAATATCATTTGACCAAGCAATCCCATTACTGGGTATATACCCAAAGGGTTATAAATCATTCTATAATAAAGACACACGCACACGTATATTCATTGCAGCACTGTTTACAATAGCAAAGACTTGGAGTCAACCCAAATGTCCATCAATGATAGACTGGATAAAGAAATATGGCACATATACACCACGTAATACTATGCAACTATAAGAAAAGATGAGTTCATGTTTTTTGCAGGGACATGGATGAAGCTGGAAAGTATCATTCTCAGCAAACCGACACAAGAACAGAAAACCAAACACTGCATGTTCTCACTCATAAGTGGGTGTTGAACAATGAGAACACATGGACACAGGGAGGGGAACATCACACACTGGGGGGTCAGAGAGCTAGGGAAGAAATAACAGGGGGTGGGGCATTGGGAAGGGATAACATTAGGAGAAGTACCTAATGTAGATGACAGGGGGATGGATGCAGCAAACCATGTGTATACCATGACATGTGTTTACCTATGCAACAATCCTGCATGATCTGCACATGTACCCAAGAACTTAAAGTATAATAAAAAAAGAAAAAAAAAACCTTCAGAGTGGTTTGTTATATAGCATCATTGAGGCAATAGGTAACCAACTAATATTTAGAGAAATTTTGGGCATAACAATCTGATGCCCTGTCCACTTGGCATGGGAAGCTCATACCAAGAACATCAACTTTGGCACAGTACAGCCCCCTCCCCATGACAAAATTGGATAGCACATGCTGCAGGGTTGTCTTCTTAAAAGACCTGTGTCCCCGTGAGATGGAATAGCATTGACAACAGGAACTGAAGTGTTTCCACCAACCTCAAATTTCCATTTCCCCTTCTCCCTCTGTCTTCCCTCTGCCAGGGTCTGTAGTCTCCTGAGGATGAACAACAAGAACAAAAACCTCAAAGGAACCTTTGTTTAATTCTCAACACATCTGTTCTTCATTTATGGGAATAATGGCTAAAAACATTAGAGAGTTTACATCTATGTCACATACTATGCACTTGTATAGGTGATTGTTCATTATTTATAGAAACCTTGTAATGTTGGTGCTAAGTACAGGTGATGCTTTAAGTTCACCACAATGTCTGCTCTGGGAGCATAAAACAATGTCTTCAAGGCCACATGTAGATCCTTCATCCACAGTGCACGTATCATGTTGCTTTCTCTAAGAAAGGCTGATTGGTCAGAGAAATGCACAGCCCACGTTTCAGCTCTAGAAGCTTCGTTGTGTGGATGGAGTGCAGGGTAATAGTCCTCCCCCATTTTTTTTAACCAAAAGAACAGGATTTTTCTAAGTAGATATTTGGCATAGATGATGGCATCTTTTTTCCACAAATAGATTTTTAAAACATATGCCCTTTTCTAGTTTAAAAAGTGTTTGTACACTCATTCTTGATTAAAAAACAAACTCTCATAAAATTAGGAATAGAAGGGAACTTTCTCAGGCAGATAAAGAATATCTACCCAAAGTCCTTCACTGGCATTATATTTAATGGTGAGAAACTGGAATATTTCCAGTAAAATAAGAAACAAAGCAAGGATGCTCCCCTCTAGCCACTGCTTTTCAGCCTCACACCGAAAGTCCTAGCTAATTCAGTGAAACAAGCAATAAAATGTGTACTGATTAGGAAGGAAGGAAGAAAACTGTCTTTGTTTTCAGATAATGTAATTGTCTATTTAGAAAATTATCCCCCAAAATGAAACAAAACGAACTTTGGAAACTAATACATGATTATATCAAGATTGCAGGGTACAAGGCTAATACATAAAAGTAAATTGCATTTTTTTAAACAATAAGAAAAGTTTGTTAAAATCGGGTGAGTTCCAACAAAGGGTGGCCCTGGCTTACATAATACATCAGTTCCATGATGGCTTTATATACCTAGGTTTTGTTTTTTTTTCTTTTTCCTATTTTTTTAAATTATACTTTAAGTTCTGGGATATGTGTGCAGAATGTGCAGGTACATATGTATACACGTGTCATGGTGGTTTGCTGCACCCATCAACCTGTCACCTACATTAGGTATTTCTCCTAATGCTATCCCTCCCCTAGATTCCCACCCCCTGACAGGCCCTAGTGTGTGATGTTCTCCTCCCTGTGTCCATGTGTTCTCATTGTTCAACTCCCACTTATGAGAATGTGCGGTGTTTGGTTTTCTGTTTTCGTGTCAGTTTGCTGAAAATGATGGTTTCCAGCTTCATCCATGTCCCTGCAAAGGACATGAACTCATCTTTTTCATGGCTGTATAGTATTCCATATTCCATGGTGTATATGTGCCACATTTGCTTTATCCAGTCTATCATTGATGAGCATTTGAGTTGGTTCCAAGTCTTTGCTATTGTGACAGTGCTGCAATAAACATACAGGTGTACGTGTGTTTATAGCAGAATGATTTATAATCCTTTGGGTATATACCCAGTAATGGGATTGCTGGGTCAAATGGTATTTCTGGTTCTAGATCCTTGAGGAATTGCCACACTGTCTTCCACAATAGTTGAACCAACTTATACTCCCACCAACAGTAAAAAGGGATTCCTATTTCTGCACATCCTCTCTAGCATTTGTTGTTTTCTGACTTTTTAACAATTGCCATGCTAACTGGTGTGAGATGGTATCTCACTGTGGTTTCGATTTGCATTTCTCTAATGATCAGTGATGATGAGCTTTTTTTCATTTGTTTGTTGGCCTCATAAATGTCTTTTCAGAAATGTCTGTTCATATCTTTCACTCACTTTTTGATGTTTTTTTTTCCCCTTGTAAATTTGTTTAAGTTCTTTGTAGATTCTGGATATTAGCCCTTTGTCAGACGTATAGATTGCAAAAATTTTCTTCCATTCCATAGGTTGCCTGTTCACTGTGATGATAGTTGCTTTTGCTGTGCAGAAGCTCTTTAGTTTAATGAGATCTCATTTGTCTATTTTGGCTTTTGTTGCCATTGCTTTCAGTGTTTTAGTCATGAAGTATTTGCTCATGCCTATCTCCCGAATGGCATTCCCTAGGTTTTCTTTTAGGGTTTTTCTCATTTTAGGTCTTACTTTTAAGTCTTTAGTTCATCTTCAGTTAATAGTATAAGGTGTAAGGAAGGGGTCTAGTTTCAGTTTTCTGCATATGGTTAGCCAGTTTTCCCAACAGCCTTTATTAAATAGGGAATCTTTCCCATTGTTTGTTTTTGTCAAGTTTGTCAAAGATCAATGATTGTAGATGTGTGGTATTATTTCTGAGGCCTCTGTTCTGTTTCATTGATAGATGTGTCTGTTTTGGTACCAGTACCATGCTGTTTTGGTTATTGTAGCTTTGTAGTATAATTTGAAGTCAGGTAGTGTGAGACCTGCAGCTTTGTTCTTTTTGCTTAGAATTGTCATGGATTTACAGGCTCTTTTTTGGTTCTGTATGAGATTTAAAGTAGTTTTTTTCTAATTCTGTGAAGAAAGTAAATGGTAGCTTGATGATGGGGGATAGCATTGAATCTATAAATTACTTTGGGCAGTATGGCCACTTTTATGATACTGATTCTTCCTATCCATGAGCATGGAATGTTTTCCCATTTGTTTGTGTCCTGTCTTAGTAAATTGCATTCTTAGATACATACCAGCAATATTAGCAACTCAAAGTGAAGTACTTAGGTATAAATCTAACAAAATATGTACAAGAACTATATTAGGAAAATGATAAAACTCTGATGAAATAAAAAAAGAAATACAGAGGTAGTCAATGTTCATAAATAGACAGAAGTGTCAAGATTTCAGTTCTTCTCAATTTAATCTATATATCCAATGCAGTCCTAATCAAAATCCAGTAAATTATTTTATGAATATTGGCAAACTAATTATATAGTTTATATGGAGAGGCAAGAGTTCCAGAATAGCCAATACATACAGAAGAGCAACACTGGGGAATTGACACTACTTTCCTTCAAGACTACTATCAAGCTACAGTAATCAAGACAGCATGATATTGTTGAAGGAATAGATAAATAATAGATCAATGGAACCAAATATAGAGACTAGAAATAGATCCACATCCATGTTGTCAGCTGAACTTTGACAAAGAAGCAAAAGCAATACCATGGAGCAAAACCAGTCTTTTCCACAAGTGGTGCTGAAATGATTGGACGTCACATGCAAAACCATGAATCCAGATGCAGACCTTACATCATTTATGACAAATAAGTCAAAATGGATTGGTAGACATAAATGTAAAATGCAAAGCCATAAAACTTCTAGAAGATAGCATAAGAGAATTTGAATAGACAGATGAATTTGAATATGACAGTTACTTTTTAGATATAACACTAAGAAAGAAAAAATTGATAAGCTGGACCTCATTAAAATTAAAAACTTCTACTCTGTGAAACACACAGCTAAGAGAATGTGAAGACATGCCACAGACTGGGAGAAAATATTTGCAAAAAACGTATCTTATAAAGGACTGTTATTCAAAATATACAAATAACTCTTAAAAGTCAACAGTAAAAAACAAACAGCTCAAATAAAAAATGAGCCAAACACCTGAATGAACACATCACCAAAGAAAATACGAAGATGACACACAAACGAGCATATGAAAATGTCTTCAACATCCTATGTCAGCAAAGAACTAAAAATTAAAACAAGGAAACACTACTACATACCTACTGGAATCGCTCAAATTCAGAACACTGACAGCATATCTAGCAAACGCTGGAGAGGATGCGTAGCAGCAGAAACTCTCATCATTGCTGGTGGAAGGGCAGAATGATCCAGCCACCTTGGAAGACAGCTTGGAAGTTCTTACAAAACTAAACGTACTTAACCATACGATTCTGGAATTGTACCTCTTGGTGTTTGCCCAAAGGAGTTGAAAAGTTAATATCCACACAAATATCTGTGTGTAGATGTGTGGATATTAACTTTTATTCATAGTTACCAAAACTTGACTTTATTCATAGTTGCCAAACTTGGAAGCAACCGAGATGTCCTTCAGTAGGTGAACGGGTGAATAAACTGTGGAATATCCAGACAACAGAATATTATGTAACACTTAAAAGAATGAGCTATCAGGCCATGAAATGCACTGCTCCGGCGTGGGGTGTGGATTACAGCAGAGGCTGTGAGTAGGAGGGGCGGGGGATACATAGAAAATCTCTGTATTTTTCTCTCAATTTAGCTGTAAACCTAAACCTGTTCTTTAAAAAGTCTTTAACAAATAGCATCTGTAACAGCTAACAAACCCTCTCTGCCACTGAGCAATATTTCTTCTTAGCTACAGTAGCCATTCTGAGGTCTGGCCTCAAGGCCCACCCTGCCCAGCTCATCTCAGATCGTATTATCCTTCTCCTCACTGGGCTTTCTTGATCATCTCGGCATTTGCTGTGCCCACACTGTTTTCCTGGTTTCCCTCCAGGGTTCTTCCCTGTTGAGAAAGCCTGATTCCACTAGCAGCCTCCTGATTCTTCCCGTCCTTCAACAGTACCTTCCACATAAGATTTGCTCTAACAATGCCATGACTTGGTTTAATGATCTGGATAGCAAGCTCACTCAAATTTTAATAAAAACACATTTACAATGTGTACATTGATCTTTTTTTTTTTTTTTTGAGTCTATCTGTGTTGCCCAGGCTGGAGTGCAATGACACGATCTCAGTTCACTGCAACCTCCGCCTCCCAGGGTCAAGCAATTCTCCTGCCTCAGCCTTCCGAGTAGCTGGGATTACAGGCACCTGCTACCATACCTGGCTAATTTTTGCATTTTTAGTACAGATGGGGTTTCACCATGTTGGCCAGGCTGGTTTTGAACTCCTGATCTCAGGTGATCCGCCCACCTCAGCCTTCCAAAGTGCTGGGATTACAGGTGTGAGCCACCGCGCCCGCCTATCTCCATTTTTAAAACTTGAATTGTATCCATTTTTAAACCTTACTCTATAGCACAAGTAACTGCCGCTTTGAGTTGTATAACTTTAAATGGGCCTTGTGATTTCTGAGCCCAGGAACAAAATGTGTATAATAGGAGAGATCAGGTTTGCCTGATCACTTTATGAGAATTAAATAAGATAATGAACATGAAACCACTCCATCAAGTATGCAGTAGGGGCATTTTAATTCTACTCTAATAAAAGGAATTTAACTGGGATATGAAATGTATAAAGTGAAGTGGATGGCCGTAGAATAGCTCTGACAACAAGGGCAGGCATGTTTGGGAACAATGTCTCAGTCCCCCTCTTCCAGGTCTGTCTCCTGGAAGAGCAGCAGCTGGACTTGGCTGAGGCCTGGCGGGTAGTATCATCACAATTTACTATTAAGGCTTTTCAATAGCTGTTGAAGGCACTGACTCACCGAAATGTCAAGTTTTCAACAACATAGAAGGAAAATAAAGAAAAGCTAAGGAAAAATTGTTTTTGCTGCTATAAATAAAAGTATAAATTGAAGTTAGAAGAAAAATGCTATAATAGAACACAAAAAGCTTTAGTGAGTATTAAAAAGAAAAAAAAACAAGGTGTAAGGAAGAAAGAGCTAGCAGAAAGCAGGCTGAGCTCATCAGGCTTGCTGTGGTAAAGATATGAAAGTTTGCCATTTTGAAGAATAAAAATATGACTTTATGGTTTATATGTTGAAACCATGTGCTCTATTAGACCATCAGTTACTTTCTCATTGAGATGAGTGCTCTTTTTCCTTCCAATAAGTACAGTTTTCTTTTTCTTTTTACCAGGATCCAAGACTTTAAAGAAAACCTATAGACGTAATTAGGTTTCCCCCTGAAATGTACAACAAAGAAAACAATGACAAAGGAATTGCCCACAATTCTGTGAGTCCAAGTGAATACTGAGGAAGTGATGGCCACATTGGGCTCTCCTATCAGTTCTTGGAATCGTGAGACAATCCAGCAGTAGAAAGAAAACTGAGAAAATCAGCTCTCTGGGCTGCAATCTGCCTGTTCCAAGTCTCAGATTTTGCAAATATCTATTTTATAAAACTAGCAGAAGCAAGCCAATAATGTCTTTATACAATCTACCTGAAAGCAAAAGTAACAAAGACGCCAGTCAACACTCTGCAAATGATGTTTATGCTAGCCTGGGGGACTCATTGTTTGCCAATGTTTATTAACATAACTAAACAAGAAATCCTTTCTATCTTGAAGGTAGCACAGAGCTGATTTCGTGTTGAGGAAATGCCCACAGTAATCACAGTACAACTTTCAGAGGACTAAGTCACCTTTTCTCACATGCTGAGACCTAACACCATTTCTGGTGTTTTAGCATAGAAACCTTTATTCTCTTAACAATGGAGGCTAATAAGACATTGTTAATTTCTAAAACAAACAAATATGGACCTTAAAGTTTGACTTTCCTAAGAAATAAAAATATTTTCCTTGAGCACCACATACTCTACACAGTGCGAAGTGTTGGCAAATGATAAGCATTCCCTTATAAATATCAAGATCAATATTGAAGTAGATCAGGATTGTACTTGACAGGATTTGAGCTTTATTGGTAGGAATCTTAAGGTCTCCCACAGTGGTTTTTGGTGTTGATAAAGTTGGCATTTATTTATGACTTGAGTCCTTACCTGGGGGCTGCAGTCTTAGAAGCAGCAGGATTTTGTTTAAAGCCAAAGACTTCCTTCGTCCTCAGAAAGCAAGCAATGAGCTGTTTTCCTCTCCTCCTTTGTCCTGCAGCTGTGAATTTGTCTCTGGGGCTCTGCTCTGTTGACTTTAGAGAAGCTATGCATACGCTTGGTCTCGTTCTACTCTAACACTAAACTGCAAACACGATCCACTCTATAAATTGGGAGATTAATTTCTTTTGAGAAGGCTCAACTAAAGTACCAAGCCTGCTTATAGGAATAACCTTTAAAAATCAAACAAGCAATTTATAGAAGTCAGAAACCATACCCAGAAGGGTCAATGTGTTGTTTTGTTTTTAACAGAAAATGCCCTGCATTTGGCAGGAAAAAAAAAAAGCCTTCAAAGGGCTCCCATTATTCAGAGGATAATATGTCTTTATTTTTATGACAACATGATCACCTATATTTCCAAACCTTTGTGAAATGATGGAAAGTGGTCTTTCTAAGTAATCTTCAGCACATTCTCTATTTACCAAATTACCAGTAGACCCGTGCAAGGGATTTTGGACAAAGAGCCATTTCTTATTTTGAATTACTCGGAAATGGAAAATACTACCTTCCATTCAATTTTTTCCAGCCATACCATCATTCACACGTGAAGTCGAGGGAATACTCACCTGCATAATGTTTCATGGCGGAGCTAAGGACCTTGGAGGTTTATTTGCAGCTCCTCAAATAACAAAACACTGGATATTTGCAAATAACTCCACAAGGAGCCCACTGCCAAATAGCAGCCCCTGGGCTTCTGAGTAGTGGGATGCATAGATGATGGAAAGGGACTTCCCTTAACCCAAGCACCCACCCAAACTGCTGTCTCCCAGATGGGGGCCCTTCTGCTTCTGGCTCTCCTCTTACTTATCTCCTGTCCCTCTTGCCACTCCTCTCCTCCTGCTCCATTCTCCTCAGTCCACCCCTGTTGGCCCTGGGAAGGATAAGTATCAACCCACGAGGACACAGCTAATGGGCAGGGAGAAGGGATTCCTTCTGACACACAGCCATGGGCCTGGGAGATTAGCTTAGGCCCAGAAGTGCCACCTAGGAGATTGGAGTGGATTCTATGGGGACTCCCAGAGGGGCACTGACTGAGAATGTCAGAAAACCCGGGTAATCATATCATTTAAAAGGAGTGCTCTTAATAAGTTAACTGGGGTAATGGTTTCATAAACCTGGGCATCCCTCAGCAGAGCAGCAGAGACAGGGGCTCCTGGGTGAGAAGGGCATATGGTATTGGAAAGAGCCCAGATAGGAGAGCTAGACATCCTGGCTCTGTCTCTAACTTAGCCTCTGAGAATGACATTGATAAGAATGAAATGATGTGTCAGATCACAAGAGAAACTTTTAGAGAAGTAAAACGGTAATACAAACACAAGCCACAGCTCTGGAATTTTGCTGCAGCCAAAGTCCTGGGTAGCAGAGCTGGGAGCAAGGTGGCTGGATGGAGTTGGCTTTACAAGAATCACAGACATCTGTGAAAATGTGACTGAAGCTGTGGCCCTGAACATGTAAATTAAACATGTAACAGGCCATAGAGCATGGGTGGCAGCCTGTCTGTGTTCACCGTCACACAGGCTTACTCAAATGGGAAAAGCATGAGATTGCAGCGAGCTCATTGGTGAAGGGACATCTTGAAAGTGATTATACAAGAATATCTGGACATCAGGCCAGTCATATCCTCATCATCACTACAACAAGAACTGACCTTTCTCAGGCGCCTACCATGTGCCTCACACGTGCCATCTCATGTAATGGGGTAGGATGGGGTCATGGGGCCAGGGACATGATTGATTCTAATGGGCAGTGTGATCAAGTTCTGGGCTTGCCTCCATGTCCAGGCGGGCAGTGGGATCCACCGTAGGACATTCACAGGGACACAGCAAGAGCAACTGCTCTGGAGGAAACAAAGAGGCCAATGTCCATGGTCCAAAGCAGGTCAGGAATCAAGGAAACGGAAGGAAGGGCCTCTCTCAGCTATGTACAGGAGGATCTGTACATGCACAGGCACTCATGCTCAACTTCTGCGATTGCTAGGCACTCCTGACTTTCCTGGGTGGCACACAGCTTTTTGTGACCTATTAGCAATGGAGTGGAGGAAAAGGAAAACTGGAGGCAGGCCCTGGGTTACTAGGACTGGCTCTGACTCAAGTTCACTTTTGTGACCTTGGGCAAAAGTTTCGTGGTGCATCTGGAATCAACTACCCTTTCCATGAATTTATAAAGGGGAGGCTGTGTGTGAGCAGTTATCAATTTATCTTCCAATATTTTGTAAATCGTATCATGACGGATTGGTGTGGATGGAGACCTAGCAACGAGCACTTGCAAATGGTGCCATGGAGAACTGAGAGATCTGCCTTACTCTGTGATAACTACTAACTTCATTTTTTCACTTTTCTTTTCTTTCAGTAGAAACAAAGTATTGTTACGTTGCCCAGATTGGTCTTAAACTCCTAGGCTCAAGCCATCCTCTCGCCTCGGTTCATTTTGTACTTCAAGAGTTAGTACTTTGGCTTTTAGTTGGAACTTTAGGCGCTCAATGAAGTGAAGTTGAAAAGACTGTGCAAATGATGACTGGAAGAAAACATTCATGGTGTGGATCCTGGTTCTCATTCTCATCAATCACAATTGCTGAAAGAAAGCATCGGTAACTTTCAATATTCTCAATAGCAATAATATCTATTCACTAAGGATTTGATTTCAAAGCAAAAAGGCAGACTTTGCCAGTAGGAAGGCAGTCTATATGGGTGGGGGGCTACTTGGGGACTTATATAATATATATTATGTGATTCTTGAATTACGTGGTTATTTATTTTTTTGCTTAACTTTGTGTAATCATGTGCAATTTAAGAGATTTCAGATAAATTTGGTCTTTCACATTAAACTGTAGTTAGGTTAGGACTGATGAGCATTTAGCAGTCTCAGCTCTTTCCAGGATTTTAGTTTCCTTTATCATTTATATGGTGCCTATCAAATAAAGTACACTTGACATCTAGGCTCGTAAAAGAGAAGCTCATTTATTGGCATTCTGTGCTATAAACACACATGCACACATTAATAATGGTAGAATCTCCCAATCACCTCTCTTCCCTTCAGTCACAGGGCTTGGATTCTGGACCAGCAGCTGTAATAGCATGAGCTCTTTGTAGACCAATAAAGCCATGGCCACTGTGTGCATTTATCTAGAGAGCTATGATGAACATGGCTGGGCCTTAGCTGGTGTTGTATAGCATGTGTTGATTACTCCAAGGACAACGTCCTGATTTTACCCTGAGGACATAGGATTTTAGAGCCCCTGCTATAGAATGTAGGGGATTTAGATGCAGTTCACATTCAACCATTGCCTGATTTACCCCTCACTTCCTATTAGATGCCTTCTGGAATTCCCACCTTTGGAATTTTTTCATTCTTCAGATTTCCTAACAGGGAGGGGTCCAATCTGCTTCTTTGTGCCATGTCTCACCTCACACTGTCCCAAGCACATTCCCCAAAGGACACTTTAACCTCCGTTAGGTATTGTCACCACAGGGTTTTTAACTGCCTCCCTCTTCCTCACATGAATTTCCCATTCCACTCACTTTTGACAGGATTCTGTACAACTATGTGCAGACATTTATAATTCTAGCAGGAAAAGGACACCAGTACAGGACACAGGGGATATAAACAGAACAGTGTATGTAGGAGAGAAAATACTTTCTAAGTACCACTTGAATGTAGAAGCATGAATCAATGACATGCTAAGGATGAAGAGATACCACATCTCTGCATTTTTTTCTAAGTCCAATGAAAGCTAATTTTAGTCTAATATTTTCATTTTGCTCTCTGGAGTTGTTCATAACCATCAGGAGCTCAGGGCCATATAAAGGGAAACCATGAGTTCATGGTGGTCATGGTGACAATTGCTGGCAGCATCTCCTTCCCTTTAGACATCATCACTGCCTTGGAAGTGGGTCCTGCTGCACTTAACTCCGGCCAAAGTCCAGCAGGAGTGGTTCATGCTCTCTGACCTCATCCTGACCACAAGGAAGTCTGGAGTGTTCCCAGGGTAGTGATTTTTCCCAGTCCTCACCTGCCCATGAAGCCATCTCCCCTTCTGGCCCTGGCAGATTGACCTTCACCTTCAATACCACAAATGTGCCATCTCTGCCTGAGCCAACCCAGATTTATTCTCCAAGGGCCCCTGACTGCTGACATAGTGAAAAGCTGTTAACCTCTTGCTGCTTGCAGAGACTGAGCCTTAGGTATAGACCATGGGAACTGGAAATAATTATCCTCTAAGTGGTTTTCAAGGAACAAAACAAACCCAAGTGAAAGACTTCTGGGTTCAGCTCCAATATGTAAAGAGCTTGGAAATCACCACTCCCATTTTTATAACAAGAAAAGAAGGCTGAACACACTGAAAATCAACAGTGCTTCTTTGAGCCATTAAAGAATTGAGGTCACAGGGCAAACCCACCACCCTGAAATCTGAAAAGGCGAGCACATTCAGGAAGTCACAGCCAAGATATGCTTACCAGAACCAGAAGTTGCTGGAGTAGTAACCTAGGAGGACACTTAAATGGTCATTTTGATTAATTGCTGGAGTTTGTGTGTGACTAGCGTGAGAGTAAGAAACTCCTGGGGGCCACAGTCTTAGGGGAGTCCTACACTTTCATGGGTTTTAACTCCAGGGGACCCACCACTTGAGTGAAGAGTCAAGAAAAACCCTCTTGTTTCTGACAGGAAGTAGGAAAAATAAGCATTAACAATACACCTAGAAATAGAGGCTTCTCCCTAACAAAGACAGAAAGGGAAGTTTGTTACCAAAACAGAGGGAAATTCTATACCAGAGCAATATCCAACTCTAGGGGAGGGAAGTTTTCCAGTTCCAGCCCCAGTCAGCATGTCTAAGTCAGGGAGGGGGAAACACTAAGAAGCCCATATGAAGTCACATGCAGGGGCATAGGCCTAAAAGACTGAGATTTAATCATAAGATTATAAAACACTCCTCCTCTCCAATACTTTGCCACCACACCAGAAGAGCTCTACTGCAATAACAGTGGCTTGTAGTTGAAATGCTGCAAGGTACAAACTCTAGAACAAGTTCTTAGGGAAGCCCAAAGATAAGAGAAAAGGTATTGGGTAGTTACAGTATATGGATATCCAAAATGAATAACAGCAAACTTATAATGAACAAGAGGAGGACGTTGGGATTACTCTACTATATGGCGCCTGCACTACCTGTAAAGTGATATCGTGTGTTTTGAAAGTGGATTTAGATTGTGGTAAATGCATATTGCAAACTCTAAGGAAACTAGTTAGAAAATCAATGACAAAGAAAAAGTCTTGAAAGAAGCCAGAGGAAAAAAGATACCTTACATATAGAAAATCAAGGATCAGAATTAACATAGGACTTCTTTTTAGAAACTATGCAAGCAAGAAGAGAGTACAGGGAAATAGTTAGTGTTGAAAGAGAAAACATCCACTAACCTTGAATTCTATATCCAGCAAACTTATCCTTCCGCATGAAGAAGAAATACTTTCTCAGACAAATAAAAGATTAGAGAATGTCACTGATCATTAGAGAAATGCAATGAGATACTATCTTACATCAGTCAGAGTGGCTATTATTAAAAAGTCAAAAAACAGATGCTGGTGAGATTGCAGAGAAAAGGGAACATTTGTACATCATTGGTGGAAGTGTAAATTAGTTCAGCTATTGTGAAAAGCAGTATGAAGATTCCTCAAAGAGTTAAAAACAGAAATATATTCAGCCCAGCAATCCCATTACTGGGTATATACCCAGAAGAACATAAAGAATTCTACCATAAAGACATATGCACGTGAATGTTCATTGCGACACTATTCACAATAGCAACGACATGGAATTAAGGTTAATTCAGTGGAATTAAGGTTAATGCCCATCATTGACAGACTGGATAAAAGAATGTGATACAGATACACCATGGAACACTATGCAGCCATAAAAAAGAAGGAGGTCATGTCTTTTGTGGAATGTAGATGGAGCTGGAGACCATTACCCTTAGCAAACTAATGCAGGAACAGAGGACCAAATACTGCATGTTCTTACTTACAGGTGGAAGCCACGTGAACACAGAGAAGGGGACGACAGACACTGGGGTCTACTTGAAGGTGGAGAGTGGGAGGAGGGGAGAGGAGCAGAAGAAATAACTGTAATGAAATAATCTGTACAACAAACCTCCAGGACATGAGTTTGTCTATATAAAAAACCTTCATACATACCCCCAAACCTAAAATAAAAGCTAAAAAGAAATAAGAGATTTCATTACTAGCAGACTTACCCACAAGAAATGTTAAAATAATTACTTCAGAGGAAAGAGAAATAATATAGTCAAAAACTAAGATCTACATAAAAAAGGAGTATCAGAGAAAGAATAAATCACGAGAAAAAAAAATCATTTATTTTTCTTACTCTTAATCTTATTCTTATTTGTTCAAAGTAATACTAGCAACAATGTGTTGAGTAGTTGTAGTATATGGATAACTGAAATGAATAACAGCAACATTATAACGGACTGGAGGAGGAAATTGGGATTACTCTGTTATAAGGTGCCTGCGCTACCTGTGAAGTGATACAATCTTATTTTAAAGTAGATTTAGATTGTTGTAAATGTAATTACAAACCCTAAAACAATTACTTACAAAATTTTAAAAGAATTACAATTTGTATGCTAAAAGAGGAACTAAAATAGAATTATATAAAATGCTTAATTAAAACCATGGAAAGAAAAATCTGAGGGAGAACTTTAAAAAAGGGACGAAGAGCAAATGGAGAAATAGAAAGTAGTTATTAATCCAGTTATATTAATAATCAGTTTAAATATGAGCAATCTATATACACCAATGAAAAGGCAGAGACTCAGAATGGACCAAAAAACGTGATTTGGATAAATGGTATCTACAGGAAACCTTTAAATACAAAGTCTCCGGTTTTAAGCGAAGGGATGGGAAAAGATATGTCATGCTAACTAATCCAAAGAAAGTGAGAGTAGTCATATCAATGTCAGGCAAAACTGATGTCAGAGCAAGGAAGATTATGGAATAAAGAGAGTCATTTCCTAATGACAAAGGGATCAGTTCTTCACGGAGACATAAACATCCTGCTATGCATGCTTCCAACAGGACACTAAGGCATGCAAGGCAAAAGCTGATAGAACTGCAAGAAGAAATAGACAAATCCAGTATCATTAGCTGGAGACGTCAGTAACTCTATCAGCAACAGGCAGACTCGGAAGGCAGAAAATCAGTGACGACATAGTTGACCTGAGCAGCACCATTAATTATACTCTGTGACCTTCTTTCTACACAGGCGGGGTAAGGGAAGAGAACAGAGACTTGGACAGGGTTTCCTCGTGGCCTTAACTGACTAGTAATGTTTACATTTAAAGAAGGTGAGAAGGAATGTCCCTGAACACAAGAAAGGCCATATGTGATAGGCCCACAGCTAACATCATACTCAACGGCAAAAAGCCAAAAAGGTTTCCTCTAAAATCAGGAACAAGACAAGGATGCTCACTTGTAGGGAATCCATGAGCCCCACACGTTGGTGCACCAGAATGTGGGGGATCCATGAGCCCCACATTGGGCACCAGAATGTAGGGAGCGAGGCCTACATCACCCATGGGTACCCCAATTTCAGTGGTGACAAAGGAATGAGAGAAAGACAGATTAAGAGAAAAAGTGGGACCAGGGGCCATCACTTTATTACTCTGGAGACAACAGTGAAGGCCCCGAGCTCTGATCCTCCCACTCTTTATTGATTACAATGACTTTGATCTATAGGGTAGAGGTGGAGTGATGGTGGAGAGAGGGTGATGGTGGAGTGAATCAGTGAGCCAGAACTGACATGTCATCCTAAGGATTGATAACAGTGGCGGTTTGGGAGTTTCACAAAACAAGAACATGTGGTTATCGTTAGCTTATTATCTATGTGCAGCTGGTGGAACACGGACCTTACAAGGAGCCTACAAGTCTGGCTACGTCATAGTGCTACGAAGGGGTTTTACGTCCTTGAGCACAATGTTTATGGTAACAGAGCTGAGGTCACCCTGCACCAGAACATGAGGCATGGAGAGGCCTTCCTCCTCAGAGGCCTCCTGCAGCCTTCTGCAGTTTGTTGCTCCTTGTTTATGTGTTACTCATAACCAATTTATGTAGGCACTCTGTAAGTCCTTTCTCCTTTACAGTGTTTCCCAACACTCACTCTCACCACGTTTATTCAACATAGTACTAGAAGTCCTAGACAGAGAAATTGGCAAAAATAATAACAATCATCATCATCATCATAATGGGCACCCAAATCAGAAAGAAAAAAGTAAAACTGTCTCTTTTCTGTTTGCAGGTGACATGATTTTAAATGCAGAAAAGCCTGAAGATGCCACCAAAAAAAAAATAAACACATTAGAACTAATAAAAGAATTCAGTAAAGTTGCAAGATATGAGACTTCTATATACTAACAATGAACTCTGAAGAAGAAATCAAGAAAACAGCCCCATTTAAAATAGCATTTGAAAAGCGGTAGAAATAAATTTAATGAAGGAGGGAAATATCTGTACCTGAAAACTATTAATTTCAGGCATTGAATTTCAGACACTGATAAAATTAAAGAAGATATACATAAATGGAAAGATATTCTTGTTCATGGACAGGAAAAATTAATATTGTTAAAATGCCCATGTTACCCAAAGCAATCTACAGATTCAGTGCAATCCCTATCAGAAGGCCAATGCCATTTTTCACAGAAATAGGAAGCAATTATAAAATCTGTATGAAACCGCAAAAGACCCCAAATAGCCAGAGCAACTTTGAGCCAGAATGAAGCTTAAGGCATTACACTTTCTAATTTCAAATTATGTAACAAAGCAATAGTAATCAAAAAGGTATAGTACTGGCATAAAAAACAGGTGCATAGACTAATAGAACAGAATAGAGAGCTGAGAAATAAACCCACACATGCATGGTCAACTAATCTTTGATAAGAATGCCAATAATACACAATGGGGAATGGCTGACCTCCTTAATAAATGGTTTTAGGACAAGAAGATGTCCAAATGCAGAAGAATGACATTAGACCTTTATCTGACACCATACACAAAAATCAACACAAAATACATTGCGGAATTAAACATAAAGCCTAAGATCCTAAAACTCATAGAAGAAAACATAGGAAAAGACCCTCAACATTTGTTTGAGCAATAATTTTTTAGATTTGACACCAAAAGCACGGACAGAATAAGCAAAAATAAGCAACTGGGACCACATCACACTAAAAAGCTTCTGCACAGCAGAGGAAACAAAATTAAAAGACAGCCTATGTAGTGGCAGAAAATATTTACAAACCAGATATCTGATAAGAGGTTTATATCCAGAATATATAAGAAATTCATACAACTCTGTAACAACAACAACAACAAAAAAAGCCCAATTTAAAAGTAGGCAAAGACCTGAATAGACTTTTTTTCCTAAAGAAGAATACAAATAGCCAAAAGATATATGAAAAGATGCTCCACATCACTAATCGTCAGGGGAAATGCGAACGAAAACCACAATGAGATAAGCCTTATATTTATTAAGATAGTATTATCAAACTGTCAAAAGATAACAAGTGTTGGTAGGGATGTAGAGAAAAGGGAATTCTTGCGCACTATTGGTGGCAATGTAAATTGATACAGTCATTATGGAAAACAGTATGAAGGTCTCTCAAAAAGTAAAAAAGAGAACTACCAGGTGATCTGGCTATCCTACATCTGGGTAAATATCTAAAGGAAATAAATCACAATCCCAAAGAGACATTTTACTCTCATGTCCATTGTAGGATTATTTACAGTAGCTAAGTAGGAAAATAAGTGCCTGTCAATAAAGGAATGGATAGAGAAAATGTGATGCACATATATATAAAGAAATAGTACACAGCCTTAAAAAAGGACATTCTGTTATTTGTGACAACATGAATGAAGCTGGAGAACATTATGCTAAGTGAAATAAGCCAGACACAGAAAGACAAACACTGCATGATTTCACTTGTTATAAAGTCAAATTCATATTAACAGAGTACAATGGAGGTTATCGGGGCAGTGGGTGGGGAAAAGGGAATTTAATTGGTCAAAAGATACAAATTTTCAGTAACAAGATAAACAATGTCTGGAATCCTAATGTACAGCATTGGTGACTACAGTTAATAGGACTGGATAGTATACTTGAAATTGCTAACAGAGTAGATCTTAAGTGTTCACAGTACACACACACACACACACACACAGAAGCACACACGTAACTATCTGAGGTGATGGATACGTTAATTAGCATGATTGTACGGTAATTATTTCATAACATATATGCATATGAATCACATTATATGCCTCATAACGTATATGCACATAATCACATTATATGCCTTAAATAAATGCATTTTTAATTTGTCAATTTTACCAAAATAAGGTGAAAATAGCGATAAAATACCACCAATTGCTCTGTGGGTAGTGATCCGCCTGTAGTCAGATCTGAGCTTACAGCCCAGACTCTCGAGGTGGAATACTGTTACCCCTGTGGCTTCAGTTTGTTTAATAACCTTAACGAGGTCTAGTAGTGTGTGGATTTTCATAGCAGTCATCTGTATTCCCAGTGTTCACTGTAATGGTTATATCCAGGGGGAGTAATTACTTATAATTTTGAAGGATGAGGTTATTTCCTTCTCTCTGAAATACTCATTAAACAAAATTACTGCACTGAACAATAAATACTATTAAAAGCACATAGCATTATACATAATACCTGAAAGTAAAAACCAATATCTAATGGACAAAAAGATTTGATTAAAAGAAAGCTAGACAAAAGCTTGGAGATTCATGGGAGCCATAAGCAAGATGTCTACTGCATTTAGAAAATTACATAATTAAAATTGTACTTGGCCTTGACTGGTACATAGCATACAAAGAGACCCTGATAATTGCAGAACATTACTTTGCTGAGTGTTAGGCAAAGTATGTTACCCTTTGGTAGGGTCATTCTCCATCCTCCCACCTTCCCCTTTCTTCTCATCTGTGCTCACCTGTCCTGAGTTCTCATCCTTCAGGCAACTGGTAATGCCTTCATCATTCATGTGAGCTCAGGGGTCATTGCCTCCCCCACTCCCTCCATGTTTCCAGGTTATCTCTCAGAAAGAAGAGATGCCCTATATTCATGCAAGGAACAAGTCCTCAACAGCCTTATTCTATTTTTTTGAATAGAACAAATGGGAATCTGTACTTAAGCAAGCAGCACACCCCCCACTTTTTCTATTTTAATGAACATAATACTCTTTGGAGAAGACATATTGGCCTGTAGTGATCTCAGTCAATGCAGTTTGAAACCAGTTCAAAGAAATTTTCAGAAAGAAGGAAGAGAAAGTCTCGAGCAATGAACTGAAAGTTGTGAGTGTGCAGTTGCTAATTTCAGATGCCAAAAATGAATACTTCCAAGATCATCTTATAAAAACACTGCAATATTTTTGTGACATGAAGAAAATAAAGACCTTGATGTTAGAGCGTTGTGAAGAGTTTGAAAAATCATTCCCTGCTCCTCTGAAAACTAAAAATGTACTTAAACCGTATGCCCAGCAACTGCACTCTTGGCTATGTGTTCCAGAAAAGTGAAAATTTATTCACAGAGAAACTTGCACACAAACATTTTATTCATAAATAGCTGAAAATTGGAAATTACTCAAATGTCTTTCAGTGGTGAATGGTTAAACAAACTGTGGTCCACCCCAAACTTTGGGAAATTACTCAGCAATAAAAAGAATGTACTGAGACATACAACAGCTTGATGAACCTTAAAGGAAATTGTGCTGAGTGAAAAATTCTATCTTAAATTGTGACATACTCCATGTTTCCATTTATATGACATTTATGAAGTAACATGATAAAGATGGAGAATGTCATTGTCTGGGGTTAGGGTGGGAGGGAGAGGGAAGAACATCTACAAAGGGATGGCCCAAGGAGGGAGCCTGATATAGGTGTATCTTGATTGCGTTGGTGGTTACATGCAGCTGCACAGGTGATGAAACTGCACATTGACACACACAATCACAACTCATACACACATAACACACACACACACATACACATAACACATACACATATACACACACAACACATATACAGTGCACACACAACACATATACACACAACACATACAACACATACACACATACACACACCACACACACACAACACATACACACACACAACACATATACACGTACACATACACAACACATATACATACACACACAGAACACACACAACATATATACACGTACACACAACACACACACAAAACACATACACACACACCACATATACACGTACACACACACCACACACACACCACATATACACATACACACACAACACATACACACATACACACACCACATATACATGTACACACAGACAACACATACACACACAACACATATACATGTACACACACACACCACATACACACACAACACATATACACCTACACACACAACACATACATACACACACAACACATATACACACACAAACACACACACACACAACACATATACACGTACACACAAATAAGTGCATAAAAAACCGTAAAATCTGAACAAGCTCTATGGACTGTACCGAAGTCGATTCCTGCGTGAATTTTGCACTACGGATGCTTAAGTTGCTACTGCTGGTGGGCTGGGGAAGAGTGTGCAAGACTTCCCTAGTACATTTCCTTGCACCTTCCCATGGATCTGTATTTGTTTCAAAATAAGTTTTAAAAAATAATTTCATAAAATATAAGTGTGAAAGAAAAGGAGTAACTAGACATTGATATTGAGATAATATGTGACTCTAAACATGTATCTATAATGCAATCAATGAATAAAATATGACAAGTGTACCTCTATTTTATTCACATTTACAAAATTAGTGTAGTTTTCAAAACATCTTTTAAAAATATCCTCTCACTAGGAAAATGGGGGACTGCCTGACATTTGGGGATTGCTTCACATCTGTACCTAAGTGATCAGGTTCCTCCTTGGTGCCCACAGCGCCCTGGGCCTAATCCTATAAACACACACACAAATATCTGTTTGTACACTTCTCTTTCACCAACTGCTAAGTTTCTTAGTGTCAGAAAAATAGCATGGGTGAGAGTAGAACTGGATTTGTTCATTTCTTCCTTCATTCTTTCCCTTGTTCATTCTTCGCCCACCCATTCATCAATGTGTTCATTCACTCATTCTGTCCACAAACACTGAGACCTACGACTAGGCACTAGGCATTGGGTGCTGGGTGCAGAGTGCATGGTCAGAAAGCCAGGGAGACAAGATTGCCCTTTGGAGTTTACATCCCTGCGAAAGAGCTAAGAAATAAAATAAAAACACCTATCACAAAAGTAGATAAACCAATGAAGAAAATAATTGAAAATCGTGATTATCTTTCTGCAAATAGGAATAAGAACTAAGATAAAGGAGAGTTGCAGAGTTAGGGGCTGAGGCTCCTTTTGGTGAGATGGTCAGGGAAACCTCTCTGTGGATGGCATGTTTAGGCTGAGGCCAGAACATGGAGAAGGGTGAGCAGTACGAAGAGCAGGAATAGCGCTCCAGGCAGAGGGGAGCAGCACGCACAAAGGTCCTGGGGTAGGAACGGTCAAGTATGCTCAGGGAGTCAGTGAAGGCCAGCGTGCAGGGCTAGGGTGGCCAGGGCTTAGTTTCCAGGGGGCAGAAGTGGAGAGGCCTGAACTCACACCTTCATCTCTAGACGCTATTCCCTGGTGAAGCATCTCTGAGGCTCTTGCTGTGTTAATTCTTATAGGATACCAATTTGTTTATTTTCAGAACCACATCCTGAATTTTGAGAATAAAAGAACATTCTAAGGCTCAGAATCCAACCTGTTGAGCATATGAGTTCAACTCTGGACTTTCCCAAAGCTTGTGGTTCTCTTTGGCCTAGGTCAGGATTGAAACTCGGAGAATCATGTTAACGATGGTTCCTAAGTTGCCATATCCACTCTTGATGGCTACAGGAGTGAGGGGTACTGTCCTGCATGACAGCTCAAACCCCCTTATAACTTCCACTCTCGCTTTTCAACTCCGTGGCCAAGGAGGGTCACAGGCAAGGACAGAGCTGGACACGGGGTTGGTGGGGGAGAGCCTTTCCATGTCCTGCACAAAGGCTGGGGCTCCCTGGGGGCTGCCGGGTACTTGGTGTACTGGCTGGTGTCCTCTGTGTACTAATCCACTTTGAGAGAGTCTTTCCCTTATTTCACGTGTCAGTTGTGACTGTGGAGAGAGTGGCAGGGAGAAGCACGTGGCCTCAGGAGGGGCTGGGGTGCAGTCCTGCAAGTCTGAACCTGAGAACACTCCTGGACACTTCTTTCTCTTTCATCTCCCCATATACCATCCATTTCTAAATCCAATTATTTTTCACCCAAATAACTCTTAAGTCTGTCCCCTTCCCATGATATCCACAGTCTTCTCTCAGTCAAAGCTGCAATGATCCTTTACTTGGACCTTGGCACGTTTCAGAGGGGGACACATTTGCCCTTTGCCCCCCAGATTAAACCAGTTCAGCAACTTCCCATTTTCCCACTGTTAGACCGAAAGCCAGAATCCTTGGCATGGACAATGGCCTGGGCACGGCCAAGATTTGTTGCCAGCCTGGCCTCCCTTGTTCTGCTCCCCCACATCACTGTGCCAGCCATGCTGGCCTTCTCACAGCCTCAGGAGCGCCCCATGCCACCTCCCACCACACGGTCCTTGCACATGCCGCTACTTCTGCCTGGAAAGCCCATCCATCACATCCTGCACAAATATATCGACTCCACTTAATTCTGCACATCTTCAAGGGCTCAGGCCTAAGCTTCACTTCCTTAGGGAGTTTTCTATCCAATGGACTCTACTCCAGTTTAGACCAGTTGCCTTCCTGCCCTGTGTCGTAATGATTGGCTTAGTATTTGTCTCCACTAGAGAAGAAGCTCCATGGAAACAAGAGCCTCACCAATATTGCTCTCCACTCTGTCCAAGGGGCCCAGTACAGTGACAAACGCATAGATATTGTTTATTCAACAATCAAACAGGTACTGAATGAGCAAATAATGAATTAATTGGAAAGTGGGAGTCGGGGATCTTGGGTTCTAGTCTCTCTTTCCCTCTCTCCCCCACCAGCTCAATGAGCAGTATAATGAAACTAACTAGATAAGAAGTAGAAGGGGTAAAACTACAGGGCTTGGGTGGTAAGAGCTGTAAGACATAGGAAAGAGAAATTCATGAATGTCCAATGGATGCAGGCAACTGAAAGGCCCTCAGCATCTGACATTTCTCTGAATATAGCAGAACTAGATCTAAAATCCGTCAGTGACTTGGCCCTTGAGCATTTAGATTTTTGTAGACTACTACACATGTGGACAAAACCACTTCCAAATTGCTGGGCTACATATAGATTACCACTTTCCTGCATGCTTTTAACATTTATTTATAGGAGAGAACAGTGAGTCAATCAATGGTCCTGAGGGGCCCGTGGTAGGTCACGGAGGGCTCAAACAGTCTGGCGGCACCATTGGCTCATGTGCGTACCCAGTGAACTCATGTTCTTGCATCCAGCTTTGAAGCTGGTGGGAGACACTGGATAAGGACTCTGTTTTCAAGGGACGACCACCTTGAGCTAACTTAAGTCTAAAAGGGAAATTTGTATCTCCAGACCCGAGGCCGTTTCTTGCAAAGGATCAAAACCAAGCACAAAGCCATTAGGCCTGCTTCCCTCCGAGCATCTCAGTTATTCTCTTTGATTTTTAGAGAGCTTTGGTGGGGGTAAGACGGGACCCTGCTCCTTCCATTTAAAAGACCTGCCCAGTTTGAATGGGAATCTGAGTCCCATCCTAAACTCTCAGAACAGGACCCCGACAGACCCAGCTGCCTGAGGGTCTACATGCAGCCCAGTGAACCGTGGCTAGGGTGGGGGAGGTGATCATAAGCAAACCACAGAGCTTCTGAGATCCACCCCTGAAAGTTAAGGGGGCTGAGGAGCCGGTGGCAAGCTTGGTACATGCGCTAAGAGGCCCGTACAGTATGACCCCCATCGGAATGAAGAGTCTGTACTGAATGATTAATAGAATCAGCAGCAGGAGGCTCCAAGTGAGGATGACTGCCTTTTTACTACGTTTCATCTGGTTTGCTGTACTGTACACAGTGGGTGCATGTACACTTGTACTGTGCGTGTGCTGTATATGGTATGAGGCTGCAAGTCCCTGTGGTAAGAAACTACGTGGTCTGGTGTTCTAACAAATACCAAATATTCTACTGGGGCTCAAAAGTAAGTAATAATGACATCATCCCCATGGCTTTTTCCTTGCTAACAGTAGCATGAAAGCTATTCATTATGGCTTAAGTAATCCCCAATAATCAAAACAAGGCACAATCTTTTGAAAAACCCACGTGCTTTGCTGCTGGGGAATGCTGTCATGTGACGAACTGAAGCATGATGAGAGTGACTCATATAAGAGTTTCCACAAGGAGAGAGCAGCCACCTTCTCAAGCCTTCCTTTGGTTTTCTATGCCTATGAATTTGATTTTATGTATATTGCAGAATTCATGGCCACCTCCATTCTCTTTCCAGTGAGGACGTCTCCTGCCACCCCGGTCCTTAACCCAGAGAAACAGCGGGGAAGTATCAGGAGTCCAGAAGAAGTCTGAATTATCAGCAACTGAAAGTTGTGGTGTCAGAACACGGCGAGGCCGGCCACGAAGCTGAAGCAAAGAGGGTGATTTCACACTAGTGTGCGCTGACCATGAGCTCCGCCGGTTCACACAGGCCGCTTTTATTCCAACAACAGCCCCTTGAGGTCAGTATTAAGTTATACAGCAGCAATGGGTAACCACTGAGCCATTTAATGCACAGATGTGAATTTGGGACAATTTTCTTACAGTGATGTGGGGAGTAGATTCATCAACATATACACCAGAGGCAGAATGTTTATGTTCTGCAGAGCAAAGAAAAAAATAATAATTCTTTCAACCATCAAAAGACCAAGAAGGTGTGTTGATTTGCAGGACAGAGGGGCTTCTGGAGAGATGTGCCTGGAGCCAGGGGAGTGATGCTGAAGCCTGAGGGATGTGCGGGGGAGGGGGCAGGATGTGGTGTGCATTACCCTGGAATCATGTTCCTAAGCTCATCAAGGAGGAGCCGGGTTTCCTGTGGCAGCCGCCCCTGTGATGACACGAAGGAAAAGGATATGATCAATATCCTCTCTGAAAAGGGTGGGAAAAGGGCACCCTCCCCTGGACTCACACACGTGTTTTTCTACCTCAGCAAGAAAGAGTGAGGTCCCCACAGTTTCTGCGCACATCAGGGCGACAAACGTGGACAATGTCTGGTTCACCTTTCACCTCCAAGGCCTATCCTGGGACTTACAGAGTAGCTGTCAAAATTGTATTTTAAGACAAATACTTAATGGCTCCATTTCAGACATTTTCCACAATTCTCCCTCACACCCGAGGCAAGCTTAGTATAGAAAAATCTCTGCCGAAAAGTGGACAGGTGACAGGTTTAGGTTATCTGTGAGTGTTTAACTGAAGGACTGTGGATTCATAACTCCTTTGGCTTCACACACATAATTAAGAATTGAAAGTGCTCTGAATATTTGTTCATTTTTTTTCACCAACAGCTGATGCTCATTAAACACACAGAAAATTCACAATAGCATTTGGTCAAGTCCTTTGTTCTTGCTGCTCAGTGTAAATCTCGGCCTCCATGAGGGTTCCCCCGCAAACCTGTAGGGTGGTTATGAAGGTGGATGAGCTCTGGGCATACTTTGGTTTTCAACTCTGCTGTCAGATTAGACACCCTCCCAGGTGGAACAGCCCCACCTCTGGCTGTAAATGTTATAACCTCAGGGATTTCTAAGGAAATACACATTCAGTGCTGAAGGTCCCAAGTGTGAATTTAGCCTAAGGAATGTGGAACGGCAGCCCCTGCCTTTATGCTTTATAATAAGGGTCCTTCCTGGAAGCACAGACTCCCGGGCTCAGGTGATGTTTTTTTCCTGGAAAACCAAAGATCTGGAGAGTGGCCACCGCCAGAGCAGGCTCTCAGAACTCTTCAGCTCTGACTTCCTTTTCTGCAATTCAGCTTCCTGACGCCTGCATGAAGAAGCCAAACACGAAAATGGCCATTGTCCCCTTCCAATTGCACAAAAGTCCGGACAGGAATAAGCCTTGAAAAAAGTGAGATTCTGCCCTCTTTTCATCCAGTCCTGACACTAGGATCCTTCTTATAATACTCAGGTGAAGAAAAAACAAATCATATATTTTCTTTACCTGGGAATACTGTGAAATAATAAAACTTTAAATAGAGCATTATTAAACCCGCACTTCAGAAAGAAAATAATTGTGTTCCCACATTCCAATTCCAACATACACCCTTCCCGTCCACTCCTACATTCTTTGTGTTCCTGAAACTGAGATGCATCTTAGAATCAGAGTTTACATTTCATGTCGTGCTCCGCTCTTGAAAAAAACTCTGTATTGAGTTGGTTGTCTTCCATATCATGGCTCCCCCTAATGCTCTGCAAAATGCCAGCTGCCTGTGGATATTTCTGGAATTGGCTGCTTGAACCCAAAGGCTCTTGACTTTTGCGATAATTTTTCCCATGATCCTGGCTGTGACTGAAGCATTTTGACTTGAAGAAGCACAAACTGGCTGGACCTTGAGCCGCAAATGAATTTCGTGGTGGGCAGGACTGAGGGTGTCATGTTACATTCTGTGTAAGACCACCCACTGTCTCCCCATGACCTCTTCACTGTCCCCCACCCACTGGGCTGTACAGCTGCTCTGGAGATGTCCTTGAGTCATTTTCCTTCAAGTAGACTGACCACTCAACAACAACACACACTTTTTTTTTTTTTTGAGACAGAGTCTCACTCTATCGTCAGGCTGGAGTGCAGTGGCGCGATCTCGGCTCACTGTAACCTCCGCCTCCCAGGTTCAAGCTACTCTCCTGCCTCAGCCTCCCGAGTAGCTGGAAGTACAGGCCCGCGCCACCACACCCAGCTAATTTTTGTATTTTTAGTAGAGACAGGGTTTCACCATGTTGGCCAGGATGGTCTGCATCTCTTGACCTCATGATCCACCTGCCTCGGCTTCCCAAAGGGCTGGGAACAACACACACTTTAAGATTACTGCCTTGCGTCCACCACTGTGTCAGGCACGATGGGGACAAGCAGGACAACCCTTGGCATAAAAAGATTTTGTTTTGATTTTCAGGTGTAAAGGCTCTGAGCTCATGAGCCTTTATTCCACAAGGACAAGTTATATGCACAGGAGTCTCAGGGCATAACAGAAAAACAATGCAAGAAAGCACAGTTCTCCTAACAGTAATTCATGTCCTATCTTGTGTTAACCCCAGATTCCTTTATCAGGACCCTGCACTCATCCCTAATTGCTGGGCGTGTGGGCTGCTAACACTTCACAGCTGCATACCTTTCTGAAGAATTGCCTTTGGCCAATGGTTTCCACTTGTCCTGAAGTATCAGGCAGCCTACACATCCAATGGTGTCTGATACAGGAATACAAAAGGCTGGTCCTTTGCCTTGAAGTGGGATAGACCAGAAGTAGTGTCATGCTCCCTGCAGGGTCAGGCTGAGATCAGACTCCAGGCAACGCCACATTTTCACCTGTCCCTTCCCCTGCCTCACCTCATTTCTTCCCTGTCTCTTCTCCTAAAATGTTCTTTTAGTAAATAATTTAGAATAATTCTTACCTTGGGCTTGGCTTCTAGAAAAATTAACCTATAAAAAATGTTTTATCTCTTTAAGAAATTTAAAAATAAAAACAAAGAAGGGAGGGGAAGACATGTAAGATTGCCCTTCATGAAGGCCTTTATCCAGGCGTTGCTATGGAAAAGAAGCCACAATACCACCCCTGAGAGAGCTTCCTGCTTTCAGCAATGCCACCCCGGTCTCTTTAGAAGAACCTTTCAGTTGCATCCCTCTATAGCAAACACCACACACCATGCACCCCAAATAGCTGCCAAGAACTGGAACAGGGGGCAGCAGTGGCTTTCCTTCCTCTGGAGGGTGGAATCAGATCCCCAACCCATGTCCAGAGTGGGAAGTAAACTCAGGTTGAGTTTAATAGAAGGAGCATCGAAGGGGCTCATGCAGAGGGGAAAGGCCTTCACGGGTCAGGTGTTCAGTGACTCTGGAGTTAGATGAGCATCTTAGAGGGACATCACTGCAAAATGACTTTCCTGGAATTCTGGAAACCCATGTCAAAAAGTAGCAAGAGGAGATCCCTTCTTGCACTGCAGTATATGTAGGGATAAAATATACATTTTGAAATGAGACAGACTGACCACAGCTAGAGTGAATACGGGGGCTACAGGGGGCTAAATCCACCCTCAAGGCTCACCAGGCTTAAAGCCTGAAAGCAGGAGATGATATCCCCCACTCTGGTGACCCAAGAGGTCTTTAGGCAGGTGTTGGAAAATCATGGGAGACAGTTAAGCAATAAAGAAAAGAATCCCACAGTGTATGAACCTGAGCTGACTTGGTGGCCATGGCTGGGCTGGACTGCCTCAGGCTCCTCTGGTGTGAATTTACGTTTCAAGGTATGACACTTGATCTCAAAGCAGTGCAAAACACATGAGAGCAAGCTGCGTGCATAAATTGGTTTCAATGCACAAAATGAATTAAATACAGATAAAAACACATTTCTTTTAAATAGAACTGGCCTCCCAAGTTATAAAAATGTAGTCATTTGATTCCTGACACGATGTTTCAGGACTCTTCACTGTCAGAACAACCAGACCCGTCTTTGTCAGTCTTTCTTTCTGCATCCATTCCTTTCTCAACAAAGGATGAACCGGGGAAGATAAGAAAAAAGAGAGAAAGGCTGAGTGACTATGGAACTGAGAGGCAGTCAGACGTGTTTGATGGGTGGATGGACGGATGAGTGCATACATGAGGAGAGAGAGAAAAAGGGGAAAATGGGAGATGGGGAGGTATACATTTATTTATAGATGGAGAATAAAATTAGCAGTTTTGTCTCCATAAAAGAAGCATTCCTGAGAATGAAGTCAACACAGGAAAAAAATAACGAAGACGAGAGAGGGACAGATGCCTGAAGACTCACGTGAACTACTGGATCCACTATAATATAGTAGGAACAAGAGTAAGCTAAAAATCAGTTTCAGAGTTTGCCTGGGAAGCAGGAGAACCTGTGAGTGGCCAATGTGCCCACCTGAGTATGTTCACTTAAACATTTCTGCCCAGGCCAATCAATTTCATTTCCCATTGTCTTAGCTCCTCATGTGTCAAGTGTGTGTGGGGGGGGGATTAATTTAATATTTGAAATGTCATATTATTCTTTTTTTAATTATTATACTTTAAGTTCTGGGATACATGTGCAGATCGTGCAGGATTGCTACATAGATATACACATGCCATGGTGGTTTGCTGCCTCCATCCCCCCCGTCACCTACATTAGGTATTTCTCCTAATGCTATTTCTCCCCAATCTCCCCAACTCCTGCTATTCCTCCCCTAGTCCTCCCACACCCCAATAGACCCCAGTGTGTGATGTTCCCCTCCCTGTGACCATGTGTTCTCATTGTTCAACACCCACTTATGAGTGAGCATATGTGATGTTTGGTTTTCTGTTCTTGTGTCAGTTTGCTGAAAATGATAGTTTTCAGCTTCATCCATGTCCCTGCAAATGACATAAACTCATCCTTTTTTATGGCTGCATAGTATTCCATGGTGTATATGTGCCATATTTCTTTATCCAGTCTATCTTTGATGGGCATTTGGTTAGTTCCAAGTCTTTGCTATTGTAAACAGTACCACAATGAACATATGTGTGCATGTGTCTTTATAACAGAATGATTTATAATACTTTGAGTATATACCCAGTAATGGGATTGCTGGGTCAAATGGAATTTCTATTTCTAGATCCTTGAGGAATCGCCACACTGTCTTCCACAATGGTTGAACTAATTTACACTCCCACCAACAGTGTAAAAGTGTTCCTATTTCTCCACATCCTCTCCAGCATCTGGTGTCTCCAGATTTTTTAATGATCTGCATTCTAACTGGTGTGAGACGGTATCTCAATGTAGTTTCGATTTGCATTTCTCTAATGACCAGTGATGATGAGCATTTTTTCATATGTTTGTTGGCTGCATAAATGTCTTCTTTTGAAAAGTGTCCATTCATATCTTTCATGCACTTTTTGATGGGGTTGTTTGTTGCTTTCTTGTAAATTTATTTAAGTTCTTTGTACATTCTGGATATTGGCCCTTTGTCAGATGAGTAGATTGCAAAAAATTTTTTCCCGTTCTGTTGGTTGCTGGTTCACTCTAATGATAGTTTCTTTTGCTGTGCAGAAGCTCTTAAGTTTAATTAGATCCCATTTGTCTATTTTGGCTTTTGTTGCCATTGCTTTTGGTGTTTTAGTCATGAAGTCCTTGCCTACGCCTACATCCTGAATGGTTTTGCCTAGGTTTTCTTTTAGGGTTTTTATGGTGTTAGGCCTTATGTTTATATATTTAATCCATCTGGAGTTAATTTTTGTATAAGGTATAAGGAAGGGGTCCAGTTTCAGCTTTCTGCACATGGCAAGCCAGTTTTCCCAACACCATTTATTAAACAGGGAATCCTTTCCCCCATTGCTTGTTTTTGTCAGGTTTGTCAAAGATCAGGTGGTTGTGGGTGTGTGGTGTTACTTCTGAGGCCTCTGTTCTGAAATGTCATACGATTCTTTTAAATCAAGTTTTACTCACTGTTCTTTCATTTCTTTCATTACTCTTTCAAAATTTAGGTTTCAGATTCCATTTAATTTTATTCTATATTGGCACAATCCATAATAAATTATCTTGAATTCTCACCTCTCACTGCTCAGTAGTTTACCTGTATTTATTAAAGATTTTCTTATACAAAAAATGTGATGATTTTATGATGGTGAATACTGTTGAGGTTTTCTTCATTTTGTTTCTTATATTAAAAAAATAATCCAACTGGGTGCAGTGGCTCACTTCTGTAATCTCAGCACTTTGGGAGGCCAAGGTGGGTGGATCATTTGAGGTCAGGAGTTTGAGACCAGCCTGGCCAATATGGTGAAACTCCGCCTCTACTAAAAATACAAAAATTAGCCAGGCATTGTGGCAGGTGCCTTTAGTCCCAGCTACTCGGGAGACTGAGGCAGGAGAATCACCTGAACCCAGGAGACAGAGGTTGCAGTGAGCTGAGATCGTGCCACTGCACTCCTGCCTGGGTGACAAAGTGAGACTCCATCTCAAAGAATAAAACAAAACCCATCTAATCTGATGGCATATAAAAAGCCTGGAAGTCATCATTTCTGTCCTTACAAAACTAAAAAGTTAAAGAAATTGAAAATCAACTCTCTTCAAGATTCAGCAGAGATTAATGTCACAGGGCAAATGCTGCCCCCGAAACTGTAGAGGCAATCAAATGCAGAGAATCACAGCTTACTGGGAGAAGAGAGTGCTGCTGCAGCCAGTGACTCACAGGAAAACTTAAAGGGTAATAGACGAATTGCTGAAGTCCGAGTGTTTTCTCCTGGAAACCCAGCCTTACGGGGACCCACACTTTCATGAGTTTAATCCCCCAGGAATTTCATCATGTTCTTAGAATAAAGATCAGAGAATATTCTCTTCCTAATTCCATTAGGAGATAGGAAAGTAACCACTTGGAAATATGCTCAGAGTATTCTGTTCTCCATAACGAAGACCTGCCCTCAAAATACACAAAACAAAACAAAAACTGTTTTATCAGAGCTTTACTCAACATGGATTAAGGGCAATATCCAACTCTAGCCTCTTCTAATCTCACTGTTCTGTCTAAGGGGTTGGGGGAGCAGAGAGCACAACTCAGAGGCACAGATCCACTAAAAGACTGAGATGTAATCATAGAATTACAGAAGACTTCCTCTCGCCACACAGTTTACCACCACTTCAACAGGGCTCCAGGGAATAACAGAAAATAACAGCTGAAAGAACTGTTAATGTCAGACCTTTTTTTTTTTTTAAAGTGTCTGGGGAAACTGAAAGACAACAAGGGATACCCAAAAAGTGACACCAGGGGATATTTAGCCTCTGACACCTACAACTGAAGCACATAAAAGATGACCTAACTTCCAGTCAGAAGAAATTAAAAACATCACACTCAAGGCCTATTTATTTGTTTCTTTTAGTTAATATATTATCTTTGGTTTCAACAAAAAATTTACAAAGCATACTAAAAGACAAAAACAAAAACAAAATAAAAAACCCAGTCTGAAGAGAAAAACCAAGCATCAGAACCAGACCCGGAAACAGCAGAGATTTTGGAATTATTAGACCAGGAATTAAAAATAACTATGATAATATACTAAGGGCTCTCGTAAAAAAAAAAAAAAAAAAAAAAAGTAGTCAATGTACAAGAACAAATAGATAATGTAGGCAGAGAGATGAAAACTCTAAAAAAGAATAAAATAAAATGCTAGAAATTAAAAACACTGTAACAGAAATGAAGAATGCCTTTGGTGAATCCATCAGTAGACTGGGTGTGGCTGACAAAAGAATCTGTAAGCCTGAACACATGTTACTAGAAAACTTCTCAAACTAAAAAGGAAAGGAAAAAATAATAAAATAAAAATGAGTAGAATATTCAAGAACCATGAAGCAATTTCGAAAGATGTAACATATGTGTAATGGGAATAATGGAGGAAGAAAAATGAAAGAAAGAATGAAGAGAAGAAATATTTGAAGTAATAATGGCTGAGAATTTTACAAAACTAATTACAGACACTGACTACAAATCCAGGAAGCTCAGAGAACATCAAGCAGGCCAAATACCAGTAAAATCTATACTTAGATATATCATATTGAAACTGCATAAAATCAGAGACAAAAAGAAAACCTTGAAAGAAGCCAGGTGGGAGGGGGGACCACATTACCTATAAAGACACAAGAAAAATAATTATGTCTGATTTCTTTTAAGAAACAATTCAAAGGCCGGGTGTGGTGGCTTATGCCTGTAATCCCAGCACTTTGGGAGGCTGAGGCGGGTGGATCACGAGGTCAAGAGATCGAGACTATCCTGGCCAACATAGTCAAACCTCGTCTCTACTAAAATATAAAAATTAGCTGGGTGTGGTGGTGCGCGTCTGTAGTCCCAGCTACTCGGGAGGCTGAGGCAGGAGAATTGCCTGAACCTGGGAGGCAGAGGTTGCAGTGAGCCAAGATCACGCCACTGCACTCCAGCCTGGCGCTCTGGTGACAGAGCAAGACTCTGCCTCAAAAAAAAAAAAACAAAACAATTCAAACAAAAAGAGAGTGAAGGAAATATTGAAAGTCTTGGAAACACACACACACACACAGACACACACACACCCCAACCTAGAATTCTGAATCCAGTAAAATTATCCTTCAGAAGTGAAGGAGAAATAGACTTTGTCAGACAAGCTAACACTAAAAGAATTTATCCTATGAGTTGACCTTGAATCCTGGGATTTTGTTATACAGTTCACTGAATAATATTTTACTGTATGAAATAAATGTCTGACATAAACCACAATTTGTTTATCTGTTCAACTATTGAAGGACATCTTGCTTGCTTCCAAGTTTTAACAATTAAGAATAAAGATATTATAAATATTCATGTGCAGGTTTTTGTGTGGATATAAATTAGATTTCTTTCAATAGTATTTTGTTTTTTAACATATAGATCTTATACATATGTTGTAATATATATGCATAGTGTTTAATTGTTGCAAGAGTACTACTCTATTTCTAAAAAAGTATTAAAATTATGGGGTTTTAAAAACTTTTATAAAACTTATTACACAGGCCAATTTTCTCTAATAAAATGAAGTCTCTGAAAAGTTTTTCCAGGCATTTGATGAGTAGATGAAACACAGGGGATTTTTAATGCAGGGAAATAATTATGGTAATGTTAGATACACGACATTATGCACTTTCTAAAGCCCACATAACTAGACAACACAAAGAACAAACCCTAATGTAAAGCATGGACTTTTAAAAATAATCATGTATCAATATTGACTCATCATTTGTAATAAATGTACCACACTAATACAAGATGTTAAAAATGAAGACTGTGGAGTTGGGAGGGTGTATATGGAGACTCTCCCTACTTTCTGTGCAATTTTTTAAATAAATCTAAAACAATTATTTAATGAGTGTAAAATTTTTTCAAGTAACTCAATATTTTTTAAAAGCTGCATTTGAGAATTGAGTTTTAGCCTAAAGCTATTTATTTTCTGAATTTTGAAATAGACCCAATTACTACACATCCTTTTTTTGTTGTTAACATCACCTTTTCCTTAAAATTTAATAACAAAACAACCACAAAAACATAAGGGTCAAACCGAGGTAGAATAAGTAAAGACAGGCCAACTCTTATTTCTCTGGCAAACTTCCATCACACAAATGTAAAAGAAAATAAATGAGCATAATTTATGAAAAGGCTTATGCTACACCCACAGAAAATGTAACTTACTGTATCAGTCAACCTGTTCCTCAGAATCTGAGCACTAAATTTTCTTTATTTCTTCTTTTTTTCACTTAAAGTTTTGGGATACATGTGCAGAACATGCAGGTTTGTTACATAGGTGTACATGGGCCATGGTGGTTTGCTGCACCTATAAACCCGTCATCTAGGTTTTAAGACCCACACACATCAGGTATTTGTCCTAACGCTCTCCTTCCCCTTGCCCCCCACCCCACAACAGGCCCTGTTGTGTGCTGTTCCCCTCCCCTGGGTCCATGTGTTCTCATTGCTCAACTCTCACTTATGGGTGAGAACATCAGTGTTTGGTTTCTTGTTCCTGTGTTAGTTTGCTAGTCACTAGAGGATAATGACTTCCAGCTTCAACCATGTCCCCGCAAAGGACATGATCTCATCTTTTTATGGCTGTATAGTGTTTCACGGTATATGTCCAGTCTATCACTGATGGACATTTGGGTTGGTTCCAGGTCTTTGCTATTGTTAATAGTGCTGCAATAATCGAATGTGTGCATGTGTTTTTACAGTAGAATGATTTATATCCCTTCAGGTATATACCCAATAATAGGATGGCTGGGTCAAATGGTATTTCAGGTTCTAGATCCTTGAGGAATTGCCACACTGTCTTCTACAATGGTTGAACTAATTTACTTTCCCACCAAAAGTGTAAAAGCATTCCTATTTCTCCACAGCCTCATCAGCATCTATTGTTTCTGGACTTTTTAATAATCGCCATTCTGACTGGCATGAGATGGTTTCTCCTCGTGGTTTTGATTTGCATTTCTCTAATGATCAGTGATGATGAGCTTTTTTTCATGTTTGTTGGCCACATAAATGTCTTCTTTTAAGAAGTGTCTGTTCATATCCTTTGCTCACTTTTTGATGCGCTTGTTTTTTTTCTTGTAAATTTGTTTAAGTTCCTTGTAGATTCAGGATATTAGCCCTTTGTCAGATGGGTAGATTGCAAAAATTTTCTCCCACTCTTTAGATTGTCTGTTCATGTTGATGCTAGTTTCTTTTGCTAGCACTGAAGTTTAAATGCTGACCTACTTATTATTGCTTTATACTGGGTTCAACGTGGACAGCGTCTTACACAAATATCTTTCAGGAATCACCACTCTTCTCTTCTCCCATCACTCCACTCACTCCTACACCTGCCCTGAGTGGCTGCAGTTAGCAGCAATGTGAGAAGCAGGAAATCAAAACATAGTCGTAAAAAAAAAAAAAAGTGAAGTGAAGTGAAGCTACAGCAGTGAAGTTACAGTCCACCCTGCACCGTGGCTTTGGTGGTGCAAGAGAACTCGAAGCTGACACTACTTTTATTTACGTGTATCTCAAAGTTTAAAACAGCACAAATTATCACATACTGTAGTGTTGAAGGGGAAGTGTGAAAATGTCTAAGCTTACCCCTAGCCCCCCCAGAAGTTCCATATTTTGGTACAAAACTTGAGCTGATGAGCATTCACTTCAATCATGCACAGTGTCATTGCTGGTCTGTGCAATGCCCTCCTCTTATTTCTAGTGATTGATTGATTCATTCATTCGTTGTTTTGTACTTTCTTCTTATAATCACTATTATTCTCCTTTCCCAAAAGGAATACATGCTAATATTTGTAATAAATGTCCTTGTATATGTACATACCATTGAACAAGAAGGGCTTTTTTCTTTTAGAGTAGTTTTTGACTTCTAGAAAAGTTGTGAAGATAGTAGAGAGTTCCCATATACCCCACACCCTGTTTCCTCTATTATTGACATCTTACCTTAATAGGACATATGTGTCACACTAATCAATCAATACTAATGTACCAGTATTTATTAAACTCCATACTTTTTATTCAAATTTCTTTAGTTTCTCCTTAATGTTCTTTTTCTGTCCCAGGATCCCATCCAGGACACCATATAATATTTAACCATCATCTCTCCTTTGCCTTCTCTGCTCTGCTACAGTTTCTCAGACTTTCCTTGTTTTTGTTGACCTTGACATGGAGGAGTACTGATCATGAATTTTGTAGAATGCCTCTCATTCTGGGTTTGTCTGCTGTGTTTCTCATGATTAGACAGGCGTTGTGAGTCTGTGGGGAGACGACAGAGCTGAAGCGCTATTCTCAACACATCATACAAGGGTGCATGCCATGAATCTGACTTATCACGGTTGATGTTACCAATGCAAGCACAAGAATACAAAGAAGAAAATTCGCATTTCTACTGTAATGCTTGTTTCTGTTTTGGCCACAAGACTAGAGCTGATACTTAGATACTTATTTCTGTCGCTACCGATTCCATGTTCTTTTGCCTTCAGCCAGCACTTCAGCGGCCTTTGTAGTGACCCAGACTTTTATTCCTAAAGAGTCTGAGTGATTACTATTTCTGGCTAATTTGATTGCAGAAATTTGTTTGCTTTTATTGCTAAATATGGGAGTTCTAGGAGATTTCTCAGAAAATCCCCTGGGTTCCAGACATAGTCCTCACCACAAAGAAGCAGCAACCTTATTTCTATTGATAACCAGGACCCACATCAGGACCGAAAAAAGGAATCACTAGTTTGTCCATCGTTTCAGTGGCTACATTAATGGATCTAATTCAAGACCAGGGCCATTGTGTTTTCTGGTTGAATTAACCCTCTCTCTTTAGACCCCTAAAATAGCAGAGCTGAATTTTCTGGACTGAAGCAAGAATTCTATGAGTAGATCATTGGCAGTAATAGAGAGGATCCATTCCTGCTGCCATCCCTTGGCTCCTAAATGTGAATTTCAGCTATGAGAGAACCCGTACTATATATTGGTCACTGGTCTAGAGCATACAGGTCATTCTGTAGGATAACCCACCAGCCCTCAAGGTTTTTGTCACTTGGCTGTTGCATTAGTGAAGTCTTAAACAGGTCATTTCAGCCTTCTTTTGGGACAACTTTTTAGGGTGATGCGGTACATGGCAATAATGATGCCCAATCAATCTGTTTTCTTTCTTTCTTTCTTTCTTTCTTTTCTTTCTTTTTTTTTGAGACAGAGTCTCGCTCTGTTGTGCAGGGTGCAGGCTGGAGTGCAGTGGCACGATCTCGGCTCACTGCAACTCCGCCTCCTGGGTTCAAGTGATTCTCCTGTCTCAGCCTCCCTGGTAGCTGGGATTACAGGCACATGCCACCATGCCTCACTAATTTTTGTATTTTTAGTAGAGATGAGGTTTCACCATGTTGGCCAGGCTGGTCTCAAGCTCTTGACCTCAAGTGATCCACCTGCCTTGGCCTCTCAAAGTGCTGGGATTACAGGCATGGACCACTGCTCCCGGTCTGGACCTATATTCTTGTAAAAGAGATACCCTGGTCAGAAGCAACACGAAATGATATCCAATGGCAGTAAATAAGATATTGTATAAATTCACAGATACTGATGCTGGAAAGAGCTTCATAATCAAAGAAGAAAAATCCACATCCAGAATAAATGTCTATTTCTAGTAAGGAAACATCACTGACCTGCCACATTGGAAAGAACTATGCATCAGTTAGGGTCCAAGGAGGAAACAGATGGCATCCACAAGGGTTAATTAAGGAAAATTTAATAATGGGCTGTTTACAAGGGCATGATTCAAGGTGTAGAAAACTCATAAATGTTGGTTCAGCTGGGGAGATGTTACCTGCTTTGGCCTGGGGGAGAGCCTGCTGAGTAGTCCCCATAGTCTCCACAGGTCAGCCTTTGGGAGCACGAGCATGTCAGAGAAAGCAGAAGCCAAGCGGTGAGTGGTAAGTGGAGCTGGAGGTCTACACAGACGTCCTCAACTCCACCCTTTTCACTGGGCAGTCTCCATCCCCTCCTTTTCCAGATGAAAGTCCCTAACAGAAAAGACACACAAATTTCCATCAGCTGTTTATCATGCAGGAGATGTTAGAAGGTTACCCTCCTTTCTCAAGACTTAACAATTAGCTCTCACCAAAACTTTTCATATAATATTCCAAGGGGATTGAAGAGAAGAAGTAATAATCAGCATAAATCACAGCTACCCTAGTAACCTCTTTGGTAGTTGGACATGAGGCCAGGGCTGATGGCAAAGGAAGCTGTGTTGAGTCGCCCCTAGCTGCAACAGAGATCTGACTACAAGAGGGAAGGACGACTTGAATGTATAAACTGGAAGTGTGGGTTTCTTCACCCGTATTAGGAGCGTGTGCGTGGAAGATGCACTTATTAGGAATACAGGATCAGAAGACCCAAGGTAGAACACTTGCCCTCTCCAAGGAATAACTGTTTCATTAAAATACCAAAAAGTCCCATGAACAAAATTATCTCCAAAGGGAACGTAGGCATTGACCAGCTTGCTAAGACTGCGGGAGGTGCGGCACATGGGGACAGAGGGTGGACATTTCACTCGGGTAGGGGGAGACATCACCTTGGTCAGAACTCAGAGACAAGGGGCACCTTCATCAAGACCAACTTAAAACACTGAGTCATGTTTAGTTAGCAGCTGGTTGTAACCCAGTTGGTTGACCCTAAAATGAGACCTGGGAATGTAAAGTAGAGGGACTGGAATATTATGTTCAAAAATCCCCCTTCTGTCGTCCCTCATTGTCCCCATTCTCTGATCCACTTTTTTGACAAGTAATGTCAAGTTTGTCCCAGGAGGGAGGGGAGCTGATCCTAACTGACCCATCACATTCAGAAGCGGAGTCCTACCTAGAGTTAGGGCTCTTTCCAATCAGCCCGGAGACCTCATCACCAGGATGTGTCACTGGGATAGGACAATGGCAGAGACATGTCTTGAGCACAGAACTCGTATAGTCAGGATTAAAATTGAGGTTGGTGGAATGTCTGATCAGTCCACAGACCTGGGTATCAGTGTCCTTCAAAAATGGCTTGGAGGCAATTAGGGCATCCTTCTCTCTTGTGATTACCAGATACTTGTAATCACCAGAAGGCTGAATAAAGTATGTTTAGCTGATGTAGACATACTAAAGACTAGGGACTTTTGCAGAGAAAGCCCTGACCAGATGATGATCTGATTCAGAAATTGCATACCAGCTTCACTTAGACCAAGTCAAATATAGAGACATTTCAAGTCTAAAACTCTGTCCTTCACCTAAGGAGATAAAATCTGACCAGGTTCTGTCCATCTTCTGTTTTTAAAGCTGTTCAAAGAAGTAGGGACAGAAAGAAACCAAATATCCACAGAAAGAGTAAGGGTGAAAAAATCTTGGAGACATGCTGGTGACACTAAGTCTGAGTAGCTAACGCCAGTGTGGAGATAGCAGGTCAGATGGGAGCTGCCATGGAAGCTTCCAGTTTCAGGTAGCAGCACAGGAGAACTCCTTCCCAAGCCTGTATTCATTGTCTACAGCTGCTATAACCAGTTACCACAAACTCAAGGGCTTAAAACAACACAATTATATTCTATCATTCATAAATTACAAGAGTCTTGCTGAGCTAAAATCAAGATAATGGCAGGACTGCATTTCTTTCTCAAGGCTCCCAGAGAGAATCCTTCTCGTTGGTATTTCCAGCCTCCCAAGGCCACAGTCTTTCTTGGCTGGTCACCCTTTTCTACCACCAGAGCCAGCGACAATGGGTTGTGTTCTTACATTGTATCACTCCACATTTTCTCCTCTTCTTTCTCTTCCACATTTAAAAACCCTTGTGATTACACTGGGCTCTCCTGGTTTATGCAGGTTAATCTCCATATTTCAAGGTCGGTTGGTTTGCAAGCTGATTTTGCTTCCTTAGTTTTTCTTGCCATACCATATAACACACTATGGGTTCTAGGGACGGCATTGTAGACATCTCGGGGGTGGATAGAAACCATTGTTCTACTTACCACAAATTCACTTAAGAAGGCATAGGTGAACCAACAGTGAACCTCAACACAGGGGATCCACCTGGATCTTCTATCATGAACAAGAAAAGGCTATCTCACTCAAGAAAGCAGGAAGGCATCAGGAGAGCTGAGTTCTCCATGAACCCTACCACAGTAGGGTCACACCAAGCCAACCCACATTTTATTCTTCCCAGAGCATCAAGTAGGTCCTCAAGTGAAGTGCCTATGAAAACACAAGAGGTTGGACCTCAAGGTACTAGATAGTGGGTCACAAGTGACAGATGTGTTCTTGACAATAAATGACAGAGAGCTGAGCCACTGCTTAAGGTAAAGGCAGGACAGGCTGGGTCAGTTTGGCTTAAGGAGCAAAACCCACCTAACCATGCCTCTGCGGTCATCTGTAAGGGAGAGTGCAGGGATGATAAGAAGGGAGATGGTATGTAGGGTGGGCACAGAAGCAGGAGCTGGGGAATGTCAGGGCTGATGGAGACAACTTCCATTCCTCAGTTGTTTTCTTAGGTTGCTTCCTCCAGAAGCCGACCGTGAAGCAAAGATTCCAGAATAAGATTTTATGAGAGGTCATACCAGCAAATACTGCTACAGGAGGGGCATATGACATGGAAGGGAAGGCAGCCAATGTAGTGTGCCTTCATGAGCAGGTCACTCAAGGAGAACTGGAACTTTATCCATGAAGACCTCTGGGAGGTTGGGTAGACTCTACCTCAGCACTGTCCCGACAGGGGGTGAGAGAAGCTGGGGTACTTATCTATCAACTTTTACTTATCGTTCAAGTCTCTCCCGAGGCATTAACCTCCCATCGCTTTGGCCTGCCCTGCATGTGGGCCGAGCATGTCTCCCTCACCAGAGGAAACCTAGAGCAGGGAGCAACATGCATGAATGGTAACGAAGGATCTGAGCACAGCATCAGCAACATCTGCTCCAAGGATGGAGGAAGGCATGATGGGAAATCCCCAGGGTAGGGAGAGTTATCAACAAGAAGACTCAGAGGTCGCCGATGGAAGGCTCAGGTCTGTCCTCAGGGTTCTTTTCAGAGTTCTAGCCCAGAATGGCGAGCAGCATGCAGAAATGAATATCTAACTACTCTTCATATTTGCCTCCTGTGTGCAGATACCACAAAAAGATGAAGGCTGAACAAAGGCAGGCAGCAATTGTACATAGTAATTAATCTTCTGGGGTGGTATGTATAAAGTTCTCCCAACCAAATGGGGTCTGAGAGTTTTATTTTGATAGCTCCTCGGTAATGAACAGTGGAAGGAAAAGGATGCATGGAAAAGAATACTTCAGGGACGGGATTTAAGTTGTCTTCAGACTGTGAGCAACACAGGACAGAAGAGAATAACATTTTTTCCAGAGAATCTAAGCCATGTTCATTGTCTAATATCAAAGACATGCAAAAACACATTGAACAGAGGTTAATTAAGAGTATAATATCTGAATCCTACAGACCTATAAATCCTCCATTGTCATGGTCCAGAAGGAATGTAGCCAGCACAAAGCCAATAAAAATGCTTAAGAAGATAAGTACATTTCCACTTGAATTGAGGACACCTTGGACTGCTTGCTAAGGAATAGTAGCTTTAAGTAAAGGACTGGAAGAGTGTCCTTAGCTGGTTAGAACAAAGACACAATTTGCTTTCATTTCCCTGTTGGCTTTTATCAATTTACAAAGAGGCCTTGAGGCAAAGGAAAATGTTAATGAGGATGTGAAACATACAGCGGCATTTGTTTATTTAGATGAGATAATTATTTTCACAGTACAAGAAGAATAGAAGCAAGGTCTTTTGGATATCCGGTCCCCTCAGGAAAATAGTTTGATGTTGTCCTCAGACATGTGTCAAGTTCCCTGCACCTTTGTTAGTGGACACCGAGGTCCCAGCCTGGAGACAGCATCTACCTTGAAACTATCCATGATCACCAATGGCCACGAACCACCAACTGTAGCAAACTCAAAAAGAAAAAAAAAATTGCTTCGGGTTTTCTAGAGGATTTTAGAGTATTCCTAGATTACTGAATTCATAATATCTTAAAGCAGGGTTAAATTTGGAATACCGAACCCTTCCAAAAAGAAGGGAAAAGACCACAGGTTAAAGGATATTTTTTATCATCAACTGACCTCAATCCATTAATTATAAAGAATTTTAAAATATCTTAGGGAGTTTTATGCGAGGTTTGCAGAGGAATAATTCCAGATTGGTAAGTCACCCAACTGTTTAAAGCAGACTTTTTAAATGCTTAATTCTTTTTCAAATAATTTTATTAAGTTCAGGGGTACATGTACAGGTTTGTTACATAAGTAAACATGTGTCATGGAAGTTTTTATACAGATTATTTTATTACCCAGGTATTAAGCCCAGTAGCAGTAGTTATTTTCCTCACTGACAGTGTGTGTTGTTTCCCTCCATGTATCCATTTGTTCTCATCATTTAGCTTCCACTTATAAGTGAGAACGTGCAGTCTTTGATTTTCTGTTCCAACCCTAGTTTGCTAAGGATGATGGCCTCCAGCTTCATCCACGTCCCTGCAAAGAATATAATATTATTCTTTTTTGTTTGTTTGTTTTCCTGAGACAGAGTCTTACTCTGTTGCCCAGGCTGGAGTACAGTGGTGCAATCTCAGCTCACTGCAACCTCAGCCTCCTGGGTTCAAGCAATTCTCCTGCCTCAGCCTCCCAAGTACCTGGGATCACAGGCACCCACCACCACCTCCAGCTAATTTTTGTATTTTTAATAGAGACAAGGTTTCACCATGTTGGCCAGACTGGTCTCGAACTCCTGACCTCAGGTGATCCACCCAGCTTGGCCTCCCAAAGTGCTGGGATTGCAGGTATGAGCCACTGCACCTGGCAGATATTGCTCCTTTTTATGGCTGCATAGTATATCATGGTGTATACATACCACATTTTCTTCATCCAGTCTATCACTTACAGGCATTTAGGTTGATTCCATGTTGTTGCTGTTGTGAACAGTACTACAATAAACATATGCATGCATGGTCTTTATAATAGAATGACTTACATTTCTTTGGATATATACCTAGTCATGAGATTGTTGAGTCTAATGGTATTTCTGTCTTTAAGTCTTCGAGGAATGGCTGCACAATGCTTGAACTAATTTACACTCCCATCAACTGTGTAAAAGCATTCCTTTTTCTCTGCAACCTCACCAGCATCTGTTGTTTGACTTTTAAATAATAGCCATTCTGCAGTGAGATGGTATCTCATTGTGATTTTGATTTGCATTTTCGTAATGATTAGTGATGTTGAGCTTTTTTTTTCATATGATTTTTGGCCACATGTATGCCTTCTTTTGAAAAGTGACTGTTCATGTCCTTTGCCCACTTTTTAATAGGGTTGTTTTTTTTTTCTTGTAAATTTGTTTAAGTTCCATATAGATGCTGGATATTAGACCATTGTCAGATGCATAGCTTGCAAAAATTTTCTCCCATTCTGTAGGTTGTCTGTTTACCCTGTTGATAGTTTCTTTTGCTGTGCGGAAGCTCTTTAGCTTAATTAGGTACCATTTATCAATTTTTGCTTTTGTGGCAATTGTTTCTGGCTCCTTCATCATAAAACCTTTACTCATGTCTATGTCCTGAATGGTATTGCCTAGGCTGTCTCCCAGGGTTTTTATACTTTTGGGTTTTACATTTAAGTCTTTAATCCATCTTGAGTTAATTTTTATCTATGATGTAAGAAAGGGATCCAGTTTTAATATTCTGCATATGACTAGACAGCACCGTTTGTTGAATAAGGTATACTGTTCTCATTGCTTGTTTTTGTAAGATTTGTTGAAGATCAGATAGTTACAGGTGTGTGGTCTTATTTCTGGGTTCTCTATTCCATTCCATTGATCTATGTGTCTGTTCTTGTACCAGTACCATGATGTTGGTTATGTAGCCCTGTAGCATAGTTTGAAGTTAGGCAGTGTGATGCCTCCAGTTTTGCTATTTTTGCTTAGAATTACCTTGGCTATTTGGGCTCTTTTTTGGTTTCATATGAATTTCAAATTCGTTTTTTTCTAATTCTGTGAAGAATGTCAATCGTAGTTTAATAGGAATAGCATTAAATCTATAAATTGCTTTGGGCAGTTATGGCCATTTAAAGAATATTGATTCTTCCTATCCATGAGCACAGAATATTTTTCCGTTTGTTTGTGCCATCTTTTGAACAGTGGTTTATAGTTCTCCTTGTTCTTTCTCTTTCATCTCCCTGGTTAGCTGTATTCCCAGGTATTTTATTCTTTTTGCAGCAGTTGTGAATGGGATGATGTTCCTGATTTGGCTCTCAACTTAACTGTTGTTGGTGTACAGGAATGCTAGGAATTTTTGCACGTTGACTTCATCCCCTGAGACTTTGCAGAAGGTGCTTATATGATTAAGAAGCTTTTGGGCTGAGACAATGGGATTTTCTATATACAGAATCATCTAGATATAGAATCATGCCATCTGCAGTTTGTCTTCCTTTCTTCCTGTTTGGATGCCCTTTATTTCTCTCCCTTGCCTGATTTCCCTGGCCAGGCCAGAACTTCCAACACTATTTTGAATAGGAGTGGTAAGAGAGGGCATTTTTGTCTTGTGTCAGTTTTAAAGGGGAACACTTCCAGATTTTGCCCTCTCAGCCTGATATTGGCTGTGGGTTTCTCATGCATGGCTCTTATTATTTTGAGGTATGTTCCTTCAACACTTAGTTTATTGAGAGTTTTAACATGAAGTGATGTTGAATATTGTTGAAAGCCTTTTCTGCGTCTATTGAGAATATCATGTAGTTTCTGTCTTTAGTTCTGTTTATGTGATGAATCACAATTATTGATTTGCATATGTTGAACCAACCTTGCATCCTGGGAATGAAGCCTACATGATCATTGTGGGTAAGTTTTTTGATGTGTTCCTAGGTTCAGTTTGCCAGTATTTTGTCGAGGATTTTTGCATCAATGTTCATCAGGGATATTGGCCTGAAGTTTCCTTTTTCTATTGTGTCTCTGCTGGATTATGGTATCAGAATGATACTGTTTTTTAGAATGAGTTAAGGAGGAGTGCCTCTTTTCAACTATTTGGAATAGTTTCAGTGTAAATGGTACCAGCTCTTCTTTTACATCTGGTAGGATTCAGCTGTGAAACCATCTGGTCCTGGGCTTTTTTTGTTTGGTAGGCTATTTATCATTTAAGAACTTCTTATTTATTTTTACTTTAAAGCCAGATATATTTTTAAAAGATCATGCTTATAATAAGTAAATTATATAGTAAGAAAACATCAAAATAAAGTAGATGAATAAAAAGGCACACTCAAAAAATTCAAGAGCAGCAAGGACAGTTTCTAATGTTGGAAGAAAGAGAAAGAGACATTAAAATTATTTTTTCAAGTGAAGGTTTCTGTCAGTTGAAGTAGTTAGCATTGGGTTGTTTTCTCCTGTGTCCAAAGCAGACTTTTCCTGCACTGGTTTCTGGGGAGGTGTTCAGTCTTCCACCATGTACAGGTGATACATTAAGGTGATGGCCGCTGCTGAGATGGCAGGGATCACCTAATTGGTCCACCAACTGGGACTAGAATCAACAGTAGTGAGAAGAGTTTCTGAAAGCTTGTTTAACTTAAGTTTATCATCTGGATAGCTCCTCAATTATATATGTTTTGGACAATTCCTGGCATCTGTAGAGTGCCCGACATCCTCAAATTTTTCTGTAGGGTCACCTCCAGCTTGTTCCATTAAGACTTCTTTCCCACCAGGATGCTCAGGGATTCAATTTCTTCCTGGCTCAGTCATTGGAAGGGTGTGTGTATTGAGGACTTTATCCATTTCTTCTAGGTTTTCTAATTTACGTACATAGAGGTGTTCATAATATCTTCTGATGATTGTTTGTGTTACTCTGGGGTCAGTGGTAATAATTCCCCCCTATCGTATTTGTGTTTATTTGAATCTTCTCTCTTTTCTTCTTTATTAGTCCAGCTAGTGGTCAATCTATGTTTTTTTTTTTTTTTTTTTTGAGACAGAGTTTCGCTCTTGTTACCCAGGCTGGAGTGCAATGGCGTGATCTCAGCTCACCGCAACCTCCGCCTCCTGGGTTCAAGCAATTCTCCTGCCTCAGCCTCCCAAGTAGCTGGGACTATAGGCGTGTGTCACCATGCCCAGCTAATTTTTTTGTATTTTTAGTAGAGACGGGGTTTCACCATGTTGACCAGGATGGTTTCAATCTCTTGACCTCGTGATCCACCCGCCTCGGCCTCCCAAAGTGCTGGGATTATAGGCATGAGCCACCGTGCCCGGCCTAGTCAATCTATTTTATTAATTTTTTTCAAAAAACCAACTCTCGGCTTCATTCATATTTTGAATGGTTTTGTTGTTGTTGTTGTTGTTATCTTCTTCAGTTTCACTCTGAGCTAGGCTATTGCTTGTCTTCTGCTAGCTCTGGGGTTTGTTATCTCTTGGTTCTCTAGTTCTTTTAGTTGTGATATTAGGACATTGATTTGAGAACTTTCTAGATCTTCGATGTAGGGATTTAGTGCTATAAATTTCCCGGTTAACACTGCCTTAGCTGCATCCCAGAGATTCTGGTGTTGTATCATTGTTCTCATTTATTTCAACGAACTTCTTGATTTCTGCCTTAATTTCATTTATTCACCCAGAAGTCATTCGGGAGCAGGCTGTTCAATTTCCATGTAATTGTATGGTTTTGAGTTAATTTCTTAGTCTTGATTTCTAATTTGATTGTGCTGTGGTCCGAGAGACTATTTGTTATCATTTCAGTTCTTTTGCATTTGCTGAGGAGTGTTGCATTTTCCATTATGTGATCAGTTTTAGAGTAAGTGCCACTTGGCAATGAGAAGAATGTATTTCTGTTGATTTGGGGTGGAGAGTTCTATGGATATCTATCAGGTCCACTTGATCCAGAGCCGAGTTCAGGTCCTGAATATCTTTGTTAATTTTCTGTCTAGATGATCTGTCTAATATTGTCTGCGGGCTGTTAAAGACACCCACTATTATTGTGTTGGAGTCTAAGTCTCTTTGAAGGTCTCTAAGACCTTGCTTTATGAATCTGGGTGCTCTGGTGTTGAATGCATAAATATTTAGGATAGTTAGCTCTTCTTGTTCAATAGAACCCTTTACCATTATGTGATGCCTTTCTTTGTCTTTTTTGATCCTTATGTTTTAAAGTCTGTTTGTCAGAAAATAGGATTGCAACTTCTGTAAGGTAGATTTTCTTATAAAATCCTTCGGCAAGGCAGAAAAAGCTCGCAAGGCAGAAAAAGCTCACAAGGCAGCTAGTTTTTAGGAACTCAGGATAGTCCAGGGTGAGGCTTCTGAGGAGGGGTCCAGGGCCTTGGGAGGCTGTGTAGACCTGTTTTGACCCTTGATGGCTTTGCTACAGTTTTCATTATCTGTGGAAACCAGCTTTGTGGGTCTAGAAAGAGATAATGGCAACCAAACGCAAAAGCCAGGATTGATCTAAGCAAGAGGCTTGTGACAGCTGGGCACGGTCAACCAGTTTTAAGAGAATGTGCTGGTGCCTCTTGTGTTACAGATTGACCATGTGTTCCGCAGTGCTGAGCCAGATGCTCCAGTCACTGGTGAGTGGTTGCATTGACTGACCAGGTGTTCAGTGGTACTTGGAGATCAAGTCATATCTCAACAACAAAGTCAATCACCCTATTTGTGGACAGACTCATATGCATATTGCTGAGACAACTTCCCCAGCAGAGGTGGAAGCAATTTGGGAGTCTAGTGAATATGAGTGTATGGCCAAGCATCAGGAGGCATCCCACCATTTTCTTTCCCAGGTAATCTCACTCAGTTCTGGGGAAATCTACCTTCCTTAGAGCTTGGGCTGACTCTGAGCTAGAAGAGGTCATTAAAAAGAAGAATGGAGGGTTCTTGGCTCAAATGTCCAGGACTGTCTCCAAGCATTTAAAATTTCACTTTATCATTAGAGCCAACTAGAAAACTTATGAAACATTTATCATACCATGTGTTACCAGGTCCAGCATGAGAGCAGCAGAATTAACTGTGCTGTTCCAAGGAGCGTTCCTCAAAGCCATCTGCTATCAGCTGGCAGTGAGGATTTAAGAGTCGATCAAGGTTTCTGCCAATGGTTGACTTAACTCATCTGGAATAAAATGTGCATAAATGCTGGATAAATATTTTAAAACATGCTTTTAAATGCATGGCAGCTCTTACCAGAAGATAAGAGAAATACTCTGGTGCCAAGAATCAAGCAAGAGCAAGAATCCCAGGAGATAAACAAAGGCAAAAGCTGTCAGCCGACTTGGGAAGTCTGCCTTTCACAAGAGGCCCACACTTTGTTTTAACAACAGCAAGTGTTGGCATGACTCCCGCAGATGGAGAGCTAAGTAGGGAAAGTTGCGTTTCCAGATATCAAAATATTATAACGGTATGGTCATAAGAGTGAGGTTTCAGCATAGAAAACGAGAAAAAATGTCAAGCAATGGAACATAAGGAAAACCTAAGATTCTGATGCACAGAAACAGGATGGGGCAATTTAATATCTAAACAGAGAGCAAGCATACACACTTGCTGCACATCATCCACCTTAGTGGATTACAGGCTTCAAAGCAAAAGTTACATGTTTAGAAGTACATAGGCGAATGTATCCTTGGGAGTTCAGGGTCAGCAAAGATTTTTTTTCAAGAAAATATAAAAAATATAAACCACAAGGAAAACAGCGATGTATTCAGGTGTGTTAAAACTGAGAACTTCTCTTGATGAACAGAAAGTGGAAAAATGTGTGCCACACAGGTCAGTGAAAACAGATTGAGAGAGAGAGAGAGAGAGAGAGAAAGAGAGAGAGAGAGAGTGCCCACGAGCTTCTCAGATCAATATCAAGAATAAAAGCTTCAAGGGAGAAAAGCAGCAAAAGACATGGACTAGCATTTCACAGATAAGAAAACACAATGGCCAAAAGACATTGAAAACGCACAACCTCATTAGTTGCTAGAGAAACACAAGAGTAAATTTTATTGCACACACACTTGTTGGCAAAAGTTAAGAGATTTGATCACACCCAGTGCCTGGTAAGGCTATGGAGCAACGTGGAACAGTTATAAATTACTGGTTGAAGTACAAATCGTGAAAACGTGGTGTTATCTAGGAAGTTTAAGCTGCACATGCCCTTCCATAAAGCAATTTTCAGACCTAGTGGTAAATGCTAGTGACTCTGGTCCATTTACTCTGTGAAATGTGTCTAAGAATCTTCACCACAGTGTTTTCTTATAGCAAAAATCCTGGAAAGAACCCAAATGTCTATTGATAATAAAATGACAACTTTTTTAGGGCTTCAGCTACTTTTAGGGGTCAGGCAATGATGGGACCCAGGTGGAATATCTGGGAACGAGTGATCTGTTTCTTAAACTGGGGGGTGAGCCTGTGGATTTCTATTTTATTTCTGTACTTTATGATACAGATGTGCATGCTGTGATTATATATCAAATACATCACAGTTTAAAAGTCATTTGAAAAGATCTGCCATTGGGTGGGGGCAGAGATCAGGAGACCAAAAGTTAGAGACAGTTGGCCCAGTGCCAGGCTTGGAGGGCTGTCTTCCACTTACAATGGCCCACACAGGCAGCTCAATGCCACGTTCTCACTGAAGTTACAGAACCCAACTGCTGAAGCCCAGGTATACCCTTGCACTCACTGCTCATATCATACCCTGTCTCCAAACCCATTTCACCTGGGGTCAAAAGGCTCCAGGCACTTCTTAGCTCAGTAGCTTTTTTCTAGAATGCATCAGGTCACCCATAGGTGTTGAGGATTTCGAGAAATACATTAGCTGGCTGGAATCCAGAAATCCAAGATTGTTCTCTATCGCCTTCATGGATCCTGCTGCTTAAGTTCTTTCTCTGAAAGTTTCTCTGCTCAGAAGGCTGGAGACACTCCCATTGGGCAGACAGGTTGCTGGAGTTGCATGGCTCCAATCCCTCCTGCATTAACATTTCTGAGAGCACCTCCACAGCCTCCAGGGAGTGCCCAGATCCTGCACCCAGCCTCCCCTGTCTGGCCCTCAGGGAGCCAGAGGACAATGTCCACTAGTATCCACACTCACACTTGCTGTTTTCTCTGTCCCAAGTCATCCTCAGGGGAAAGGCTGAGGACAGAGGACCCCTGTCATCTTCATGGTGGAGGTTCATAGAGATTGCAAGTACCTTCTTTGGTAGAGACAAAAAGACTTAACACGAAGAAAAAAAATGTGATAGGGTGACATTGGTGTGCTCTCTCCTGATCCTGCAATCGATTTGTTTTCTTCTATCTGAAGGGTCTCCTCATTTTCTCTCCATCTCTAACACACACAGACATACGCACACATGCATCAATACATATGCACAGTTCACACAGCCAGACATAACTCACTCACACTACAGAAAAAAAAAAAAAAAGTTTCTTGACTCAAATTTTTTTCACCCCGAGCTAAAAAATCATTAAGCTTGAGCATGTAAGAATGTCCCAGCATCTTCATGTCTACACCATCCGAATTCTTAAAGAGTTTATGGCCCCCAAAGCCTGGCTCCCACACTTTCCTGCCCGTCTCACTGCCCTGCACCTCCATCTGGACCTCAGCCACTCTGAACTATTTTTCTTTCAGTCACGCTTTCTCTTGCCGCAGAGTCTCTAACAGATAAATCCTCCAAAGCAAGGCCTACAACACTCTCCTCTCGCCCTAAGCCTTTAGACGTTCCTACTCCTCATCCCTGCAACCCAACACCACGCAGCTTTGGTTCCTTTTTAACTTTGCTTTGTCCTCAGCCCACTTATCCCTGCACATTAAAAAATCATTTGGCCAAAGCCCATGAAATCCAAAGTGCCCAGACCAAGTGACTTCCATAAACAAAGACCTGCTACAACATGCTCTCTTCTGAGCTCTGGGTGGCCACTCATGTTGTGACCCTGCATGACTCCAAGGGGTGGCTGCTGGCTTTCAAGGCTGCCAAGTATGAGAAGTGCGATGATTGCAACCTGTCACTTTGCCAGATGAGAAGCTAAGCCAGCACTTCCTAGTTGTTTTCCTTCCAGGCCACCTTGCCAGAACTCCCTGGGACCTAGGATAAAAGAAATGGACAGTCAAGCTTCCACAAAGTGAGTTGGAAGGAGACCTCAGAGCACGCAGCACCAACTGCAGGCTATTCCCATTGCATTTAAGCTGGCTCTGAGATGCCACCACATCCTCCAATTTTATACTCTCATGATTGGCACCTGTTGTAATGTGTAAGTTCTGCCCTTCTCTGGAAAGACTGACATTGAGCTGGAAATAACAACAATAAGTATAGGAGCCATATCTTGAGAAATGGCAGTTTCTGTGTGCAGAGATTGCCACTAGCTTCCCCTACTCACTACCCACCGTTATGCAACAAAACAAAACAAATAAATAAAACATGCTAAAAAAATCACCTTTTGCCAGATATGTTGGCTCATGCCTGTAATTCCAGCACTTTGGGGAGCCAAGGCCGGAGGATCACTTGAGGCCAGGAGTTCAAGACCAGCCTATGCAGCATAGTGAGATCTTGTCTGTACAAAAAATAATAATAAAAAAATAGCCAGGTGTGGTGGTGTGCACCTGTATATCCTAACTACCTGGGAAGGCTGAGGCAGGAGGATAGCTTGAGCCCAGGAGTTTGAGGCTGCAGTGAGCCCTAATTGTGCCATTGTACTCCAGCCTCGGCAACAGAGCAAGAGCCCTGTCTCTCCTTAAAAAAAAAAAAAAAAAATGACTTCTGAGCTTCCATGTTTAAAGTTATCTACATTGGTTTGCAGCAGGAACAGATGGTAAGTTTCAGAAACTTCAGGGATCTCATTTCTTGTCAGGCAGTCCTGGGAGTTGGAGCCCTTTCCTGCCCTTCCCATACCTATAACACTCACCTGTACATTCTTGTTTTACCTTCTAGGGCTGCACAAAACCCGGAGACACCTTTTGCACAAGACCATGCTTCTGATAACTAGACTTTTCATAACTCTCACGAATATTAGCTTTTCTGTGAACAACAGTTTCTATTTCTTTGGTCATTCTCTGTGTGAATTGCTTCTTAGATTACTGATTAGTTTATTTTGTCACCATGTCTCTTAAAAGGTGCCATCCATCCTTGCCCCGACTTTCAATACCACCTGAGCAAGAGAAAGCATTTGGTCAAGTACTTTCCCTAGGGGGGAATCATCTTACCTCCTAAAGTCTGCAGTCATTTCAGCAGCTGCAGAACAGCCTCTGTGAAGCTCGTGATCTGCTCAAGTCTAAAGACCCTTCCATACCTGCATTCGCCGTCCCTCTGCTTGTGCAATTGATTTCAGACTTTAAAAATGGAGTGTTGGATGTCATAGTTTGTGTTTGAACTTCTTTTTCTGGTGCAGGAAAATCATTATAAGCTTTTAGTCTATGTTTATATTTTTTGTCTTTTTTACCACTGGGGAAAGGAGTATCTCAAAATACTAAAAGTATTAATGCAACCCCAAACAGCCCTGCAGTCTAGGCATTATTATACAGCTATGGAAACAGAGGCAGATTAATAACAAAAGGCACTTTTGTTCTCCCTCCTTTCATTCCACTAAAGGAAATCCTGTGTAGAATGGATACGGAATCCTCTATATCAAAACAGATGGCAATGACACAGCCTCAAACAATGAGGGTGGAAGCTTGTGGGTAGACACCTGACGCTCTTCTACCCTCAATGAGACAACCCATGTCCTGTGCCATCTTCCTTAGCATCTTGAGTTCCCATAGTCATAACTGAAGCAATGGTGCTCCCTATCTTCCCTGTCCTTTTCCGCACACCCATTCCAGTGTTTCCTGGGATTACCTCCCAAATAAGCCACATTCATCCACGTCTTCATTTTGGGGTTTGCCCCTAGGAAAACCCAGTCTAAGACAATGAAGTCTTAGATTCTTAAATGAATATAGAGGGAAAAGGAGTGATAAATAGCAATGAATGTCAGAACACTCTAAAAAGATGGATTTCTGAATTCTAATACCTACAACTATATGTTAAACCAATTACACAGAGAAAATTCTTCTTTTGAATCATGACACTTGGTTTAACTTAATAGAAAGTTTGAGTGACAGAATTTGTCTGACTATGCAGCTTTGCTGCTCTTGGATATATGCAATTTCTAGGGCTTCATGCGTCACATGCAGCAGTAACCCACCACAAGCACATTCAGGAGTGGCTAAGAACCATCTGTGAACAGCAAACTGTCTACAGACAATGCATCTCCAGGCCTGAAAGATAGGTGCTCTCTGACGTCATTTCCGTGCCTTCATTAAATTATTCAACACGCTTTCTCACTTAGTTAAATTCAGTACGGTTCTTGATATAGTTTGGATACTTGTTCCCACCCAGATCTCATGTTGAATTGTAATCCCCAGTGCTGGAGGTGGGATCTGGTAGGAGGGGTTTGGATCATGGGGGAGTATTCCTCATGGCTTAGTGCTCTCTTCATGATAGTTCTTGCAAGATCTGGTTATTTAAAAAGGGTGGCACCTCCCCGCCCACCCTCCTGCTCCTGCTTTTGCCATGTGAAGTGCCTGCTCCCCTTCACCTTCCTTCATGATGGTAAGCGTTCTCAGGCCTCTCTAGAAGCTGAACAGATACCAACACCATGCTTGCTGTACAGCCTGAGGAACTGTGGGCCAATTAAACTTCTTTTCTTTATAAATTACTCAACCTCGGGTATTTCTTTATAGCAATGCAAGTATGGCCTAAGACAGCCCTCTGCCCAAATATCAAAAATTTAATTGTGGTATCTGAATTATGGATGCTTTTTGGTGTTTGAACCAAGGCCCACGTGGAAATACTAAATTTGAGTCAAGTCTGTAGGTTTCCATTAGGACCATACTTAGCATTCACTGCTGTTGAAGCCGAGGCCCACAGTGGCTTCAGCACTCCTGCCAGGGTTGAGTTAGCCAGCATGGTCATGCGGAGCAGACGGGAGCAGCATTCCTCACGTAACCATCTGGACAAAAGTCAAGCTGGCTGCTTCCTGGTGTTGGCAGAAATCTTAATTGCAGAGCCGTATGTCTTCCCTGCCCTGCATGTCCACTAGCACCCAGTCACAGGTTCCTCCCACAGCATCCTCCTTCCTGAACATCAGAGTCCCCTGGACATTCTACAATTCTATAACTCCTGACTCCAGTCTCCTCTCTTAAGCAGTTTGATTTTTTTTTCTTTTTTTTTGAATGCTCTTAAATGGGCGATGATGGCTTTGATCTCATTCTCATTACCCAGGCCTCTTAAACTTTGAGTTAAGCATGAATCTGAAAATATCCTGGTGGGTAACTGTATTCCTTGGCCTTTGAGTTTTAACCTAATTTAAACCAGATGCAGTAGGGAAAAAATAGATAAAGATAAAAAATAGGAAAGAAAGAATTGCATGATATTCCTTTTAATTATTGAAATGTAAAATTCACATAGAGGAGTAAGTCTGAGGTCAGGTCTTTTTCTTTGTAATTAGGACTAGTTGGTCATCTCTAAAAGGCATGTGTGTCTCAAAAGTTGAACAGCCTTGGTTTAGACGCACTAGAAACCTTAGAACAGAGATTTGGTGGACAAGTTGGTGTAAACTTTTTTAAAGAGAGAAGTCCAATGAGCTTTCTTTGTAACTAAATGTCATCAATCCAGGCTTTCAGAATAATAAAGGTAACCATTACCAAGCTTTAAAGCAGATTAATAATGCCCAAAGTGGCTTCCCCTTTTCTTGCCCTGGCCTCACAAGTTCACAGAAATCCCCAGCCCAGGAGATGCCGCCTCATGACTGGCCGCAGTGACATTGGCGTCCCTGCACTCCTCCACTCTCCAACTTCCTTCAAAGTTCCACGAGTAGGTGAGAGACAACCACCCCTCATCTACTCCACTCTGACTTGTCAGTGTGCTTGAGAATGTTCAACCTTGCTCTAGAAAATAAGAGAAATGATTAAATAAAGGCTGATAGATAAATCTAAGTGCAGAAGCAGGTGGCCTGCAAGTCACAAAGACTTCAGTGGCTCAAGCTGAGCATGTGTGTGCTACTGAGTGTGGACAGAAAGGCATGGGAGGGCCAGAGACATAACCAACGTTTATGAGATCTGAAACTGAACCCAGCCACCCACTGGTGACAGATGTTCTGGCTCCATGTGTCCATCACCCAAAACACAAGGACAAAAGTTATGACTAGTTGCAGGTCACTGGGAGATATAGCTGCTGGTCAGAGACACAGGCCTTTCATTTCCTGAGCCCCCTCTCTGGTCCTTATCCCTCCCATCAGTAGGAACAGGAACCAGCAAACATAGGATTACAGTGGCGGGGTCTACTCAGGCCACTGGTGCGCCATCTGGAGTGTGAAACTAACCCCATCTCTTTTCTGATGCTTCTCACTGTGTTTTAAAAGTCCAGTCTGTTTTATCACCTCTGGGGCAGCTACCTTAAAGTTACTTGAAGGCTGTCATTGCATCGAAATAATTTCCCACAGGAGAGAGGTGGTTGGCATGTCCCAGGGCACAGGGCCTGTTAGAAACCTGCCCTGCCCCATGGTTCAGATAGTAACTAAAGGGTATGGAGGCTGAGTCAGAACTCAAGTCAGAGATGAAAGGCGCTGAGTTTCCATCCTCTATCCCTCGGTGATCTCACTTCATAAATGCTCATGATATAATGTGAAGTGAAAAAAAGGAAAATAATAGCTTGTATAGACAATATAACTGTTATAAAATTGTTTCCATTAGAGATAAGTAATTATATTTATGTGTGCATTTGCATACTTACTGAGTAAATGCTAGTGTGTCAGACTAGATGTTAGACAAGTAATTTTTCCTCTAAATATTGACAGCATGCATTGTTCTAAGTAGATATGTATTAATATATGTAAAAACACTGGAAGATGCTGGAAACAAGCACATGAAAATGGCAACAATGAGTCATAGGATTATTGATAACGTTTGGTTTCTTATCCATTTTTAAAATACTTTTAGGAATTTCTAAAAGTCAACAAGAATTGTTTTATAATTGAACAAAAATTATCGTGCTACTCCAAATGTGCTCACAACACAGATCTTTACAGGAGTTCCAAAGCAGGGAAAGGGCCAAACTCACAACACGGGGAGGTTTGAGCCTTTAAAATCATAATTACAATTAGGCAGGAGGAATCAGCTAATGAGACTGATCATACAGTATGATGCCTATAGTTGATGGTGATATACAGCAGTCTTAAAAACACAAAGAGTAGATGTTAGGTGTTCTCACTCCCTCAAATAATGCATTTGTTAATTAGTTAGAGTTAATCATTCCACAATGTAGATACACTTCAAAACATCGTGTTATGCACAATGAATACATACGATTTTATTTTTCAATTAAAAAAATCAAATGACAGCCTCCAGCCATCCTTGGAAGGTCCCATTCAATATGGCAGGCGTTCATCCCAAGATGCATCACTCCCATCACTTGCTGGCCTGCACCCAGCAACTTCCTGTTTCTTCTAGTTTCTACACGTCAATCAATACTAGATCCCTAGGCTAAGATATACAAAGGTTGATGCTGTGTTTGTCATAGGCCTCCTCTTTATACTCGAATAGTGCTAAAAATACCACAAACTCAGTCAAGATGTGGCAGCACCAGGACACATGCCTACAGTTAGTCCCTTGCCCATCAGTTCCATGGCAACTCAGTTTTGTGCAAACCACTCATGCCAAAGATGGCAGGTGGGCTGTTCTCAGGGTCTGTTGATGGGGAAGGAGGAACATGATGATGCCCACATCCCTCCACACGTTCTCATGCAGCTTCAGTTACTGCTCACTTACCCCCTCTAAATGTAGTGGCTTAAAACAGTAACAATTACTTTACTCTCTCATAGTTTCTGTGGGTCTGGAACTTAGAAAGAGCTGGGCAGGTGGTTCTGGCTCAGAGTCTCTTGGCTGGAGTTGGAACAGATTGGGGGTCAGAAGGCCAGCGTGGCTGAGGGCTGGCTGGACAGCACTGTCAGTTTACGTAGTTTCAGGACTGCTTGATGTGGTTTCCCAACATGGGATGATGTGGGCTTCCTTCCAGCATGGCGGACTCAGGGAAGTCAGGCTGCTTATGTGGCATCGCAGGGCTCTACTCATGAGGGTTTCCAGCAGGAAGGTAGAAGCTGAGTTCGTTTGTAATGACTGGTCTTGGAAGTCAATAAAATCACCTGTGTCATACTCATGGCCAGAATAGTCACAAAAGCCCTCTCAGTTCCAAGTGTCAAGGAAGACCTAGACTTCAGCTCTCAATGGGATGAGTGTCAATGTCACTTTGAAGAAAGAACATGAGTGACAGAGATACTGTTGTGGCCACATGTGGGAAACACACTCTGCCACACAGGTGCTGTATCCCCCATCAAATAATCAAACATGCCTGGTGTCTACTCCTACTCATTCTTGGAAAGCCAGCTGCTTAGATATTCAGTCTAGGCATATGGGCAGACACTTCTCAAAAGAAGATGTACACATAGGTAATGAGCATGAAGGAAAGCTCAACATCGCTAATTTCTAGAGAAATGCAAATTAAAACCGCAATGAGATAGCATCCCATGCAAGTCTGAATGACTGCTATTAAAAAGTCAAAAAATAACAAACGACGGTGAGGTTGTGAAGAGAAGGGAATGCTTATACACTGCTGGTGGGAATGTAAAGTAGTTTAGTCATTGTGGAAAGCAGTGTGGCAATTTCTCAAAGAATGTAAAACAGAATTATCATTTGACCCAGCAATACCATTATTGGGTATATAATATACCCAAAGGAATATAAATTGTTCTATCATAAAGACACGTGCACATATATGTTCACTGCAGCACTATACACAACAGCAAAGACATGAAATCAAACTAAATGCTCATAAATGGTAGACTGAATAAAGAAAATGTGGCAGGCCATGTAATACTATAGAACCACAAAAAAGAATGAGATCATTTCCGCTGCTGTCATATGGATGTAGCTGGAGGCCATTATCCTAAGTGAAGTAACATAGGAACAGAAAAACCAAACACAGCATGTTCTCATTTGTTGGTGAGAACATGTTCTTCTTTGAGTACACATGGACACAAAGAAGGGAACAACAGACACTGGGGCTGGGGCCTACTTGAGGGTAGAGGGTGGGAAGAGGATGAATACTGAAAAACTACCTATTGGGTACTTGTGCTCATTATCTGGGTGACAAAATAATCTGTATATCAAAACCCTGTGACATACAATTTACCCATGTAACAATCCTGCACAGGTACTCCAAACCTAAAAGCTGGAAAGAAAAATAAACAAGTAAATAACTAGAGCCAGAAGGCCATGTCTTTGTCAAATAGAAGTGATTATATTTGTCTAATACTTTTTAACAGCTTTATTGAGGTATGAATGGTGTATAAAATCTGCATGTACTTAATGAACGCAATTTGGTGAGTTTGGGCAAATGCACACACCTGCGAAACCATCACCACAAACAAGAGTTCCTACTACTTAATACACTTTTTTCTTCCTCCCTTATTTAAAAGAATATTAAAAAAATTTTTTTTTGCCTGTGTTCTTGATGTAAGAGAAATATTTTTTTTCTTTATTTGCCAAAGGTACACTAATTCTGTTTTCAACTTTCTAAAGGATGATAAGACATCAGTCTTAGGTCTGTCAGGCTGTAATTGCCTTAACTATCTATTTCATTGCAGTGTAAAACCATTTTTTTTGGCATTTTTTCTCTTTTCTTGATTTTTAAAACAATGTTTTAGTTGCTAAGACTGCCCACCCACTCCCATAAGAAAGTTAGGAAGATGGGTTGTCTTTTATAAATTAAAGAAAATAAAATAAAAGAAATGGGAGAGGGGGAAAGAAAGAAAACCCAGGCTTTCTTACAAAACGGAATTTGTCTCTAAAGCAGAATTTCAAATTTTGCAAATGTGTGGTCAGTACTCAAGACACAGGCAGGATGCAAGCTGGGCAGTCTGAGATGACCTTAAGTAAGACAACATGAAACCCTCATCTGTTTTCTCTTTGATGTTGGACTTACTTCATCTTTCTGTTGTCTCCTAAAATAATTTGGACTGATTGAAAGGAAATAAAGATCTCCTTCAACAATCTGTTACCTTTTATGTGTATCAGAAGCAGCAGTGCCTGGCAGAACTCTCTGCTATAAGCTATAAACATTGATTTCTCAGCCACTGTAAAAACTAAAGAATTGTTTCTTGTTCGAAATTTGGAATATTTGTGCTCAGATAAAAATAATTTTCATGAGAACAATAGGAGTGTTTTTTTTTTCTTTTGAGACAGAGTCTTGCTCTGTTGCCCGGGCTGGAGTGCAGTGGTGCAGTCTCAACTCATTGCAACCTCTGCCTCCTGGGTTCAAGCTATTCTCTTGCCTCAGCCTCCTGAGTAGCTGGGATTACAGGCATGTGCCGCCATGCCCAGCTAATTTTTGTATTCTTACTAGAGACAGGATTTCACCATGTTGGCCAGGCTGGTCTCAAACTCTTGACCTTGTGATCTGCCCGCCTCAGCTTCCCAACGTGTTGGGATTACAGGCATGAACCACTGTGCATAATCTAAGGAAAGACTGTGGAACTGGCTTCATCCTCCACTCTTCCCACTCACAGTATATTCACCTCCTTCCTGTCTTTAATGGTGGGGGTATCTCACTCTAGCTAACTGGGCTTCCTGATTAATTGCACACTGCAAATGAAGCTATATTAAACACTCTTTAGAATCAAAACTCAGCTGAAGAAGATTTAATTCTTCCTTGATAATCCAGAAATATTCATAATTAAGATCAACAATTATACAAAAGAGTTTCAAAAACATTGGGTTATTTGAATGAATGACTCAGGTTCTGATGAATCGTTCCCAGCTGAAGGAGCATTGGAAAACCATAGAGAACATATTGTCCTGATTTAGGGAGCCTGAAGAATAGGCTCAAGGGACACAGAGACCAGAGAGGGCACCTTATCACTCGCAGAGAGGAGCTAGACTGCTGGATTCCCAGCAAAAATATGTTCCCTGAGAAATGGAAGTACAACCTTCTGGTCCTCCCCCCATCCCCAGTGGACACACACTTGTAAGTGAGGGCGGTTTCAGAAACTCAAGGAGCCTTCTGACCCTGCAGTATGCAAGAGGCTAAAGCAGCCCAGGAAGCCATCTTGCCTAGACCCAGGATGGAGACCACTAAACCCAGGCCAGGTGCCACTCATCACCAGCAGCGACGCATGAGACAGGTAATGAGAGCGCAGCACCCAGGATCTCAACAGACTCCACCAGCTTGAGCAGTCTGAGTCAAGGACATTCCTCAATTCAGAGCTGTAGACCTGGTGCGAAGACCATTTGCCCAGCCATTGCAGGGAGACATGCTACCAGACCCCTAGAGCCTGACCTCACGCCAGGGCCTTCCTTTCAGGCTTGCGTGAGGGGGTGGAGAGGGTGGAATCAACAGTGTCATGAGTAAACACTGACCAATTTCCTTTTCTGCTGAGGCACTTTTAGAAATGTTCTTGCACTCTTACCATGAATAAGATGGTGATTGCAGGTGATTGCAAGCGATTATAGTGCTTTATTCGTTCACAAAATTTGAGAGATTTTTGTCGAAATCTGGACACACCTATAAGAGTGTGCCACACTTAAGACCCTTGTTCTTTATACATGTGGCTATTGGAAAAAATTAAGACCAGCATGTCTACTAGGTCCAGTATGATTTTTTAAAACTCCGTTTTAAGTGAAGATGATATTCAGGAATGGAAACTTACATCCACTCTGCCAAGAAACCATGTTCTCTAAGAGTGAGAGAAGACAGATGCTGCGTGAGCTTACTTCATACTTCCTTCTTATTCCATAATCCCCTCCTCTCTGGGTTTCATGCACTATCCACAGTTTCGGACTTCCGGCTCTGAAGGTTTTACTAGTAAGCTTTCTGCAGCAGACACCGCTGAAGCCCCACTGTTGTCTACCAGGCCAGTGTTGCTCAAACTTGCTCCCTGAACCAGCAGCACATCAACATCTCCTGGGAACCCGTGCGAAGTGCAGACTGTTGGCCCCTCCCCAAACCTCTTGGATAATATTTTGAAATAGAGGCCATGCCGTCTGTGTGTTCGCCAGCCCTGCAGATGACTCAGCTTCTCACTCAGACTGAGAGCGGCAGCCCAGGATGCTCACCCTCCCACCTGCTCCACTGCTTCCTGCTGCAGGCCCATGGGGCTCTGTTGAGGGCCTGCTTAGGTGTGCTCACCTCTGAGATGTGCCCAGACCACTGACTTCAGCTGCGAGCCAGGTCAGAGGTGCCGAAGAGTTAGTGCCTGGGGGAGCAGCTCTCAAGCAGAGAGGGGACAGAACTTGAAAAATAAAAATGCAGCTTCCTCACACATGAGATGGGACGATTCTGAGGCATGTTCCACCTGGTTCCTCAGAGGTCCCCATCAGGACTGAAACCCAGTTATCACAGACGTGGTCTGCTCAATCATGCACCCTGAATTGCCTTTCCCTGTCTCACTTCCCCACTCCCGAATGGGTGCTTCCTGGGATCACCTCCCAAATAAGCTGCTTGTTCCCACTTGCTTCAGGCTGTAAGCCAATATAAGAAAGATGTTGTAATATGAATGAAAATTAATAGATATTCTTAGTGCCATTCCAGTATCATCATGTATAATTTCCAGAGCAGCCCTGTAAGGCAGAAATGATTGAACAGTGGGGGAGTATGCCCCAAGCATCAGAGTCCTCAATGGTGGAGGTGGAATCTCTACCCCTTTTTGAGCTGATGGGAAACTTGTATGGATACTTCTACTTTGCAACCTTGACCACAGTGATAAAGAGAAGATAGAGATGAATTTTAATCAAGGAATTAGAAATGGAGAAGACCCGACATAGGAGCCCTCACTGATTTGGACATGTTGAGGATCTGGTGGGTTTGGTAATAATGTCAGGATCCAAGAACGTACCAGTCACTGAGGAAGAGGCAGGAAAGAAGTAGACTTCCATGGTATGTGTTACCAAACAGGTTTCCTTTGCTTCTAACCATTTTCTTCTAAAGAAACCATGACATCATGCTTTGCTGCAAAGATGCGTTAAGCCCTTGTTGCGCCAAACCCCTACTAAGGCACCGGATTCAAGAGGCCAAAGAAGAGACCCAGAGCCAGCAAACAAGGCATAGGGTTTTATTAGGGGCTTACATACAGGGGAGAGAGTCCAGGGGCTGCAGGCCGGACGAGATATCCTCATGGTCTAGTGGTGGCAGGCTAGACTTGAGAACTGCAACTGCTTGCAAACAGCATGCGGTCTATACAGCATTTTCACTCGACTCTCTGCCCTTAACGACCTGCACCTGGCACTCTTCATTTAACCCAAAACTCGGGGTCTCAATCCCCTGGATGGCCCATGTTTCGTGGAATGGACTTGGGGCTCAGATGTCCTCATAGACAATGAACGAATCTCCACGTTGGCCACCCTCAGATTCCCCAGCTCAGAACACACATCGAGGCGCATCTTCCATACAGGGTCATTCTGAGGGTATGCTCAAGTTATTTCGATCAGGTGGGTTTACCCTACAGCCCTTCACTGATAACAATTACGGAAAGTGAAAGGCAAAAATGTTCTGAAACTTACAAGGATATACAGCTCAAGACAACCAATGCATAAATAATGCGCAGAGGGTAATGTTGTTATAAGGAGCTCTAAAATTAGCTCTAATTTTAATAAAGGAAAGAACTTCTAAGCATTGGCATTATGCTCATTGTAATGTTTCTGGCGTATTTCCCATTGGATTGGGTTGCACAGGTATGTAAGGGAATCCCAGGCCGCTGGCCAAAATCAGTGCTGGGGACAAGTTATTTCAGTGAGAATGGTCCAGCTCTCTATTTAGTAATGTGAGTTTCCAATTGCTATTAGTAACTCAGGATGATGGCATGTTAAAGACACAGAGATTTAAAGAATATATTCAAATCTCTTTATGAAAACTATGAGAAAACAGAGGTTTTCCAGTGTTGGGGATCACCCTGAGAGCACCCAGCAGGGGGTTAGTGAGAGCAGCAATGGAAACCAGATTCCAAGCTCCATGGCTTCCCACGTGAGTCCACCCCTCCAGCCTAGAAATCGGACACTCATCTTTGACCTTCCCTCTTTTCCTTCCCTAAATGCAATCACCGCATCTCCTGCCATTGTGTCATTTATGAATTTTGTCTCTTCCACTCCAGTTCTCCAGCCCCTCTGAGGTCACTGTCTTTTGAAGCTCACCACTCACACTTGTGTTTTTACTTCAAATGACACCAGCCTGTCTTTATTTGCTTCAAGCCACTTTGCATTCCATGTCTACACTGATTTCCCCCTAACTTTATTATTTAGTTTTATTTTGTAAAGTAAGGCTGTCCTAAGACTTAGAGGTGGGCAGTCAAAAGGCAATTCTAATAAATAGTGATTAAGTGTGATAACAGAAAACTGTAGGTACCCCCAGTGCCCTCCCCACTCCCATATATGCTGATGTTTTCCTGCCGCCAGCCCCAGTGACTGCCTGAAGCTGTCTCTGATTCAGAAAGGGACAGAGTGGGCAGGAAGCGCCAGGAGACTCAATGCAGCAGGGAGCTGCGCTCAGCCAGTGATCTGCGGGAGTCATTGGGAAAACACCTCAACTTCCTCACACTTCTGGAGAAGGGCCCTATGCTTCTTTTTGAGGTCTCCATTTGGGGGCAGGTAAAAACAAAACATTTTCCATGGTGGTAACCTTGGTGAAAACACCGTGTATCCAGTCCCTTCTCTTTCCTCTCCCGTTCTCCACTCCCCACCTGGCAGTTCCTGGGGTTGCCTCCCAGATAAACTGTTGCAGCGGAATCCTTGTCTCAGAAGCTGCTTTCCTGGGAAGCTAACCTAAGACAGAGAGGAAACTGAAGGGACTCACAGCCCAGGCGTGAGGGACCAGGGAATCACCTCAGAGAATGAAAGCCAAGATGAAACCTGAAAGGTGAGGAGGAACCCGTCCAGTAAAGCAACGGCACGTGTTGGAGAGCAGTGTGGGAACCAAGTGAAAGATCCAGCAGAGCTGGGAGGGGCAATGAGCATGGCATCCTTGAGTGAAACAAACAATTTCCCGGAAGGCCATTTCCTAGAATTTTGCTGCAATATAAGGTACAGGGCAGTGAAAGGGGAAAGTTTAGGTGCAACATGGACTGTAACCTAAGACCCTTGGGAGCTGTGTTCTTTATGCTAAGAACAGTGGGAAGTCACAGAGGGGTCTGCATGGGAACGGACAATGATCATATTGACATTTTAAGAGATTTATATCTATAGATCCGATGAGACTGGAGTGGGGGGGAAGACTGCAGGCTGTGAGATCACATAAGAAGCTATTAGAAACAGGCAGGCAAGAAAGATGGAATCAGCAGTGGGAATAACATGACTGGATGGATCTGAAGGATTCGTGGACAGTGGAAACAAAAGGACATGTGCCTATTTAGAGTTACTGATCGTGAGACAAGGAGGAACCCATGGTGACCCTAAAGCCATGACTCATACAACTAGATGGGAAGGCAGATGGTGCGGGGGGAAGAAAGCTGAGGGAGGAGCTGGTGGGTTGTTTTGCCATTGTTGTATTCGAGCTACTATACGGTGTGCACACAGCAATGTTTGGTTACACAGTGGTATTACATGGGCCTGAAGTTTAGGAGAGAGGAATGCGCCCAGTTTGGAAATAATCCATAGAGAGAGAGGCTAAATGCCTTCATAAAAGAGGACAAAATGTTTCAGGGAAACATTGTTCATCTGAGCAGACTGTGAAGAGTCAAGGGCCAGGAGAAGTATGAGAACTACGTCTAAAGGGCAGATAGAAAGCAACAGAGGAGTCCAAAAAGGAGTGGCCAGAAAGGTGAGAGGAAAGCCAGGAAAACGAGAATGCCACAAAGGGCAAAGGAAGAAGCAGTTACCTGAGTGTATAAAACACTCCCAAGGTGAAATTGAGCTATGGACTGAAAATCCTATGTTACATTTCAAGACAAGGAAATCTTTTGTGACTTGAGGAGAACAGCTTCCGCAGCGTGGTGGGGATACAAGATGGTTTCCGTGTGACTGAGAAGTGCGTGTAAAGTGAGATGGCTGTAGACAACTTTCTATACGTTTGACTCTGAAGGGACTGGGAAAGATGAAGTAACAGAGAGAGATGTGGGCTTTTAATTGTATTATGACAAAGACCATCATAGGAATATAGAAGGTGACTGCAGTAAAAGGTGTGGAGCTGGATGCCCTTGATTGCTAGGGGAACATGGAGGTGATGAGTCTAAAATTTCGCCTGTTTTGGAAGAGAAGGGTTGGCTCA